>JAYRBT010000082.1:14086089-14142534 GCA_036023395.1 Myiotriccus ornatus | reverse complement strand
CCCCCCAAAAGAGATGGGAAATCTTTGAGGAGGTCAACAAAAAGGAAGTACTTTTATGTAGCCTTGATTCAGCAAATCGCTTCAGTTTCATGCTTAACATCCCAGAGAGGCATCAGCACCTGGAGTCTGTGTAGGCAGGAGGTAGACAGGGAAATGACTCACTGATGCAGAAACACAAGAGGGGAAGCCACTGAGCATCATCTGTGGGAACCTTTGAAGGGAAAAGAAAGTGTCTTAGCTCACAGAAGGCTACAAATCTTCATGCTTGTTGCAATGTGTGCATCCGACCAACAGCACCATTCAAAGAGCAGCTACAGAAGTAAGAAGAGAAAAAACTACTTCAAGAAAAACAATCTGAAACATGGATTTAATTCTGCAAGCAATAAAGCTTTTACCTGTGCTCAGGCAAAAAGAGACCTGGAAGAATGTAATCCTTGCCTTGCTGCTAACTTTCATGTGAAAGCAAACAGGAGTTTCCAGAAGAGTACACCCTGTTTCCACTTCATGTTACAGGGCTGCTATGTAGTAAATGAGGATCTTCTTGTGGCCATCTTCCACCACTACCAGTGACTATATACAAATGTGTCCTTCACTTCTCAGTCCCTTAAAAAGTATCACCTTTCCTTTCTCCTGTCACAGAAGTTCTAGTGCCAATAAAAATATAAAACAGGCATAACAAACTTGTTGTTCCCTTGTCAGGTTACTCAACAACTCTGCTCCTCAAAGCCGGAGAACTTCTAGTGGCCCCAAAGGAGCCAGACGGTCTCCAATCTGGAAGTGCAGAGGGTTGAGTTGGGGCAGAGGACTGAGTGGGCCTGCTGAATTGTCTCAAGCAACTTGAGGCTCCCCCAACAGTGTCCCACCAGGGCAATGGTGTCCCTGCTGGCTGTGCTTCCCTCCTGTGCCACCTTCATTTCTAGAAGCATCTCCTTCCAGTCACTGCACTGTGAGGGGTTGTGCTGATCCAAGCAGGCAGGGTAGAGGGAATGTAACGTCTTCTCTTTAGCCTGTATTTCCTGTTGGGCTAGAGATCATCCCAAGAGAGAGTTTTTTGTGGGAGGCAGGAAAAGAGGTGAGGGACAACTCTTGAGGAGCATGCCAGCTAATGCTGCAGTTGAGACAGCCCTTGCACCCATAGAGGGGGAGTCATTTCCCCCATGCAAAGGCACTTTCATAAAGAGGGCATTCATCCACTTCCTCCCTGTGCTGCTTAATAATCCACAGCAACTCAAGAGTTTTCCTCTCTCTTCTCTCATTCATCACAGAGCTGCTCCTCACAGCACCACAGCTGGAAATTCAACTTTAAAAGAAAAACATTGCTTTCTGTACCACTGACATTCAAAAATGTAATACCAACATGAGTCTGGACACAAACCTGATCTTCCCTGGAGATACTTGGGTTGGGCCTGCTTTTAACTTCAAAAAGTAAAATTACTAAATATGGGCTTCCTGCCTCATGCAGATATACTACTTTTTCATCCCAGAATTTGGAGAATCTTTTATTAAAGAAGTAAAGAGAAATTCCACTATTTGCTGTAATTATGGCTACTATTTTGCATTTTGACCCAACCAATATCATGGACGGTCCAGCTCATACACGAAGGTTGACTTGTTCTACTCCTGAACTACAGCTGGGTGGATTTTCTGTAATGGGACATGAAGCCAGGTGGACACAGATGTAGATCAAAGGCCAAGTTTGATTCCAGTTTGCAGAGAGTCACAAGGCTTTCAGCAGACCAGTTTCTGCTTCCAGGTGGGAGTCAGACAAAACTCTGGCTTCCTCTGTTTTTCTCAAAGTCCCAAAACAAAGCACAGCTCAGCAGTTTGAGAGAAGTTTGGCTTCGTCCTTACGAATTTAATAGGGAACAAATCCGTGCAAATGAAAATTGCACAAAATAGCTTCAAGAACCCCTGAAGCTAGGACTGCTGAGATTAATTTACTGTCCCACATTACTTCCCTAGTGTGAGTACACAGTGATTTCTGCCGCTCAGCTCCCATGAAGTCAGTAGGAGTTTTGTAACACGTTCCATTGCTACGGTCACTTTCCATTATCCATGGGCGGCTTCTCTGTTGGCAGATAAGCTGCATCCTGGGCCTGAGCCAGGTTGGTGCAACTCAGCTGAGATGGGGCTGCTTAGCTCAGCCCTGGCCCCACACACCTCTGGGTGACCATGGAGCAGGCACGAGCTGGCTGCTGCCATCGGCTGTGGAGTCAGGAGAAACTTTCAGAAGATTGGGTAGGTGGAAGGGAGAGCTACAGAAAGCAGTAACAGGGATGGGAACAGATAGTTATAAGCCTTTGAAAAACAGTTAATGTGGGATGTGAATGCTGAAGATTCATTCTTCACTATTGGCTGCATTTTTTTCAACTGAAAGTTAAAAATATGTCAGTGCTTGTAAACCCCAAGGCACAGGGAAGTACTGCAGGTTTGTACATCCCTGTGGGCACCAGACAGCCTTATCCTGCCCAGGGGAGGATGCTGCCTGCTCTCATGCCCACAGGCAGGCATTGCACCCCTCCTCCCCTTCTTGCTGGGTGTTGGCAGGTGCAGCCATAGACTCCACTCCTGCGTGGTTGCCTAATTTACCCAAACGTAGCAATCTCAGGCCTGAGTTATGACCTGGAGTTCAGGCACCTGCAGAGTAAAGAATTGATCCAACAGGGATGAACCTTACTCAAATGAACAATTTCCACTTAGTCTCTTTCTCATGGAAAGGGGAGAGAGAAAATGAAACGCGAAACAAATCTGTTTCCCAAGTCCATGTGATTCTAAACAGCTCTAATCTGTACAGCCCTGCCTTTACATACACTATATATACACATTTATACGCTATATATACACATTTATATACACAAAGCTAAATGTTGCATGGCAAATTATCTGTGGGATGGTGTCTTGCAGCTCTATCAAGTCAAGGAGAAACGTAGCTACACAGATTTGGGGAGATTTGGGGAGGGGGGAATTCAGAGAAGAGGTTTTATTGTTTGCTAACCCAAAGAAAAGTGTTAACATGTACTTGGGCTGATGTATGCAGGGAAAGCTAAAAAATAGTAAGCACAGAAAAAAGAGGCACTCAACCTGTAAAAATATCTAAAATAGTCCATTTAATCATCAGTTTTTTTATTTCCAAGCAATGAGACTGGTTTTCATGGAACATCTCTCTCCTAGCCTCAAGTCCCCTTGTTTTCAGAGAGTTTGTGTGGCAAGGGAGCTGTCTGCAGCAACACAGCATGGATGTATCTTTCATGACTGTCACAAGCAGCCTTACCCCAGTCCCCCAACAATAACAGCATAGCATTTTCTTCCCTCTGGACTTCTATAGCACACAAAATTTCCCAGAGGTGGATAACTGCTGGAATAGATATGAACCCCTGCTAGGGGTTTTGAAACAAGATGAATGCACAAAGTTGCCTGCCCTAGGATACCTTCTCTCATGCTCTACTCACAGACCATACAGAAGATCTGCATTGTTCCCCACTGAATTCAGAGCTGAAATACCAGATCTGCACAGAAGTCCATTTTGGGGCCTGTTATGGCAGTTTCTGTCTGTCAGTGGTGGACAGCTGCTGACACAGGCTCCTCCTCAAACCCAACAGTGCGGTAAGAGAAGTCCATTCCAGTTTGTTCAAAATAGGACAAAGTGCCCTTAGCAGGGATCTACCAATACCCTTGGCTTCTCCAGGTGCCACTGAAAGCAGTTCTCTCCTTCCAGCACTATGCAGTACCCTCAGAGCTGTCACTAGAGCTGTGTGGGGATCAGAGGAAAGGTTGGGACATGCTCTGCACTCAGGCACCCACTGGTAGGCGTGGTCCTTATGAGGGCTTTCTCTGGTCAGCACCCTAGGTGTCACTCCACAAAGCTGCAAGAAACTCCAGCAGAAATTCTGAAATTACCTCTGAGAAGCATAGTCCTCTTCAAAAATACCCAGGCGAATATGGAGAAGGTGGCCTGGGGCTCTGTGATGATTTCCAGCCAGGACCAGCAGGTCCTGGGAGCATGCTCTGCAAAGTGCTCAACTTCATTGCTCTGCTGCTTTCTGTGTGGGGATGGGGACACGAAATTCAAAGAACAAGGGTGAGCCAAAAGTGTCCCCAAATCGCAACAGCAATCATCCTAACAAACTTACTCCAAGCTGAATGGTCACATGACAGAATGCTGTAAATCCTGAGCAACCTCACTTGGCTGAGAGTGCAGGACTGATGTCAGATTTGTTGAACATAAAGACTTAAATCACCTCAAGCTGAAAACTGCATTAAGGACCAGAGAACAGACAGAATGCCTGTTCTTTCCTTCCAAGCAGCTCTCTACTTGATATATGGCTCCCAAAGTATCAAGAGCAAGAGGTTGTACAAGTAAAAATCAGCTCAAGGTGTGTGGGATGAGAGGAAAAAGAGCCTCAGACACAGATACTGCTAGAGATTTGGCAATGCCTCATATCAAGCAGAGCGAAAATTTCAGACATCAGCAGTTTGGTCTAAACCCACTGTTTTGCATGTGGGTTTTACAAACCCAAGCTTGTACAACAGATGTCACAAAACGTCCCCAGACATGTCTAAGAGACAATTCACAGGCAGCTCCCTCCTTCCTACACATTTTATGGATTTCATCCATAATCCAAGAGTTTGATCTCAGGCATGTAAATGTTTGAATTAAATGCTTGATTTGGACCTGGCTCCTCATCCTGTCTTATTTCTGCTTGGGTTTGCTGGGAATACAAACCTTCAGACTGTGGATGTGTCATCTATTTTGCTTCTGCTGACTTTGGCATGTGAACATATCCTGCTTGTAAAGACGACGAGGCTGACCCCCACTGTGGCCAGCTGGATGTGTCTCATAAGGGACTACCTCCTGTTGAAGTAAATTGTTTTTACTTCTCGAACAGAAGCCAGGAGACTTCTACGATTAATGGCCCGAAATACTGGAATGCCTGAAATCTCAAAGAAAACAGGTTGTCAGAAAGTGCTCTGGGCAGGGTCTGGAGAGTGGTGCCCTGTTGAAATGGCCCCTCCTAGTTATGAAAGATCCAGAAATTTTCACTGCAGGTTCATACTAACTGATGATAACATACTAACTAACATGTGGTAACATAAAATGAAATATAACATCTTCTACTTGCATGCATGGACCTGCTGCAAGGTGCTGGACCTGCACAGATGCCTCACAGAATAAAGAGCACCCTGGTAACTGGAGAAGTGTTGTTTTGACTATGGTAAATGATACCTATGTCTGAGCAGTCCTGCACAAAGCCTGTGTGCCCAGAAAGAGAAATGACCATACTAAATACATTTATTATTGCTTTTTCTAAATGCACAGTTATTGTTTAGACTCAGCAAAACCCATTGTTGTGCATCACGCACAAGGGTGTCTGATATCTCTGCCCGTAAGCACTGTGTGTCTACATTTCAGGGCAAACACAACCCTGCTCTGAGGTTTTGGGAGAGGCAGCCCTGTAGTTATTTCACACAATAAGGGGGGATGAACCACTTCAACCAAGGATGTGTGGAGAAGTGGGAAAAAGCTGAAGCTCCAATATACTGCTGATTCTCAAAAGACTCATATTCACAAAGGGAAACTCATGATCATCTCAGGGGTTGCACATGTGCTCTAACCCAGCTGTTGAATACTGCCCAAAAACCCATGGAAGTGTGTGGGGCAGGAGCAGTGCCCCATCCATGCACCCCGACCATCTCACAGCTCTAGTTAGGACTGTCCTACATGAGTTTCTGGAACACTGAAAACAGAGAAAGCTCTTCTGCCTTAATGTGACTTTTGGAAGTCTGAAAAGGGAGCCAGTGTAGCAGAGATCTACACCATAGCTCACCGTGTCTTAACTTCCCCTTGATGAAAGTGGTATAGCCCCTATCAAATCAACAGAGCAGTCAATATTTTCACATGTTCTCCTCCTTAATTTTTTTTTGCTGGATACAAAATGTACTTGTCCCCCCAGGGTAATGGCCTGGAGAAGAGGCAGATGCTTAAGCCCATGTACACATCAAGCCTATCATCACTCTGTTGTATGGTGGCCTCATTACCAGTTTAGAGGACCTCAGGGAAAGTCTGAAGGAGTACAGAAGATCCAGATCAAATTTACTTACTGCATATTTGAATAATTATTTCTACAGCAATATGATTCACTTTTTGTTCTTCATAAATTCCTCCACGATGTATTCCTAAGAGTCCACTATCTGTTCCAAAAGCTGTTGCATCCTCTTTTTAATGAGTATCAGATGCATCCTTGTAATTTGGACCAGCTTATTCAAGTTTGGGCTTCTGCAACTCAACTTTTAGAAATGTGTCCTGCATTAGTTTGGAGAGAAAATGACACTGAAATCAACACACACAGTAAGAACTGTGTCCAATGGTCCAGTGCTCTGTTTGGAATGTTATTCAACCTAAAAGCAGCCAAACAGAATCCTAAATGGTTTTGTTTAATGTTTAGTGAGAAGGTACCTGCCAGAGTCATCTGTTTCAGTGTGTGCCCATGCACTGAAATAGTCCCACCAATTTTCCAATCTACTAGGTCCCACCTCCTCTTTATCCTCTCATTTCCTCTTCCTGGTGGGGAGGGGATCAGTCCTATGGACTGGAGTCCTGGAAATCCAAGGACATCTGAAAACAAACAAGCCTTTCTTATCTGCCATTTTGCCTCTAAATTTCCCTTCTGCATTGAAGACCCACTGTGAATACAGACATATGTTTCTAAAGAGACACAGTTTTGTCTTGCTGATCTCAATGTAATTAGAAAGCTATTTGGCACATACAGGAACTTCTGTACTAATTTGGCACTATCCCATTCTGCTACTGGCAGCATTGGTTTTACTCCCTGCTGGCGACTCTCCTAGATACCTTACAGCTCCTGGAAACATCAGCCATGCCTATTCAGGGAATAAGTTTGGCAGGATGCTGGCACCTTGTGCAGTACATCCAGCAGCAATGTGGCTGCATGATGTTGGCTCATTATCAGACTCCACCACTGGATCTTCTGATGGGGTACAGCACTATAGAGATGAGGGCATGGTTTGTATTACAAAAGCCAGCATTACATTTCCCATTAGCTCAGCTTCAATTACAAGGTTTTATCTGAGGTGTTCTTCAAAATGGGATCCTATGTCAATTCCTCATTATCTTTTTTTGCTGAAAAACTTAAAGGAGAAAGCAAGTGTTTTCCCCTTGGGCCTCACTTGCTTTACTAGGAAAGGACACATCCAGCTCCTGAGTTACGATGTTTCAGATTTCAGAGGTCTCATATATTCTTGTTGATTATCCATGGGGACATGGGTCCCCCTAGTCTAATACACTGTCTCTAACATTCTTCTGTCACTTACATCAGTAAGCGAAAAAACATATATTGTTGGTTCCTATGTAACAACTCTGGAAGAGAGGTCATAACCTTTACACAAGACTGATTTTATCATGTTTACTTGGCCAATGACTGCTTTCTTCCTGCTATTTGGATATTTTAGCTTCCCAGAACTCTATGTCCTCCAAGTGAACACACAAGCAAAACATGAAACAATCCAGTGTGATGATGCCTTCACCTGATCTACTACAGGACTGAGCCCTCCTCCTTGGTGCTATTGCTTCATTCTCAGCAATCCTTTAAAATCCAGCGTCCCTTGTTGTTTGCTGGGTTATTTGGGCTTCTTCCAGGGGCTTTTGTCTGCCTTCTTTAGAGACTTTTAAAACAGGGAAATGTAAAGCTACCTTATCTTTCCTAGCCCTTCTTTCTGTTTTCTCAGGCTCTCCTTGGTGTGAGTGGGTATTTGTGCCTCCTCATGCCTACAGAAGCACTTGTTGCAGCTCCCATCAGCTCCAGCAGCTGTTCTCAGTATTGCTGACACCAGCCGCTCACATAGCATGACTTACCAAAACTCAAACGTGCAGATTTCATTAGGTTTTTTCTATTTGGTTTTTGGAAACTTTGGAAGTCAGGTTTTCAATTTTGCCTCTACAGATATGAAAGCAAACAATTCAATTCCTTCTTTCAATGAAAACTTGGATTTTCACACAGTATTACCACCAGTGAGAAAGGGCACAACAAACAACACTGGGATGACGTTCATAATAAATGAGGAAGGTCACACAGCAGAGAATACCTCCTAGTGCCCTCCTGGCTTACACTAAACCCACCTGCTAAGTCAGACCAGGGAAAACATTTTTGTTCTTGACATTATGTGCAGCCACTATAACTAGTGCAGCTGCAAACACTACTTTTATAAAAGGCTGCTGCTTTTTTAATCCTGCAGAATTCAGTAGAAACTTACATCAGTGAATTCTACAGGTTTACTCTATCCTACTTATTCATAGTTCTCTTTATCAGCTTTAAGAGTGTTGTCTTGTAAATGCAAGTGTCCCCTTTTCCTTGTTTTCTGGGACAGGCAGAACAAGAGCATCTGACTGGCAAAGATGTTGATCCTCTATGCTCATGAAAATGTGGGAGGAATTAGGTCTTCCTGCAGATTTGACTGCGTTCTCCAGAAACTAAGCTTTCATTTAAAAAGCTAATGAAGTGTTTAGCCCTTCTGGTAGCAAAGATAACCATGCTTCAGTTCTCGTTTTGCAGAGGTTATCTTGTGTTAAAGCCAGAGAAACTATAACTAAACCACAGAGTTATGAGCTTCCTCTATTTATCTTAAGTGAGAATTAAGTGTAAAACAATGTGTCAGGGATGTAAGTGTGCCACAGGCCTAGAGGCAGAGAAAAACTTTGCTGAAGAGAGGCCATCTGAGAGGTTGATCCAGACCAGATTGGCGTTCCCATGGGATTTTGCCATCTCCTGCTTCCTCTCCACTCCTTACTGCTCACTGGCATTGGTCTCCTCCAGTTTCATCCCTCAGTCCTTCCTTGCATGGTTCCTTCATGTGTCCTGACTGGCACCATTTCAGTTTTCCATGTAGGTTTATGAATCCAGACCATAAGTATGACAATAATTAATAATATGAGATGCAAGATAGGCCGTGATCCTGGTTGGAAAATGACAGAGGAAGAAACTTTGGCAGAAGCAATCAGAAATATCCAGAAAAGGAGAAGCAGGGCCAATGCTGATGAGGAGTCTGAGTGCTCAGACATCCCTTACGCCAATTCAAATCTTTCCAGTCTCCCAACTTTTGGTTCACTGCCAGAAAGACTGGCCGGCTCCTAGATGCGAGTGACCAACTTCATCATCCTCAGCCCTTCCACTCACTTGGGAAACATGAATTATTCACGTGTTCTTTTATCAAGTTCACATTGTACATGTGGTGTCTAAAGTCACAGGCAGTAATGAGGCTGATGAGCCACCCCTCTGCGTGCACATGTGGCTACACGTGCAGCCACATCTGCGCACCAGGGTAGGTACATTCTTATTCTCTTCTTAATGCATCCCCCTGCTGCAGCATCTCAGGCACATTTTTTTGCTTCTGCTGCTTAGTATCTTCACTGAGCTGTTCACAATAATGCTCAGTTCTTTTCCCCAGAGATTACAGTTAATTCAGAAGCCATCAGTGTGTCAGAGTAGTTTAAATTATTTCTTTCAAATGCATTACATTTTAGTTCAAGTTCATCTGCCATCATGTTAGGACAACCACTGGTGGTATTAGAGTTGTCTAGTGTTTCAAAAAATCCTTTGCAGCTTTTCCTTTCTGATCAAGCTTTTATCAGCTGCATATTTTGACATTTCATTGTTCATAAAATTCTTAGTCTTATTAGGAAATGCAGCACTTAGAAAATCCACTGAAACTGTGATCATAGTCATAAAACATAGGAAATAATTCTAAAAATCTCAAAAAAACCCTGATGGGTACACTCCTTATCTCATAGTCCATATTTGTCTGCTATCTGTTGTAAACAAATCCTCACAGGAACTGAAGGAAATCAGTGTAATAAATGTACAACATAGTCACCTGCACATGGATAGATAAAAAATAGTCCTTATAGACATCCTTAGGGCACTTCACTCTTAATATTTTTCAGCCTCAGGCTTCAAACATTTATTTCCACTGCCAGCTTGTCTCTTCAGCAGTTGTTAATCCAAGACAAGATTTTACCTCACCTTCTTGTTACCAGACTTCTTTCATAGTCTCATGGGCAGAATCCTATCGAAAGCTTTTCAACACTCTAAATAAATTATATCCATCATCTTGCCTTAATGTACTATTTTTTTTAACTCAGAGAATTCCATGAGTTTAGGAGAAACATAATTTACTTCAATGTATGTCATGCCAGTGTGTCCTTATCAAATTATAAAGATTTTTGTGCTCTATTACTCTAATGATTTTCTCAATTTTCTACACACTGAAATGTTTGATAAAGAAATTATCCTTAGCTCCTCTTTTAAATGTGGGCTCCATATTGAGCACTTTTACTTGTATTGGTACCTTCGCTTCTACTTTGTGAGAGGGAAAATTCTCTAAGCTTTTAATCACAAACAAGCTTCAGATATTATAGTAACGCCATCAGCTCTTGGAATTGATTGCAGCAGAGAAAGCAGCATAGCTTGAAATGAGAGCTTTCAACAATTTTTTTTTTAAATATCGTTTTCAGATAACTATCTGACTACAAATGTCCTCCACAGTTTTAACAAATCTTGTTATAAGAATTCACTGGGTGTTATGCACAAGCTGCTGTGACACAGTCGTTTCCATGAATGACTTTATTTGGAATATTATTGCAAACTGAGGAAAACAAAAGCTCTGTGGGAACTTTAACTCTACCACCTAGACTGCTGTACTTAGCTATGAGGACTATTATTAACCTAGTTACAGAAACATTTACTTGAATAATGAATGAGCTATTACTGCATGCTGTAGGCTGTGAGATTTGAAAAGAAAGACTGAATGTGTTCACTCAGAGCAGTGGAGGAAAAACAAGGAAAAGAAAGTCTTATGTCAAATATTTAATTTGTCTTTTAGGTTAGTTTTGGAAAGGTATTGATCAACATCTGAGGATAGTGATCTTCTTCTCAAAGGCTATGATAAGAACCAGCCCACTTATGAAACTGCACCTCTGAGAGGCTGGAATACAAATTTGCCTTCAGACACAGAACTGCTTATTCTTTCTTCCCTGCAGAAATGGACCCTCTTCTTTCTCCCTCACTTAAACCCACACAACTCAAAGCAATTTTTTTATCAAACTGCCAGGAAAGCCGCAGTCAGGCAGTACCAAGACACTTCCTGGGCAGTCCTGACCCCCACTAGGCTCTGAGTTCCCCCTGCATAGAAAGATGCCCAACAGCACCAAAGTGCCCGGCTGGCCCTGGGCAGAGAAAATGGTACAGAGGACCCAGAGTTAATACAGAACCAGTGTGAGGAGGGACCACTATCCCTCTGGTCCCACACCTTCCTGGGGCCTCAGTCCCTTGGTGTTTCCGTGTAAGAAGCTGAGTGTTCCCTTGAGTACTTTATGAACACTTCTTTGGGCATTTCTGCGAGGTTTGGTCCTTTCAGAAGGAAGAGGGCTTTACAGTTGGGTGTCCCATGTCTCAAACAAAGGCCAAAATGAGGTAGAAGATGAAGGAGGATGAAATGACACCTCCCCTTTTGGCTCCTTCCTTCTCCCTACCTTCTTGCCAAAAAAAAGAAAGAAATGAAGTGAAACTATTTGAGTGCCTCGAGCTGAACTCACAAATAGTTTCAGGACATTCAAAACCACATTTCCGTGTAAATTTACTCTTCCTCCAAGGATTTCACCAGCTTCTCCCTCACTCCTGGTTTTATTTTCTGACTGGTTATGGCATGGTTAGAGCCCAGCAATGAATCCATTGTTAACACTGCTCAGCCTTCAGTTTATTGGAAATGACTTTCTTCCTCTGTAGGGCTGCCTGTGAACTGTCTTGAGATGTTTCAAACTCCTTGCAATCTCATTTGCACCCTGCCAGCGTTTTCCCTTTTGCCATCTGTCCAATCACATTATTAACATGCTTTTTCATCACCCCTTTTTTTAGAACAGTATTTAGATTTAGCCCAATAGTTAAGTTTTTGCCTGGGTGAAAATTGGCCATTTATTCTCATTTGTTATTTTTCATTAGGCTGAATTCACACACACCAGTTTTGTACTGATCAAACTGTCAGCTAGGAAGAAACTTTTCCAAACTAAAAGTGGCATTGTACGTAATTTATCCCTTGCCTATCCACCCATTAGTAAAATATCCTGTTCACTTCTCAATAAATTCACTGAATCCTTGAAGGCAGCCTGTTGACAGCACACTGAAAAATAAACTTTTATCTTCTTTTCTCTATGATTTTTAAAATTATTATTATTTTTAGGGCTACTTTTGCTGCAAAAACACTCTATAACCATTTCATATTTACTGTATTTTTTAGTGTGAGACTGTTTATATTTCTTCTTGTGGATACGCAGAGGAGGGACTTCAATTTTCTAAAAGA
Organism: Myiotriccus ornatus; assembly: GCA_036023395.1. Taxonomy (NCBI): domain Eukaryota; kingdom Metazoa; phylum Chordata; class Aves; order Passeriformes; family Tyrannidae; genus Myiotriccus; species Myiotriccus ornatus. Next base: position 14,130,168 of record JAYRBT010000082.1, on the reverse strand, counting down.
TACCCGGGTGGCTCAACAACCTGTTCAGTCTTTCTCCTTGGCCATCTGGCAGAGGGAGCTGCAGGGACCCAGCCCTGGACTGTGTGTCCATACACTGATACATAGGGTGCCTGCTCTTCTCACAGTGGGTATTCCCTGCCGTGCCCCAGGGCCAACTTGAACTTCATATTTACGCTCTCATAGCACATTCATGTGATAAGGCTGAGATAAGAATTCCCCAAATAGGATGTGCTAGAGAGCAACTCTAGATCAGATGAAATGTTGCCACAGAGAGCGGAGGAGCAGCATTGCACATCACTGGGAACACCTCTTTGCTTTGAAACCTTTGGCTTTAATATATATTTTTTTATTTGCTTTTCCTCCCAAGTGTTTTTTTTTCTCTTGCCTCGATTTGTCTTGCCACCCAGCAAAAAATCCAGAGTTTGTACAGTGACACAAAAGTCATTTGAGTAAGACTAGATTAATTTCTATATTGCAGTCATTCCAAGAAAAAACATAACTAATATTATGTCTGAGGGTAAAGCATATATGGACTGCTTTCATATTTTAATGAAAAGTATATTCCACTGAGTATTAACGCTAAACAACATTACCTAGAGATATGTTAATAATAGTTTTGTAGCTTAGTGGAAGATTAAGATTTGACAATTCCCACAGAAGTGCAGCATCCTATGTAAATTCCCCTTAAACCCTGACAACAGTACTACAGAGCTGATAATTTATTTATTTTAAAAATGTCAGCGTGTTATGACCAGTGAGATGAAACATCTCATTTTCAAGAACATCTTCAGGGATGATGGCAAATTACAGGCACTCACAGCGATGCACTTGGCATTAAAGAATACAGTGTATGATCAAATATGACAAGTAGAGGACTGTTGTTATTCTTTTAATAAACATAACAATAAATTTGCTTAAAAGGTAGATAAATTGTTATAGAATATAATATTCTCTACTATGATGTTCTAGTTCAATGGCTTTGAATAGCTAAAGAATTTTGTTTGGTTTTTATTTCAGAAATCTAAACTCTATCATCTTCACAGCTCTCAGTCTGTGTTAGTTATCAAACATGGCCTGATATTGCACTAGACAAAGAAATAATAGCCTAATAAGCAGAAAAACAGTTTTATGCAACTGGATTTTTTTCACTTCTTCCTCCCAGGAAAACTGTCATAGAATTTCCTGCTGCTGCTTTATATAAGACAGTGCTGTGGGATTTATATTTTCTTTCTTATGTAAAGTTCTTTAAAGGTTGGGGGGGGGGTTCCAATTATTTTATTATTCATTCTTCTTTGAGATTTTCCTTTAAATCTCAGAATTTCCACTGCATTATAAAAATTATGCTGTGATCGAAACACCAATGACACACATGAAGTTTCATTTGATGAAATAATAATAAAAAAAAAAAATCCACTTTCCATCAGATCTGTAATGGTTTAGGAATTAACCTATCAGTAAATATGCATCCAAAGATCACAGAAGATATGGAAATATTTTAAGGGCTCTGTGTAAGATTTTTCTGTTTAAGTGTGTCATGCTGTACTTTTATTCCTTTTGACACCACTGCTTTTGTAGGAAGATGCCTTTTAAAAAAAAAAGATACAAAGAAAGAAGTGCTCAGTGCTGCAGAACTAACAGATACAGATGCTTTCACAGGTTTTAAAGGCTTTAGGGTCAGATCTTCACCTGTTACAGGTCAGCATGACTTCAGTGCCAGCTCATGTCAGGTGGGACTTCAGCTTTCATGACTTAATGAAGTCTCTGTGTTTACAGTGGGCTACAGATTAGAAATACTCTTAGTTTTGTTGATTACACAGATGTTTCCAAAATGCCTGATGTTGAAACACAGTGTGTTCTCCACAGAGCAGATGTTTCCCCCTGTGTAGCCACTGCGGTGACCACTGACAAAATGACCACTGTAAGGCTGCATGGGCATAGCTTTGCTTTCTAAAAACTCACTTGCCCGAGAATCTCTAAGCTCGAGGCCTGGACATTGCCTGCCTTGCACCCTGCACGTGCATTTTCCCTGTGCTCACCCAGTGTAGCCCTTCTGTGGGTGTGCAGGGCCAGGACACACCAGCTGGGACCAGCAGCACAGGACCAGGGCTCACGGACCAGCACCTGCAGTGACCCTGTCTGTACCCCCGGGGCACACACGTAAAGCTGTGCTTACACCCAGTGACACAGCCAGCGATTCTTCAGAAGCTCCTGAGTGCTTGGCTGCCAATCCTTCAATGGAAAGCTATTTTTCATTTCTAAACCAGCCAGGGCTGCACTGAGGGAGTGGCAGGTGCTGGAGTGCCCAGGCCCAGCACAGCACTGGGTGCCTCCTGCCTCCCCTATTTGCCCTGCACTGTTAGACACCCAGACAGACCAAAACCCCAGAGTCATAGTCATCCCAGCCCTCAGCTGTGGCATAAATAACTCAAATGCTGAAACAAAAATCCCGGAAAGGATCAGATCCATTACTCTGCAGGGATACTTTGTGCTGTTCTACTGGGGGAAATCTTTCTTCAATGTTCCCCAGGGCTCCCTTCCGTAGGGGAGTTATTTAGTAGTAAAAACTGCTTCTTTACCATCTTCACCTCCTATCCCAAAACAGGAATAATGATTACTTGAGAGTGCATTTATAATACATCCAATGTTCTGCCCCTGCCATGGGCCTTGGGACATTCAGAGCAGCAGGAAGACTGTCTCAGGAGTACTTTTACATCATTAGGAAAGGCACCAGTCCATTATTTTCCTCCTCATCCTATGTTACACTGGATGCACCTTGGCCACTGCTGAGCCTTGGCCTGCAGCCTATGGAATGCTGGTTCAGCACAAACTCCTGCTGTTTTCCCTGTTGGGAAGCTTGAGATGATCATCTGCAATAATCCTCACAGACAGCGTGAGTTAAAAACCTGGTTCATGACTATTTTGTGTCTTGTGCCCACGACACGGAGAGGTGAACCTTGCATTCTCTGCCCAGTTTCCTTTCTGTCATGTCCAAACACAGAGCACCCATGGCTGAGAAAATCCTCTACCAAGGCTTCTACCTGCACTTCAGGGCAAAGGACTGAGTAGGACAGTGTGTGCGCACCTGGGAGCATGACAGGATCACAGTAAGGGCTGTTTCCTCCAGCAGCCACCTGCAGCAATTGCCTCCTTCTCCAGCTATAGCCCATAATCCTCCAGCCTGCAGCTTGAAACCTCAGCAGGGAAATTTGGGTACTCAGCAGAGCTGAAACACACACCACTGTCTGCTACAGCTGCATCCCCTGTCCTCCAGCAGTCCAGTGAGCTGGGGTTTAAGGCTGAGTCCTGAACTTGCAGGTGAAGGAAATACATTCAGGACAAACATGTCAAAAATTGGATCAGAAATCTACATCTCAAACAGGGTAGAATGCAAGAAGACAGATTTCCACTTCAGTCTGGGCTAGACAGAGAAGGAAGAGAATAAATCTGTACAAAGATTGGAAAGGGAACCAATATGTGAAAAGAGAGGAACAGAGCTAACCTTAGTACTGCCAAAGGAAAACTGAGATTGATCTTGCAAAGCTTGAGGCAAAAGAGCTAGAGTTTTTCAGCAGCATAAAACACAAGGAAATAGAAGTTAGACACTGAGTCCAGACTTTGCCTCAGTTTCCCACAAGGGTGATGAGCTTCATCATGAGAGAAAAACACATGGAAATCATGGTGGAAACAAAATTCAAGGAGTTCGATGCACTTGGTTCAGAGAACCGGATGATCTCATCCCCGCGTTCTTAAAAAAACTGTCAAAAAAATGTCAAGACGGATGCTTCAGAAGGAAAACAAAGTGCTCAGATTGAGTTTAGACTCATTAGTCTGTCTCAGCAGTATTCATGGCTTAAAACAGATTCTGAAGAAAATTGTAATTAAAGACATGAATGTGAAGGGGAAAAGTGATAAAGCACAACAGGAGTAATTTTAAGGTAGCTTCTGCCAGATTGCCCTTGATAAAACATGAAATTCATTTAATAAAGAGAATATTCCAGCAAACTCTCTGGAATTCAGTAGGATGTTTCGCTCTAGGTCATATAGAAATCCTTTCGTTAAACTGGAAGGACTGGGGTCAGCTGGGAAAGTGGAAGGTGGGTAAGAAGCTGGCTTAGAGATAGGAGTGTGGAAGGAAAAGGAGACAATGAGTAATCCTGCAAGAAATATGGGGCTGGAGGGAGGTTACTAGGCGAGACTCCAGAGTCTTAATATTTTGATAACGACCTTGTCAAAGCCATTAAAACTGTGCAGATAAATTAGCTGGTGACCTAATGTTAAGGAACATCATGAATAGCAGAATACCATAAAAAGGAAGTAAATGTCCTCAAGGCTAGAGCAAAGGGAAGGAATGAAATCCTACAGCACCAAAAATGAGTTCATGCACATGGGAACAAAAGATCTTCATAGAGACCCAGTCCTAGCTTCGAACTACGGGATTTGCTCAGTCATGCCAGCCTAACACAAGAATTATCTAATTCTCATTGACTGGAGTATGAAGGAATCTCCAAAACACCCTGAAATTATGGGATATTATTTCCTGAGCAAAGCAAGAAGAGGTAACATTTGACAGTGCTCCAGGGTAAATGGGTGCCCCATCAGCAGCACCTTCATCACAGCCTCACATACAGGTATGAGTGATATGGCCACTGGAGCTCCCTGTGCTGGCAGGTACCCTGCTACTGGCTCCTGACAGCCCAGGTAGGACAGCCTGTCACCACTCGCTGGCTGGGCACCAGGCAGCGTGGGGTCATGGGAGAAATGAGTGTCCAGACTGCTACGTCTGCCTCACCACAAGTTTCTCGACAGTCATGCTCAGGAACAGGGGGTTTGGAGCAGGTTCAGTAACAACAGATGGTCAACCTCAGGGGAACGGTTTTGGAGCAGAGCACTCCCAAATCCCTCAGTAAGAAATAGCAGGAGCTATTTTTTTTCCCTAATGTAGACATGGCAACCTTCACTGCTTGGCACTTTTTTTTTGGTCAGTTTTCCTGTGCCATGGAGGGTATGGGCACAGAAGACTTTTCACAGAGCAGTTTCTCTTGAGGCCCTGTGGAGCCTCAAGGAGAAACATTAGCCAAAATGAAAGCAGAAGCAGACTTTAAATTTGTTCCCTTGCCTTCTTGCTCTGCCACCACAGAGGCAAGTGACTGAATTCAGATCTAAGCACACGTGCTTGCAAAATCACAAATGCATTTCCCAGAGCTAGAGGTACTTTGCATAAACTGAATGGAAGCAGCCTGGATTAACTTGGCTATAGATCCAGGATAGAGTCAGAATTTGGGTGTTCTCACACAATAGGCTAGAGGAAAAGGAGTCTTCTTTTAGATTGCTGAATAGCTACTGAATAGTATTTCCGATAATCTTTACAGAGCATCTGTAATGATTAAATCTGACTCCATAAGCAGAGGATAAAGATCTCTGAAGGATTGAAATGGTAAATATTCTAAATATCAAGGTGTGCAGATGGGCAGTTCTGTATGTGACTAAACTATTAAGGCATTTATAAAAAGTCAGAAAATAACCTACCCAAAAATCTCTCAAGTCAGAAAAATAAATTTAGTGCCTATCTTTCAGCTTTGAAGGAAAGAGTGTCATAGGTGTATTCAGTTTCCACCCATTAAGACCTCAAAATTAGAGTCAAATATGACTTTGCAGGCATCACTGTTGCAATACCAGGACTTGTCTATAAAAAATGCACAGAGAGAGTTTGTCTGAGAAACAGGAATTCTGATGACATGGTGTCAGCAAGGAGCTTGGTAAAGATCCCAAACACATCTATAATACATGGGCTGAAATCATGGTTTAAATTTATTGTTCAATTACAGCTTCAGGCTCCTGGAGTTCACTGCTGCCAAGAAATATATATGACATTAAATTATGGAATATTTTGTTAAATATTTTAATACATTTGAGTACTTGTAACATTTTATTTAAGCATGTTATTCAGAGAGCAGAAAACATTGCTCTTTCCTAATTAAAGGTGTGAGTCAGCAAGACCAATAAAATGCTTACTCCAGTGTTGGAGGAAACTCTGAAGAGAGAATGAAATCCTATTAGAAAGTCCCCTATTATCCTGGCAATGCCTGCCTGAGTGACATCTCAATGTATTTTTGCTGAGTTAAGCCTTACAAGGCCCATCCACTTATGGCACAAGATTTCATTTCACCATTAATTTATTTGATTTGTCAAGAGATTAATAGGCATGTGAGATGTTAGTTAAAATTTCAGAGCACATTGTGAGGCTCTGTCAGATAGAGGAAGGCTATTATTAGCAAGACTGTAGATGCTATTTGAAGGGTGGAAGGTCATGAAATCTGAGGTGGGACTGGCCAGTTTATGTGGGAAAACCCATGCAGACAGTGGGCAGTAGCTTCCCACTGCTTTGGCCAATGATCCCTGCAGGAGAACTCATCAAAAAAGAACCAGATACAGTATCTGAGGTGTTTTACCTCTTGTGACCATACCTGAAAGACACACTAGACCATTTAGCTCCGTACAAGCATGAGGATTAGCAGACTAAAGGTTTAATCTCTCACTTAAAAGGTTAGACCCACACCTAAAGAACTCAACAGATAGAGGCTTGGCCAACTACATCTAGACTAGGCAGGTATGCTCCTTGGTGCACTCATAATCTATCATCCAGAGCACTGAAATCAAGTTTCCTTTACCTTTTCCATTCTTTGGAAACCACAGCAGACAAAGAATGCATCCAGGCATCACCCCTGGATGGTTTTGAGATTTCAGCAGGTTATGTAGCTAGATGTGAGGCAGGAAGTGCCCTTGGTCCTCTAATTCAGATGGAGCTCTGTGGAACAGCAATAGCAGTGCAGAGGATTATGAAAAGATTTTCACCCTGACTCTGGCTCTTGTAATTTCTGGATGGATCATTCATTAAAGGGGCTTGGATGGGCTTTTTGGATGTTTTTGAATGATTTACGAGCGTCCAACTTTCTTCATTGCATTCAAGAACCATTAAAGAGGCTGACTGTGATCTAAGCTCTGTTAAGTAAGAATGCAGTATTTAAACTGGGATACCCTCTCAGCTGCAAATTTTTAATAAAATTTCTAAATGGCAACATTACTGTCATTAGTAACGAAGTAGATACAATTATTGCTAAGTGAGCAGTCGATACATATTAATAGCATCTCATTCAAACATGCAGGAAAATTGCATTAGTTCCAGATAGTATCCTGCAGGGAACAATCTCTCAATGCCACGAGAGCAGATTCCCATGTTGTTCAAACCCATACAGCCAGAGGAATAATTCTGATAACTTCTGATGGGTTTGAGAGAAAAATAGGTTCAACAACCTTCTGCAAACCAAGGCTCTGATCCCTTGTGATTGAGGGGTAAATCCACCATGGAGTATGGTAATTGTAGTGCTCTGCATCCCACTTCTACTCCACAGCCTCCCTGATACTCCCTGTCACCTTACATTTGTCTGCTGGGTAGAATTCAAAAAAGGAGATGAGGGTCAGAACCACTTCAGGAATAACTGCATCTGAAACCAGATTTCTAAACATCTAAAAACTTGGTAAAACCAGGTGTCATGGAGCAACCTGGTTCTCAAACACTGCACAAGTGTGTACTGAGCCTCAGCAGAAGCTCCCTCCTCTGGACCATGCCTGGGCAGAGACTGGTGACATGAAGTTCTGAGCCAGCTCTATCTCTAGAGAGCAGTGGCACCTCTGCTCATTCCTATTGCTTTGTTTCAGGTATCTCCCTCAGAAGTCAAGACCTAACCATCCCATGCCCTCTCTAGGCTGTAAGCAGGCTAGATCTAACTCTGACTTCTGCATCCTCTTCCTAGTCCCAACCACCTTCCCCGTAGCCATCCTTCCAGGAGACTTTCTGAAGTCCAGCATCATTGCTACTGTGCAAATCTCCTGGAAACTGTCTGATGAAGTTTTCCTTATCTTCAAATACTTTATGAAATCCTTATAGAAACAGTGGCTGAAATTAAAACAGATAGAAGAGTTTGGCAGGGTTTGAAAAGCCCAGTTCACTGGGAGTCATGACTGTCACTTGAAGCAAACCTCTCTGAAGTGGTACAGTCATCCCTCTGGATGAACATATGTTTGCCTTGTCTCTGTAGGAGTGGAACACATTCCCCACTGACACACAGTCTCGTTGTTCTAAAGAGGGATTTTCTGAACATCAGCAGGTTGTCCAAATGCTAATCCTGAAATTATTGAAGCAACTCTCTTAAGACTAGTATTTTTCCAATACGTGTGAGGGTGTTACTCTGAACACTGTTCTTCTCTTCATTTATCCACAAAACCTGCAAGAGATTTTCCTATTTAGGGCATGAATCTACATCTTTGAATTTAGTAGGAATGTTATTACTGAAATAATATAAATTAAGATTTTTTTTTTACATAATACATCAAAAAGGACATTTACAGCAGCCATAATTTATAAACATCATGTATTTTCCTTTTTAAGGGGAGTGGCATAACAGTGTTGCCAAAAGAGAAATATTCCCTGTTCTCTTTCCATTTCTCTCTCATACACACATATTTATAGTGAATGTCATGAAAATTACAGCACCATAACTGAGAGTTTAGAAAGTGCCCAGAACTATAAAAATGTTGGACTGAAAACAAGCAGAAAGAGCTTTTGACTTGCTAGCACTGACCATGAGTATCACAGTGGAAGACAGACATAGAGCTTGTAGTAAGAGACTGGCAGGCTCTTTAATGAACTATCACTCTCTGTGACTGAAAACATCCAAGATAACACATATCCCCAGAGCCATTTGGGCTGAGACATAGATCTCTTCCTCCTACTACCAGAGCTGGATTTGTGCACATTGACAGTGGCAATGTTAGTGCTACCAGCCATCGTGCTTAACTCTTTCCCTTCTAAACAGCCCCATTAGTATAATGCCATATTTTCTATCAGCTTTATCTCACAGTTAAAGCTCCCAGTTCAATGTTTGCAGAGGACTGGCAATCCAGGATTTACCTGGAATGTGTGACTGCAGGCAGAAAACCCAATGGTAAATACTGTGAATAAGCAGGAAGACCCAGACACCAAGGCCTTCACTATAAGCATGACAGCACTGCAGCCTTTATGCCATGGCTCCCATCACACCCCACATCTCCTCTTTGCACCGTGGGTTGCTTCCATTACATCTCCGTTTCCGTCTTCAAACGCCCCCATTGCATGGGTGTGGCGTGGTTTTAAACCGCCCTTGTACTTCCTTCATTTTCAGTCAGGGAGTACCGGCTCATTTCTCCATAATGTATTTTCTTAAGCATTTTATTTAAGACCAACATATCATAGCTATGTGGCAGACATCAAACTTTTCAGAATCAGAATCAACAGAATGTGTCAGAATAAGGCAGGGAGTATCTTGGGATACTTGTATTGATTTCTGCACATATATGGGAAAGGTGTGGATGCAAGAAACTGTAACTCTGTAATTTACAAGCAGTTTTCAGAGTTTCAGTTTCACATGCAAAGCAATGACTCCCTTAATCCTGAATATTTTCCTATAGTCTTCTAAATGCTGATGATTATTTGGAAATTGCAGCTGCAGTGGTAATTTTTTATGGGTAAATTTTGTTTGGACAGATGAATTTACTTACTGTTTGAGGAATACACCTGTTAGTGGGGTTGCTTTCCCATAGAACTCATGAGGAGGATGCCGCTCTACTCCCCTAATGTTGACAAACTAATAGTCTCTTCTAGAAGTGAATGTGCAGAAAGTAAAGTGACCCATGATGATTCATAATTTTCTGGGAACCCAATCAGAATGGGCAAATATTGTAAGCACAGCAGTTTTGCCAGTAGCCACCAGAGGTTAAACAACTTGCTTGAACCTCATTCAGACAATCCCATCATGACTGTGAAGTCACCGTGGCAAACGATAGACGATATTATGTGAGTCCAAGGACATAGCTGAGCTATGCTTTGTTCCTGGAAAGGGGTCAAAAATATTTCTGTCCTTTATTGATCTTGTCATTATCCCAACACGAAATTGGGAAATAAGCAGTGCAACGAATTTCTCAGAAGAAACGAGAAAGGAGAGTGAGGAGCTTTCATGCTCTTTCTTAACTGAGAGGTTCAAACGCCTCTGAATATTTTCCTCTAAATTTACTGATTTTTAACTTTGAGCTTTTTGCGGGTGGAAATGTTTTCTGGGAAAAACAAGGCTCCTAAGGAGAAGTAACCACATTGTTGCAGCAGCTGCAACCTTGGAACAGTCCACAAACGTTTTCACAGGTTGAAGGAGTAGCCAGGCAATAAGCTTTTTCAAATTGTTGCTATCTACCTTAAATCATCCAGAACAGTCCTGTGTACTCCCAGTTTTTGGCCTGAGGTTCAGGTTTCTTGGGCCTCCTGGAATAACTCCAAATCCCTACCGAGATGACGGTGCCAAGGCCTTAAGTGCTGCTGCCCTGCTTGTATCGCTGTGCAGAGCTAGGAAAGAAAAGCGATCTGGGTCCTGCCAAACAGACCACAAACGACTCACTGAGTCCATTGTTGCTTTGTTTCCCTCAAAATAGGGGTTCTCTTCTTTTCCTGACCATGTCTTTTTATCCGTATGTGATGCTGATTTATTCCCAAATGTGAAAGGAGACCCGGGTGGGCTCTGAAACTGCAGGGGCCAGAGACTTGTCAAGTGGAAGGAAAATCTCATGCTTCCTTTCCCAGCCTTGACAGAGCTGGCAGCCATCTCCAGAGGCAGGTAGATCACCATCTTCCAGGGAGCAGACCCCACATTCCCAGTGTCTCAGGTTAGGCCAGTTCCAGGATTCTGGCTTATCAGTGACCCAAATGATAGCCGCAGAAAAGGCTCCCTTCAGACATCACCCCTGAGCATGTTCCTCATCATACTTTGCACCACTCCTTGCAGTGAGACAGTGGCCTGGCCTCAGCCAGGCTGGAGGTAGCCAAAGGGAAGGAAAGCATTATGGGCAGTAAAAAACTGCATGTTAAAAGTTAATGCCATCAGTCAAAAACCTCAGAAATGGAACATTATCAATCTTTGAAAGTTATTATGCAGAAGCAAGCTGCTGAGTGCATAAATATTTTATAGACCTTAAACTATTGAACAGTTATTGGAGCTGGGATTTAATCTCCTTCAGCCTGACTTGACAAAATAACAAAAAAGGGGATCATAGTGAGAAAACAGGCTGCAAACTGGTGTGTTGAAATCTTGGAATCTATCCAGAGAGCCCATTCTCCTCCCATATTTGTAATTGTTGTAATTCACTGACTTCAGTTAAATTACTTTTTATTCACATCCAAAATAAGCAGGGAAAGAATAAAGTGCAAAGCTCTTTATTAATCTTTGACAGGTTTTCAGTATTTGAACCTCATCACCTGTGGTGTAAGGTCTTCTGCATGGTAAATATTCCAAGTGCCCTTCAACTGCAAATGTAGACTTCATTTTGTCACAAAACCAAAGGGATCGACTTGATATATAGGGGCTTCTACACAGGCCCTAAAGTTCTTCCCACAGATAGGTAGGAAAATTCCCAGTGTTTTCCTGAAGGAGTAATTTATACTGTGACTACGCCCCTTGACATCACCATAATGGCTTTATTTGCTGCGTAAATTTTAAGGAAAGTCAGGAAACCCTCCAGTGTGGCTTTTCAAATGGTAAGACTGAGCTTCTCCCAGCTGCACAGAAAACCCCATGCATTTTCTCAGCTGTACGAACCAAGGATGAACCCATTAAACTGCAAACTGGGCTTTGCAAACCCTTCCCTTCCATGCCGACTACTTTGCAGCAAGTGGACATGGCTTGTCCTCCCTGAAGGATGTCCCTGGAAAAGTTTCACCTTCTTCCTGGGAAGGGAAGAACAAGCCCTGTCAGACTCATTCCTACCATCAGGAGCTCTGACTGTTCTCTGCTATGACTGAACTCTACATGTGCTCGCAGCACAGAAAATGGCCTGCCCTGAACCACAGCCTGACAAACGTCTTCTCTTTCTTGTCCCTTTTTGGTTGTTTCCCCACAACCCCCCCAAAATCTCAGTGTGTGTAAGGCAGGAAGGTCTGCTTTCCTGAAGTCTCTCTGTAAATGAGTTGACCAGCTCTGACCCTGTAGTAGAAGGGCAAACTTCTCTATTAATCTATTAGAAAAGGGTCTCGTTCAGGTTAAAGGGAGGCTGATTTCTAACCCATGTTTTCACTGAATGTTTTCACAGATTTTCTAATGCAAAACGCTGGAATAGATTTTTGCAGTAGAGGTTAAAAACCCTTTTCTTTAAAGAAAAGTGTCCCCTTCTGTTACTTTTAAAACTTACCAGCCTTGGTCATACTGAGGAGAGCACTTGTAACAGCGCTGATTGGAGGAACACTGGGCATGATCAGACTGTGTCTGTATGGTAGCAGATAGCTTAGACACCATTAAATTAAATTAGACTCCCCAATAAATTAAATTAGACTCCTCTTTACTTCTTGGGCTCATCCTACAAAAAGAAAATGAATTGCTGTTATTTATGCACTGTTTTGCCTTGTACCATCTTTCAGCTTCTCCACGTGTAAGATGTACATATTTAAATACCTCTAAAATAAAGTAAATGAAGGTGGATTGAAGGAAACACAGAAGGGATGCAACTTTTGGTGACCTGTGAATTTGTCCTATTAATCTCAGTCCTGTCAAGGAGGGAAGCCTTAGTAGGTACAGCAGGATGAAGGCCTTTCTCCATCCCTGCCCTCCCCTGCAGACCTAGCCCTATTGCCACTTCTGGGTTTCTTTGATTTCCCTGAGGGATGTGGAAGGTTTTCTATATATCCTACCTCCCTTACTCCTACCCCTATGACAAGCATGGACTAACATTCCTTTTATTACCACTGAAGAAAAAGAAAAACTTGTAGCGTTTCATTCATTCATTAACAATTTTTCGGTCTTGTTTCCCTCCTATGTATCAGTGAAGCTGGGTAAAGAAAGAGAAACTACTTCATTTTGACTTTCTGCCTACTCAGTATCCCTCTCCTGCTCGTATGCAACAGCACTGCATATTATTAAGAAATATTTTCTGCATTTAAGTAACCGTTTCCGGAAGCAGTTGGTATAGAAACATTCCGTTAAACTTTAGGCTGTGTTTTATTTTTAAAGTTACTTCTTCACAATGTAAATACTGACTCTGGAAATTTCCTTCCAATGTTTAATCAACCCTTGGGAAACGCACTTGCAGCAGCTGTTCTTTTGAAGCTGGCACACCAGATCCATCTCTGTGTTAGATATAAGTGTGTTTCCCATATCTCCATTCAGAATAGTCAACATTTAAAGACTGCGTTAGATATCTTCCAGCTTCAGCAGTGCTGGGGAGAGTCCAGTCAGGCAGTGCCGTCAGCTGTATGCTTTCAGACTTTCAGGACTTTATAGAGCTTTTAGGGGTTCAGTACTGCATCATACACCATTTGTGAATTTGCCTTCATCCAGGAAAGATAATTGCCTGGATTTTGCATTTTCTCTGATTTTTCCTCACATCCTTTCTTCCTCCACTTTACTCTTTGTTCACAGACACCTGATTGCTAATGTCTTCATATTAGAGGGGGGCATTGTATTTCCTCCATGTCCACCTCGTTTGTATTCAGGAATGGCTCTCCATGATGTTGAAGTTCTCAAAGCCTTAACTTTGGGCTGCAAGAAATCTTACACTGATGAAATTTAACTGTATGTGAGAACAGTGCTGAATTAATCTCAGTGTCATTGCTGCTGGAAGGAGCTCAATCTTCTTCAGAACAAATCCCTGCCTAGGCATTTCTTGGAGAAATGCTGCAGTTTTCCTTCAAGGAGCTGAAGGTACTTGTTGCATCACAGGATCCTTCCTATTATAAATCCTCTAAATCACTGATTTTTTATGAGAAAATATTAATGAAATACAAAAGATACATCCAAATGCCAGTAGTCTTGTTGCCTTGTGTTGTGCTACACTCTTTCATTGTCAAATAACATTCTGATTTTATACAACACAAGGCTGATTTACTTCTTCTGCATGTAATGCAGAAAATTTTTGCATATAGAAGTGGCATTCAATGATATTCATTTCTTACTGTTATATTTACTGTCATGTCAGTGTGTCTTTATTTGTATGGGCCAATATTTTTGGTCCTAAATGCAGGAATATGAGTAAAAACAGGGACAATTTCAGAGGTGCAGTGAGTAAAATGCCTCTCCTGGGAGTCACCTGGAGTGAAGATGTCCAACAGTACAAGAACTCAGGAAGTTTTAAGACTCTCCAGACTCCCAGTTGAAGGAGTTTCAACACAGATGGACATAAGTAGACTACAGATGCCAGCAAATGTTAGCTATTGTCTTAGGCTGAAGTTCTGTTTGGCTGGTGAGCTGCAAGGTGACCTGCTGATAACCACTGTCTTGCTCTCGTATGGTCCTGTAGATAACTAATGGACCGGGGCCCTGCACACCCACAGAGCAGTAGCAGAGCCCCTGTGTGCCCTGTCTAGAGAGGAAAATAATAGCAATGGCTGGTGAGAGCATGTCAGAGGCAACAGGATGCCACAGGATGATAAAAGTGAGGGTTATGACAACCAAGGACCAAAGCTTTTTGGTGCATGGCAGGAGCCGTGAGGATACTGCCCGCAGTCCTGCACAGGGTGGGTGTGATCCTACTCTCTCCCCTTTCTCAGCCCTGGACTCAGCTGAGCATAAGTTATGCCGTGTAGCATCTGCTCTTGTTGTGAGATAAAAGACTTAGTGAAAAAGAGTAAAATAGATACATAGCCCAAAATTCATTAAAGCCAGGTTAAACTGCCCACTGAAAAGTTTTATATTTGACCACACATGTTCGTAGAAGCTTTAGCAATAATGTGATTCAGGCCAAGAGGTTGATAGGATGGGGAAGGATTGTAGAGCAGAGGGTATAAAAAATAAGCAGATGTTGCAAAGGTGGACAGTGCAAATGATAAGATCTCTGTGAGTGCAATTAGTGAGACAAAAATGGATAACCTCAGAATTAAAACATAAATTAGAGCACTGACATTTGGGAAATAAAGACCCCCATGATTAGCAGGTGGCAAATACAGAACAATTTGTCCCATATCTTCAGAAACAGTATGTAAATCAGATGAGTGGTGTCCTTTTGATTCAGCTTTTGCGTACTTCTGCACGTACTTTAGGGCTCAGCAACTTAAAAAGTACATCAGAAGTCTTCCTTCAGCCTTTTTATTCCTAATGAGTCCTCAAAATATATATCAGTATACTTTTTGCTCAGTGCTTTGAAATCAGGATATCATACACAATTTAAGAACCTGAACTAAAAATAAATAAATAAATAAATAAAAATAAATAGTAATGTGTACTAATCCTATGCTGCTCAGGATCTTGGCAAAAATGCTTTGGAATCCATGCTTCTCAAGACTCCTAGCTTGACCAAAGCAAGCCCATGGACGTAGCTCATGAAGACTCTCTAAAAAGCTTCACTGTCACTACAGCATGTGTTTTAATGGCCTATAGTCCTCATTAATCTATTTTCTGGTTTCCTTCCAGGCCTCTTCATTGCTATCTCCCCTTGCTGCAGAAATCGAGTACTTGTGTACGTGGGAGGCATGGTGTAGCACGGATTTATCACGGAAAAACAGAGCACTCCTTATTGGAGGCACATTGCTAATACCTCTGAAAGGCTACAGGGCCTGTTGGAAGGCACTTAAATCATCCACTGGTATTTATTTCAGCTCAAAGTTATGCATGCAAAATAGCCATAAAAAGGGTAGCTCAATGAATCTTTCCTGCCCTGAACTTGCACTGCACCTTCTAGATGACCTGCTCTGGTGCAGACACATGGCACACACGCTCTCTCATCCCTGTCCTCCTCCCTCCTCCTCTTCTCTTGAGAAAAGAACCACAGTGGGAACCTCTTAGCCACAAACTCACTGTCAGTATCCTGAGATGTGAGAGCCTCTGGTAGGGACCCGGTGGCCCAGCAGTGCCTGACTGGTGCCATCCCACTCCTCAGCTCAGACCTCCCATGCAGGGACACCAACCCCAGTGCTGGGGTCCCTCTGGCAGCCCCGAGCTGGAGCCCTGAGCAGTGGGATTGCTGCTGCCTTAGGACATTTAGCCAGACCTCAGGGGTTTACTGCACCCACCTGGGTGTTGCTGCCCAGGACAGTTGTTATGTCTCAGCCCATGTGCTTCATTTCAGAGGTGAATGGTGTGACTCCTGTATACATTTGCTTTCTCAGTTTGTCAAGCACTTAAGTGCCTTTCATCTTGAAGTATCCTAGATGATAATATGCACTTATATAGCTTAAGCTCCTCTAATGAATGAGGTTCTTCATAAACACTCGGTAATTAGGCCTCACAACAGCCTGAGGAGCCAGGAACAACTCTTTGCAGTGGTGTAGAGGGATGAGCTGAGGAGGCTGCTAGGAGACAGGCAGAGTTCAGGCTACCAGCTCTACTCACAATAGCCCAGCAGCAACGAGGCACTGAGAGCTGTGTCTGTGCCGAGGATGGTTGCCCTTATGTCCACAAGGAAAGAGCATAGAAACCACAGTCTCTTTCCCAGAAATTACTTCAAATATGAATGAGAAGAGTGAAAACTGAAAGGTTTCTGCTTACTCAGTGCCTGTCCACTACCTCTGCCCAGACTCGTCATGATCCAGCCCAGGTCCTTGCCTCAGTGTTGGTGCTGTTTGTGGTGGGATGGAGACCCTGGCACAGTTGCCTGGTCCTGTGGGGCAAAGATACTGAACTCTGTCATTGCAGCCTCATGAGAAATTCATGTCCATTTTGGCCAGAGAATGACAAGAGATTTCTAGGCAAGACAAGAGGAAACCAACTTCAGACATACGTTCTTGAAGGAAATGAAAAAGAGAAATACTGATATAGTCAAGTGAGCATTTCCCAAAAGAAAACATTCTAGTCATAGGAAAAAAGAAAGGTGCTAAATAGGTCTTCCTACAGACTTCTCTTGCTCTGGCTCTTTTTTTACCTTCCTCAGCACCGCTGTCATCTGTCACCGGCAGCTCTACTGTGGGAATTTCCTTTCTCTCTGACTTTTTTTGTAGCACTTTTAGCACTGTGACAATCAGGAACTGTACTTATCACAATTGTAGCTTTCAGCTAAAGGAAAGGACCTCTTCTACAAGGTCTTTCATTGTGTCCTCCACAGTGTCTCTTCCAAAGATATAATGAAATCTACTTGCTTGGGTCAAAGAAATTGGCACAGCTCAAATGCAGCTGCTACTTTTCCTGTGGTGGATTCTTACACAGCTTCCAGATACGAACTACTCTTTGTGTGTGATCTCCTTGCTTCTGTCGCTTATTTTTCACTGACGCATAGGATTCAGGTATCCCGCTGAAATACCTGACAGTAACATTGTTGCCTTCTTTCCATGTAGCAATAACTTCCCCGTTACTCATTTTTCTGAGCCCTGAAGTTACCCACTCCAGCAGCACAGCGGGACTGTGTTTTGCCTTGCCAATGCATCAGCGAAACTAAGACAGCAGCAAGGCACTGGGGGAAACCTGTTCCTGTGCTTTTCCCAACTCTGCTATGTGTTTGCTGGTGCTGCCAAAGAATGCTTTTGGTGGCCTGTCCTGCTTCCCCTCCTGCCCTATGGAGGTGGTCCCCTCCTTGTTATTTTGTTGCTCCTTGATGCACCTTTTAATTCCATTTGTGCTTTTGTTCTCCTCCCAGCTCCCCACTTCATCTCCTTCCCTCTGTGCTGAGGGTTTTCCTGCCCTCTCAGCCCCATCTCTGTTCAGCTCAGCAAGCCGTGGGCCTGTCTCAGTCCCCAGCAGCAGGGGACACCAGCCCTGTGCCCTTGGCACACACTCACCAGGACAGCTGCACTAATGCTTCTCTTTGGCTCCTTTTTCTCCCCTCCCTCTACCCTGAGGTGAGATCTGTCTTTCCTTATACCAGAGAGTGTGAGCAGAGAGAAACCAGACTCAAGGCAAAATTCCCATTAACTTCAGTGGGGGCAGGATTTCACCTTAAGTGTTTCATGTTCTGGGCACTGGACAACAACATGAAAGGACTCCACACTTGTAAAACCTGAGACGCCACAGCCATTCAAGACAAGCAGATGCAGATGCAGTTCCTGGTGCCCCCTCCAAGCCCCTTGCTGCAGCCACACGTAGTCCTTCAAGGCCTGTGAAGGTCATTAATCTCCCCTCTTAGCTGTTAATTGTCGCCATGTTGGCAGCTATTGCTGAGCTCCGAGTTACCCCTGCACAGCCTGGGCTGTGCTCTGACTTTCACTGCTGCTGCCCAGCAGTACCTGGAGCCTTTTTGTCTTTCAAGTGTGCCCCTTCAGTCCAGCCTTCCACTTCTTTTTTATGTTACCACTACTGATGAGGCATTACAAGCCTCTTTAGCTAGTACTCTGCTGCTCCTCTGGCTTCCTGGGACACTCACTTTCCCAGCACTACTATGTCAAATCAGTGATTTCCTGAAATCTTTTTATGTATTCCTTGCTCTACTGTGTGCTGCCTTCTGCTGATCTGTCTTCAGTTTTACCTCCACTGCTGCCCTGAGTACCAGCTGTTGTACCCACCAGTGCCCATGTCTGGCTGCACATCACAGTGCTGCCCTGTGCCTCATGGCTGTTCTGCCACGCAGGCACTGTCCTGTAATGGCTTTACCCTTGGCTCCCTTTATTGCTGCAAGCCATTGGTCTATCCCAGAGTCCTGATGCCTGTAGCTGCTGACAGCCTGTCTGTCAGCTTACCCTGGGGTCTTGATTTTCCTGCTCATCGGTCTCTTGCTGAGCTGGTGTTTAGTCCCTGGGAGAATTGCTGCAAGAGCACAGCATTTCCAAGTAGACATCTCTTCTTGTCTGTGCAGTTTTTGCTCCTGGCTCTTTACTGTCATTCTTGCCTTTTGCTTGTTTTGTAGGTACCCAGGGGAAGAGGTCTTGTGCTCAGATTCCCACGGTACTGAATCATTTGAATTTTGCTACTGTGCATTACAACCTACTGTCTGAGAAATGTACCTTGAATTTCATGATCTCACTTCTTGCTTGAATGCCTTCCACACAGTCTATTTTTTTGGAAAGAGAAGTAACAATTTTACATGGTCATATAGTTCCTGCCTTTAAAATGGAACAAATCCGTTCTGACTCTGTTGTAGGGCTGGTATTTTCCTGGCCTGATTGCTCAATGGTCACAGTGTTTGATGTACATCAGCTGAGCATCTCAATCTGGCTGGCAGAGATACTTACTGGCTTGCCTGAGTGTCCATCTTCTGATGACGGTCTGCTGGGACTACTGCTCTGCCTATTGCCATGATCACAGATGCTCTCTTACCCAGTAGCATGGGTAGTTTCTTTGGCACTATCCCTTTTACAAGTGACAATGAACTACCTTAATCTCTATAGCAGTTGGAGTTCTTCAGTACTTTGTTAGATGCCTAGACATTTCTAACACAGTTTCATTATGCATTAAATATTATGTTTTTCCCTCATAGAAATGCAGATTGGATGTTGTTCTAAGGGCAGTACCTTATTTCCCACTGTAGTACTAAAAAAAAAAAAATCATGTAGTTGCTTGGTGTAATTACACGTGTCATCAGGACCTCTTTGGGATATTAGTGATGCTCAAAAAGTCAAAGTTGAGTTAATGGCCCTAAAGACAATAGAGAAGAGAAACTCTTTTCTTGGTCTTGCTCAGCCCAATAGTATACAGGGACTCTGTCATCAAATGCCCAGGGCTGCTGGAATTTGGTCTGCTTTATTCACAGGTGTCCTTTGGAGGCAGCAGGCTGGAGCTCAGGTTGTCCCATAGAGACTGAGGCTGATGACTCACTGAGGAGTCTCCCAAGGTCTTCTCGTGCCTCTTCCCAGGCTTTCCAGGGTGAGGGAAGGCAAATACCTGTCTATACAAATGGGCGGGTTTCTTCTTCTGTTTGGGGCTTGTCAATCAACATTCTTCAGAAATCAACAGACTATAGATGTGGAAGATTAGCACTGGGCTAACTTTGCCCTGATGTTCTCCATCTGACCTTTGGCATTGGTACGCAGCCAAGTGGCTCATCCATCTCACAAAACCAGTGCCCGTAACTGTGCTGCAAGTGGTACATGCTATTCCATACACTATCATCTATAATGATGTTATCTAATAATTCTTTTCAATATTCAGTTTAACTGCCTTCAAAGGCTTTGGTTACCTGATGGTTTCTCCCAGCCACTGGCAGACCCAGTCTCTGCTGGGATTGGAGGATGAACGATGCCTGTTTATGCAGACCTGCCTGTCCTTTATCACTCTCTTGCAGAAACAACTGGTCTGCAGCTTAGCAATCATGGGTGCACTCTGTGGAGCAGGGCAGAGGAGACTATCTCTAGTTTCAGCCACATCTTGGGCTCTTGAAAGCTGATCCTCAGGACCTGCCTCCCAGGAGGATCGAATAGATACTGCCCATCGATCCACCCACTGTCTCTCAGTGGGTGATCCTGGTGACAACAGCTCTGTCTTCAGTTGCCTCAACATCTGCCTTCCTCTTCTTACTGGCCACAGGATGGGTTTGTGCTATGACCCAGCTCTTGGTGGCTTTTCTCCACCCAATCCTGCTTCTCAGCAATGCTCCATTTACCCAGTTGCACCCACAACCAGAGTACTTTTTTCCAGACAGTGCAGGAGATGACAGCTTTCTCTGGTGTTCCATATCTGTTCTGCTCTTGTGTCCATTTTTTTCCCAGGACAGTTAGTGGTCTTCACTATTTTGAGGCCTTTATCTGCGGTTTAGAACTGTTTTTTCACTGATCATTCCTGCTGGAAACACATGTCTCACAAATGACCCTGCCATTAACTGGGGAATATTTAATGTCTACAAATTCATAGTCAATGCCAGATTTCTCATCTGTATAGTATAAATCTCTATTTTCCTCTTGGGCAGTCTCATCTGCCTGGAACAGGCTATTTGTCTGACTCTGTTATCCACTGGTTCTGTGGTTTGGACATTACTCCTTGCTGAAGTCTCACTCACTCCTTGTTATTTCCTGTGTGTGTTGAGAGGAAAAGAAAGAGAAAGTAAGTAAATAAAAAAGCTTTACCTCCAATTTTATCTTTCCTTGACTATGGCCATGGCTCTGTGCAAGCATTCAGGTTTTGCTGCCACTTGCCCCCTACTTAAAGTATCTTTATGGACTCTCTACCTGTTTTATCTACTCTTGGAGTCTTTTGCTTAATCCTACAATCTGCTGACAGAATGTGTCAAGTGTTGAGGTCAAATCTGGGAAAATAAAGGCAACGATATACAAAGATGTTGCACCTGTGGCAAACACTGAGCCATGTGCACACGAATTGACCTTTTACTGCTTTCTCCAAAATATTCTGCCTTTCAGGCTGTTTTCCTCCCCCAGCTTCCATGCAGGTTCATATATCGAGAGTCTAGCTCAAGACCTCCTACCAGCATGACCTCCTACCTTGAAATCACTCATTTTATTAAAACATTCCTCCAAGATAGTCTGGGTCTATTTCACAAATGGGGAACCACAAATTCCAGAAGTTCGACTCCTTATTCAGGGGGGAAAATAATAATAAAAAAGAACATTTATTTGAATAAAAGCAAGTGATAAGAAAGAGGTGAAAAATATTTTATTCCTATATGATAGGAGAAGAGAATGTTTTAGATGGTTGGATAAAATGGCAGATTAGAAAGTCAGATATTTCTGATTTGTAATTCCTCCCAAGCTAAGAACAAATGTCGTTAGTATAATTGCTTTAATATTAAA
The DNA here is from genome assembly GCA_036023395.1 of Myiotriccus ornatus. Taxonomy (NCBI): domain Eukaryota; kingdom Metazoa; phylum Chordata; class Aves; order Passeriformes; family Tyrannidae; genus Myiotriccus; species Myiotriccus ornatus. The sequence continues at coordinate 14,108,504 of JAYRBT010000082.1, read as the reverse complement.
AAAGAATAACAACGTTTTCCTGGAGGAGAGGGAGTGTGGAGGTGGGCTGATAGGAAGGTAACACTGGGACATCATGAAATTTGGACTTCGTAATTATTTCACAGAGTAAAAGCTACTTCTACTAGGCTTTTCTGCAGGTGCTTGCAGGTCCCACTCCAAATGTATCACACGTCTTATATTAGGGTAGGATCTGGCTGGTATCATGAACTAATAGAGTTCTGTCTGTCTTCGGCAATGAGAAGAAACCACAACTTCTTAGAAGCATATTTTGGAAAAGTAAATAAACAAGGCAGGAAGAAATTGTGGTCTCTAAGGGAGTTCTAAAGTTTCAGTGAAGGAGAAGGCTGAATACCAAGATTCTTTAATTTTTATTATGCGTTTTTCTGAGTAGCAAGAAAAAATACAAATTTAAAATAAAAACTATCAATAGCAAAAGGAAAGAAATGTGTTTGAGACTGAAGAATGTGTGTCAACATCTGGACCTGGGGCTTGAAAATTGGGTGGCTGAGGTCATTCTATTTTATAAACCCAGCTTATGAACAGCATACACAGCATATGAACAAGTGCAAAACCTGGAGTCACATAAACAGGGTATTTCATTCCTGAAAACTGAAATAACAAAAAGGGCAGAGTAAAAGGGCTCTTCTCAGCATATGCACTTTCAATATATGTGGAGGGCCTTCGTGACACAGAAATAGCAAAACTAGGAATACAGAAAATGAGACTGAGCAATATTTACACTACCTTTCCTTTTTACAGGGGTGAAGGGTAAAATTTGGTTAACGATAGGCTGATTTGGTCAAGGATATGGGTTCCACCACCTTTCCAAAGCTCTCTGAAAAAACAAAATCAAGAAAATGTTTTCATAGGATGAATTTTGCATTGTAATCTGAGGCCATTTCTCCCAGTAAACACATATTTACTTGTTAAAGCAAGTAAGAACACCCTTGCTTTACAGTCAAAACTGAAATTAAAAAATTAAGTGGATTGTTCTTTCAAATCTTTGGCACCCTTCTCTCCTGCACACCTTCCTGTCCCAGCCAGCAAGACAGAGCTACTCACCAGTGCACAGGGATTAATTGTGATAGCTGTGTTTCACCTATGACTGTCAGCAAAGCCTGCTCTGCTCTCCCTCTGACAATGGAGAGCTGTATCTGCAGCCATATATTGGCCTCAGCTGCTTGGTTGGAATCAGCAACCTCAGTAAGTTAAAGGGTAGCTCTACAGACAGAAAGTTCTTCACCCCCTCAAAAAACAAAGCCCATATCCCTCAAATCCAGTGATGTTCCTGAGACTGCCAAGTCTGAACAGTAATAACCAGTGTAATGCTCTGCAACAGCTGAGGAGACAAGCAGCCTGTAAGAGCTATTAGGAGAGAAAGAGCAAGCACAAACCAGTGTGCCACTGTGTCAGCCCTCGGTGCTCTTACTTCTTGAATACTGCACGCAGGTCCGGTTATCTCATTTCAGAGAGTACACAGCGGAACTGCAAAGAATAAAGGATCTATGATGCAGCTCAGAGGTCTGGAAAAGCATTTGTAGATGCAACCTGCTGTGGCTAGGATTTTCAGTCTCAGAAAAGAGATGATTTCTCTTTTATATGGTTGTAATGGAAAGCTGAAATTATGAATGGTGAAACTGTAGCTGAGTGAAAAAAAGGTGATTTGTTATTTGGAACTGAAGACTATCATAGCAGGTAGGTACATCTATTGGTGATGAGCCCAGTGGTCCAGACTGAACTCCTTACTATAAAATTCCTTAAAATATTGATTGTTATAAAATGGGAGAATACCAAGAAGTCTCATTTTATAGTTGCCCCTTTCTTCGTGGGCCTCTAACATGGCCCTAAAACACATTAGGGACAGGACTTGGGGCTGAAGGGGCTGGGTCTGATCTGGTGTGCTAGTTTCTGTATTCTTAAGAGAGTTACAGGTAGGTGGTCATGCAGTAGCAACTACTTGAACACCTTCATGGTGGAAATGTGAATATACAGACTACAGTCACTGTAAGCTTGGAGTTGCGAGGAAGGAGCGTAGAAGAAGATCACACCAGCAGACCTGATTCCTGGGGATATGGACACTATTCTTCTCAGGGGATTTGCATTCAAACTCAGCTTAATTCTCTCTAGTCTGAAGATGAATGCACAGTGACGACAGCATTTTTTCGTAGATATTTATTACTTTCATCTAGCTGATAACCCAACATTTTTTTTGAAAGAACATGCCAGTGATATGCATGAATCATAGTACAAAGCATCTGTTTAGGTTTGTTTCATCAAAAATTCGCACAAGGCAATCTTTATCTGAGATTGCCTTTAAAATAAAAACCTGACCACCTGTAACTAAAAAGTCTTTGTTAACTTTGAAAACAATAAGTGGAAGTTCTATTCCCTTCTCTACCCTACGTTTGTTTTGTTGTATAAAAAAATTCTAAACCAGTGCTATCTTTCTTTCAGGTCAGACGAGGGCTCAAATAGCAGTTCTGTGACAAATAAACCTCTCAGAAATCATGGACCAGAAAGCAAATGAGAGATCATAAATAGGTGATGGATGAAAGGGTGTTACTAAATTGTGATAACTTTTGATTCTGGTAGAAGCACCCAATGGTTAGAGAATGTGATTTTCAAGGTACTAATCTGGGCCTGCAGATGTTACAAAGAAGGCCAATCTCTTCAAATGAATCTAATTTATATATAGCATTCCAAAATAGGTCCAAAGACAGAGTAGAAGGATTGAATGACTCAGAGAACTGTTAGGGAAAGAGAAAACCTTTCACATATTGAGGACTGATAGCAATCAAAATCTGTTCTTAGTTGATGGCTGTGCTCGTTTGATGTCATACACAAATTGCAACCACCACAGCCCAGATGGCTTTCCCTCGAGTGTCTAGATAAAACCAAGGATTTATCATGTCACAAAAGCCACAAGGCTTTATCCTGATGACACTAGTTCTTTGGGCTGGAGCTGATGCCCTGCTTGTGGGACAGGGAGGAAAAAGATGGACCCCCACTGCAGCTGCTCGGTGGGCAGGCAGAAAATTCTGTGCCTCAGCATGCTTGTTTCAGCTGGAATTTACATGACTCTAAAATCCAGCAAGGGGAAAGCCTTGGGTAGAAAATGAAATGTTGTTCAGTTCATTTTATTCAAAATGTGAGACTATTTCCTGATGTCATACATTCATAGAAAAATTTCTAAGAAAGCTCATGAAATTTTTTTGATATAATTTGTCACTTGAGACCTATATTTTCATTCTTTGAATTTTGCAAGTGATTTCAAGGGTTTCAGCACAGGGAAAAACATCTTGTCTCCATAACATCACAACAAAGGAGATACCTCTTCCAATTTCAGACTCAGTCTAACAATTTATCAGAGAAAACCTTTTATAGGATTTCTAAGTGATTTGGTTTTTTCTGCCATGAAAATAATTTTTTAATTTAGATCTACAGGTTCGGCATTTCTGTTAATGTTGCATTTCAGACACTATCTGCTTGGTGGAGGCTTCCTCTATCTTTTTCTTCATGAATAGAAGTTGGTGTCAACAGGAACTTTTACTATTTGCGCTTCTTTAAAAAAGGTGCTACTACAGAAAAGAAAGTCCTGCTTTTCCAGTGTAAGAGTGAATATATTTGCTTAACGTATGTTTCTGCTGAGCTCACAAAGTGCATATGCCTTTCCTAGCCAGAAAAAAAACCTTAATGGAACACAGTCTTATCCTGCATTCAGGAGAAAGGTGGTACATCACTGTAACTCTAGTGAGTTCTGTAAATGCTCAATGTACAATTTTTGTTCCATTTTTAAAAATTTGAAACACATTTTTATTTTACCTATTTTTCTTCCAAAATCTTTGTGACAACTCACATATTTTAATAGATTTATTTCCTTCTCGTTTCTTTATATTCCCCAGAGACAACAAAAGAGCTCTACTATCAGTTCACATGTATTTTACAATGGAGTCCAAATATTTAATTGAACTGGTTGTTTCAGTGACTTAATCACCTAATCACTGGGATTCTATTTCTATAATACAGATTGTCAGTGAGTTTGGAAGATCAGTTACATTGCTGAAGACTGGAAATAATCTCCTTCCAAATGACATAAATAGTTGAACAATTCAGGCAAAATATGCCCTGAATGTACATCCAATGCAAACTTTGGCTGAAGTAACTCAGAACATCATGTCTGTTTTTCTTTAAATTGATTTTATAGAATAGCAGGTGTCTGTTTGAATTATACTTTAAGATGATGGCATTATTAATATTATGCTTTTGAGTATATATGCTCAAAGCCACCTTTATGATTTTTTTCCCAAACATAGTCTTATATTACTTGGATTAAAGATGTGGGTGCAAACAGCTCATTTTTAAACAGATGTAATCAGTATCACAATCTTCCAACATCTGCTGTGCAGAAATGCACAAAACCTGGAGGGCTGAGGCTTTCCAAAAGGAAATATCATGAGATGAAAGCAAAAGAGTATTTGGAAACTGCATCTCATATATTTGTCTTAAAGATGGATTCTAGATAAAATCTCATCAGCCTATCTATTTAAATAAAGCATGTTCTTTAATGGTTAGTAACAGCATCACTCAAAATCTGTATATTAGTATCCTTTATATGTTTTAAAAGTTTTTTTATTATTAATGGTTGGTGAATATATATCAAACCTGGTAAACTTGGCTAGTGTTCACTCAGTTCCCCAGGTTGGCTGGAAAGAGAGCCAAAACACGTTCTTGAAACTGAGGGAGAAAAGCTGAGGTGTGGCAAGGAGCAAGAGCAGAGAGTAGATGTGCTCCATAAAAAGGTCCTTTGCCTGCTTTTCTAGTAATATTCACCTTTTAACACACTAATGTCTTTGGAAGTGGTAATTTTATGGCAAATCCAAGGATGTAAACACCCACCTTATGTTCCAGCACTACTAGGAGAAAAAAGCCTTCTCATATTGCCAGGAATTCCCTTCGAAATTTTGGGTGGGGACTTTGGGGAGGTAACTGCTGTTGAGGAGAAGGAGGAGGTCTGTGGCTTCGTGGAGAAGGAGCACCTTCTCCATTGCCCACCGACCCAGACTTGGGGAATGTAATATCAAACATTCCCAGCAAACCCAAGGGGAGGGTATGGGTAAAAAAAAGCATCTGAACATGAAGTCCAGTGACTTTAACAGCTCCACTATTTAAGGGACCTTCTCCTATGTGATTGCTAGGAAATCAAAGGCTGGTCAAGTGGAATGCAGCCCAGCTCTCTGTGCAGCCCTGGGCTGCAGTGAGTGGTGTGGGATGAGATGCCCGGGCTCCTGCTGCCATGCAAGAGAAGGGGAGGGAAGAGTCAGGTCCTGAGAATGAAGCTACAAACGTAAGGGAAACAGACATCTCCACCCGACAGCACAGAAGGTCTGAGGCTTGGTTATGAACCACAAAAAGCTGTCTGGGAGCTCGGCTGAGCTCTGCCTGCAGTGGGAACAGTGGCAGTGCTGCCTGGAGAAGTGCAATGCACAACACTTCGGAAACTCCACCTTTGGCATTAAACCCACTGCAGCATGCAAAACTTCATGAAACATTGCAGGCTTTGACATAGATTTTATGGTGACCTTAAAAGTGTGAGGCTGGAGCAACGTGTCAGGCAGGTGGATACGTCTCCAGCTTTGCTGTACAGCCCGCTCTGTGGCTAAAAATCTAAACAATTGTAACTTAGATACAGCCAAACAGATACTGCATTGTTCTCACCTTTTGTAAAACAATTTTTTTGCCAGACTGAGACCTTGCATGCCAAGTTTCAGACTGGAGTACGTTTTATGGCTGAGTTATAAGCCCCTGGAAGAGGTTTGCAATGTAAATGCTGACACAGTCAGAGCTGTAACAGAATGAACAGTATTGCAATGACATCTTATTTACCTCTAGCAAGGAGCATATAGGGAAAACTAAATAGTGTATTCCTGCTGCTACAGATCATTTAATCAGTAAAACTTATCTCTGATTTTATTTGGTAGATTAAAACTACGAAGTTTGTGCACTGATTAAGCAAGAGTAACAGTAGTCTGTATATTCCTCTGCACCTCAAAATTTACACATTTGCACGTGATAGAACACGTATTTATTTGAAATTTATAAAAAACTATTTTACAGAAAATGACAATTGAGAAAGAACAGAAAAGCATAACAGAGAGTAAGCAAAATTGCAGCAGCTTATTGCAAATTATAATAATCATCACAAAAAGCATTTAGACGTGACTTGTATGTGATTGAGTACCCAAATATTAGCTGCTGCTGCTTTTTTCCAGACATGAATAATTCACAGAAACCCCAGAAATACTCTGCTGTAGTATAACATCTGCTCAACTGAACAGGAAAGCCTTACATTGAGCTAGCAAGTTAAAAATGGGAGGACAGTCATTCATAGGTAATCTGAACAGAGCGCTCTGGAAATTTTGACCACGGACTGCCAGTGTCTGGCACTAACCACACATACAGCACCCCAGTAAGGGATCTCCATGGTGTAGAATGTGCTCAATCAAGTTATCTCTAGGTTGGTCCTCTACAAGAACCAGTGCCTATGCTTTGCCACTCTGTATTGTGACCTCCCTGATGTCCATTACTGGGTCTCGAAACATGGGCTTGGCAACCTGCACTGCAAAATAAACCTTCTAATTCTGGTAAGTGTTTTTTTCAGGCACCACTGTCATTTCTGGATGAAATACATTCAGCCTTCAGGAGCAGACAAATAAGTCTACCCATGCAATGTACAATGTTTTCTCCTATCCTTTACAAAACTGAGTCTTTCAGGAGATGATTTTGCTCTCCTTGCTCCAATGTGCCTTGGCAGTCCCCACACAGTGAATAGTTTCTCCAACTTCAGTGGAATGTGTCTTGGATGGAAGACGGGGCTCATGGTGAATTTAGCTGGCCTGCTGCTGCTTCAGGAATTCAGGAACAGGCTCTTACACATTATACAGGAAAAATTACACCAATGTCCAATAACAAGTATATATTGTTGTCACTGTATCCAAGAAAAACTATTGTATGCACTGAAGTCTCCTTGGCACTTGCTGAAGTAAGAACAGTCAAGAGTTTGTGGTCTGGGGTCTTTTTAAGTTTTTACATGATGAGACTGAGCAACAGTTTCCAAGCATTTTTGCAACACTTCCCTGTATTGGTCCCCTCTCCTCTCCCCTCCCCAGCAGTTCTGTACAGTTTGCTGAGTGTCCACTCAAGCCCAGAGATTACTGATAAATCCCATACTTTTCTGCTTAGGCACAGGAATTGCTGAAAAACTCAAAGTGATTTTCTTTTTTGTACTTTGTCTTTTTCTTTGCCTACAAAGCAAAGGCAGTCTTTTCTCTGTAATTTAATGCCTGCCTCTTTTTCCACCAGGTTGGTTTGGTATTTCCTTTACAAACCTCAATTGTTGGCATTAAAAATTTAGCCGTTTCAACTCTACTGAACTAAAACTTGGCAAATAGATTGTCAGGTAACATTTAAATTATTCTACTAAAATATCTTTCTTTTCTTGAGTAATCTATGACCAGTTTTTATCCCTGCAAACCCCACTACACTTTTAGGTATCCTGAAGGTGAAATACTGGAAGCAAGTGGCTTGAAAATGCTGCTGACACCCTTCACAAACACATAAACTAGACACTGCAGAGCCCAAGCTCTGTACCAAAGTGCAGTCATCATTCTGTCGGTCTGTCTGTCTGTCTGTCTGCAGGCAGCCTTTCTTACTGCTTCTCCGTATCAGGCCAAAGTATCTTGGTAGAAGCTAAAAGGTAGACAGTCCTTACCAAAGTCAGATGAGCAAAGAAGCGAGAAGCCACAGAGTAAATCTCTCCTGGTGCAAGATCTGAGCTTGGTCACCTCAGTGCTCTGGCAAGGTGTTTCTTGTTAGTAAAGGAGACGTACCATATAAAGGAGTTTCTAGCTACAGTAATTTACAGGAGACTGTACCAACTAAGTATGCTTAAAAATGGTGGGACTATGGTGGGGAGAAGCCCAGAAGAAGCACCACAGAAGCAAAGCCCAGGAGGATGCTCACCCTAACTCAGAGCAATAACTTGCCAGAGGAAAGAATAAGACAAAGAGGCCTTGTTGTTAGGCCAGGTGAGCTAGGACTTGGGAAAAGCCCTTTACCACTGCCTGTAAATGTAAAAGCATGAAGTGTAAAGTGTACCCAAGTCCACTTCAATGCTGATGAGAGACAATCCTGATATTTCCTGACTGCCAGCTGACATCCTTCTATGAGCGCTGTCTCCAAGTGTGGGTTGACAGTCACTCAGCTCTCTTCCTGAGTACATCTGAGTGGCATCTCAGCAGCATTGAGAGCTCACTTTATGTGGACAAACTCTCTGGCAGCCAGCTCCTCTGCCACAGTCAAGTGCAGCACATTTACCCAGGGTGAGCTGGTCATTAAAACCTGATCCCAGGGGAAAAAAAAAAATAAGAAAAAAAAAAAAGCCAGAAAAAATAAAAGAAATGCTTATTTGTCCAAGAATTGTGGGTAGAACAGGGTGGAGCTGCTCAAAGGGGCATAGCTAAGGATGATAATACTTAGTTTTCTTCCTCAGAAAGCCATGGAAAAGCAAGTGCAAGTCTCATCCTCCCCATCTCTGACCCCATTGTCTCACCAGGCTATGAAGCTGGTGGCAGCTGGATTCACTTTGAAAGAACAGGGAGAACAGGGGAAAGACTTCTTGACCATGATCTGGTCACAGGATTCCTGGGAAATGTGGCAGACACTGCCTGTTTCCTGGCAAATTGCACACAGGTAATTGCAATTTTTAAAGGAACACATCTTCTATAATTGCCCATCTTGGAGGGGAAGGAGATATTCAGAGCACTGTGGTTTAAATTCTGCATAGCAATTCCATTTTTGGTCTGTTAGCAATGAAAGGTTGCTTGGGTTTGTGGTGCACCTTAAGTTCTCCCTGATTGACATGGGAAAAACTGTTTAAACCTCGTATACCAGGACGGACAACATTATTTTTCTGAACCCAGTTGCAGGGTATTCTCTTGGGATAGGTGGCATACCATCTGACTCATCTGCTAGTAGGGTGTGCTGCTAAGTGACCACAAGTTAAATAAACTTGAATTCCTCAGTCATGACTGAGGGATAATGAGGAAAGTTCCCTTCGACTTTGCGAGTAGCTTCTGCAGGTGTTGGACATCTGGAATTCCCTCAGCTCCCAAGATCTATTAACCACTGAGAACAGATTAAGTAGGTTATTGTGGTTTTGGATGAAGCAAGAAATCAGAGACCCTTCTGATGAACAAACACCATTTGTAAGTGCTGGCTACAATCACGGTTCCCGTGCTTTTCTCTACAAGTCACCACAAAGTCTTTGCTTTTGATGAAAACCATAGAAGCTGAACAACTTACCTGGTCAGGACAGTCCACATAAAACACCCAAATAAATTCTCAGGCATATGAGTCATTTATTTCTTCATATGTCAGGAAAACAGAATACATGTATAAAGCCACATAATTCTGTAAAGATAACTTGTGCTGAAATTCAACAAAGCATGTTATTTTTAGTAGTTGTGGATCATAAGTGGACATTTTACAGAGAAACCTACAAAAGTTAGTTGTGCTTTCTGGTAGTAATTACCTCCCACAAATATGACTCACTTCTGCAGCTTAAATGCAATGGTTTAGTGTCCCAAAATCAACAGTTTTATAAATAAATCTCTGAATCACAGACTGAATGCCTGAAGTGTTTAAATATTTCTTACTGGCCTGGGAAGTAGTTTGCATTTAAGGTTTTTATACTTCATAACAAATTCCCAGTGAGGAGGACTGACATTAAAAGGGACCAAATGCAGACAAAGTAGGAAGGCTGCAGGGATACAGCTGCTCCAGAGCTCTGAAGCAGGATAGCATAAACTAAGTTTTCCCAGTCTTTAGTACTTCTGCTAACAAGAAGTGTGATTGCCAAGTTAAATGTGAATAGGACCTAGGATGGAATCAATTTTTCCTGTTTCACAGCATCCCCTTCTATTGAAAGTGTACCTGGAGCTGGGGTGGCCTTGGGCATGGCTTTCCACACAGAACTGAGGGGTCTGTTTCTGGTGTCCAGGGAAGACAGTGCAGATCACCTCCATAAGAAACAAAGAATGATAACAGAAAAGGAGGCCTCTCATCAGAAAGACAACTCACTACAAGGTTAAAGAAGAACATTTCACTTTGAGATCACTGGATTTTATATTGTGAAAGCTATAGTATTAATATTTTTTTTGAAATTACAGGTGAAGTGCCTTGAGATTTTCGGCCTCTTTGAGTGTAGGTGAATGCACTCAGGTTTGCTGCCTAACATTTATCACAGAAGTGCTCCTGCAGGAGGTCGATCGCTGCCGTTGTGGCGCATCCACGCTCCTACTGGGAATCTGTTCCACGGTCGAGGGAGCAGAGCTGCATCAGGCATCCTCTGCCGCGGCTGCTGCTGCTCAGCATCAGTTTCCAGCTCTTCCTGGGTTCGCTTCCCGGCCTGCAGCTGTTCTCGCGGCCGGCCTGTCTGCCTGGAGCTGGCAGGACGTGGGGAAACACATCGGCTCGGCGGCCGCCACGGGCCGGCTCCCGCCGGGGAGCGGGCACGGCAGCCGGGGCAAGCCGAGCCTTCCCGGCCGGGGAGGCTCCCCGGGGCCGGCTCCTGCCGCTCCCGGCCTGGGCGGCGGTGGAAGGACCCGGCCGATTCCCAAGGTCCCGCCGTGGCAGCGCTGCCCGGGAGAAGCGCGGTCCTGGCTCCGGCGGGCGTTCCCCGCAGAGCCGCGCCGCGCAGCCATGCTGGCAGCCCTGGAAGACTTTATCTCACCTGTGGAGCTTTACCCTAAGAACTATTAGCTCTCCCAGGAAAAGCACGACTTTTTGTTTTGCCCTTGTTCGGGCTCTTCTGGTTTCACCGCGCATTAAACTCATATTTTCCCCAGTTAGAAAGGAAAAACAAAACAAAACAAAACAAATCAAACCCGTCACTCCCCCAGCTGATATTGCCATACCAGCACGGCTTACTTGACTAGACGTGACCTAAATAATACTAATCTGATCAGATAGAACAGCAGAAATATTTATACATGTATACATGCAAAAAAAGTCCAGATTGACACAGTTAACTTTGAAACAAAAACACACAAGAAATGCAGATAGGCAGTGGAAACCTATAAACCTTCTATCTTTATTTAATCACAAAATGTCAGTTAAAATCTCTACTGGATCTGGGATTGCTGCTGAGAAGTTATGTATCATAAGTGACAGCACAGAACATGCAGTCCTTTTTATTTATATTTAATTAGAGAAAAAATTACAGAGGAAAATGCAAGAGAACATAAAGCTGAAGAAATAGAAGCTGAATAAAAGGAAGAGGGAAAGGAGCAGGGACATTTCAGATGTCATCCTCTAGCAATTAATCAAAGATTTCTAAAAAGTTCAAGCACAGACTGCAGCCTTATCTTGGTTTAGAAGTCTCAATGTGATCTACGAAACACCCACTTATGAGTAAATGCATTCACCTCTTGGCTGACTCATCCTCAGACATTTGCCTTCCTCCTTTATTTATATTTCAGCTGCTATAAAATCTCTAACACTTCTTCAAACCCACCTTCATGAGCACACGGATCACTGCTGTTTCTGCTGCGTGACCACTCAGGGACCTGCTGTACTGGCCCCTAAAGCAGCAAATACTCCATCTGTGAGTTTTTAAAATACTTTGTTGGCAACAAGACAGTGAATTTATATTCTCCCTCGTCTTACCTCCAGCACTTGGAAAGTCTGATAACTTTGTCAGGCTCAGTTATATCCATTTACATTTATTTTGTCTAGGAGTTGATGTTCCTCTGATATTATGCAAGTAAATATCAGGAGAAAGCACATCATTACAAATACTGTAATGATGAAGCTCCACTTTTGATGACTATGCTCAGTATGATTTAATCAGTTACATAAACTCTCTAAAGTGATTCCCTGTGATCTGCAGGCTCTGCATGTGTTGTCAACCAATGCAACACTTATTTTCCACAAGCTACCAGCCCTGGTGCAGCAAGCAGGCACATGCTGTCTAGGATTACCTGAATTAATGCAACGCAGAAAAGTGCAAGGCCTCCTGATTCTCCTACTTAGAGATTTAAACTTATTATTTTACATAAAATATCAGTGCCTTGCAGAAAAACTATAGACAATAATAACGATAAAGTGGCATCATCAGTATAACTATTTTTTTTTTAAGTCAGGAAAGGGAAGCTGGGTAATAGAAATGAGCAGAAACTTAGAAGTAGAAAGTGCAAGATCAAGAATTTTAGCTAACAACTAGAACAAAATGGAAACAACAAAGAAGGGAAATTAGCATGAACTTGCTGGTTGATCACAGGATTAGCATAGCCGAGTCAGTGTGGTACTGAGAAATTACAAACATGATTATAGCATGCAAAACAGGATCATGGGATACAGAAAAGTACTGACAGAGCATAAGAAGAAATCAGGTTTTTCTCTAAAGCATTGGTGACATCTCTCCTGACATCTTTTGGATAACTGGGATGCTCTTCAGAAAAGACAAAGTCTTGGGTTAGGTGCAGCGTAAGACTATGAGGTTAAGCAGTTTATTTTATGAGTAAACTGCTTTATTAAAAAAAAAACAAAAACAAAAACAAAAAACCCACAAAAAAAACCCAGAAAAAACCAAACCTGCTAGGTAAAGCCAGACGGGAGATATGGTTGCCATCATTAAATCTCTCCTATTGATATTATTGATGATAAAGGGAAAAAAATGGGTACAGCTCAAGAAATGCTGTGGCAAAGAAACACATTTGCAGAACTAAATAGGTTTGAAAACCCATGCTGGCTTTTCTGAACAACACTTGAGAGCTGTGCAGGCACACCAACATTCCCAAGGGAGAGTCAGAGATCTTAGACTGGCCCAGTTAGCACAGAGACAGAGTGTGTGGCAAGAAGAGTTGATAGATTACTGGTAACTGTTGTGCCCAAACTACCCACTATCCCTCCCTATTCCTACCCTTTAGCAAGCTTTACAAAGAGTCTGAAGCCATGGGGGCACTTTCATAGCCTACAACTACTACCCATTTACTGCTGAGTCCCTCTCCCAGAAGGAAGCAGGTTTCTCTTAAATAGCTCGGGGAAAGACTATTTATCCCGTCTTGCATCATGAGTCCATGAGGTGGAAGTAAAGGTTGCTTAAAATATAAACACCCCAAGGCTTAGCACTTCAGGGAACAGGGCTCAGATACAGACTCCCCTGCTGCTCTTGCTGAGTGTAGCTGCTCTGCCATCCCCTCTGAGAACAAGTGAGTAGTGAAAGGTCACATTTCTCATCGGGGACAGTGAGTTCCTGTGCAGGTTGTGCCCTAGGCATAACCACAGTACAGCCCCCTCTGTCCTCGTCCGCTCTCTCATCCCTGCAGAGAGGCCAGGCCTAATTGGGTTCCTATTTTTACCCTTGTTACAGAATGTCTGAAAAGGAAGAAAATTTTCTTCACATTGAAAAGAGATTTGAAAGAGAAGAAATGCTCCCTGAGCCAACTGAGCTTGGTGGCTCTTATGGTATGCTCCCTATGTGTGTTCAGACACTTAATGTAGATGCTCCAAGCCTTTCCTGGTATAGCTGCCTCTCCAGTGCTCTGTGTAGACATTGGCCTTCTGCTTGAGATCACAACTGTGAAATGCTTCAAGTGGTGAGTGTGCTGTCCCATCTCTGGCAGCAGTGACAGGGGGGACAGCTAAGTAACCCATGGAGGCAGGAGGCTGGCACATCACCCCGAGAATGCAGTCCAAAGCAGTGAAGAAAGCAGAGTCTGATCAGTGCATCTGCAGCGCAAAAAATGGACAGCGATTGTCCTTTGTTTCTCTATTTGTGACTTTGCAATGTGGATTGATCACAGCTGTCTGAACTCAGCAGATTTTCTCCCTGTGAGCAGTGGAAAACATTGATGCTCTATTTACAAAGAATTTCTGGAAAGCCTGTTGCACACACATATCAGCAACTACTCGCTTGGATGGTTTTTGATTTTTAGGGTCTTGAAAAGCCTATGGAGAAAATTTCTGCTGTGTGTGCGCCTGGAGGAATGAGTTCTCAGGAGTTACAGTGCTTTTGTATCCAGGTAAAGTGGGCTGGTGCAGGGCTGTGTATTTGTGTTGCATTATAAGCTCTGAGGCCTGTGGCTGGATTGTACCCTGCTGGAGAGTTCAGCCTGTCTGTAGGCAAAGCTCTGTGTAGAACTTACATTTGCTAAAACGTTTTGCTCAAGGTCTTGAGTTTTATAACATTTTTTATGATGTTTTCTCTTTGGAGCAATACCTACAATATGCTCATTTTCCTTTTACTCCAAGCTCCAGCAATCACCCTAAAATGGAATTACGTAACACAGCACATCTGGCCTGGAAAAGGACAGTTCAAATGTTCTATATTTGGGATGTGATCATTATTTTAATGTAGGTCTAGTGAGGGGATTCGAAGATAGATAATGTCTCTAAAATTTGAAAAAATTTACCATTTCCTTTTATGGTATTTGTTTTAAATGACCTTCCTTTGTTTCCAGACCATAGGAGAAGCCCTTGAGACTTGACACACGGGAACAATATGGAGTTCAAGCAAGGTATATCTAGAGTCTGCAGGGACCCAAGATATCCTGCACTCACAGTTAAACAAGTGTGAGTTACACCCCTCGAACACCATAGCATTTGGCTACACTTGAATTTCTGATTATTCACTCCTTACAATTAGTTTCTGAATTTCCTAGTGTGCAGTAGCAAGTTGGAACACACAAAAATCAGGTCACTGTTATTCAGACATCTTTTGTTTCAAAATAACCCAGTACCTGGTGCCATTCATCTTAAATAGTACATCCTCAAATCATTGTTTTAAAAGCTTCCTTAAAATCTGTTAAGGGACTTTTCTGTTTCCCTATTGAAATTTACAGTGGTCTATTCAGCAAGGAAGAAACTAATCAGGGTCCCAAATCTAAAAAATCTTTACACGGACAGTTAACCAAAATAAAGTAAAATATACAAGTTAAGTCCTTGCAGGAATCAGATTCAGCTAACCATAAAAGAGAAGTTATAAAATCTGACTATGCCATCCAAAGAACAGAGCAAACCAAAAAAGTGAGACCATTTAGTAATTTATCTCAGTTTAATCAAGTTGCAAGCACATGAAATAGTCATTTCTCAGCCAGCACTGTGATTTTCAGATAGGAGGCAAAACCTTCAGGATTGTTTAAGAAAGGTCTCACAAGTTATTTAAATGTGCATATCCATTATGTACAGCTGAAGTATTTCTCTTGTTTCACTTTCAATGAAACTTGCATTTGAAATTTTTATAGGCTTAAAAAGCATCATTCAGCCTGGTTAAAGACCTTACTTTCACAGTGCAGACTGAAAAATACAGCACACTCACAACACAGCAGGTAAATATGAAGGACAAATGCACACATGCTAATGTGAAAGGCAACAGATCTCACTCACACTGGGAAACAAGAGGGGGAACTGAAAGAGAAAGGACTGGGAAGTAGGCAGAAGAGGAAAGGAGACAAGAATAAGCACTAACAACCTGAGTCAACATTAACAAGAAAAGACTCCCTGAAGGGAAGAGGTCCCTTTCTCATGACTTCTCTGTTTATTGATTCAAATAGAAGAAGATAGATACCACATTGTGGACCTGCTTTCTAATTAGCAAACAAACTAAAAGCTATAATTAAAACATCTAATTTAAAGAATGCATGAAAAGCAACCTTACTGTTTTGACTTTGACCTGTTTAGTCTGCTTTGAGCTTTTTAGGAGTTCAATATCAGAGGTTATGGAACAGATAGGAAAATAATGCCAGCACATTTTTTCCCCTTAAGCTAAATAATAGGGCAAAGAGTAGGTAGATGCCACATAAGTGGTAGACAAAACCTTGATTTAGCTTCTTGAACTTGTAAACACCCTACACATTGCAATTTTTAGTTACTGAAAATCAGCATTTTATCTTCAGTCTGAAAAAAAACCCAAAACAAACCCAAAAAAAAAACTTCCTAGATGATTTTAGGATACAGCAATGTGTCAAACTTGTACATCAAAAAAAGTCACAGTTCACATTGCTTTTTCTTCCGCATTTTCTATAGGAAGGATGCTATCAGCACGCTCTAAATCAGCTGGATATCCAATGTCATTAACCTTAACGTAGTCTTCAACAAGGTTTTGAAGCTCTGCAGTGTCCCTGGCCAGGCTCACAGCTTGCTGCAATCACGACTAAGTTTCATACATACTCCCACCATATTTTCTAGGTCCAACGAAGCTACATGAACATATGTGTTTGCACTGATCCCACGCTTAAGCTCACCACAGGAAAAGCTGCTCAGGCTTGCTCTAAGCCTGTAGTTAAAGAAGAAGACGGATAACTTCTAGGGCCTGGCCTGATATCCACCAGCCTCTCATCGAGACTTGGCAATGATGGCATTAGCCTGTCCATCAGGCCCCTTGGTGTTCAGTGCCCAGTACACCCACCCCGAAGAGCTGTTTCCAAATCAGGAGCAATATGTCTTATTGAAAACCTGCTGGTTTGTGAACTTATTTCCAAATACTCCCATGGGAAAACAGTTAAGTGTCAAAACTCAGTATCTAAAATTATTGACGTACTGAGTAACCTGTGGAGAAAAACAAACACATCTCTCTAATAATGGAAACAAAAGATTGGCATTGCTTCTGTGGAGATTAATAAGGCCATTTTTTTACCAGTAGTAATTAAAGTTCTACAACCTTTTATTTCTTAGATCTTATTCTTATCAGAAAAAAAAATAGGGGAAAGACACATGGACAGTGAAGAGCAGAAGAGATTTTCACTTTGGTAGAGCACCGAGCAAACTTCAGAACCAGAGCTTTGTACCACAGTACATCAATAATATCCCTATTTGTTATCTGTGAACTGGACATTAAAACCAGACTTAACAGAGAATGGAGTTAGTTCTATATGTAAATCTTCACTGACCAAGGTCCCAAAATTATGTCACCTTTACAAATCATCAATGTTTTTATTATTATGGTTAAAAATGTCAGTATCCAAAGAGTATCTGACAATGCCTTCCAGAGCAATACCTAGGAAGAAGCCATTGAGTCAAGTGCTCATGTTTTTGTTTTTACAGTGGTGCTGAAGACAAAATTCATTTTAAAGAGGAGAATAAAATCTATGCTTTAAAGTTCTGTCTGTATCAGAAAATCTTACTGGTAAAATGGGGAAGAAAAACACACATTCCACCAGCTAAGCCACACTAAAGTTAAAATTGCTGGGAGGATAAATATGTACATATTTCTGCTGCCTTTCAGCATTTTCACTGGTGGATCAATCAAGTGTTTCTCAGTGATCTAATTCTGTCCCTGCTTTGGAGCATGCTCAAGTAGATGGATTTTTTTTTTTTTTTGGACATCCATGTGCTAAATTTGAACAAACTTCTACTGCCTATGTTTCAGCTGAGACTTTCCACAGAAAGCAGAAAAGACATGCCAAAAAGATGGTGAGTTCTTTGACAAATTTTAAGCAAGCTTAAAATATAAAGCTTCTCTATGTGGTCAAAATAATGTATTTTCGCTTACTTGATTTATAGATACTGATGAACAATTTTGCTGAACTTCCCATTCCTTCTCTACTGCATCCCTCCTGAAAAAGTCAGACTACAGGATTTAGCCAGCAAAGGAAACTCCTGCTTGATCAGTTAAAATTTAAACCAACAGCTGAGATTATACACAACTAAAACCTGCCTCTTACAATGGAAATGTCAGATACCTTTAATTGTAGGTCACCACCAGTTCTGTCTGCAACAGAGTAATTTTATTTTCATCCATAGAAATGAATGGAGTTTAGGGGGAAAACTATTTCACCTATTAAATCCAAAATCCAGGCTTCACTGCTGCTCTGCTTCAGGCCAGCTGAGCGGCTACAGAATTCCCAGCCCACTTGTTTGCTGTGGTTACACAGTACTGTGTTATTTCCACTATCTCACACACAGAGCCAGAACAACTTGGAAGATGAAAATACTTTTGCTTTCAAATATTTTCCTTTTAAAAGCAGAAAGCTAAGTGTAATTTTATTAATGCATTATTATTTTGGAGGCACTGCTGAAGTCAGGAAATTCCAAGTCAATACTATTTTATATTCGTTGTGCAGATGTACCACTTTCTATTCCTCTTTTCCTTGTTAAATATAACCTGTTGTGCCATATTTTTTATTACGGAATGTGCAGTGGGACAGTTTCTGCAGCAATGCTGGAATCTCCACCCAGGGGAGATCAGTTACATCTGAAACTCGACAGACAAAAATGAAGCATAAAAAATGGCTGAAATCAAGGCAGTGTGTGCCAAAAAATGAAGCTCTTACTCCACTGGACTTTCACTTCCAAGAGATTCAAGACACTGCTCA
The DNA here is from genome assembly GCA_036023395.1 of Myiotriccus ornatus. Taxonomy (NCBI): domain Eukaryota; kingdom Metazoa; phylum Chordata; class Aves; order Passeriformes; family Tyrannidae; genus Myiotriccus; species Myiotriccus ornatus. Next base: position 14,090,133 of record JAYRBT010000082.1, on the reverse strand, counting down.
TTTTCAGAGAATTTTCTGGGGTGTCTCCCTGATGTCCCACTAACAGGTAGAGCTTAGTTATTTTTTTTGTAACACTGTGTATCAAGAATTTGTACTCAAAATTCTGGGAATGATTACTAAGTTGAATATTTGGCAATTCTCTTGTTCTTTATCTTTGCTTCCCTATTTTGGAGCAGTTCATTCAAAACCACTTAGGAATATAAAGTAATTAATACAATTATATATGTATAATTAACATGAGAAAACAAACCCATAAACAAACAAAAAAGGTACCAAAAAAAAAACCCCTCCAAAACCAAAAGAGCCCAAACAAAACCCAACCTAAGAGTTCTCAAGCCACTAATACTGACTTACAGCCCCACTTGTTCCTCCTAGACACAGGTCATCCTCCTGCCTCAAGGCTCTTCCTAATTGAGGGTCCTTAATTACCGGCTGATGCTGTAGGACGTCTTACAATGTGATCCGGCTGCCTTATTCTGCTAATAGGGTGCTAATGGTGCTTTCCTAAGGCTCTCGGCTCGGGGATGCAGGGGGTGTTCCGGGGCTCGGGGAGTGGAGGAGCAGCGGCAGGCAGGGGCACCCACCCCCCATCCTTTCCCGTGCCCTGAGCTGCTCCTGAGGCTGTTGGCTGCCAAATGCACATCAGAAGAGTTTTCAGAAAACTCTGGCTTATGGCTCTGCTAAAAAAGCAGGAATCAAATACTAGAAGGAAGTTGCTTTGCTTGCCATTTCAGGCCTGGTTTTAGCCAGCACTTCACCAAAAAGGTTCTTTTGCTGGACTTTCTCCCCAGAGGCCATTTTTCCTTCTCCTCCTGTTACTTCTCTCTGCCTTTACATCAGCAGCTTTGCCAGCTGTATGCCAGTCACACCCACTTCCACCCATCCATTTGCACAGCTGACTCCAGACAAATTTGCCTACCGTTCAGTTTTGGGTGATGGATTTATTTCAGCTGTGTCACTCCAAGAAAGGACCATAACTTCCTTTTAGCTTTTACTGACCTTGAAGGGCAGCTACGAGCTAATTATCCCCAACAAGTTACATTGAATCAATGGGAATGATGCTCAGTAGGGCTTCCAATTGTAATTCTTGGGTGCCATGGGTAATAAGTCCCTCCCAAAAGAAGAGGCTTTGAAAGCATTCCAGCTCTTCTGTTTCTTTCTGTAACTTCCTAGGATCCTCAGCTGTAATTAGGACTCCCCAAGGGAGAATTTGCATTCACTTAATGCTAACTTGACTCAGCAAAATGCGGTGAGGCATCAGCCAAAATCCTTCTGTTCATCTCAAAGAGCCCTGATTTCCAGGCAACAGCCTCCTCTGTCTCTTCTTCAAGTGCCTTCTGTAGATTCCCACTCTGGGAACAGTTGGATTGGCAGTGCTGTCAGGTGAGGAGGGAACACACTCCAAGTGACAGATGCACCACCAGCAAGCAGAGCGGCTCACAACTGGTCAGATGGACTCTAGGAAACACATGGTTACAGCTTGACAGAGCAGCACTGAAAATTTTATAATGGAAAATGATAACAAGGTGACCACCTTTGGCCTTGTGGAATGTGATCTAATACCTAATGGGAAATGTACGAAGACAAACGTGACACTCTCTTCCATGTATATCTTAACCCTTAAGATGTCTTAACATATAATAAACGTATCTTAATACTTCTGTTTTATTATTATAATTATATTTAACTGTGCCATTATTAAACCACTGCTCCTTATTATTTTCTGCATAACAATAAGCAGGTAGTTTCTTAAACTTTTTGACTCTCCTTAGACAGGAAGGTTATACTCAGCATCTAACAGAGGAATTTAGCTTTCATTCTGATACTGATTCACATCTTGCTTCAATATGTTTCAATTAAATATGGCAAGCTGAAATATTCTTTCTAATACTGGAATTACGTTTTCCTTATAAAAGGATCCTGGATAGTCAGAGAACTGAAGACAACTCCGTTCACTGAGATTAATAGTAACTTAAAAATTTCAGATTACTAGTCCCTAAAATCAAATAGCATCTTCTAAAGGAAAAGACAGAAAAATGACTGCTACATCCTAAAACTTACAGTCTCAGGCTACAGATCAGTGTCCTGATATTAACTGATCCTTATGTTTTCTTTTTGAGATCATATCTTTAACTAGGATGTAGGAAGGGCTCTACAAAACCTGCTGATGAATTGTAGTCCAAGGAGCACTGTGTCTTCCTGAGAAAGCATGAGCCTTCCCATGACTTCAGGAAATGATGGATCTCTGTAGTGAAACAGCATGCTCACCTTTCATACACGATCTAGAGAATACAGGGAAAGCCATATGGCATGTCCTAAAATTAGATATCACTTAACATAGTACCTAATTGCAAGGCCACAGAGCCTACATCTGTTGGAACTGGGTGTAGCATGAAATGTCAAATGCAGATTTAGATCCAAGTAGGACTGCAAAAGGGAAATTAAATGTTTGACATTCTTTTAATTGAGGAAGAAACAGCATCCTGATAAATTTGTTGAGATTCTGATGAGGAAGAGCAAAAGATTGGAGAAACCTGAATCTTTTCCCATCAGATGAGTGGAATAGAAAGTATTTGGAACTTCTACCTGATGTTACTCTCCCCCAGAGATGCAGAAATGTGTACCCATAGCTGGTAGTTATCGTTATAGTAGAAGCTGTTGGACCAAGAAAGTCCAAATGGATCTTCAAATACCTTCTTAGTTATGGAATTTCCCATTTTGAGTAGTTTCTCAAAGCATTTGGGAAGCCAGCTCTGATGAATGAAATGTGTCTGATATGATGCATGACCTTCCAAATACTGCATGTCATGTAAGTCAAAATCAAAGGTAAGCACCTGCCCAGGACTGTCTTCCATGGAGATTCAGAGACTGTGTTCAGAGTGGGGTTTGGATAACCTATGTCATTAGGATTTGGAAACCAAGGAGGAAAGATACATTAACACAGTGCTGAGCGACACACCTTCTCAAGCTGTAGGAAGAGATGGGCCAATGCAGCTAACATAATATGGCATAAAATTAAAACTCTGTGACTGAAAAGAGAAACATTCGTTATCCCCATTTGCAATGTTGCCATCCATGCTGGATATAGCTGGAGCAGCTGAAAAGAACATTGATCTTACAACTGGAATCTGTAACCTCTTCAACCACTTGAAGTAAATGGGAGAAAGACTGGGTCTGCAGCTGCTGGTCCAATGTAGCATTTTTAATTTGAACTACTGCTGTTTTCAGTTTGCTAATACATGGGGATTTGAACAGCAGCCTCAGCTGTGGTGGGAGTAATCTCTTGCAGAGGGATGGGGCAGCCAGATGCGGGTATAACCAAGGGATCATGAATCTAGGCCAAGCCCACGACTTCGTGACCTTCCTAATCTTTAAAAATAGCTTTCTGCATGTATGTGTGTATACAAACAGATACAATGTAGTAACAGGTATACACCATAAATGTTGTCTACAATTGTTTTGCATATTTTTTAATATTCTGAAAGGTAAGAAAAGCTAACGAAGAAAGGTACCCTGAACTCTTGTGTAGTAGGACATGAGAGACAGTACTGAGTAGCAAACAAGAAAAAGAACAAGTAGACGAATTTACATAAAATATTTCCACTAAGTTTAGCCAGAGATTTTGCTCTGGTATATTTGGTGATTCCTGGCTGGCTGGATACTGTTTCTTTTATGTATGAAGAACAGACTGTTTGCTGAGTTTGGCATTTCACAGTAGGTAGTCACAGTCATGGACAGGTCTGTCTGTTTGTTTTTTTTTTTCTTCGATCTTGCCCAAGTCAACAGAAAGGGTTATCCATCACTATTCCATGGGAAAAACAGGATGGGAAAACAGCACCAAAAAGTTTGCTTAGGATTCATACCAGTATGCATCAGGAGATGCACTGAGGAGAATGGAGACCCAAGCAATGCATATGTCCTTAAAATGCAGTTACAGAGGCTGTAAAACTAATGTAGTGCATTAATAAATAATGGCCCGCCTTCGCGAACGAAGAGCCGGGGAAGGTCTTTACACCTTCCAGCCTGCGCATTGGATTTTTTAGG
>JAYRBT010000082.1:14031786-14077347 GCA_036023395.1 Myiotriccus ornatus | reverse complement strand
GCACGGGCAAGGCTCCGCCGCCGCCCCGGGCAGCGATTCGCGCGGGGGCAGCGCGGCCGCCCCGGGCCGGCGCCCCCCCCGCCCGCTCCCGCCTCCCCGCCCCGCCGAGAGTTGGTTCCCGCAGCGCCCCGCGGCCGCCCCGCCGGGGCCGTGGGCAAGGCAGGCGGGCAGGGAGGGAGGGCTGCGCCCGGGCGGCAAAGTTTCTTCCCCTCTTGTCTTCGGAGGTACCTGTTTGTATAATAATGGGTGGTAACGGTTTGGCCGGGGGCCCCCGCTCTCTGCTCTCCGTGCGTGTGTGACCAGCTGCTGCAGTCTATATAAGGAATTACATTTACATTTCAGACTTAAGCGCTGCTGTGGGGTGGTGTTCTCCCCCCCCCCCTTTGGTACGTGTGTTACTTTAAGATGCATTGGGAACGTACACGGCGGGGGGAATAAACGCTCCTAACATCCACTCTACTTATTTTCTGGAAAATGGAGAAGTAGTTCGGTCCTCGTAGCGCGACTCTTCGCAGTAGGATGTAAAGCAGGAGATTTTGTAACCCTCCTTGGCAATTTTAGGTTTCATGTGGCATTTCCTGTGCAGGGTCACAGATAGGAAGGCTTTGCCTGCGATCTGAGATGTTTTCATACGCAGTGAATGGTCTCTGAAATAGATCAGAGTCACGATCGGTGCTTCACCTCTCTAATCCTGACTGTTCGGGGCGTAACGGTGATAAATGACGGCCTTTCCAGGGGCTAACGGGTTGGTTTGATTGCGTTGAACTTAAAAGGATTTTCTTATTTTTTCTGTGTGCGTTTTCTAGCAAGTATTTTTGTTTGCACGCTCATGTTATTAATTCCTTGTCCTTGTGTAAATATTTATATTTAGCTCATAATTTGGCTGTGCTAAAGGTAAGTTTGGAAAGTGCTTTTCTCTTTACCTTATTAAAAATGTGGATGATCAGAAAAAGGGGCTTTTCTTGTTGCTGACGACATGTGTGTGACATGTGAGTCTGAACCACCCAGCGTCTGTGCAGGAGCTGTAAACATGTTTACCTGAACAGGAAAGAAAATGGATTTTTCTCTTAAAGATCCGGTGATATTAATATAATACTCTTAGAGCATATCAACAGATGACTTGAGAGAGAAATTTTCTGAAAACCTAGCTTTTGAAATCAACGGGGAAAAGGGATTCTTGATCGCTGCAGCAAATGGCAACTTGTGCAGGTAGAAAAAAAAAGATGGTGTTTAGTTTTCTCCTGCATGCATGTCAGCCCCCTCCTGTCTGCTGCTTTCGTTCTCTAGGGAGGGATTTATTTACCATGCTTGCTGTCAGTGTTTTTCCTTTGTGCTTAGTATTAGAAAACCAGATTTAAGGCTGTTTAGCATAAAGTGTTTTGTCTGCAGCGTGTATCGCTCACAGAAAACAAAAGGTGTATCGGATGCAGTATCATTCCAGGTATCTTTCATCTTCATCACTTTTGGACCTCGTTTCTGCACTCACTTTATTTTAAAAAGCCTCTGAATCCTTATCAGCTAGTTCTGAAATGTAGAATGTAGTGTGTCTTGCTTTAGGCTAGTTGCTGGTTTTGGTTCCTTTTTTTTTTTTTTTTTTTTTTTTAGGAATTAAAACCAACTTAAGGCATTGTGCATTGAAGCATCAGGATCAGTTAGATAATAGCTTCTGGTTAATAGAGATTTCTCATCAGTGGGTTTATTTTTGACTTGCAAATATTTATTAAAGAAAAAGACTAGAAAAATGTTAACCCTTTAACCTTTAAAATAAGTGTGAGTTTTGTTTTTTTTTTCCTAAATGCACTTGGTTCTTACAGATGAATATCTTCTGTTAATGAGAAATGAACATAGTGGAACTGCATCAGCAATGGGCTTGTCTCTAGTATAAAAAGTAAAAGCACAAAATTATGCTGTTCCCCCCTGACTTTCCCACAGAATATGTGATTATTAAAGAGATTGCACTTGACTTCCAGTATGTTAGTTAATAATACTGGGCTATGGCATCGAGTTATTATACTGTAAACTTTTCTTCTGTTTATCTAGTGTTAAACTTAACACAACTATTCTTGTACTGTAAACTTTTGTTGTGGGGGTCTGGTTGTTTTTTATTTTATTTTATTTTTTGCTTTCCCCTCCCCCGGCTTTCTCTCTGTTTGGGAGCCATCCTGGTGCATTAACTCTAGCTGGAAAGACAGTATTATCTTCTTACCTCTAGAGCTGGTTCCTTTTCTACCTTGTTTATTGGCCCCTACAGGAGATCAGCAAAAGAGGCCATTGGCCCTGCCATTAAAACCTCCACTTACCAGGAAATCTGGCACTTCCTACCTGAAGAAAGCTATCCTGTGTCATTGTCCTTAGTTCTGGCCAATACACAAAAACATCTGCTACAGCCAAGGAGTTAACAAAGTGTTGAGATCATATGATAAAGCAAAAACGTAGTGCTGGTTGGGATTCTCTCTTCTTATTTGCTTCTTCCCCTTCTCCCCCTCTTTTGGTAGAAAAATGAAGAGGAGAAAAGAGGGATGTTTGGTTGTCTTTTTTTTAGCTAGTCATCTGCAACTAGTCATCTGTGACTTTTTGTAGGTTTCAAATAGATTCAGCAAAAGTTTTCTCATTCTGAGTTGGTTTGCAGAGTGAGGATTAGTTGCTTTCTTAGATTCTCTCATACATTATAGGATTGTCTTAGCTCCTGTTAAACAGCAAAACATCCCCTTCTTCAGCAATGCTGCGAGACAAATAAAACAAGCACAATGTTTAAAACTTTCCTTACTAGAGGGTTGAAAAGATAACCTTCTATATAGGTGTTCTGAAAATAATCATTATGCGTTCAGGTTTTCAGATGCAAAATGAAGACTGTATTAATCTGAGTAAATTCTGCATGCTGTCAGGTATATGAGAGGAGAGAGTATGAGCCAGCTTTTTTAATTTCTTTATTTTTTATCCCCTGGTAACAGTGAGATCATTATTAAAAGGTTGTGTAGATTGACTTGTTAGAGTGCTACTTCAGTTGCTTTACAGTTGGATCTCAATTCTTTTCATTTCTATTAGATAACAAAACTTTATATGAAATTGTTACAAAGCTAAGGACTGTAAAGAGAGATCGTAAGTGCCTTTGAACAAGGCGAAAGCATGGTGTTTTTCTGTCAGCTCCAAGGTGTTAACTACTGGAAGGATGTCAGGTGTTAGTGACGCTTGGGATACAACATTCCTTTTTGTGCCTGTTTCTCTTGCCCCCTTGCCTCTCTTTTTCACTAGGTATCATGTTTTCACTCTAGCATTAATTTAAATTTGCAATTTGGGATTTGTGGAATGTAGCCCGAGTTAAAATTCCAGGCCCAGTGAACAGATCTACATGGACAACTGAATTAACTGTATGAGTCCAGGGAAATCTCCTTTCATATAAACAAATAATCTTCTGGTTTAGTGTTAACTACTGAAATATGATGGAAAGACTCTTTAAAAGGTCATTATGTCTTCATTTTTCTCCCAGTAGTCAGTGCTTGTTATTTTGATAGTCATGAAGCAGAGTATTTTAAGGGAATTAACTACCTGAAGCAGGTTTTTTTAAGGTGACTAGTTGCCTGAAACAGTTTTTCCTGCTTGTAGGACTCTGTAAATGTGCTGCTGAAGCAGCTGGTGAAAAGTAGCAAGGAGATGAAACTGTCCTCCTGAGGCAGTCTTCCCTATCATACAAGTCATTGAAATTAAATATTTGAGTTAAAAGTCTGAGAATATGACTTCTTTGAACGCAGTCCAAATGTTCTGTTGAATATTTTCTGTTATATCAGATACCCCTTCCCACTGAGTCTTTTTGTGGACTTTGGGCTTTATTACAGGTCCTGTTAATTGGTGTTACTGACTTGGGTTAGGCACTTGCTGTGTGTAAGCGAGCTCATCTGTTGGTGGTGCAGGGAGACGGGGTTCTACACCTGTCTCCTGCCTCCTTCCCCACTGGGACTCAGGTTGTGGTATTAACCTGTAATTTCTTCTGATAGAAGTTTTCTGGTGGTGAGGGGAGAGGCTGGAGTATTCTAAAGTCAAAATATGACTGTGATACCTTTCTTCATGTGGAAACAGCTGTTTTAATAGGGTTTAAGATGCCAGCGAGAGATGTCAGACATTTTTATCCTGTGTGGCACTCTATATTACTCTGTTATAGAAATAAAACTAACTTCTGTGAAACTTGGATTGCAGTTTCTTTGCTTGTTTGGTTTTTTAACTGATTTTTGAGCAGCTGCTCTTTATTGCAGAGAAACTGCTGCAACTACGGTATGTGGCCAAATGACTCTTAAAAATCTCTACTTCTAAATTCAGTCATTATTATTTCCCAAAAATATAAGCTTATTGCTTTCAACTCATTAGCTGTTTGTAGTCATTTCAAAAACTCTTAACTCATTGGCATTGCAAACTGATTAGAATATGATGTGCTTTGTTGACTGTAAAACCAATGTTTAACAGTACATACTGCATCTCTGGAGATTGATTCTACTCATTGTAGATTTTTCACATTTCACACAAACACAAAGCAAGAGGTTGAAAAGTTAAAATAATTCTGCTTTTATATAGGCTTTCATACTATATTTCAAAGTACAGTTCCAGATGAACTTTCAGCTGCTAAGTATCAATATTCCTGAAGGTTTGGTGGTTGTTAGGCACATCTTTCAAAAAGATTTTTTTTTTGGGGGGGGGAGGGCAAGTAAGCAGGACCCTGGCTTTAATTTGTGGTCTCAGAAACATTGGTGCTTCATTCTGGCAGCTATAATAGACCTGTTATTTTTGAGAACTAAATTCTCAAGTGACTTACCCAAGGTCACACAGGAAGTCCATAGCAAGACTGAGTCTCAGTCCATTTTTAATTCTCAGGACTACTCTTGCGTTTAGCTTGATCTAGAGCCTTAAAGGGAAAGAACAGTTTTATCATTTAGCAGTTACTATTCCTTTCAGCTTAAGTTCTTTCATATTTATTGTATCGAAGTATTTGTACTTTCAGCAAAAAAGTGACAAGATGCAAAACTGAATTTTGTGTTTAGTCATTTTTAGATAGTACTAAGATAGTGTCTTCTCTGGTGATGTTTCCTGTTTTCATAGTCAATGTTGATGTAATGATGTGCCAGAGAAGTAGAATTTTGTCTTCTTGTGTCTTTCTGTATTTCCAAATCTTATATTCAGTGATGTGAGGATAGACAAAAGTGAAACAAATCAGGAGGGAATTAGCGTAAGACCTACACTGTTAACATCAATATGTATACTGCTATGTGGAAGGTGTTAAGGGGACTGTTTTCTTCGTGTTTAACATCTGGGCAGAGATGATTTAATCAGATGTTGGCTTTGTTGTGACAGTAATGACGAAAGAATGTGACTGGTATTTCTAATACTTGAAAATGCTAGGTAAATAAAAAAGCATAAGTCCTCCTTAAAAAAATAGAAAAAATCCCAGGAATGTGTAAGTCAGTGTCAGGCCTGGTAAGTCTATTTGAGTGGGACAAACACATGCAAGTCTAGGTTTTACCATGACAGCTGCTTGTCACAGGTGGAGCCATGTGGGAAGTGGTTGTGGGTGCAGGTGGGTGATGCTCCTGCCTGGGGGGCCTGGGGAGCATGAGGAAAGGTGGGTGTGAAGAGTGTTCTGGTGAAGATGTGTGGTTGGCTCCAGGCATGAGGTGCTGCAATAGATCAGTTTTGATAGGGATTCTTTCTTGTGGAGGGAAATGCTGTTTTAAGTATTTAGTAATTAAAAATAAAAAATCAAACTCCCAAGCACAGTAGGGAGAGCAGAGGGCTGTGTGTATGAGCAGTACATGGGCAAGGCAAAGAGCATGTGTGGGGAAGGAGGGAGGATGGAATGGGCGAGGGAGTAGTTTGCTTCTCACTCAAGGGCTGATACCTGATTTCTGGTGCACCTTGGTGGCCTTTGAGGGAGTGGTGTTGGGTTGCTGCCTGAGAAGATCACAGTGGTAAATAACTTTGACCTCAGCTGGCTGAGTGATGCCTTGAAGTACTGGAAATGTTACTGAATTGTATAGGGGGTTTCATGTGTGTAGTTTCTTGCAATGCTTTCTGCTTCCATGTTAGGTTGGCAAGGTTTTTAAACCTCTTATAAGCCACTGCCTCTAATGTTCTGATTGAGTTGATTTTTTGAGCTAATTATCATGTGCTTGTGTGTTTCTCAGTCTTGGTTTGCTTTTTAGTTGTCCAGTTCCTAGCATCTTATTTTTAAGTTGTAGGAAAGAGTAGCTGAAGTTTGGTATTTTTAAAAAAACCAACTAACAGTTGCAGCTTTTTAATCTTTGCGTGACCTCCTCCTTTAAAGAAAGACTAGAGTTATTTTCAGTTTTCCTATTGTATTGAGCCACAGTTTGTTTGCTTAATAACCCGTTTTTCCCTTTCTTGTGTAGATAAGCAGTATTCCTGTGGGACAGTCGAGGAAAATGGGAAGCCCAGTCAAGAGGAGTGAGACTTGGTGGATAAAATACTGACTACAGTTAAATGCAGCATAGCTTTATAAATCTCACTACTCCTGAGAAAAATATTACCCCCATTGCCACAGTATGTAAGCACCTTTCAGGCAGTAAAAATATGTCCTGAGTCTTCTCTTCCTGTATCTTGGCCTATACATCCAATTCCTTGTGTGAGTACCTGGCAGTTTACATTCACATGTTAGGAGGATAGGTGATGGTAGAGTGGAAAGAAGAAACTTGCTAAGTTTGTATCTTTATGTGTGGAGCAGCTAGGCAGTGATTCAGATGTTTCAGTTGGTTAATGCTGAACATATTTGCCAGGTTTCTTTAGACTTGTAACATTTGTTCCCAGAAGGGACAATAGGGAAAAAAGGAGGCTTTTTTACTTTGCCTCACTCTGTGATTGTCTCGGATGCCATTACTGTAACTGTATCTCTTATTTTAACATTCTTTTTCAGAGCAACAGAAGTTAACTAAAAATATGCTTTCTCATTTTTGAGAAGTTTGAAAAGCAGCCTGTTTCAGTTCTCTCCTTTTCAGCTGTCATTCCCAGCTGTCACAGTCTCCGTGATGTGAGGACTTTACCCCTGTTGTCTCAAAGCAGTTTGGTTAACAGCTGCTGTCACCCAAAGGTTAAAGCCTGAAAACTGGCATCCTTTATTGCTTTCCTTACAAATGTTTGCTTTCTGTTTGGTAGCATCTTCCTTGTTTCTCTGTCTTCAACTTGTTCCATTGATCTTTTTTTTGGAGAACTATGTAAAGCAAATGAACATGTCTAATGATGAGTGTATCCTTCCGGATGCGTTAGGGTGCTCAATTATGGCTGAGAAGAGAGAGTGGAAAAAAAAAAAGGCGGGGGGGGGGAGAAATTCTAGGTTGTGCTCAGATGACATTCCATCCTGTTCAGTTGGCATCTGTGAGTATGAGTAGCAGCCCTTGGTCAGTGAAAGGACATGTAAAATTACTTGTGTGTCAGAACTAAAAGAAAACTGTTCCCAAGCTAACTGCATAGTATTCTGTACTTCTAAGTATATTTGTTTTATTTCATGCAGATATCCTTCTTTCTGCAACCTTCTCTGTTCTTTAGCTTCTCACAGGTCAAGCGTTAGATCAGGAACACTGAAGGAGCTGGCAAGAGCATTGGAGATAAATGGATTATAAACCTGGCCTTTCACCATGATCCTGAGAGTAACTTTCATGAACAACACTTGAAGTAAAGGGGTTAAGAGAGTCTGATGTGGTAGAGTATTTTTACCTATGAACAAGCATGCCTGTCCTTGTTAGGATCAAATGCTAGTTGGGACAGTGATGCTGGGAATACCTTCAGTTATTGTGATATGTAATGTTTTCGTTATTTCAGCAAACATGCCTTTTCAATTTATCTTTGGTAGACAACTGACAGACACTGAGGGCAGTTTTCTGTTCCATTTTGTAGACATCTGTCCACAGCATGTATATGGGAGAAAGCAAAATGAAATTACAAAACACCACAAATATGGTATGATTTAAAAAAGGCCTAGGGAAATCTATTCCATCTGAAAAAGGGCAAACCAAGGAACAGAAAAATCAGACCTTAATTACAGGGATTAAGTTGCTTTTTGCTAAACTGGCAGATTTGATCTAAAGAAGCAGGTTGGGTTTTTGTTTTCTTAACACCTTCCCCCTCCCCTGATCTAACATAATTTTTCTTAATATCCAAAAGCATAAGGGAGATGAGTTGTCCCTTTGCTGAAATACATTTGTCTTTAAACAGTCTTTTTCAATGTCTTGAGGAATTTCTTCCTTGTGTAGCTTTCAGGTATGCATCAGGTTTTCCTTCTTCATACCTTCTAGTCAATTTTATTATTTCTACTAAGTTCCTGTAAACTATCTACTGTAAGTGATGTGAGGTCCTGAACTGGACTGTTTAGTCTTCCATCCTGTTTTTTTTGTCTTTCCGTAGCATTTTCTTCCTAATATTCCTGGTAAAGCTATTTGACAAAGTGAAGCAAAATAGAAGTAGTCACTGGATACTACTGGATTCATTCTTGTGTTATTGTTCACAGGAAGGACCTAGGTACAGTTGGCCCCACAAAGAGCATGAAGTGGTGAATAAGGACTTTGAAGCAGATTTGGAACTGTAATGACTGGCTTCCTTCCCTGCTGCTGTCCCTTCCCCTTCCTTGCAAAGCATTTTCATTTGAAAAACTAAGGTGTGGTCATCGGGCATATCTGTTCTCAACTTCCAGTAATTTTTTGCTCACTGCTGAGCTACATCATAATTACATATGCAAATGTAGGGGTTTTTTTCCTGCTTACCTTGTACATGTGGGAGAAGAAGATAAGGTTGCAGAATACTTGGGGATGGTGCTGTTTTTGAGGAGGTGCTGCAGATGGCCACAGAAGGAGAGAAGTAACTTGTCCTGCCGGACAAGACTCAGTGGGGGATTTCAGAACTTCCAGGTCTCAAAGGCAACAAAAAAGCAATATTCTTGCCAACTTTAAACTTTAGATAGTAGCAGATTTCAGTCATTTGTTATAACAACCTATTTTGATACATTCTAGCTACTGAAAGTGTATTTGCAATTGGAATAGATATTTGTGTTGCAGACATATATATATCTATATGTATAGTTATATCCAATAATTAAATCTATTAGGCTGGCTTGAATGCTCCCTGTAGTAACACAAGGTAAACTGTTGCTCATAACAGTGTTGTAAGGATATTAAAACCACCAAGACTAATTCTGTGGAATAGACTGTTCTGACAACTCCAGCCCTTCATGGTAAGGCTTACATTGTTTTTTTTCTATATTTGAAATGGACAGGCCTACTGTATTCCTGGAACCCTAAATATGACTTAGAGCAATAGTGGATAGAATTGGTTCTATGTTGCAATCAAAATGCTGGGAGGCTCTTTCTGGACAAAAGTGGAATAACTTAAAAATGAGAAGCAAAATTGAACTGGTAGTTGTGGCATAAGAAAAGGGAAATAGTTCCAGTGAAACATAACACAGTGCCATAGTTCTGTGTTTTTCACCACCTGATTAATCACACCTTCAGGGATCAGCCTGCATAGCTGATGTGGTAGTTACATGACAGAGGCAGGCACTTTAAAAAGATGAGCGTTTTTTTGTTTTTACCTCAGCATGTGAGTGACTAAAACTAGTGGCAAACTTTGCTTCTGTGAGCTAAGCCAGTTCACACAAGGGGAATTTTGTCTTTCCAGCTCTAAAGGTCACAAATAGACTTAGCTGAATAAAAATCATGACACACAACAGAGGTTTATAATCCTGACAGAAAATTTTTACAAGATATTTGATGAAAACTGTTGTGTGTAGATCTGATGCTTAAAAAATATTTTTGCCAGTACTGCCTGGGACAGTGCTAAGGTGTTTTCCTTCAGAAACAAAATAAGTAAGGTAGTTAAGAACTCCAGGAAATATGGGCATCTTCTCTATTTTGGTATGAAGTTGCAAGCCTTTTTCATTTGTTTATGTCAAGCACTTGAAAAAAGTAATTAAAAAGCTCCTTGTTGCAGTATGGTATGCAAATCATTTCCCTTTTTTTTTTTGCATATTTATGTGTCACAACGGTTTGGCATATAGGAAAAATACAACTTTTCTAAAATTCTGAGTTATTTTCTGAGCAGGTAAGAAAACAGAAGTACTGAAATAGAAAACGTTTCTAAATGTCTTGTTCTAATAGTTTACAGTTGCCTATATTTAACCTTTTTTTCATCTTTTTAATTTTGACAATAATTTTAGCGTTTTGAAGGTCTTGTATAGCAAATTCTGAGAACAAAGATATGTTTGACGTTTCAGTTTCCAAGTTGCTTGCTTTCTGAGTAAAGTCTTCCAGGTTTGTGCCTTAGTATACCTTAAATGGGCATCCTAATTAAGCTTTTTTTCCTTTAAAAATTTTCCCAGCCTGTCTACCTTTAAAGATCTTGTGTGTCTTCCTTCAGCCACAGAAGTTTTAAGTAGGGCTGTCAATCAAATGTGTGTCTTGTTCATTCTTGGGTCTACTGTCAAACACTTTGTAGCTGAAGAGGGTGTGCGCATGTGCGACTGCATGTGCTGTTTTCCTGCCTTTTCCTTTTGTCTGTCAAGCTTCTGGCTGATAGCAGATTAGCCATCTGAATGTGGGCAGCAAAGAGTAATGGGCTGTACGAAATGCCTGGGGCTTTTTGCATACAATAAAATGACTCAATAATAAAGCAAAAAATGACAAGCCTGCAGTGGAGGATATCTGTACTGGGGAGATGGAGAGAGTAGCCTTTGGTTTATGATTATGTTAATGGGTGTAAAATAAACTTTTTTTTTCCAGCTGTCAAAAGTATTCCTACGTGCTTTACAGAGTAGTAAAGATTCTTCTGGCAGGAAAATACTGATGAGCTAAATGAGTGATGTACTGCTTGCTATTCCTGGTTGCTGCATATGTGTGGGGAAGGAAGGGAGTAACAGCATGATGGCTCAGTTTCATTTTCATCATGCAGGTGTGCATGATTTTTTTCTTTCTTTTCTATTTTTTTATTTCAAGTGTTTTGCTTAGTTATAGGATTACATAATCTCCTCTGCAGGAGTGTAAGGTTTATTAAGTCTTTTGGAAGATGTGCTAATACAGATTTGAAGAAAATTGGACCAGAAACATGGCTGACTGAAACAGAGGGAATCCAGATGTTGGAGGAAGATACAAAATATAAAGCTGTAGAGAGTTGGATCAAACAAACACATGAGTCTGTGTGCAGAAGCACAGTAGCAGGAAAAATAACTATGAATCCTATTAAGTTTCTCTGACAGCTATTCTTACCACTCTAAAAATCTGGTGTTTAAAAAACCCTCTCAACTGTCTACAGTTTATGTCCATAAGCAGTAGTGGCTACTTGTGCGCTTCAAACTTCCAGTTATAGCTTTCAAAAAGACTTTTTTGTTAGCTTGCTTTTGTGGCATGCGAGCTCTAAAAGGTGCTCTCCCCACTAAAAAAAAGAGAGATACACTACGCTAATGTATGCTAAGTGAAGATCTTCCTGGATTGCATCTCCTCAGGAAATGAAGGCAGCTTCAGATACATGTGAGCTTCCACACTTAACTGGCAATTCAGCATTAAAACAATTTGTTATATGGAGTATAAATGAATTGTTAAAACATGCAAAGCTTGTCCGAAAATGCTTAATTGTAAAGAAAACTCTTAAATGACATTTGTCTGTCTCACTGTTGAAATATGTTCAATATATCACTGTGGATACAACCTAAGCGGACTCTGGAAAACTGATTTACCAGCAAAATGTACAAATTGAAACTTCTAATAAATAAAATGGGAATACTGTTTGAACAAGCTTTGTGTTGTTTTTTTTTTTTTTTTTTTTTCATTCTGTCAGCTGCTACCAGATCTCATTGTGACTGCTCTGGACATGTATGGTATTTGTTGTAAGGATCACATCCCTTGAAGATCTCCTTTTGGCTGTACTTTACACACCAACTTTTTCCCATGCTCTTGGATTGATTGGCCTTAAGCAAAAACCCTTCCTAAAAACTGGTGCTCCCTTCCTCTCCTCCAGTAAAATTTGCCAGCTCTGCATGCCCCCCAAGAAAAAGGAAACAACTGAGAACGATTTTAAGACTGATTATATCACAGAGCTCCCCAGATGCTGCTCTCTTACGGCAGTATTAATTCACTTCACATGCATTTTTATTGTGTAGTTCGGAATTGTTTCTATGATCATATGAGCTTTTTATGGTGCTGAAGACTGTAGCTGCTTAGGGAAGAAGCTGGTGATAAAACTAAAGCTTAGTTAACTATCTCCAACAGTGAGTAGTCTGTAACTGGTAAAGAATAAAATATGTTCCAGACTAGTTTATTAGGAGAGATCTGTAGGGTTTTCTTCATCTCGTCTTTCCTTGTCCCATGTGATTGCTGTGGTTTACAGTAGGAAGCCACTGGTTTCTGCAGTCAAAGATGGAAAGGGAGGTGTATTCACTTGTAGGTCATGCAAAGATATCCGAGTAAAAAAAATAAAGTGAACTGTGTTATGGGGTAAGGAGGTAACTACATTATTTTACAAGGCTTTCAACATCTGTGACTTAATTGGCACCACTGAAACCAGTATGCTACACATAAATGCAACTTTCCTAAGCTGCATTAATGAATATGAATAAAAAAATCTAAAACTGTTCCCATCTTTTATGTGATTTTCATAACTGCACATCAGACAGGGAAGGGTATTAACTGCCCTGGACTGACCCAGCCCAATATGGCTACAGTGATGTGCCATAGTTTTCAGGACAGATCTGGAAAATTGCAAAATATACCAAAGACAAAGTGGTAGAACAGTTGAAAACTCCACTTAACCAGAAAGTAGTGTAGGAAATGTGGCTTTGGTTATCTTAAAAGTATTTAGGTAACATAGAAAAAATACTCTGGCAGATAGTTTTACGTGCTGTTTTCTGTGTTGTATAGCCTGCCAGATTGGTGTAACTGGTTCTAACACCGTGCATGAGGAAAGTCTGCCGATATCAAAAGATTGTGCTAAAATATTCTGAACATTCATAAAAGGAGTCTTGTGATGGGGTATACACCGTTGTGGGTGGGGAGAGAGGGGTGTGGAATTCTTGGGGTTCTTGTTTCCTCGAGTTGTATAATTGCTCTTCATCAGTGACCAGTGATATGACACGTCAGTCTGTCTAAGCTGTAGACCGTTTCCAAGTGTCCCTTTTAGACAAATTCACTGCAATCAGGTATTTTTGAGAACTTTAACTGGGCTCTGCTAGTATGGAAATGGCATTTGGTTAACTAGTCTGATTGAAGTCCTTTACTGAAAAATACACCAGTAAAATGTAGCCCTAGTAATAATAAACAGGGTTAGCTTTCAGTTTTAACAGCCTTTGTGTTGATGCTTAAGATCTCTTTGTAATTTTTTTGTTGGCAAATACTAGTGCAGCAGACTTGGAATCCTGAGTTTAGGACAGGATAATTAAGGCCACGCAGCTGCAGAGCTGTGGAATGCCTGAGGTGGCATAGGGGAGAAACCTGAAAATCCATATTTTCAGGCTTAAAAGGTAGCTAATTCAGAATATTTACTTCTGGATTTAACTCAAACTACAACATATTTTAAAACTTTCTGTGAACAAATTGTCTTTTGTTTGCTGATTGGAGTGAGGAGGAGGTGGCAAGAGCTTAGTGTCTCCTCTGTAAAGTATCCAATGTATGAATTTACAGAAGGTCTTGTATAAACAAAAGTGCAATGCTTGTCACAAAATGAGAATGCTTGCAAGGTGCCTTCTTGTATCCTCCCCCTAATTTTCCTTTTGTGAATCCTGATGGCCAACCCTTGCATTAAGCTTTGACAAACACTGCTATCAAGATGCGGAAACTGATAGTTTTTACTGTTAATTGCTTTTGCTCCCTAGTTCAGCCCAGAACCATGCAGTTTACCTCAGTTTTTATTTGTGTGCTGTTTTCCATAGATAGAACAAGTCTGTGTTTCTGCAGTAGGCAAGTTAGGGTATGTGTTTTTGTTATGACTGAGATTGTTGCCAGTTTGCAGTGTGTTGTAGGCCCTATGTGAATCCTGGTGACTCCAGTTTTGTGGGATTACTTTTCTGAAAATAGTCTTTTAGATGCACTTCAGAGGCAGATGTTAAAAAGCCTTATGTTTTTTTCTTATCCTGGAGCTGAGTCGCTCTTAAGACAAATTAAATGTGTCAGTGAAATGTCTCTCTTGCTCCTGGATGAGGTAGTGAACCCTGTTATGCTAACTCATCTGTCTGAGAACTTCAATGTTTTAAGATATGCAGAGCTACAGTGTATTTTCACCTCCATTCTCTCGTCCTCCTCTTCCAAGCAAGACTGTTTTAGAGAAGGGGAAAAAATGCTACTAAAAAAGCCAAATTGATGTTTTTGAGCTTAAATAAGTCTTATGATTATCTCTACCATAATAACAGGTGGTTGAGGTTTCTTGGAGCAAATCATGTAAAACCTGTGTGACTATTGCAAAGAACTGCAGTGGACACTGATACAGTTGGGAACTCTTTAATTTAGATAACTTGCAAAGACTGAAATGTAATCCTCAGCTCATCAGCCTGTAGCATATGAGAACAAGGAGCTTCAAGTTCTGTTTTGGAGGAAGCATGTGTTCAACATCTTTCAGGTTCATTCATCTTGCCTTTAGATTTCCTGTTGATTCTTAAGCGTGTTCTGGAAAATCATAGAGCCAAAAGCATGTTGATATTACTGCCTTGGGTGTTATTGATGATACCTAACCAATACCTCTGATTCTATTTTTTTAAAATTTTGCTAATGGAGTCTTCTTCCTCTGTACCTTGCAGATTCCCAGACTATCTGGTAGCTATCACAGCCATCTACAAAACTCAGAGTATTCTAAAACTAGTAAGCAAATGCACCAACAGAACAAATCTGCTTACGCAGCATGATAGAATAGGAGGGATTTCTGAGCCATCCTGAACACAACCTGCCCAGCATTAGGGAAGCAGTGTGCTTTGTTCCCAGAGGAAGACAGAAGGGATTTGGAGAGAAGTGAGGCCTGCATTGCCTTGTGATGTTTGTGTTGTCATCCTTATAGTGTCACAGAGGAAGAACAAGGGTTTTTTAGTCATCCCTCCTGTCTCAAACCCTTTAGAAGTGTATCCCTATTTTTGTCGTTTTTCTCCATTTCTGCAAGCGTGACACTCATGGAAAGCCTGTTACATGTAGGTTTCCATTTAGGCAAGAGGGCTCTGGAACAAAATATTCAGTATTTGAGGTTATGTCAATCTTCTACTTAAACTAGATTTTTAGTTATTAATGGGGAAGGGTGCAAATGAATAAGTCATGCTGAGCATCCAGAGGTTTGAGAGGTCATATTTCCTTAGCCAAAAAGAACAGGCGTGTTTTATGCTTCCTTGAGAATGTTTTTTCCCATTTGTCAAAAGGATAAAGACTGTCTTCTGCCCAAAGATTATTTAAATTGATGCCCTAGTGGATGAGAGCACGTAATGCAACTAATTCCTGTCATTTAATGGTGCATGTTCCACTAAACACGACTGTCATGCTGCTTCCTTTACACGTAGTTGGTGGGGGGGATCCTATGTCTGCTGTTACCAAACTGTATGCCTTTGGTGAAAACCATAAGGAATAAAGGCTGTTTTTTGGCAGATGCACTCACAATGCTTCAGCATAGGAAGTAGGGATGGGAGTAGTAGATGTTGCTGCCCTGCTCGTCAGCTTTGGGGAAGTCTGGGTTGCTGACAAAGTGACAGAAACGTGTCTGATTGCCAGCTATGGCAAACCAGCATCCTTACGTGAAACCACCTCCTGTAAAAAGAGAGGGTTGAGATTTTCTCTAGTAAAGATGTCTACTCATGTCTACTGGTGGCGAGATGCTGTAGTTTATGTAATACATAAAAGCATATAGTTGTTCCTAGGAAAACATTGCCTCGGAAATGCTTTTTTTTTAGAGACCAGACCTCCTCATCAGCAGTAAAAACAAATAACAACTTGCTTGCTGAACTGTGACCTGTATTGGAGTGACAGTCTTGCAGCTTGCTGAATCGACAGCTGGGCTTACCACTGTGCTGCCCGTAGCTCAGAGCGAGCTTCACAAAGGCTTTGGAAGAATACATTTGTTTTCCTGCCCTGTTGTTATTTCTCAGCAGGTTTTCAGTTCCTGCTCCCCCATTTTTTGTAGGCCTGAAACTATTTCAATGTAGTTTCTAATGCACCTTCTTTAAACATCCTTGATGGCAGCTGGAAGACTCGAATTATATTTGATAAACTGAGAAAATCAATGACAAGTTATTTGATAAAGCTTTTTGAGCTCTCTGGTTTAGCTAAGTGATTTAAATGTGATGTTTTTCTGCTTGAATCAACTGATTAACCTTTAGATGGGTAGAAAAAAATGTGGGTTTGCTTTTTTTATTTAAAGAGGGAAGGTGTATAAATGCTTTGTTCCAGCCTTCTTTCTAATAATAATTCAATATTCTGCGGATGAGTTATGTCAGTTGACATGAAGAATCTGGCTAAAAAAGGGAAATTATCCATCTTTTCTAGATGAGCCAGTGCCAGTTGCGAGGATCCCATGTTTGTGCAAGAATTTTATTATCACTGAGCTAAATTTTGCTAAACGTGCTGTGACATATATTTGGCTGGCATAAACTCTATGTTGGTGTTTGTGGCAATGGGGGTTTAAACTAGTTCACTTCAAATCCTAGCAAGCAGCAGCTGAAACACTGCTGAATGACCTTTGACATAGGGACCCATGAATGCCCCAAGTATGATTTCACTTTCACCACGTTCTTTGTGAGTCTGAATGCTTGTCAAATCAGATGTGTGTTTAGACCTTTTCACTGGATGTGCTTGGAGGGAAAGAACAAAGCCTGGGGTCAACTTGGCATAATCCCTGCGTTTATCTTTATTCTATTATAGCGGCTTGTGGGGGATGGAGTAACTATTCTCTGTGAGGTGAAAGTGCAAGTAGAGTGTAGGTAGGCTATCTGTCTTTTCTTCCAGACTTTCCCAACAGCCTAACTGGTCTCCCATGATTTACTTGCATTAATGTGTGGCTGACTAGGCAGATTGCTGGCTGATCCATGTGATTTGCTAGTTTTTCTACCCATCACTGTTTTGTAGCTGCTGTGCTTATCCACTGGTGTAAATAAACACATACAGCTTGTCTTGGGTATCACATGCAGAAATGGGTCTGTGCTACACAGTGCTTTGTTCTCCCCAGTGGAGATGGGGGGTGGGGGGAGAAATGACATGGGTTTTTACACTACTACTACTTTTGCTTCAGTGCAAATCATCTTTTTATTTTAAGAGATAAACAGCTTCATAGGGTTCATATGTATTCTTTGCTTTTGCAGGTATTAGTCACAAAAGTAAGGAGTGACTAAGTCTGTTATTACCCATTCAAATTGGGAAAGCCTTTGTCTCTAAGGGAAGAACCGTAGAGTTCTACTAAATGATTGTTATAGACTTTTTGCAGTATTTTTAGATTTTTACTCCTGTGGTAGATTCACTTCACAATACAGGATTGTTTCTGTGTGGAGCTGGAGTGGTCTAAATCTGTAAACGAGCTATTGTGCAGTAAAGTACAAGTGGGTGGAGGAACTATATGACAAAAGGCCTAGTTACCTTTACAGTTTGTTCGCTGTACCTCATACACTTTGTTTCAGAAGAAAAGCACTATTCAAAGACTTGAGGATAAGGAGGCAGTCTTTCACATGAGGCTTGTGGGAAATTTCTCTCCAACTTGTGGGGTTTCAGCTTGTGCAGATTTGCCTGCACCTTCTGAGGCTTTCCGTGGAACGACTTAATGTGTCTCTGAACCCCCCACACCTCACGGGGTGAGCACTTCCCCGTCTGATGCTTTGGCCAGTATTTTCCACCTTACATGCACACGTTTAGGGTTTTTTTGTCTACTTTTTAATTAAATTTTGAAAAATTTATTTTTAAATAAAGAGGATTTTTTTGAGTAAGAGCTTCCGAACTTGGAAATAACTCACCCTCATTAACTTCAGATATTAAAAGGACATTAAACAGGAAGAGATCTCTTTTTTTTTTTTTCTTTAACTAAACCTAATGAAAGTCATTCTGAAAACACGAGTGTGCTTTTTTTTAGTTTTAAAACTAAACTTAAAAATTTGATGGTCCTCTGTGTTAAATCTCCAGTTCCCTTGATTTTCTTCCATGTGTTTCATAGTTTACTTTCTGTTTTCATAGCTTAGAGGATAGGTGCTTAAAAACCTGTTCATTCTGCTTGAAAACAGATACACTTCCCTCAGAACCCAATTTTCAGATATAAAACACTTTCACACGAAGAATTTCTGATGAGCTGGATGTTTTGGGGGTTTGTTGTTTGTTTTCTTTAAAGGGGAATCGAGTTACTTCAGTCCACCTGGAGAAGAGAACAAGTGCTCTGGGGAGGGCAGGGCTCTGCTTCTCTTGCCTGACCCAGGCAAGCAGGGGTGGCTGAAGACAAGCAGCTGCTCCACGCTCTTGCTGGACATGAACACCCAGAGCTGGGCCCTGCTTCCCCAAAAGACATGGAAGGAGTACTCAGCCCCACAGATCACAGCCTTGCACGTGAGCTGGAACGAACAGGCCCCGACCCAATAGAGTAATTTAAAAATAAAGCAGTGGAGGCCAGGACCTATGCCTGTGTTAGTTGTCTGGGCTGTGGAGGCACTAGCCACTGGCAGGAGGGCACAAGAGGTATGTAGGGTTAGGAAGAGGTCTGATAGGGTTTGAGTAATGGCTTTCATTCCTTGTTAGCTGCATCCTTTCAAGGTTTGTGTGTGTTTGCAGAGAGATGTTTTCAGCCTGCAGTCTGCTTGGTGCTACTCTAACTGCTCTAGCACAGTAATTCTGGGGAACCTACTTTGTCATCGTCTTTTACTGCTTAAAGGAACAGGTTTAGTGCCTTTGTTTGACTCAAAAACGTGTTTTTGCTCAGAATCTCAGGCTGAGCAGCATGTTTTCTAGTAACTGATGCTCCCATGGCTTCTCTATTGACTGCCAAACCTGTGTTGTCTTGTTTTTTTGTGGAGTGAGGGTGGGATTTGGAGAAACAGCTCTGTCAGCTGGGAAGTGAAAAGGCTGAACTGGAGAAGAAATGACGGAGGAAACAAACCTGCTGGTTTGTACCTAGTTGTGAAATAGTACATCCCTAGTTGCTCTTAGGGTCTTCCAAGAAGGTCAGCATAACTGTTCTCCTTATGCCAGCTTGAGGTGGGAAGACATACAATAGAGAGGTGAAGCAGGGGAATAAATTAGTGGCAGGGCAAGGAACAGTCAGTCAAACCTTCTATTAAGCAGCATTTCTTTTAAGTTGTATGAATATTAAGGAGGTAAGAGCACTCTAAAACTTACACAATGCTGAAAATCCATCATGGAAGCAGCAAAACAATCTAGCTGTGTGCTGCTGATCTAATTTCACAATCGATCTCAAATGCAGTCTAGTTCAAAGAGGCAGCTATATACTACAGTCATACCAAAGTTGACAATTCAGGAATATAAACTTGTTGGATTTTAAGTTTCTCTTACTGTCCCAAGCAAGTGCCTGGGGGATTAAAAGAACTCTAATAGGCCTTAAAGGCTGTCTAATTTGAAATCATTTAGACCATAAAGACACAAACAGAAGTATTCAAAGCCACAGTTCCTGGCAGAATGGCTGACCAGAAGCCTGCCATGTGGGGGTCCTTCAGCTCATCTGCCCCTGCAACTTGCCACGCTGCAGAATCTTCTTGCTGATTTGGAAAACCTGCTTTCCAAGGCCTGCAGCCCACTGGCATGAAGCATTCCTTCAAACTGGACTGAAATCCATGGTTTTAGTAAGCTTCCTGCTCTAGTTTTGAGCTATTAATCAATGTAAGTGTGTTGAGAGTGTGAATGGCCTCATCTCAAAATTGAAATAAGTGGGTTTGTCCCCAGTTTTCTCTCTGCCTGCGAACATTGGAATCAAGCCCTGTAGCATGTCTGGCTACTGACAGCCCCAAGGCTTTTGTCCTTACTTTGAGCTTTAGTTAACGATTATCATTTGGTTATGGTGCAGAATACTTCATTCCAAAAGTTACCTCACCTGCTCATTTAAAACTGACTCTGGTCCTATTTAAGTAGCAACTGCTAATGACTGAAACAAATTGACAGCTCTGTGCTATTAGTATTATGGAATTGTTTTCCGGGGTTTTTATTTGTTGGCTGGTTTGGTTTATTTCTTGAAGTCAGTCCTGTCCTAGTTGCTAAGAGGGGATACATGGCAATCAAAATAATGATGAATTTAGGTCCTTGGGCAAAATAACAGAGAGCTTGCTACTGGGGATTACTTGACAAAGTATTAGATGCAGGAAATAATATTCAGCTAAACAAAGGTTTAGGGAAAGTATTAGCTCTGGTGGTCATGTTGAAAAAATAAAAATGTGGAATGAACAGCTTTTGTGAGACTTCAAGATGACAGAATAATGCAGCATCACTGTCATGTTATTTATGGCAATATTTTACTCAGATCTCTCTATAACTTGCTTGAATCTATGCTTTTACGTTCTGATTCTTTGCTGAAAATCATTCCTGGTCAAGGGGGCAGGCAACTCAAAGGAGGAGGAACCGATGAATTGTAGATAGAGATGTCAGTCCCACCCTGCCCTGGAGAATCCTGGTCACCAAGAAAACTGGGTATAGATGAACACCTTGGTAGGCCAGTTGTTGGCTTCTCAAGGGTTAAGAATGTAGCCTGTGCTTTCCCTCTTCTGTCCTTTCCTGTGGCTGTGGGATACTGAGGGATTGAGAGAGAGAAGGATGTTAGCCTGCATAATTGTCAAACAAGTGGTCTCAGTGTTATTCTATGGGCAACCAATTGATGCAATCTGTGGCTCTGTCAAGAAGTGGATTTGTTATCTCACAATTGGGACAGATTAAGAACAAGTGGTCAATTTACAGCAATTCAGGAAAGTGGTGTTTTGTTGTCTTATTGTAGTGTCTGAGCATGCCCTAATTCAAATTCTGACTTCTGTGGTTTAAGGTTTTTCTTTTTTGCTTTTGCTTAGAATACATTATTTTCTTTCACTCGACCTTTCTTTCTTTATTTAATTTCCTAGATTGTAAATCCAGCGCTAGGTATGTACATATGGCTGGTTGGGAAAATGTGGCACAACTATAATGCTTACTTATTAAAAAGATAAATCCATGTCAGCCCTTCCCTGTTCACACAGTTCATGAATGAGGGATATTTTCCCTGAGCAGTTGTGTGCTGGAAGTCATTCAGATGTGTTGCTATTTTTGAAGACAACTTTTGTAGGGCAGAATCTCTCCTCCTTGTGTATATCTAGAAACTATTTGCTTTTCATGTAGACTGAAACTTGTATGGAACGTAATTCAGGAATTTAACTCTTGTTCTGTTAGCAGGCTTTCTTACTGACTTGTATTTTGACCAGTCCTTTTCCACCGAAGGTTTTTTTAAAGGACTGGTCTCCCAGCAGTTGCTTTACAGCATGTGTATGTTTGGCCTATCAGCATGCCTATGTACTTTGGCTGTATAAATTGTAGGGTTGGCTCACAGACTTGAGCACCTAAATTTAGATGCCAGGGCGTGAGCTCATTGCCTGCACTCCCGTTATAGTCTGCAGAGACCTAGTCAGTGGGCCTGAAGAGCTGTTCAGCTGACTGAACACAGGTATCTGCTTTAGGGTGAGCAGAATAGTTCTTTAGAAGTCATTAATTATAGTGGGAACTTAAGCAGCTATTTGGCTTATAAATGCCTAAATCTAGGCTTTACTATCTGTGAGCTGTATCTCACCCTAATTATGTTTTTTTATCTCTAACACTTGAAAAACTGGCTTGTGGTATTTCGCTATTAAAACTCTCTTAGTGAGTTCTCTCCTATGTTACTTTCATTTGAAAATAATAATAATGGTTGAAGTTCCTGAGTGCTAAAAGCTACATCTTGAATATGATACCTGTCTCAGGGCTTTCTCTAATGATCTGATCTCGAGTTTAGCTTTCAGTTCTCTGGGGCTCATAGACTGGTATCTTATTTCAGCCGGGAAACAGACATCCTGCCTCCCCCTGCCCCATGCACCCCCCTTCAGAGCATCGTGGTGTTGAGTTGTAGCTGGACCCATCTGACTCAAGCGAGGTTTCCTCTGTCTCATAATGGGAAACGAGTGAGCAATCAGTGTGCCATCTCGAACTGTTGGAGGAAATTGCAATGAAATTGTACTGTTGTCTCTTGCTCAGTTGCATGTGCTATCAGAGTTGGTCACAACTAGCTTTTACCTTAAAATGTTAATTTCTGTTGATTACCTAACTAGTCCTTTTGTACTGAAATGATGATGATAAGTGAAACTGTGAGCATTGGAGCAGGGAGGTTTGATAATGGGAAAAGCTGCTTTGAAGCTTTGAATTGTGAGACCTGTATGAAGAACTAAATTTTTTTTTTTTTTCAACAACAGTGAAATTTTTAGTGCAGTGGCCTTGAGTTCAATGTGGTTAGAGTAATTGCTGGTTGTTTCAGATCAGGGAAGAGTCAATTGTGTAGCTGAGCAACTTAGACAGCAAAATGACTTTTTTTACTCCGTTTTTCTTCCTGTTATATTAATAGTTGCTTTCTGAAGGTTTCTTCATAGCCAGAGTGCATCTCTCTGGGCATGCAGACAGCTTGGATTTTGCTATGTCCTCGCTTAACCACAAGATTCAGTCTGTACTTAGGGAGTGAGGTGACTGTGGGAGCCAACACAGAGAAGAACCTGAAGAATGGTGCTTAAACAAATGGATGGTTTTAGTTAAATCTCCCAGGCTGTGCAAAGTTCTGGCTGAAATTGCTCCATCTTGAAATGTTCATGCTGTACAGTGGTGTTTTTCAGTCTTTTTTACTTCATTTATGGAAATGAAGAGATTTATGTTAGAACAGGAGTATGTTTGCACCTTGGCACTAAACTAGTGGACTGGTGGAACGCACATTAGGTATCCTGTAGGAATTCAGCCTGTAACAGTCTTTTTTTAATCTCAGATTCTGAGGTTAAGTGGTGGGATTGTTTGAACCATCCTTTCAGGTACAGATTTTTCAGGAGGAGGCTAAGAGGGAAGTGTAACACTCTTCTCTCAAATTTCATACTGATTTTTTTCTTCAGTATCTTGATATGGAGATACAAATTCATGGAGCCTGACAAGTATCTTTGCTTCCTTTTCTTCTCTCCATGAGTGTATCAGAGTAATATCTGTCTGCTTTGCAACATCGGTATGAACCTGGTGTTTTTTTGTGTCATGGCTTTTACTTGAAAATTGTCTGGTGATTAAAAATTAGAGGAGTAATATGTCTATATGCGCAACTGTATTAGAAGTTTTATATTAATTTTTCCAAATTTCCATTGAAAAGAACTAATTTAATGTCAAGAACTGAGCAATATATTAATCTATTTCTGTAAAATCAAAACCTCTTGAAGCTATACACAAAAATCTATTGTCACCACATTCCTTGAATAGCCTGAAAATGTGATATTTGAGTGAAAATGGTCTATGCAGTGTTGTCTTCTGATCATTTTATATTAGTGTAAATTTTAGGAAGTCTTTAGGAAATGCCTTTTTAAAAAACAAAAACAAACCCCAAACCCCTACTTTTTTGTTGTTCTTGTTGCAGATATCCTTTTGAAGAATTCAAATCCACGTTTGATAATTAAACTTATGAAATGTAATTTTAAAGAAACTGGTGATCTGAAAATAATTTTTCCAATATGTAGCAGTAAGTGAGATTTCCTACTCAGAAGGAATCTTCACTCATTAACCGTGCAGATTGACCTGTTGGGGATTTTGGTCTCAAATAGCTTCAGCTGGAGTGTAATTACAGAAAACACTCGGAAGTTCTTCAAACTGTAGTTGCTGGCTGCTCTTAATGTGTACATACCTTAGAAATGGTGGTCCTGAAAGAGCTTGAGGTTCATGGTGGCCAGCTGACTGTGAGCTTCCAGGACTCTGGAGAGGCTCCTTGTTTGCTTGAAAATGCTAAGGAGGTGGTGCTGCAGTTGGATGTGTCACTACTGAAGACCAGAGCTAGAATATCACACCTGCCTCTTGTGCCAGCTCTTCAGAATGGTTGCCAGCATAGCGTGATGTGCAGAAAAGATTCTACCTGTGTTTGTATTAAAAACCAAACCAAAGTGACAAGCAAATATTAAAAAAAAAAACCAACCCCAAACGAAACCAACACCACTACCACCAAACCAAACAAAAACACCCCATCAGAACAAAACACCAAACTCACGTAAGAAGTGTAGCAAAACCATTATTGCTGAGAATAAAGAAGCAGATTACCTGGAGGAAGGGTAGGAAGTGTTGTGGTGTCATAGCTTAAAGGAAGATGTGAAAGCTGAACTTGGATAGTTGGTAGCAGGGAAAGGGAGATGTGCATTGTTTCTCAGTAGTTACTTTTAGCAGAGCTTCTGCTTCTACATGACGGATCTTAGAGACAATTAAAGTTGGGGAGTTTACCAAAAGTTGGCTTGTGATGTTCATAAATTAGTTTCTTAAATGGGCTTAATAAGCCCATTTTAAAATAATTACCCCTTTTTAAATAGTAGGTTACAGATGAACCAGAAATCATGGACTTCTTGAGCTGGTGGGTGAAATTTCTCTGTTCTGTGCTACTCAACATGTCAGACTAGATCATCATGCTGGTATCTGTTTTTAAACCAGGTCTGAGGGGAACACAAATCTTTGCACATTTGTGAATGAATTCCAGGCTAGATACAAGGTTTCAGTATTTGTGTTCTGAGAAATGTTTTCAAATACTGGTTGCTTAAGAAAAGATAAGAAAAACTTAGATGCAGTTTAGTTAAGCCGACATGCATGCAACGTATCTCTAGGTTTGGAGAATATATGCAGCCTTTTTCATAAATGTTCTTTCATGTGATAATTTGTCTTATGTCTTATACAATTTGTTTAAAATGATCATGCTTTCATCCCTCTCCCATAGCAAAAGTATATTGCAGTGAAAGAGTTGGTGAGTAGCATTCATATCTGTGATGGCTTTCCACAGACACTGGAGATGTTGGGGGTTATTATTTGCCCCAATAGGTAAATTGGGAAGTTAATTAATAGCTGATTCTTACACCAACTCCGCTATTTAGTTTTGTGTGTTGTCTAAACAGCTGTAGGAGGATGTCTGGATTCTTGGGGTTGTGTCAAGAGAACAGCAAGTAAAACTTATACTCAGGTAGAACTGTAAATTATCTTATACTTACTTATCTCTTCAATTATCAGACCTCTGAGTTTTTGAATAATGCACCTGGCCACACTTTGTCTGGGGGCTGGATGGTGCTAGGTTCTTTATTGGTCACAAGTGCAGCAGACTACCCATAGTAAGTTGGAGATGCTCTTGGTCTACATCTGGTATCCCAGATTTATTTCAACTAGATTGTTTTATTTGGAAGAAACACAGATAGTTCCACTGTACAATGTATTAGTTGCTGTTGGCTTCCAAAAACTCAGCGAAGAGTGAGTATACTGTTAACATCTTTCTGTTACAAGGTTTATTTTATTGTTTTCCCCTCAAGAGGTTTGAGCTTTATTTTTTTAAAAAGACAGCTTTAAAAAAGACATGCTGTTGATTGGGGTGGAAGGGGAAAAGATGCATTGCAAATACTGTCAGTGATCTTTTCTGCTGTTTATTGAGTGGAATAAATGATGAAGGTGAGTGTTTTAATCCTTGCTCATGTGCTTATGTACCTTAAACTTCTACCATTACCAAGAAAGGCTACAACTGCACTTTTTAGAGCACTGAACATACCTAGTACTTTTGATTTATCCTCCAGAAGGGAAGAAAAGTAGTTGTGATGTTTCAAATGGATCAGAAAGGAGAAAAGACCTATGGTGGTCGTCAGCATCCCTGCAACTTATATTGCCAGCTATTTTGCAAAGTGATGATGATGATGATGTAAAGTAGTCATCTTTTTCCCATTCCTCTCTTGAATGCACTCTTCTGTAGGCTCTTGCTGGGGCAGTTGGAGCCAGTAGATAATGGTTGTAACCTGCAGTGCTGCCAATCCAATGTTCCCTTTTTCTCTGAGCTGGTTTTCTGCTTTCTGTGTGTCCTCTTTGGTTATGTTCCCTGTGCTTCAGCATATCTAAGGTGCCTGGCCTTCTGGAAGCACAGCCCAATGTGACCCTTTACAGCACAGCTGGCAAATGGCACCAGTGTTGGCCAAGATCAGCTTTGAAATGCTGCCAGCCCCAGGAGACTATCTGCTTTCTGTACTGCGCAGGAATTACCTGGGAGACTCTACTTGGTAACAGCAATACTGAATGAGATTTCACCCCATGGATCAACCAGCATCTGCTTTACTGGATATGAACAAGTAATATTTTATAACTCTACTTAATAGCATCCTCCTGTAAATGAAGCAACAGAGGGTTTTTTGGGAGGAAGAGTTATCCAATGAAGAATATCCATGTACAGTGCAATTCTGTTTGGTGTAGAACTTTTTGCACAAGTTAGTGAAGAGTTACAATCTCATAATTGGTTGCACATCCACAAATTACTTTGTTGCAAGCAACAGTGTTATAGTTACTATGGTTCGGGAAATCTGGTTCTTTGTTAAACTCTAGAAAAGAGCAGATTTACTTAAGGCCTAATCCAGTGCACACAACATGCATCACAGGCTTTCTGCAACTGCAGCTTGTTTAAGTTGGAATCTCTCTAGGAAGTGTATGCTACTTTAATTTTCTTTTTAGTTTTGGGAGAGTGGTGTTCTCAACTGAAATTGTGCTTTTAACAGTGTAAACCAAATATAACTTCAAATTCTGGTTGTTGTAGGGATTTTAATGTATTTGTTCTGCTCCAAGTGTAGGGACATACATGACAGGAAAACATTATTTTTTATAAATTGGTTAGACTTATTTCTTCTTTTGAAGGATATGATTGTTCTGATGTATTCTTGTTGTAGTAGCACGTAACAGCAGTTGAGCTGAATCAATGCCATCAGCCCCTCTTGATGTAACTACAGCACTGAGATGTTGATCATGTGCAGGGGAAAAAAATCCATGATCTATACTAGAAGAATTCAACTCAAGTTTAGACCAGGCTGTATCCATTTCATCCAAACATTCCCTGGAGTCAAATTACTATTTCTTTGTGTCTTTTTTCTTTTCTCCCAGTTTTTTGCATTCTTGCTGTGCTGTTTTACAATTTCCTGTTTATATTGCAAAGATAATGAAAGATGGATGCTTTTTGGATTTGGGGTCCAAGTGAGCCTTACTGCTTCTGGACCTGTGTGAGATTTTTTACCCCCTTCTTTCCTCTTCTCCCTGCTCTCTCACCCTACTCCCACCTAACTAGTGTAGGTTTAGCTCTAGCAGTGCCCTGAACCTAATTTCTGGTGAAGTAAGGAAAGGGTTCTGCTAGCCATGCAAATGTAGAAGATCTGTATAAATTTAGGATGGTGCACTGAAGTTAAACTCGTAATGTTTTTTGTAAGGTCGGTAATGACCTAGAACAATGACCTGGAACCATCATGTAGAATTGTATAGTATTTGTGTGTGAAGGGCTAGGGACAGGGACACCTGTATTAAATAACTATTTTTTTTTTGTAATGGGAGTTTCTTTGAACCAGTTGAGTACCTTCTTGTTACTTTGGACAGGTAAATGTTCATGCATTCAGGGAAAATGCTTGGTTTCTTTTAATGTGAAAAGCAAACCTCTTGTTTACAACTTCAGCATTTTAATAGTTTCCTTGCTGCCAAGTAACAGCAGCAAGTTCCTGCTGCCCTGGCATCAACATAAAAAATTAAATAATAACAGTCTTGGTAACTCATAGGCTCTCTTGTCCTGTGAGTGAATTAATTGCTAACAACATTATCTTACCTGTCAGTGATTTCCTTTGAGGTATATCAAC
Organism: Myiotriccus ornatus; assembly: GCA_036023395.1. Lineage (NCBI taxonomy): Eukaryota > Metazoa > Chordata > Aves > Passeriformes > Tyrannidae > Myiotriccus > Myiotriccus ornatus. The sequence continues at coordinate 14,049,539 of JAYRBT010000082.1, read as the reverse complement.
CGATTTTGTAAAGACAGACCCCTGCTGTGATGTCTACTGGAATCTGGACAGCTGGTCACTATTTTCCATTGGCTATTCTGAACCACCAAAGCAGCAGTTACACGATAAGGGACCATTTCAAACCTGCATGGTCTGCACTTACTTTAGCAGAGCTGTTTAGTCAAGTGAAGCAGCTACAAATGAGTCCCGACAGGTTTTTAGGTAGGTTCAAAGTGTTCCCTGAGGAGTAGCTTCTGAAAAGGACCTATAAGAAATTTCTCTTAAATTCTTAACAATAGTTTTGATACCCTGAGCTGTACCAGATTTTCAGTGTAGAAAGCAGGCAACTGTGAGGCAAGGTTTGGAAAGTTAAAGGTTGTTAAGGGAGAAGAAGGAGACAAAAGCCCCATTTGGATGAGACTTTCTTATCCTAAAACTGGTAGTACTACCGTAGATCCAGCCCCCTGTGTAACCAGCATGAGAAGCTGGAACAAATGCAGTTTTTAACTCAAGCTTACAATGTGTAGGAGTTCGGAAAACATCCCATAAAGAGTATTTCTGTAGCTTTAGGCTCCAAAAACAAACAAACAAAACCTAAACGATCAAAAAAGATAAAAAGCCCGAATTTAAATGTGAAGCAAACTAATGCAAAGATGTCTGGCAGTTTGTTTTGCAGCTCATTTCAAGGTGAGATGTGTGGCATTTAGCTGGTGGTAAGAAGCTGTTCAGACTCCAATTCAGTAAATCAGGGTTTCAGAATCTAGGTATTCACATTTAGAAAAAAATGTTACTGATATTAGTTTGGCTGTTTCGGATTCCAAGTTCCACCTGCTATTGTTATATTGATAAACAGCACAGCCAGTAAAATATCTGGGTATAGATATTGCAAAGGCAGGCACTGTTTGCAGCTTCCACTGTTATCCATGGAGGTGAGATGTAAATGAAGAGCTCAGTTTATGTTCTGAACATGAGAACACAACTTTGCTGCTGTACTTCCACTGATCCAAACCTGAAAGTTGTTACATTGTTGAGTTAGCAGCTTTTTGGGGGTTGTAAAGCAGCTTGCAAATAAATTCTGTTTAAAATTACCAGAATTCTTGAACTGTTGCAGTTCTCCCGTGTTATTTAACTATATAAACATGTTGTGCTGCGTTCTTCCCTTCCTTGCAGTCTATCCCTGGAGTGAGACAGGAAAAATCAGTAATTGTCTTCTGTGATGCTGTGCCATCAATAGTCTCAGAAGAGAGGTCTATTGCAGTTCTAACTGCAATCCCAAGAAGTTCATCTGATTATGTTCTGGCACTTCTGTAGCATTTGTATGGATGCCTCTTTGTCATACACAAGAGGCACCAAAAGACTGTTTTTCGGACAGTACAAATCTGGACATAGGTGGCCTCCTAGATGTTTTCTGCTATTTCCCCAACTTGCTTCACTTTAATGAATGTTAGTGGATGGAGGAGAGAGTACCACAAGTAAGTGCAGGTATGTGTGCTTCAGCTGGTGAACTCTTAACTTCTTGAGGTGTAGGAATGATACTTAGACTTATCTTGAGTGGGAATTCCCGTGGCTGGTTCTTCTATTGTGCTCTAAATACTTGTAATGGTATACTTAATAATTTGGACAAACTTTCGGCACGGAAGTATCTTCAGAAGCCAAGTTGTGTAATTTGCAACTTTTATTTAAGCTCATACCTTTCCATTAGGAAAAGGGTAAGCAGTTCTAAGAATAGCATGCCCCAAGGCAAGAGTATTTTCTACAGATAACTGCTTGGTCTTGTGCCATGAGAGGAAACTTTCTTTTGGGGCATCTCAGAACTAACTTACAGTGTCTACTTTCCTAATCTTACTGAGTTATATTCTCATTGCCCAAGTAGTGCTATGTAGTCACTTGAAATAAGAAATCGGGACCGAGCTGGTAGAATAGGATGAAAACCCTGAATCTGTTGCTGCGTGTTGATACGTCTCATTGTTCAGCATGTGTATTGCCATATGCTCTGTCGACTCAAAAAGGGGTATTCTGAAGGTTTACAAAACAAGGCTTTTTGCTGTTTCTCAAGCATCAGGCTGCCACTGTATTTGGACAAAAAGCTTTGAAACACAGCCATCTGTTCACAAGTTGCTTTATGAAACCAGTTTTTTCATATTTCCCTGTGTAGATATCGAAGCAGATTTATACAGCATATTCTTGCACTGTGTAGTACTTGTATGACTTCAGTCAGTGGTCGTGTAGGTCATCTAGGAATGATCAAATTTAGAGGTGTTGAGTAAACAAAATGGATTTCCTCATTCTTGTAGTGTAATTCCTTTTTCATTTCAAGTTCTGCAACTTAAAAGGCCTTTTCTCCAATATGGAAGCATCCACAGAATTTTCTCAACAATAATTAAATGTACTAAGAAGTAATTTTTTGTTTTGCTCTAAAGGTGTCTGGCTAAGATGTGGAATAAGTTCTTATCCTAATACTGAAGCGTTTCTTGCAAATTCCCCTTTCACTGACCTATGTGAAACAGAAGGATTCTCTTGGAAAAGCTTTTGGTGTGATCTCTCATAATTGTCATACCTGCTCTGTTAATATAAACACTTATTTTGCTTGTTTTGAATAAGAAAAGAGATGTCTGCTGTTATATGCAATTTTCTCACTTTAAATGCACTGTTTGGAAGTTTGGCTTGGTGAAAGGATTTAATTGTGAAGTACAGAAAATTGTCTGTGAAGCTGTGGATGGGGGAAATGAAGTTAATATCCCAACCATCCGTTGATACCTTGTCCCAAAGAACTATTGTACTTCCAAGAAAGTAGGACACCAAAGGCAAGACTGTAGTGTACTAAAAACTCATCCTAGTTGCGTTGGTTTCAAAGATGTTGGCAAGAGGTTTGGCAGTGTGATTTTTGACTGATATAGCTATGGCAGTAGAAGTTCCCTGAATCACTTAGGAGTTTATATGGACAAAACTCTGATTTTCCTGTAACACATTTGGAGGTGCTAAGATAAGCCAGTAAATGTTATTAGATGTGTCCTTTCCTTAGGCAGACGGGGCAGGTCGTCACTTGGCTAGTTGCATTGTAGTGGCAAAGCTGTTTGGTTACGAATCTCATGCTGTGGAGCGGAACGGGACTCTTGAGCATGTGGAGTGTGGGGTTCCTTACCCGTGAATCTGAAGAATAGTGTAGCATGACCCCACTTTTGATGAGTGATGGCTCCAGCATTTGTCGAACACAAAAACTGAAGGCTGAACCCCTTGTGAGTTTGGAGAACCAGGCTTTTCTCCTCAAGCCTGATTAAGCGTTAATTCCTTATCAGTTTAACTTCTGCTGTGTCATGCCCTTGATTTTAATAGCCGTGACTCACTATATGTGCACCAGCATATTACACTGAGTTCAAGTAATAGCCTTCGCTCGGTCATGGCCGTGCTTCGGCGTCTGGGGCGAGCGGTGAGCGGCGTTGGGTTACTCACGAGAGGAAGGGCGTGGAGGAAATGTGATACAGCTTGACAAATGGCCTGTAACCCTTTTAGCCTGAACCTGCCAGAACATACACACATAGTCAAGGCCATATGCTGCCTAAAGATTATTTTATATATGAAAAGAGAAGAGCAGCTGGCAGACATAGCTAATATGGGGGAGCTTATGGAGTTGAGATGTCCCAGGCCTGAAGCTTCAGGCTTCTGGGAACCAGCCTAGTTGCAGGAGAGACAACATGACTTAAGGCTGTGCCTTAATTCAAGGGGAAAAAAATGATTTATAAGTTGTTTTTTTATAAAAGGAGCATAAGAAAAACAGGAAGAATTATCAGAAATTGTACTTTAAGTACAGGTGGTTGGTGTGGTGTTTTTTCTGAGGGAATAGTAGCTGGTAAAAACAGAATGAAAAAACTCCTGTATACAAGTGCAGGGACTCATAACGTGTTTCACATAAACTGTAAAGCCTGAGTGTGAGCGAGCAACCCTGAGCAAGAATTAATAGTGTTGGAATAAGATGGTTTTGGCCCAACTTTTTGGTTTTGTATTTTTCCCTTGTAAACCTCACAGTGTAATATTTGAATGCTGTCATTTGTTTTCAGCTGATAGTAAGCTGATCTCAAGCCAAGCATTTTCATATTCTTAAGTCTCTTAAGAGAGTTACACACTATTGCTACAAGAATACATCAGAACAATCATATCCTTCAAAAGAAGAAATAAGTCTAACCAATTTGCAAAAACCAAAATGTTTTCCTGTCACGTATGTCATGTAAGGACCTCCCGTCTCCATGATACATTGAAGAAATGACACCGGGCATTATGACTACATCAGAACTCCAAAGGCAAGTATTATTAACTGTCAATAAACTCTGTCTTGAGAGGCTCTAGGCTTTATTGATGTCTCAGTGTTCCTCTGAAAGCCTTGTTTGACATCATGCTAGTCAAAGAGCAATAGAAGAGTTGTCTTAATTAGAGGGTGACCAGAAAAGCAGTGGAAGAAGGAGCCATGTTCTCAAAAACATTTATTGTATGCATTTTACAATTTTACCTTGCACTTATCTGGGCTGAAGATGTTTCTATGTAACTATTAGTTTGTTGTAAGTTCATTTTCTCCTCAACTGCTTATCTCCTGTCTCACACAGCAGGTGAAGGAGAAAAGTAGGAAAATTTTCCGTGGAGGTTATTTTTTTTTTTGAGTAGATTCAGCTAGAAATGGCTTTGAGTTGTCTTTTAGAGCAGGGGGAGGGGCTTCAGTGAAAGGAGTGCACAGGGAAGCAGGCATGAAAGAACACGTGGCAGACTCTGTCCTGTAGGATGAGTACACTAGTTTCATCCTAATTTAATGTGAAATGTGGGGGAAGGTTGAGGATGGGGATTGTAAGCTCTGTATTACATAAAGGTATAAGATTTTGGAACTTTGCTTTGTGTGAAGGAAGCATTATGTAACAGAATAAAATATTAATATGAGATTTTTAGCAAGTAGACAAATTTAAGATTTAACACTTGTCATAGTCAACAGTATTAAAGCAACTGGATTTGTATGATTCAGAAATCCAAGAACTGTTTATTATGTTCAAGGGAGTCTCCCTGTATGTCTTCTCTACTCCCATTCTTTCCTCTTCCATTCCTTTGTTTCCCCTCTTTTGGGGGAAAAGATGTTAGATGACTTTTATGGACTCGAGACTGGCTTAATGAATATAGGTTGGCAGTAATTCTTTGTAATTGTTAACTGTTAATGATGGTTTCCTCCTCCTCCTCCTCCTGAAAATACATTTTATGGTTGGGCAAGTTGCAGAAAAGTTCATTTAAGTTTTCTGACAATGATTTTTAATGCTCCATTTGCTGAGGAGGGGTGGGGGGACAGCCAAAGTGGGGAAGTCAGTTTGGCTGCGAGTTGCATGTTGGACGAGTTTTGCTAGCAAAGGTCAATGCGTACATTTTCACTTCAGGAGTGTTTGGAACTTGTCTTTGCTAGACCTCTGGAAGAAGCAGTTTGTTAGGCTTCATTGCCTATTGAATAGGATTTTAGTGAATGGTTAAATTACTTTGTATGTGAACTATGACTTTTTTATGACTTGTTTAAAACTAATTAACACACCATGCTTACTTGAAGCAACTTCTGAGTTTTGACTTTGAGCAAGAAAGCACCCACCAAAAACTTAAGCAAGTACTAAACTCCTTTGGCTGGACTTTAGTCCACTTCAGAAATATTTCCTCTGCATCACAAGTATGAAATATACATGCTCTACTTTTCTCTCTTATTATATTCAAGCTTTCTTTTTTTTATTTATTTTTTTTTTTATCTGCAGCCAGACACAATAAAATACTTAGTTCTACCATGGGAAGGATGGCAATAGCAGCACATGTGGAAGTTTGACCTTTAAAGGCCCCTTCCAACCCAACCTGTTCTATGATTCTAAGTTTCAGGGCAGAAGCATATTCAGGGTCTGACACCCATCCCCAAAAGCAACCAAACAAAAAATCCAAACAAAAGAAAAAACAGAACACCCACCAAAAAAACCTGAAACCCCAAACAACCCTGCCATGAAGCGGAGAACTTAGAAAGCAAAAAGGGAAAACAGTATCAAGTACTTTTAATTGTGCTGCTAGTTAAGGCAGTCTGTTCTTAAACTGAGAGAAGATTTTCATCACATTTGGTGGTATAAAGGAACGTATTTTGTAGCAAAAAGTAAATGAAGTACTACTACCAAACTTGAAATCACAGTTGATAGCATTAGGTTTTGTTTGCTTTGGTGGTTTGTTGTGGTTTTTTTGACTTGTATGTTTGACTGTCTTTTAATTTTTTACACAGTTTTGCAAGTCATATATAACGTTTCAGGAGCAGTATCAAAATAGGTACCTTCACTTTCTTTATCAAAAACATGTAATTCTTTCCTTTTGGGCAATCCTTTGCCTAAAGAATGCCTGAAAATTACTTTTAGTATCAATGGCAATGTCTTTTATCTTATTTCCTCTGTCTCAATGTCTGTTTAGAACATATAGTTTAAAATAAAGCTGCTTCTGAGGCTTTCCCAAGTTATCTGTCTGTATTAAATATCGGAGAGTCAGTTCTAATCACTAGTCGAGTGTGCAAGCCTGTGTGGTGGAACATGTAATTGTGGCACATCCTGCCAAGAAGAAATCTGATTTCCAGTAACTGGGTGGCAAAGAGTCTGAAGCCACTACAGCTAAAAAATGAGGAACCTGGGGGATGAAGAAAGCAGACTGGGTTATATCTTGGTGTTCCCTTTAAAGTGTTTTTCTACAGGAACTGAGTGTAAGTTTAATAAAAATACATGTAGGTTTTTTTCCTTCCAAGTCTTGAGACATAATTGCAGTTTCATTAACATTAGGCACCTGGGATCACTACTGTATGACAAAAAAGACCCACCTATTGTGATACCAGGACATACAACTCTGAATTTTTGGGGAGGTTGGGGTATTTAAAAGCACAGCGTGTATATAGGTTAGAGATCAAAGTGTGATAGTGTTAAATGCTGAAGGGTCACAGTTTGTTCTTCTCAGTTCTGAGAAAGTAAGTAAAAAATCCTTGGAGTAGAGCACCAATATGTACATCTTCAGATTTAAGAGCCCTCCAGTGGCTAAGTATATCTCTCACTTATGCAGATGAAAACAGAGTAGACTAATATGGTTTTATAGGGGTAGTACTAAATACATTTGTAAGATTTCCTTTTCATTTATGTCTGTTTAGGCTTTATCCTATTTAATGCACTGCTGTATTGCAAAAGGAAAAGGTGGTAGTAGTGGTTCTGTTGTGAACATCTCCCCCCTCCCCACACCCTGTATATTGGTTTTTGTTTGTTTTAGGGTTCGCTGATAAAGTGGCAGCATCTACCAAAAGCCCATGAGATAAATGCTTCTTAAAACAGTGATTTGGATGTGTTGTTTTCCTAATGTCGTGATATAGGCACGCTGAATCTCCCTGATTATAAGAGTACTGCCACTGCAAGTCAAACACTGAGTTACTGCTGGGACCATAACTTGCTACTGTAGCAGGATGTAAGACTAAACAACAAGAAACAAAATTTGCTTGGATTTTCTTACAATCTTCCTGTTAATTTCTCTGTCTCCCACTCTCTTCTGGAGGCATTACATTATCTTTGCTGTGGTTTTTCATGTGGGTATGGGTTTGGGGACTTTTGTGAGTCTTTCAGGAACTTCAGTGTATTAGAGATCAACAGCAGAGACAGCTGGCTGATTGCTCCTGTGGTTTTTAGCAGGCAGATGGAGCAAAAAACATGTCAGTCTTTTTGGCATTATTTCAGCTACACTTGCCCTCTGCACAAAGGACTTTTGTATTTTCTGTTACACTGAGAATCCTTGTATAGCAAAACAAATCATGATGGGAAAATTAAGTATATGGGATATTTGTACCCCTTGTGACTCTTCACTGTTGTAATCCCTCTGTTCAGCTTGTGATAGACTTCGTGTTGAAGCCTTTGTTCTCTTCTAGAGAATAATGCAAGACCTTATCTTGCATCTAAAAGTAAAGCACACAAGATCTAGAAGCCTAGAGATCCAGACTGTGGCTGCTTCATGTATGCTGGGGAATAACATCCTTTTTATATCTCTGTGAACAAAACCATGCAAAACGTAAGAACTTGGGAGCAAGGGGTTCTGGAGGAAACTATTTGTGAAACTGTTAAAAGATCATTACAGGGAGGTAATTTCTCTTAAACCTAAGCATATTATTTTGATTACTCCAAAAGAATAGTAGGAAACTTTTTTAAAGTGTGGGTTTTTTCCTTACTTTCATTGTGTTTTAAAATGAATGGATTTTAAAGAGACTAATATCTTCACACTAGCATCATACCTTGAGGAAATTGAGACTTCTTCCTTTAATTTATGCTCATTAGTATATGTTTTTATCACTTACGAGCTGGAAACTGTGACACAGATTTCAAATAACTGGAAAGTGTTTTCTGACAATAGAGAGAAAAGTCCCAGAGCATTTCTGACTTTATATGAAAATGAGATTTGGGAGAGTATTTGGTAGGCTTTTTTGTCTGCCATTGCTATATCCATTTTATGTTAGAAACCTTTACTGGGATTTACTACTCACCCCTTGCTGAAAGCCTTTTACTTTAGAATAGCAGTGCCTCTGAAGGACATGGAATGTCCCCAGAACCACTTTCACACCTGTTGAATTGTTGCACCATTTCCTGAAGAAATGGCCTTGTTTAAAGTTTCACAGGTGATCTTGAGTAATGAATCCAGGAACAATTAAACTTTTCTCTTTTTTCTTCATCTCACAGAATTTATTTAAAAGAACATGTTGAAGGAAGAAATTCAGCATAGGAACTTTTGTCTGTTGGACAGAGACCTGCATCTTCAGACAACTGGAGTTGTTTTTTGATGGGTTTTTGTTTGGTTTTGTTGATTGGTTGGTTGTTTCCACTTAAATTTTTGTTTCTCAACAGAATGTAACCTGATAGTAATTTTTCTCTTCATGTAAATATTGAATTCGGGATTCTGGATCTGTATGTTCTTGGACTAAATTTAGAAAACTAGAACAGAGTTTTTTCTTTCATCTCTTTTCTGTATAAAATTGAGGTAACGTGCACATAAATTGAACGGATACACTGATTTGTTTTAAGACTGTGAATCCTCTGCACAGTGTTTGTATATGTGTTGAATGGGCTTTGCTGGGGAATTAAAAGTGCAGGTGCATTGCTCCTTTCTCTCCAGAACTTCTGCATGGCTGTGGAAGGAGTAAAACATTTCAAGTGATCAAGCAAGCTGCTCATACAGTATGGTTTAAGTGAGTCTTTGGATTGAGAGATGTTTTCAGTAAATAATTGTAATACACATGCTGTTTATCACTTGCATTTTACAAGATGAGAGATCTGTAGCACATATAACGGTTGAATTCCTGTTAAAGGAACTTTGAGCCTTTCTAGAAAAGCTGGTTCCTGGTGCACTGAAGATCTTGGTTTTCTATAGCAGAATAAAATGAGATTTAATATTTTTTCCCTGGGGTTCTTGGTTGTGTTCCTCACATACTACTGTGTCCATCAGGTGCTTCTGGGACTGAATAATTGTAGCTTGAGGGGGTTTTACGTTACCTGTCTCAGTGTATGGGCCTGCAAGTTGTAAAGTTATATGTGAATATTTGTGTGTGTGTATGTTTAGGAAGGGATGGTGTTGCCTTAATAGGTCTGCTTCTCAGAGCTACCTGTAGTCATTCAGCTTGGTGAGTTGGTTGCTGCACCTCAGCAGCTCCTGAGGAGGGAGGAGAACACTTTTTTTGCTTGTTGGCTTCTGCTGTGATAGAAGCCTATCACAGTTCAGCTAGGCAGCCGTTTACACCTGACTTTACAGCGGCTTAAACCTGAGTTTAAGTTTACAGTGGCTCTTTTAAATGCATTAAGCAGAGCAGCTTTGCATCTTGAGTGAGTAGGTATGAAAGTCATGATTGCGTATCAGAAAATCCTCAATTAAGTTACCTTTGTTCTCATGTTGAATAAAGTAGAAATTATATTTTTAATGTTCAAAAAGATTAATTCATGATGTATCTAATGTTGAACAATTGAAACTGATAAGTTGAAGGATGAAGCATACCACAGCCAGTTTTATGAAAGCATGGTCAAATCATGAGCGGGACTTAGGAGTTTTCCTTTTCTTGTATAATCCTGTCTCAGAGGACTGAAGGATATGTGGTATGGAAGAATAAGCATTCTTTTTAAATAAGCATAACCAACTTGTCTTTAGTCACCTTGATCTGCCTGGTTGAAGAAATGAATGCCTGTCTCATATTACACTCTTCAAGAAATTTCACAAGGTGCAGAAGTTGAGCTCAACTTACCTGGCTATGAGGAAGCCTGGCTTTTTCTACCTAACCACTTCAATATTTCCACACTGAATCTCACTACTGGTTTTGTTAGTCATCTTCCCACCTTTCTTCTTTTTCTTTCTCCACTAATATGCAAATGTGGGAAAAGAACTTGCTGAGAAAGTGAAACAGGTGACTGCTTTTAACCTTGCTGGAACTGTCTGCTTTGAAGGATTTGGACGTTTGGTGTGTGTCCTCCTCATAATAAATGCTCGTTGTTTCCTTGCAAATTACGCTCTTGTTCTTCCTTGCTACCCTGAAAGGACACTAGTAAGTAAAAATCTATCCACCTCATGGAGGAAAAGTAAATCTCCATTTTTCTCCTGGTGTTTTTGAATCCTGTGCTGCGCTGGCTTTAAGGTTGCTTCTTGTTGAATGAAAAGCATGTGTTTGGTTTGGGGTTTTTTGGGTCTTGTTTTTATGAGGTTTTGTTTGTTTGTTTAATTTTACCCATACTTTATGTAGAGCATCTCCCACTTACTGTGCCTTTGAATATGAATAACTTAGAGCTAATTAGGTAATTTTTGGCCCCAGAATACTGTGGGCAACATCCAGCCCCTTACAGCAAATGGTTGTTAGGTGTTAGGTTGCTTTGGAAAATTCTGTGCAATTATGATAACCTGCCTTCTGTACTTATCAAAAACATACCCATCTAATGTTTAGGATATTACTTCCTGCTTTTGATTGACATTTTTATATAATCTTTAAAAGCTTTTTGTAGGCTAATGTGGAATTACTTGTTTGGTTTTTTTGTAAAGATATTCACCAGCTTGCAGTGGAATAGATAGCTGAGGAAGTTCCATGTGTCTATATAAGGCCAAATTGAAAGACTTTCTCTAGAATTAGAAGAAGAGCTCTTCAAAGGCTTGATCCAAAGGGGTTTCACCTATTTTTAGTCCCTTCACGTTGACTTGCATTTTGGTTATTATCCTCATAAATAGCTCACTGTTTTGGCTATACTGCTTATTCCATGGCTCAACAAAAGTTATGATGGCCATTTTAGGCAGTGGAAACAAATTATGTTCTTTCAAGAGTCATTGAAATTGTTAGAAACTTCTTTGCAGTATTTAGCTCCTGATGCCTTTTTTAATTTCTGACTTCAGGTTCCCTTTAGGTAAATAACATGGTCAGAAATTAAAACCTGGGTTTGGTTAACTGTGTTTCAGAGGCTACCCTGATTCCTTTTCAGTGTGTGGATATCCTTGTTGAAAGTTTAGAAAAAAGTTGTAGGATGTGTTAGAACTTAAATCTTCTTGAGGAAGCATATGCAAAAGATGTTAAATGTTCCCAGACTGTAGAGAAAATGACAATTCCTTAGAGTAATTATATGGTTAAGTTCAGCTCAAGATGCCACAAAGTAATGGGGAAATTAAACTTTGCTGGTTTTTTAAGAGTTGTGATGGACTGGAGCTGTTGAGAGCAATCCCTCAAGCAGAGCCATTTGAAAATTGATTATAATTATTTTAGGCTTTTGCCAAGGCTGTTCTTTATTTTGGTTACTTTAAAAAATTAAAGTATTTGAGCCAGGTTATTTATCAGATTAAGCAGAAAATTATAATTTGAATGATAGCTTTACTAGTATTAAATCCAACTGTGATACTAGAGATCCCCGATGTAAAAAAACCACAAATTATCAGAAAACATCAACTAACTCCATTAATGCAGTTTCAGAAGATAAATCAAAACTACTCATTGTTTGAGTAAATCCTGAGCTGGAGTGAGTTCTTCTGAGTGTTATACAGACATTTTGTCAAAGTATTGTGTACCTCAGAGTAACGCTCTTGATGGAGAGCAACTGTACACGGGGGGCATAACTAGAAGTGGTGTTATTAATATCAGAGGATGCTTCTAAATTAAATTCAGCTTACATTAGGAAAATAATAATTTACAGAGGTACATGTTACAGCATTTCCTGAACAAAGTAAATTTGAAAGCCTGCTTTTGTTGGTGTAATAAGGGCTGTTATGGTATTAATAGATCTAAATCATACCTGTCATGATTTTAAAACTGGACCTTCATGGCAAGACCACATTCGGAAATGCTCTGGCTCGAGTAATATGAAAATAGGCACGTGCAGAAATGTGTGAACCTTTTTTTGTGTCTGTTTGTATTAATAACCATTTCTCACCCTGTTCAGGATGACAAATAAGTACAGCATACCCAAACAGACAAAGTATTGGAATAATAATGATGAATACCCTTAGATACTTGTGCTCTGAAGTCTGTCAGCTGTAAAGCTTTTAGTACGTGTAAAGGTCATGGAAAGCTACTCGGTGTAGTTGTTCAGAAAGTTAAAAGAAATATTCAGATTATCCAAGTTCCTCAAGCTGTAATAGTTTGTGTTTGTCAAGCTTTCAAGTACCGTCTTAAGGCACTTCAGTACATGGAAGAAAAATGCTTCTGCAGGAGCCTGTAGTCTCACAGCAGAACTGTGCTCCCTTGATGAACTGCTACCAACTGTGCCTGCGGAGATTCCACAGGCCATTGTGTCCCCCAGTTTCTGCTTGTCCTTAAGGCTTCGGCTCATGAATGAAGTTAACACTAGCAGTCTTCGAGGATGGTTTGAAGCTGTAATTCATATTTCTCCCCTACCAGCTGGTCGTCTGTTCACTGAGCTCACAGTTGTGCTTGGGAGCCTGCTTTTGCACTCTGGTGTGAAAAGCAGCCAAAGCGGTAGTTTCTACAATATAAGGGATTGTCTTATTGACTCAAGAAGCAGAAAGAGTATGTGAGTGATTATCCACCTAGGATGGAAGTGCAGGTGGGAAGCAGGACAAATTAGACACGTCCCTTATTCCGATAGGGTAAGGAGGTTGCTGAGCTAATTACAGTAGTCTGTTAATTACATTAGTCTGTGTCCTAATGTATTAGAGGATCTGATCTGTGTGTTCTGGGAAGATAGGTCCCCTACTAAAGTTAAAATAGCATTCCCCTTGTGGGTCTCCTGTGGGGTCACAAGTCCTGCCAGCAGACCTGCTCCAGCATGGGCTCCTTTCTCCAAGAGTCCAGAGCTCCAGCATGGGCTTCTTATTGGGTCACAACCTCCTTTGGGCATCTACCTGCTCTGGCTTAGGGTTCTCCACAGGCTGCAGGTGAATATTTGCTCCAGTGTGGAGCTGCAGGGGCACAGCCTGCCTCACCATGGTCTTCACCACAGGCTGCAGGGGAATCTCTGCTCTGGTGCCTGAAGCACTTTCTCCCGCTCCTTCACTGCCCTTGATGTCTGCAGAGTTCTTTCTCTCACATACTCTCACTCCTCTCTCCACTGCTGTTACTCCAAGCAGCGTCCTCCTTTATTAAATACTTCATTCCAGAGGTGCTACTGCCATCACTGATGGGCTTGGCCTTGGCCAGAGGTGGGTCTGTCTTGGAGCTGGTTGGCATTGGCTCTGTCAGACCGGGAAGCTTCTGGCATCTTCTCACAGGAGCCAGTCCTGTAGCCCCCCCACTACCAACACCTTCCAATGCAAACCTGATACCCCCTCTATCTTGTGGTGTTCCCTGAGGAAAGTTTGAAGAGAGGAGGAGCCTGAGTTTAAGCAACATTGACGAGACTGTCATTCTGTTGCAGGGATTCTGCTGAGGTAAAAGCCTCCCAGCAAAACTAATGTGGCCTCCTGTTAGCTTGGCTCATCCTTCCAGTCAACCAAGAGCATTAATAACAGCCCCTTTTGCTGAAATTGTTTTGTTTATGGTCACCCTACACGCTTGAAAGTTTTAAATGTGAGGCTTAGAAGTGTAATAGTTGTTGAGACACTGTTGGGATTATTTGTGGAGATGGCCTTGGCCTTTAATTGCATTGTCTTGGATTTTCAACTGAGAGGTGCGGTAACTAATAGGGTTGTGTGTAAAGGCCAATAAAAGAGCCCTTACAGTATTTAATTAGCATAGAAGAGCATGTATTTTGCAGTCTGAAATAATTAACTGATTTTGGACTTGGGAGCTCCATTTTAAATAGTGATGATCTGTGTCTCCTAATTTAGATGAGATGCAGGAATGAGAGGGCAGAATGAAGGTTAATACTTAAATTTAGATATTGAAATTCAGACTGATATTTGACCTTTCTTTTTTTTTTTTTCCTTTTTTAAACTGCAGCATTCTATTTCTCTCTTCAAAATAATAAAAAGAAAAAAAGGAAATCAATATATTTCATAGTTTTGTGGTGGTGTTTTGGGGTTTTTGGAGACTGATGAACTTTAAGTTGAAAAGGGAGAGCATTTCCGTAAAACTGATACTGGAATCTCTGTAAAAATCTCATACCAGTTAATATCTGTCAAACACTGCCTGTGATATTTCTGTTAGTATGCATGAGCATTAACTTTTAACCTGCTCTGCACACCTCTGTATTTAACTAAGCTGCATTGTTCATAGGGAAGTTGAAAATTAAAAGGATAAAATATGATTCTTCCAACATCTAATCAATTCAGGATGGGATTGTGATCTTCAAGGGATGGTATTTATTGGCAGCTGGTGACTAAATTTCTAAATTTGTTGAATTGCTAAATATACATTTTATAGGAGTAAGTTTCAGTGATCTTTGTGCGTCCCTTTGAACTCAGGATACTCTGATTATTTGGGAGGGTGTTCATATTTGGGAGGCAGAAGGAAGTGTTTTAGTACAGGCTTGTTGTACTAATGCTTGTTGTCTTTCATAATCTACCTGGGCATCTTCTTGGTTTAGGTAACCTCCTCTTGTATCTCTAACTATTTAGGTTTTTCTGTTTATCCTCTTGTAAAGTGTCTTGTTGCAGTCATTTGATGTTAAGAGCATCAAGATGAGAACAGTGTGTCTCCTGTAGCCTGCTGCAGGAATTTTATCTCTTAAAAAGGCAGTTGTCCTTGCAGAAAAAAGAGCTACATATTAATCTCAGAGAACAGTTGCAAATCAAGTTTCTGGAGAAAGTGTGAGCTACAGCAAGTGTTTATATTTCAAGGAAAAACTTAAAAAGCAGCACAGAACAGACATTTCAGTATCCTTCCTGAGCACTTGGACTCATACACAACTAAGTGCTGTTGCTCTTGTCTTATGTGAATGGAGAACAAGTTGAAATTATTCATGACTCTTTGTAAAAAAGCATGACTAGCTCCCACCATAACAGAAAAACATAAATGATTACAGTTTGACTAAATCTTAAATTGTACATTTTTTTTTCGATTGAGAAGATGCATGGATGAAGTAGATACCTAAGCTTTGCAAACATTTCATGTTAGTATAACAGTTTGCAGTCCCATACCTTGTGAAGCTATTCCTGTGGCAAGATTTAGGGGTTTGGGTTTAGTGGGAGTTTTTGTTCTTACAAATTTTAAGTAGTTCTCCCACCTTACTCTTCAGGTGTCTCTGTCATAATCTTTCCTCATCTATATGTTCATGCTGCTTTCAACTAAGTTTTTGCTCATTTGTAACATTTCCAGATACTTTCTAGTTACAAATTAGCATCTGCATGAAACAAAACAGATTTAGAAGAACAAATAAGAAGTTTAAAGAAAAACTGCTTACAATAAATTGGCTTTGAAGAAATTGAGAGAAAACTAGAGAAATTGCGCTTGTTTTGCTTGTATGTAACTTCCCATGCTTCATTTTAAGGGCACAAGCAGTCTAGTAGTGTAGTTAATTTTAAAGGCTATTTTTTCTTCAGTCTACTGCTAGTACCCATAGTGTGTAAAATGTAAAGCTACTGGGCCACATTAAAGCATTGTGTTCTGATTTCCATAAACATCCTCCCTCCTTATGAAGCGCAGTTAAAGACTACAGCTGAACAGTGCTCTGTTTAGTGATGTAAGTTACACTACCTATATTCACTGTCATTTTGTACTATGAGGGTATTTTAAAAGTTCTTTCAGACTATGTATTTTATTTCTCAGTGTAAACTACCATCCTTTCTACTAGCTTCCACTTTTTTGCCTGCATCTCCCTCGTCAGCATGTAGAACAGCGGCATGAAGAGGGAGGAATGGAAGCTGGACATATCTCAGTTGCTGAACAAGTTACAGAACGTCCTTCTGAACTACTGAGAGGCTCTGCTTTTGCAAAATGTGTGCAAGCAATGTGCTAATGGAAATTGCTGCATTATGCTTTCTACCCTGCACAATCTGGCATAGCAGCTCAGTGGTGTTGCTTTGTAATCTTGTTGCTGCAGCACTTCTGCAGGAGAAGGTTGTTGCATTCCTGCTTGTGGGATTTTATTTTTTTTGTAATTGGTTATCACTGGGAATGGATTGAGTGCACGGACTGAACACCTGTTGCTCCAGATGATGCCACCCATGCAGTGAGTTTTTAAAACCCACATATTTTCAGTTGAACTTGGGAACACTTGTGCAAACCATTCTATGGAACAGGCTTGGATGCAGTTATTGCATTTGTGTTTGGCAAGTAGAAATATTTAACATGAATAATCTTGTAGAAAGCGAAGTATGTTCACTGTTAATAGGCAAAAGTTTGTATTGTATATCTGTGGCTTTAACGGTTCATAGTTGAAAATAAATGATGGTAATAAATGAGAATATTTGGCAAAAGTTTTGTGTGCTAAGTAGAGAGCCTGCAGTGGTGGTGTTATACTGATGTTAAACAGTGTGAAAAAGAAAAGTTGAAATAAAGTTGTTCCAAGTGCAGCGCAATGATGAGATTAATTCCCATTACTCTACTTTGCAGAGCAACAATAACCCCTGCCAATCTCCTCTGTTTGGGCGGGACAAAAGGGTGGGGAAGAATGTCAGACTGATAGCATAGTTTTCCAGTCCTGTTTCAAA
Source organism: Myiotriccus ornatus (assembly GCA_036023395.1). Lineage (NCBI taxonomy): Eukaryota > Metazoa > Chordata > Aves > Passeriformes > Tyrannidae > Myiotriccus > Myiotriccus ornatus. The sequence continues at coordinate 14,032,508 of JAYRBT010000082.1, read as the reverse complement.
TATTTATTGAGCCTGCTAACAAATACAAAATGAGCCAGAGTCCTTGACAAAGAGAGGGCTTGACTCTTTTTGTTGCCCTTGTGCCATTATGTAGTGCAGTGTTACACAGAAGTGGGTCAGAAAGATAACTTCCATGTTTTGTGATTCTAATGGCTCTTCATATCGTATATTGAACACTTGAAGCCAAAAAGTAAGCCAAACAGTCTACATTTAAAACCATAATCCCACAACTTTTTTTTTCTACTAGCACTGCTGTTGAGGGCTTTATTTTCCCCCACCCCCGGTATCCTTAACTAGTAATTTTAAGGATTTATAAGAGGCTTGGAACCAAGATAATTTCACATGAAAATTTTTTATTTGACTAGGGAAAATATTCAGGAAGACCACCAGGACCACCAGGTTTGTTGTTAGATGATACAGGTCCTGAACTTGCTTCCTCCTCTTTCCTTTTATTTGTTGTGTTTCAGCTATATCTTCCAACTCCAAATAAATATTTCTGGGCTAGGGGCAGCATGTCAGTGGCAGCAGTGCCCTAGTCCATGAGGTCCAGGGGCCTTCTCTTATGTTATATTAAGTCATAAAGATTTCCTTAAGAGTGTTGAACATTGAGTGGGTTCTGACCATAGAAAGAAATCATCATGGCTGGGCTTCGCGAACGAAGATTCTAGGAGGGCTCTACCCACGCTTGCTACAAGCACGCTGATGGCTAAAAAGGCCAATGC
>JAYRBT010000082.1:13917642-14031686 GCA_036023395.1 Myiotriccus ornatus | reverse complement strand
AGACGTGTTGGTCACATAGTCCGTCCAGTGGATGTTTAGAATTGAACGGAGGCAGCGCTGATGGAAGCGTTCTAAGAGAATAGAAAGAAATAGTTATTTCATAAATATCTGAAGAGGAATGATATACCTGTTTCACTACAGGGAGAAGAGAATATCTGTAACTTCTGAATGATGAGCTCATACCTTGTCTTTTGTCTCCTAGCTTTCTACTGCTTTCCACTGGTAAGAAAGCCCAGATGATTCTACTAAGTTTTGGATCATAGTGTGAAATGTGTGCAATAAGTCATTTGACCCTTCCTCACAGAATAATTTGCAACCTAAACAACAACTCTGTACACTTTCTGGTTTAATGTACCTATATAAGAGTTTGTGGATAGATGTGCTCTTACAAAGGCATTTATGAGAGAACTTCAGCTGAAACTATTGCTTCAATTTTGCATGTGTCTTTCATGGATTTAGTGTTTAGGAGACAGGCTTACCCTGATTAGAAGAGAAAACAGTAGGTGAATGCATGGATAGAGTGATATATATGACTGAACACAAGAAGCTTTGAAATTTATAAAGCTCATGCGCAAATGTAATAAACAGAATTGCCAGAAGGCTGCTGGTATCAATTAGCTAGAAGATGGGGGGGGGGGAATGGGGTGGGACAGGACTGGGAGCAACCAGTGTTAATCCCTTTCTTCCCTGATTTTCTAGTTGAGGGTGCTCTGATTTTGCTTGGATTGGCTTCTCAGAGGTCATAAACTTGTCAGAGATTCAGAGGAGGTCTTATTGCTCCAAACTGTCTATGTAAATTATTTTTAATTACTTGTTTTTCCCCTTTGGTCACTTCATCTGTAATGTCTTGTGAGGGAATATCAATTTTCACTAAATACTACTTCATAATACACAGGCTGAAAAGGACCAGTACAGTATTATTAGCCTTCTACCCAGTCTTTCTGGAAACAGATTCCTTGTAAAGAAGTTTTGTGTCTACTGGATGTGGGGTTTTAATGTGTGAGTTACCAACTTTCTGAGTCTCGTGGGCATCTCACTGGCATAACCTGAAAACAAGATACGCATAGAGTTTTCCCTGCAGCTGTTGCCTGTCTCTGCGACTGTAAGAAGTAAACTGAAAAGTCTACCCAACAAATAAACAGGTACAGGCAGAATTCCTTTTTTTTGAAGTCTCTTCCCTGCCATCAGTCTTTCAGGAAGACTTCTGAAAGCATGTTTCTTGTGGGGTGCATTGGGAGATACAGAACTTATTTGCCTTTTGTACTGGGGGAGGTTGCACTACACAGGTTTCGTTTAGTTAGTTAATTAGTTAATCACACAAACACACAAATTCTTGACCATTAAAAAAGTCTTTTTGAGACTTTTTTTGTTTTTAAATTAAAGGTATCTCTAAGCTTAAGTAAATAAAATAAAACTCTGAAAACTTGTCATTTTAGGATGTCCTTCAAAGAGAAGTTGTATGTAACTGTACTGTCATGATCTAGAGAATTGTATGGAAATATTTATGCAAATCTTTCCTCAGCCTGGGCTGAGAGAGAGACAGCAAACTTTGGCATTGTATGTCGTTGTGTTTGTTTTGAGGTGCTGCTTTCTGGGAACTCCAGTGTCACCCTTGAGAGCATCTCTTTGTCATGTTGGCCCTTTTAATTGCATGCTGAGTAAATTATTTTAAGATTAATTTGGTTTCTTTCTGTAGCTAGTATTTTACTTTTAAAAGTAAAAGCTTGCCTCCTCTTGTTAATTTGATCTAGTAGTCGGGACCTTTTATGCTGATTATTACTTTAAGAACTTCGGTAATGGGACTGTTTGGCAGTTTGGGGTATGTGAGCAGTGTGAAGTGCTTGAGAACTGGGAATTATAAACTTAAGCAGCAGTGCTATTTATTAAGTGTGAGTAAGGCAATTCTGTAAGCAGATGGTTATCCTCGGTAATTAAACAACCTGTAATAGTCACACTGTAGAAGCATTCTAGTTGATCAGGCCCTGGCTGAGGTTTAATATTAAAAAATTAAACCACCTTTTTGTTTCTTGTAAGAGTTCAGCTGCCTGGAAATGCACATGACATTGTGTAGTAGGGGTTCAAGTGCTGAGCTATTGAGGCCAACACCGAATGTGTATGTGACTTACGGAGGTGGTTTGCAGATTTTCTGCTGCAGTTGCCATGTTATAACTAAAGCCCTCCTTTCAGCAGTGAGTGGCTGCTTGTAAGTGTTGCAGTTTTGGATTTGTAATGTAGAAATCTGTAGACAGCATTTGCTTTCAAATACTCTATTTATTCTGTTTTTTCATAGGAATTCTTGCTTGGTTTATGTTACAGATATCAAATAAATATTCTATTAGGAGATTAGTTTGGCATAGTACTCATATTTTAGTTGTCAATACTTGTGTGTAGTATGAACACGAACAAATTTTATTCTAATGAAGTATTGCCCTACATTTTTATTATTAAAGGCAAGTAAAAAAAATTAGTACTTCAGGTTCTTCAGTGTTTGAGTACTGAGGCTACACATCAGTATGTTCTGTGACCCACATACTTACCCTACGTGCACACTTGTGCAGGGGCTCTAGAAAGTTAAATAAGGCATTTCAATGGAAATCAGAAAGGTCTGGTAGGAGGGACTTACCGTACTTCATAGGTAAAGAATGCTAGCATTTCAAAATCTTGTTGCACACTGATGAAGATGCAGATGCCACTGTAGTATCCAAATGCTTCTTTAAAAAGCATTTCTCATTTTATTTCCTACTCTTTCCCCTCCCTCCTGTGCCCTTTTTGAAACCATTCCTGACCTCTGGTTGCAAAATATTGTTCTATTATTAATTTGTTTTTAAATTTTCATAAAATAGTTTTATAAAAGGCCCACTTACTACCTTTGATACTGCAAAAGATCTCCTATGCAAGTTGAAAGGGAAAATCCCCAACCCCTGAAAAGGGATCATTCATTCTCCTCCTCCTCCTTTGAATTAATTTAGAGCAAATCACAAGAACTAACAATTTTGATTTTAACCCCAGTGATTTTATTTCCTTTGTGCTTTCAGATTAAAGATGAAAAGTAATTTTACACAGCAATGTCATATTGAGGAGTATCAGCTGTTTAGATAGGAACCAACAGCATTCAGGAAACCATTTTCAAAGAGAATAGGTGTCCATGGCAATAGATAAAGTATTACTAAATTTGTCTCTATCTATTTAAATAGATAGAGGTATCAAAATATGCAGTATAATGAATAGTAAAGAACAGTACAATACTGTTGAGGCGTACAGTGCATTAATTTTCTGATTATATGACTGTATGTGATTATTGTGACTAGTAAGGAAAATGAAGTGTAAATGGGGAGGAAGAATAGATAGCACAGTCAAATGTAAGTTTTAAAAACATTGCATTTAAGAGAACTGACCTGTTACTCTAAACATGGAGATAAAAGTTTCAAGGAGGGTTTGAAGCATCTTTGAATAAGAACCTTGACATGAGCAAAGGTTCAGTGCCAAACTATTTAGGATATTTTATATTAAAAAAGCAAGGTAATAGAGTTTGATCATACTATCTTAATCAGAATTAATTATTATAGGGTAAAATACTTTTTTTATTGCCTGTTTGGGAATAAGAGGAGTTCTTCTGACTCCTTGCCAACAGAAAATCTCAACTTTTGTCCTACGCCTCCACAGTCTCCTGGTTAGCTGGCCCCTGAAGCAGAGTGAAATTAACATAAACTGCTTGTAGTGTTCACTCCTGTATGTTAAATTTTAGTTCATATTCTTGTCTATTTTATAATCGTGCTAAATTCTAGACTTAAGCCCATCATAAATTAGCAACATGCTTTTGGTCTTTTGTCCTCAGCTACAAGCTCTAAGCCTCTTTTGTTCATGAATGGGTACAATCTTGTAGTTTTTTTAGGTCTGGATTTTTTGTGGTTTGGTTTTTGAGGGTGTGTGTAATGAATAGTTTCACCTATTCTTAGAACCGTATCAAATGTCCCATGGCCTACGCTCAAAACCTCAGAGCTGGGATCTTACTTTTAGTTGCACGGAAAGACCACAGGATGATTTTGTAGGGGACTTGTGTCAAGGCCTTGGATGTGGCCAAAAGGTCTCTGCTTTCTTCGTGGTCTGATACTGCTTTGGTGTGTCAGAAGGGCACACCCACTGGCCTGTGCTCTGCAACAGCTTTACTCCTACGAACACTTGGCAATTTCCGGTGAACCAGCCTTTGGCAGCCTTTCTGTTTCCTGCAGTAGTTGGTGAACTTTTGTGTGTCATGTTTGAAAAATGCATGGTAAACTTAGGTTAAAACATTTGTCTAAAATGAAAGAATCTTTATCCTGATAGGATAAGAAAGAGATACGTTTATGGCAAGATTCTTCAAAAGCACTTTGGTCAACTTTCAAACTTTTTTGAACTTTTTTTTTTTGGTCTCTAAAGCTACTTTCTAATTTCCATGACTGGAGACCATCTGTAATTTTCACTGAAGCTGATATAATTACCGGTGTTTATCATCAAGCAAATTGGCTTGCTTATTGAGTGACTTAGCTTTAAATCTAATGGAATTTTATTTTAATCAATATGGAATTTAGGAATGCTCGAAATGAAAACATGCGCTTCAGAAGTAGGAGGGAAAAAAAGCAGTGCAACTTGGCAGTACCAAGGCAGCTTGAAAAATCTAATAGAATAATGTTTTCCCAGCTTGTTTATTACTCAATTGAGAACATATTTTTCTTAATCTGGAGAGTATATTGAAGTTTTCTGTATGGTAAACACTTTCTGGTGCTAATATGGATTGATGAATAGCAGTTCTGATGAGGATTAGGGGGTTTAATGAATATATTATAGTTCTTCATATTTATACATTCAAACAGCTACTGAAAATTTTTACCTGAGAGTTCAGTACAGTATTCCAGCCTTGATGATTCAGATATTTGAAAATGTGAAATTCAGAGTTTCTTCATCTTCAAGATATTCTGTCAAAATATTTGTATATTTTTTTACTTTCGATGTGTAATAAACATCAAGATTGGGCTGTGAATATTTTTAATTTTCATGTCAATTTGACTTAACATTGCTTTGATTTGTGTAGGGTTTGATTTGTTTTGTTTTTAGGATGCAACTTATCCCTTCAAATTTTACCTCATGGCTTGAGGAAAACAGAGGAAATTATTAAATGGATATGAATAACAAAGTCTGAAAAATGAAATTCTGTAAAAATTACAGTAGACAATAAATTTTTTCACTTATAAGACTTTTTTTAAGAAGAGCTGTCAGGCTATTTTAGTTGCCGTTTAATCTCAGTGAGTGCTATCAAGATGCATAAAAGTAATTCTTGTTTTGTGACTTATGGCTGTTGGTAGGATTTTCTCTTCTATAAATCTGCCTCTGAGGAATTCTTTATGTGTACATAGAGACTTGTGTATTGTCTCTGCTGGGTGACATGACCTTATGCTTCTTCTGACAGTGTGGCCTGATACGTGGAGGATTCAGGTTAAACATGTTTGCAGTGTATTGATCTTGAAGTCACTTAGTTATGTATGTGATAATACAAGTGTGCTGGTACAGGGAACTTATTACTTCCAAACATTCTGTTTCAGTCCTTATTTCCCCTCAGTCAGTACTGACCTGGATAACACTGAAAGGAGGTGGACCTTCCCACAGATAGATATTTCTAATATGAAAGCTAATTCTAGCTGCATATGTCAATAGGAGACACGACTTTAAAATAAAATAAAGAAAATGCAATGTTAATGCACTTGAGTCATCTTATTCCTTTTGTGTTTTTATTAAATAAAAGAATAAATTAATTTTATTAACACCCAAACTTAACCCAAATGAATTTGTTTTTAGAAAGAATGTTTAATTTGGTTGTAAACATTGTTGAGTTCTCACGAATTAAAGAATCTTTTAGTGCAGTATACAGTGGGGAAAAATTATTATGTATTTAATTGGGTACTTACAGTGGAGAATGCAGCACATAAGTGAGCTGCAGAAGTGCAAAAATAAAGGCTGTGATTGCTGAAGGGGGGTGATAGCACTTTCACTCCAGGCTGCTGTTGTGCTCTGGCATTAATATGTAAATACATGCACATACACACAGTCACATCGTCCCCAGTTGAACTTTGTTGTCCCTTCAAGGTCACAATAAAATCATTACCCTCAGTGATTTTATTCATTGGTAACATGATTTGAAGGATCTGGAGGTGCCTTTTAAATTACATTGTAAGACTGACAGATTCCAGAAAGACCAGAGAAATGCTTGCTCCTCCTTTTAGAAAAGGTGATAAGTTTGTGCAAGAAGTTGTCAGTATCTCAGTACACAATATGACACCTTCATCAGACAGCAAAAATATCACGGACCGAATTGTTGGAGATCTTGCAAGAAAAAGTAGTTTTGACTTGTCCTAAATTACGTACTGAACCCAAATTAAGATATGGGAAATGCAGCTATTGAGGAATTATTCTAACAGCAATCAGACTTTATTTCATTCCTGCAGGGATTTCATCTGTCCAAAACAAGTCCTTTGCAGTTGTGTTGAAGCCACACACCCCCAACTGGGAAGTTTGTAAGAATATTCCTTAACTCTAAGAGGAAATGGAAAGGGGCAGCTGAGAGTGGTGTGATCTATCTTCACCATGTAACCTGCAACTGGTTGACTACGATAAAAGATCAAGAGTTTGTGTGATTAGATGGTGCAATAAATGGAAGTACAGGAAGAGGAAGATAACCTTCCCTCATAAAGTTCAAATGGTGCCCACCATAGGGAATAGAAATTATGGTAATTTCTGGTAGGCTTAATCAAGAAACACCAAAGAAAAGGACAAACCAAGAGTCTGGGGAACCATTTACAAGGTGCCTGAAAACTATTAAAGCCTGTTTTTCAAGCATCAGAAACAAGAACCTTTCTGTAATACTAGAAACTGATTAATATATGGAAGTGGTACTTGAAGAAAATAAGGTTGCAGAAGAAAAAAAGTGATGCTTTTAGGTAACTACTCACAGTGTAGGAGGTGGGGCAAGCTCACTTCAGTCCAGCTCCGCTCCCTTGCAAAAGAAAAGTGCATTACAACAGGTTGTTAAGAGTTTGGAGGGGGGGGGAGTGAGCAGCCCCGCAGTTCAAATGTGGTCTTCCTCATGAATGACATGAGAATGAAATCAGTGGGCTGTCTGTGGCATCTAACAGACTGCCCGGGACTGCTTCCATATGGGGCAGTTGGGAAGGAGGGGGTGGCTCTGGGATGAGTCTAAAGAGCTCCAGAACCCACAGGCTCAGTGGTGCACTCCTGGTTTCTCCAGAAGAGTCACAGGACACATAGACAAGAGGGTTATGCAGTTGGCATGATTAGACAAAACCCTTGTTAAAGGTTCTGAAATTGTAGTCTACAGTAAGATAATGAAGATCTTGGGACAGAGAAATTCGTTTGAAACTGAGGGTACCAGAAAAAGGGAGTGGTGATAAAATAGTTTTCTGTATTTGTATAAGTATTCCTTCTGGAATCTGTGCTGTTCAATACACTGCTAATGTTATAAATTATCTGGAAAAGAGAGTAGATAGCAAAAAGAGTAACTTCTGCTAATGAAAGGAAGTTATTGAGGGTCGTGGAAATAAGGGTGACATAGAATTGCAGAGAGAGTTCATACTAGAGTAGCAAAAAGGACAAATGAAATTCAGTGTATTTAAAAACTCTAATTCTGAAGCAGGGTATTTGTCCTATGATAAAGGATGAGAACCTGATTTGTGATTCCTAATACATGCATCAAAAGAACAGGTAGTTGTCTCATCTTTCAGATAATAACATGATAAATAACATTTTTCAGCAGACGTTCGTGTAATAAAAGGAGTTGTGCTGTAGCAGCTAGAATAAGAAAATAAATGTAGTACTATTAATATAATATACTATACAATAATGTAAAATACATTTTTTTGAAGTACAAAATCAGCTGATGTAAACTGTATAGCTGGTTCAAATGGTAAGGAAAATTTTATAAACATAGAAAATGAGAATTCGAGAGAGGGAACTGGAGTTAAATGTGGTAGATATTCTGGTAGGAAAACTCCCAACTTCTCTTAGAGTCTAGATTTATATTTAAAGCATTTATTTGAGGCAAATGGTCCTGATTACTGCAGTTATGATTAGTTTCTGTCTCCAAGGAAATAGATACCATAACACACCATAAAACTAAACCAAAATTGTGATACTGGCACAGTGAAAAGGTTTTTATAGTTCATTATATATCAAATTATCATATTTATCAAATTACATAAAAGAAAAATATCAACAACATTTCATGTGGTCTGTAGCCAGCATAATCTAATTTAAAATGAGTATGATACAAAAACAAATGCAGAATGGGAAAGAACAATAAAGGGAAAATTTGCAGTCGAAGAGGAAAGTGTAATGCAAGGAGGAAGAAAAATCCAGCAATATAGTTGCTTTACACAGTTCTTGCTAACACAGAATTACTTCTCTTGTACAAAGAACCAAAAGAACAGATTAATTCACTATCAAATCCAATTTTCCCCTTGAGACTTCATATAACATTAAAAATGAGAACAGAGGATTTTTAGCAACTCTCCAACTGAACCAGAGTGCAGCAGACTCTGGAGAGTCCATCTAGTTGCTGTAAATTCTTTGTTTTTCAAGACAAGTACAAGACATACCATTCTTCAACATTTTCTTTTCTGTTACCTCTTCATGAAAAGACTTCTTTTAAAATATATTCTGTGTTCAGTCTTCAGCTGTAGGAATGGAATTTTTTCTTTCAGATGAAGCACACCCACTCTAAATCTGCAATACATGTTGAATTCCAGTGTTGCTCTGCGTTTCTTTTTTATCCTTTTTCAAACCTTTAAGACCAAGCTTTTCCAATACACCTCAAGAGGATGCATGTAGCAAAGGAGAAGATGTATCAGCAATTCTGCTAATTTATATTTATTCTCTAGAATGATTGACAGGTGTTGAAGTTTATTTTGGACAAAGAGTTACTATATTTTGCAGGGAAATTCATCCTTAGTCATGCCATTGATATGCATATAAACTGAGTCACCATCACCTGTTCTTTATTCACGGTGCAGAGGTAGAGGACATGACCTGTTCCCTGCGTAACATTAGTTTCTTCTCAGCTTTTGGCAGATCTGTGGATATTCTGACAGAGAAACAAACACATCTGACCAGAAAAGGATTGTTTTTAAAAACTGGTTGGTTTTTTCCTGGTAATTTTACTTGTTAAACTTAAGCAGCAAAAGAAGCTTTTAATTTTTAAGTGGGCTGTGAACATAATTTACCACTCTAGATTTAATTAATTGTTGATATCCGAATCTTGTCAAAGGTAATTTGCTTTGAAGGAAGCACGACAGCAAATGGAGTACCTGGAGATTGTAGTCTAGGACTTGAGAGCCTTTTTCTATTAAAAGGAAAGAACCCTTGAAGTGAGACCCCTCTAAATTCCTGTCCTTGATCTACTTACGCTCTTATGTCTTAAATGGTTTTATTTTTTTTGCTTTAAGTGAACATCGTAGGTTAAATAATGGGAAGCTGTGTAGTTTGTTTGTATCTCACCACTTTCCCCCTCCGTTCTGTCTTTTCATTCCAAAAGCATATTTGGTAGTGAATGTATGTGCATGTCTGTGTATAATTGCAGTTAGTTTTCTGATCACTTGCATTTTTTTCCATGGAACTCAGGTTTCAGTACAGGTGTGGGGTGTGTGTTGAATGGAAAGCTAGTCACAATGCTTTTCCACCTTAGCATATTGCTTTGTGTCTTACAGTATAATGTTCAATACTGCTCTGAAATAAAAAATATTTCTAAATAGGTGTTCATAAATCTTCTCAACTGTCTCTTTTCACAGTGCTGCTTTGAGGTGTGATTGTAAAGAGAAGGTTTTTCCAGTTTTGGGTGACTTTTTTACATACTTAAATATTTCAGTACTTAAAAGCTGCTTTACTTGGGACTCAATAACAGAAATACTATGCAATACCAAGAACAGCTCCCAGTGGCGATAACTGCAGGTGATTATTTAGTAGTTGTTTGCTTTAGAAGCAAATTCAGGTGGATTTCTGAAAAAAAAAGAGAAAGTAATGTGATTAATAAATAAGGTTTAAAAATTTGATCTGAATGGCCTGCTTTGTGTTAACAGAGACAGTAGCAAAGACAGGAACAGCATGTGGTTATATCAGCAAGAGATTGTCTTGCTGCAATCCCAGTGTCATTTATTGCAAGTTCTACAATAAATGAGACGTAGATTCTACAGTCTTGGACAGTTCCTTGTTCTTTCCCAGTGGAGGTGCATTCTCTACAGGGAAGAGAAATATAGTTTTGGTGGGAAGAGCCACATAAATAATGGTTTCATATCACTTTATTTTCACATGGGGTGGGAGAAATGGAGTTCAATAGCCTCAACTTTCAGCTTCAGTCTGTCAGCCTGGATGCAGTTCATCGGCAGGTTGCCTTAAATTCCATAAGAAATTCTGCTGCTTGGGCTGTTACTGTTAGTTACGCTGACTGCTGTAGGAGAAGGCATGTTTTGCAAGCAAGCTGTAGAGTCTTTGCCAAGAAAGAAGATAGGTAACACTTAGGAGTTATGCATTCTAGTAGATGCTTTGGAAAAGTCTTTCTGGAAAGCCTAGATGCTTCTGCTTCTTTTTCTGTAGCTCTAATTTCTCTTGCTTTCGTACCCCGTACTCCTCCTTAACTTTTGGATGTTTGTCTTAGTCTTGTTCCTGATACCAAACTGCGTTATTCTGAGTTCTTGTGTCAATCGCATTCTAATTGATTGGTCTACACCAGTATCTTCGTGAAAGGTTACCTGATTCCCTGCTCATTGTCCCTTTTTTCTGACTACCCTTCTTTTTCCTTCCTTGAACTTTTTTTTTTCCTTTTTTAAATATTTCTCCATTTTGATATGTTCTGTCTTCTTGTGCCTCCACCTCACCCATGTCTATCGGGAGAAGTGGAAAAGAGGTACATGAATCTGTCTTCTTCCCACTGCCTTTCAGCACCAGTGCTGGTGTCTCCATGTCCCTCCCTTTTCATTCCCAACTATGTGATAGTCCCTTCTTGTGCCTTACCTTCTGTTTCCAGAATTTTCCCACCTTCTCAGAATCCTCATTCTCCCTCTTCATCCAACTGCTTGTTAGTCCTTTATCTGCCATCTTACTCTTAGTCAGTTGGTTCTTCTGTCTTCCATTCTCTTTGCCCAAATGATTTGGCTTTCCACTGACCCGCCCTCCAGTTCCCACTGTCCTTGCCAAGGAGGCTCAAATCCTCCCTTGCCAGCTTCCTGCAGCTTCCCACTCACCAGATCTGCTACAATCTACTTTTTTCCTTTTCCTCACTTCATTCATGCCCTTTGCATTCTAGTCACATTTTCCTTTCTATGTTGCCTAGGTGTCAGCACAGAGTAGTTGAAAGCATAGGAGAAACTTTCTGGCTTCTGGATTGTATTTTCAGTGCTTACCTAACCAAAGAGCTAAAACGGTGGGGAAAATCCATTTTTAAAAGACCAACTTTATCCTTGAAGTCATGGTTGTTAAAGACAAATTGTAAAACTTTCTTGATAAAGTTCCAAAACTTTTTTCTAGTGCCACTGTGGCAGCACTCTTCCAGATAATGTCAGTGCACAAAAGTTACTCAGCTGTTGAGGCTGTGTCTGTGTAGTGTATAGAACTGTTTGGATGCTGTAACTTGGAAACTTTTAGTCGGTGGAAAATGGAGCATGGAGACCCCTGACAATGCTGATGGTGTCCACAATTTTTAGAAAGCTTAGCAGGTAAATTTGAAAAAAAAACCCTACTGAGACTTGCTATGTGGTGTTGTGGATCACATCTTTTTTATTATCATTAGTATGTACAAATTTCTTATTCCCAGAGTGCCTCGAAGATGTATTTTAGGCCAACTCTAGGGGACGAAAACAGTAAAAGGCAAATTCCTACCCTATGAATTGCACACTGTTAAACATATCAAGTTCCTTCTACTAAATGTAGAGATGCCACTCTGCTCAAAGATGAGGTTTCTGTGTGCGTGCACATGCATTTTGCTCAGGTTTTAAAATATTTTTTGTAATGAGCAGAGCTGTTTTATGACAGATGAGCTCCATGTTGAGTATTTGCCTCAAATTAGATTATATGTCAAAACTCTAACAGAGTTGGCTGATGTTACTTTTTATAAGCAAGTGAAAACAAAATGTTCTAATAGCAACTGGAGTGTTGAGTAATCTTTAAATTTCATTCTAGCCTGCATAATTTTAAACAGCTCTTGTGGAATAACAATAAATGCCTTGGTTCACAGCTATGCCTCAACCATAATGACAAGGTAATTAAAGCCTCTCTTCTGCCTCTTGACCACAGCTGTCCCACCCTTAATGGTGAGAGCGTGCACTTCAACCAGAGCCAAACCAGTAAAGTCCGGCCTAGGATTCGGATCTTTATTGTCTTTTAAGATAGAAATTATTGCCTCATTTTCTGCAACTGAGTCATCAAATCTGATTATAAGGACTGTGTGCCCTGAATCGGACTAAGGATCTAGCTAGGGGGTATCCTACAGTGGTTCTCTGTATGGTTTTTGAGGTCCCCCTGGGATGGAAGGTGAGTTTATACCTTCTACTTCAGGTCTCCACAGAAATTCCTGCATGGTGGAAGCTTCCTGCTTGGAGCATGCTGTTGTGGCCTTTCTTCTGTCATGTTTGAGGGCTCCAATGTGACAAAGAGCTCTTTACCCTCATATCAAAAGATCTTTCCCAAGACTATTCTGATCTGCCAGTATTTCACCAAAACCACCTTAGAACCTGAAAGCTTCTCAGAATGACTGGATCCCCTTTGGTCATTGGGAAAGTGGGGAGAAACCTTGCTGAGAAGCTGCTTCACAATCCCCATCCCTGCACAGAGGCTTGAAGGTCCCCTTACCATACCATGTGGTGGCTCTGGCCGGTAGTGCCAAGGCTGGGGAGCCAGTGGACTGTGTTTTACCAGCCTTGGTGGATCCCATGCTTCTTGTCTATCCCACCTGCGGCAGAAGTTGAGCACTACCTTACATCTTGCAATCTTCTATCTCAGGCAAGTCTTCCTAAACTTGCATTTCTGGGCAGAGCACCACTGGGTATCATTCACCATCTCCTTGGACACCTTCAAGGATCAGTGGGTGTTGGCAGTGCTACTCTGCTTGGCGTCTCCTCAAAATCCATCTTTCAGCCTCCAAACCTTGTCAATTTTTTGATTTGTTGTCTCTGTGACAGATGAGGTGCTTGATTTTGCAACATAAATGGAGAAAAATGTGAAAGGTAGGTACCAACTGCAGATGCTAAGGGAACGGAGTGAAAAACAGAGAATAGCAAACCATCCACATTGAGCAGAGTGTGATTCCTGTAACTTCCCAAATCAGAATCTCTACATACAGTAAAAGTCAAGCTAGAGGGTTTTATGTATATCTGCTCTATGGAATGTCTTCTATACGATCAAGTATGCTGTAGTAGGTCACCCTACAAAGTTTCCTCATCATCTCTGTGTACGTGTGTTGCCTTTGTATTTAAATCTTCTGGGTTTTTTCTCTTTCACTTTGCTCGTTCTAAATTGTTAGGTTTTGCTCATAGGGAGAGATTTTGCAGTGACAAAGCAACAGTAATGACCGGTATTTTGTATAGTAATGGATTACCTGAAATGCCACTTACTTGGTTTTTAATGGATAACAACTGATATTTCTACCTGAACTGCCACACATTTCATAATTGTTTTCTTTAGTGTGTTAAAAGAGGCAGTGGTTTTTACATGATTTGAGTTTGAGCTCTGTAAACATGAAACAGCTTTTATGAAATGCACTGAAAGCATCCTCAATGAATTAAGCGCTCAATAAGTGGATGCTTACAAAGATTTTCATTTTTTGTATTATCATGGCTGTATGAAAGTTGATTTCTGTGTTTAACTTTTTAGTTTAGAAACTTCATTAGCATAGTTTTGCTTTTTACCAACAGCCTGTAGCAGTAGTTGAAATGCATTTGATGTGGTTGTTTCTATATGCCCTTATTGGAATTACACTTGCTTTTACCTAAGTTTCACTATGTGTAAAACTAGTTTAGAATTTCAGTGCACTGATTCTTAGTTTTACACCTTACACGCAGAGTTTTTGTATATGTATATGTATTTTTTTTATGATTATGGCTTTTTAAATTCTGATTCCTAAAAGTAAAATCATCCTGTGACACAGAGGGAAAAAAAAATTCCCTTTAACATGCCATTACATAAAAAATACTTTGGAAAACTTTGTATCTTCTGCCTTTGGTATGTAAGAATTGTTCCTGTTCTGGATTTCTCTGCCTCTTTATTAAGGCTGTACAAAAAAAAAATATATATGCTCACATATTCATATATACACATATATATATATTCTGTCTTTCTGATTTCAGTGAATCTGGGAGAAAAAAGCCCAACTTATCTTGATGGTAGTAACAGAGGATTTCCTAGCATGATACATGAGCTGGAATTGGATGTGACAAGTGGAGCAGCAAACAATCTTGAGGAAATGGATTATTTGATTTTTCCTATTTATAAGTTTCATGCTGTTTTAAATTAGGTACACCTGTAAAACTGAAAAGGAATATATTTTAGTGCACTTCCTTAGAGAAAATATAGAGCATTTTTAATTAAATGGTGTGGTGACTAGTCAGCATAATCTGTTCTCTGTGGATATTTTGCTAATTTTTTATTTCCTTGACACCACTTATTTCTTCCTTTCTGTTTGTGCCTCTTTAGACTGTAAGAATCAATGTCTCTTTCCCCTGTTTTTCAGAGTTTACTTTTACATTGCAGTGCTGAAAACATGACTCTTTGAGATCCTTCCTGGCTAGCATAAGCTGATATGGCACAGATTGCTTAGGGAAGAGGAGTTAGAAGGAACCCATTTGGGTTTGATTTTTTTTTTCCCTTGGAACAGCTTCAGCTGGTGAAAGTTGTCAGAATTGCAGTTTTACTTTGCAAGTGGCACTTTGATTTAAACATTGTAAGTCTGGAAAACAGCAGGAAACTGTGGCTAAAAATAGCTGTAAATATTTCCTTATCTTCTAAAGTATTAATTGACAAAAATCTATACTGCCCTCATCTGTTCTTTTCCTTTCAATTCTTAAACTTCTGCTTCCCCAGGTTTTCCTCGTAACAGCAATTCCATACTCTCAGATTTAATCTTAGACAAAATATCTGACTAATTGCTTAAAATATATATTTAATGTATGCAGCACCTGAGTAACACTTTACCTTGTAAAAGCAGTAATTGTTTGTTTGTTTGTTTTGTGGTTTTTTTTGTTACTTATTGCTTTGTGAAAACTTCAGTCTTTGTGCTGGAGTTTGTGTTATGTTTCTTCCTTAGTGTGCATTTCTCTGTTAAAAATTCCTTTTTGCTGTGGAATGACTTTACAAAGTTTATGAAGTGAAATTTTAGCAAATGGTTTGTCTTAAGTTCTGAATGCAGTGTTCTCCAAGGTTTCATTAAGACTTTTCATTTGCTTTTTACCTGAAAAAAGGTATCTATATATATTACAAAAGGATGACATATTGAAGGTCAGGAAAGAAGGTTTTAATGTAGATAGTAATGTACCTTTAATGACACTTTGTTTGGAACTGAGGGTCCTCAAGTCCAGTTTATAAATGTGTACTGTTGTTAAGATTTAGTTCTCATCAGAGATCTGTTAAGTAAGGTGTGCTCCCTGTTAAATAGTTAAACTGTACAAATTTTTTACTACTAATCATAATGTCTCTTATAATTTCAGGAGTCCTAAAAATGATAATTTTTAGGTGTCCTTAGTGTCTCCCAAACTGTATCCATAGCTGAAAAACTGCTCTGTTCATCAGGATTTTGCTACTGAGACTCAGAGATCAGTGTGGATTTCTTTACATGATTTCCTTAACTGCTTATAATCTTGGGATATCATCTAAAAAGAAAAATAATAAAACAACAAAGGTTTTTAAAAGTGTGTAAAAACTGTCTGCAAAATCTGAATTAGCCCAATCATGCATGCACTTGAGAAAAGGCTTGGGGTAGTGTTTTGTACTTGATTATTAAATTCTGCATGCCTGTCACATTACTTTAACATTTTGTCAACCTCTTTGAATTCTGGGGGTTAAAGTAAATAGGAACTGTAAAGAGGTGACCTGCAAACTAACTGATGGGGAAAAGAATGCTCTAAGGAAATGATCAAGGAGCAGCTGCAGCTCCTTGCTGGGGCTGGTATCAACTCAGCTTGCAGGGGCATGAGGAGTGTAAATGTTTGCAGAAGCTTTTAAGGTACTAGAGAATGCTGTATGGGTAAAGCTTTATATTTCAAACTTTTGCTTTCACTCACGTGTCTCTTCAGAATTTAATGAGTAGTATCTTTTGAAGATGTCGCTGCAAAGTTATTTCAGGTCTCTGACTGGAAGCTCTTGAGAGCCAAAATAAACTTGCCAACATTACTCACAGTGTTGAGAAGAAAGGAAAGGTACAAGTCTGAGATCCAGCCTGAGCACTGACTTATCACAAGTCATTATGCACAGCAGACAAGATCCAAGGGATCAGCTCGGACACCAGCTGAAGGAGTGGAGCATGTAAAATGTGAAGTATGGCCACTCCATACTTGGAACGGTAGTGGTTACAATGGTCTGAAATTATATCTGTGTACTTTTCATCACATCTGTTCCTCACTCACTGGTCAGTGAACAGAATTTGCTCTGCCTGAGTAGCTGCTGCTCAGGTCACTTCAGCAGAGGCACTTGGTGTTCACAGGAGCAGCTGCACTCTGTTGAAATTTTCATCTGCACATGTACATGGCTGTCAAAATGATAAATACTTTTAAAAACTTGGACTTATGTACTTCAAATTTAACTTCCAGATTATTGAGCACTTTGTTTCGTGGTGGTGCTATTTAGTTACTTTTTAAAACTGGTCTTACTTTCTCTGTCAGGTGGAGCCTAATCTCCCTGTTGTCAGAGTGATGCTGGGAAGATGTTTAAATACACAGATACAAAGGATCACAGAATACGCTGAGTTGGAAAGGGCCCATCAGTATCATCGAGTCCAACTCCTGGCCCTATGCAAGACACCTCAAGAATCACATGTGTCTGAGAGCCTTCTCCAGATGCTTCTTGAACTCAGACAGGCTTGGTGCTGTGACCTGTTCCAGTGCTTAACCACCCTCTGGGTGAAAAACCTTTTCCTGATATCCAATCTAAACTTCCCTTGACTCAGCTTCAGGCCATTTCCAAGTCTTGTCACTGTTTATGAGAGTGGAGAGATTAGTACCTGCTTCTCCACTTTCCCCTGTGAGGATAATGAAGACCCCAATGAGATCTGCTTTCAGTCTCCTCTACTCCAGGCTGAACAGACCAAGTGATCTCGGCCACTCCTCATTCAGCATCCCCTCCGGACCCTTCACTATCCTTGTGGCCCTCCTTTAGACACTCTCCAGTAGCTTAATGTCTTTTTGATATTGTGGTTCCCCAAACTGCCCACAACATTCCAGGTGAGGCCACCCCAATGCAGAGCAGAGCGGGACAATCCCCTCCCTCAACTGGCTGGCGATGCTTTGCCTGATGCCCCCCGGGACAGGGTTGTCCCTCCTGGGTACCAGGGCACTGCTGATTCATGTTCAATTTGCCATTGACCAGGACCCCCAGGTCCTTATCCATGGCACTGCCTTCCAGCCTCTCATTCCCCTGTCTGTATGAACATCCAGAGTTGCCCCATCCCAAGTGCAGAATTTGGCACTTTCCCTTGTTGAACTTCATGTGGTTGGTGATTGCCCATCTCTCTAATATGTCAAGGTCTCCCTGCAGGGTCTCTTTGCCCTCAAGGGAGTCAGCAGCTCTTCCCAATTTAGTGTTGTCGGAAAACTTAGTATTCCAATGAGTCCTGTATCCAAGTTACTAGTGAAGATGTTGAAAAGAACTGAGCTGAGAATGAAGCCCTGCAGAATCCCGCTGGTGACTGGATGCCATCCTGATATAACCCCATTCACTGTAACTCCCTGTGCCCCACCTGTGAGCCAGTTGCTCACCCATCACATAACACAGTTATCCAGCTGGGTGCTGGGTATTTTGTCCAGAAGGATCATGTGAGAGATAGTATCAAAAGCTTTGCTGAAGTCCAAAAAGATTGCATCGACTGAGTTCCCTTGATCAGCTAGGTGGGTTACCTTGTCACAGAAGGAAATCAGGTTGGATAAGCGGGTCTTTCCTCTCATGAAGCCGTGTTGACTTTGACCAATGACATCGTTGTGCTCCATGTATTTTTCAGTACTTCCTAGAATAATATTTTCCGTGATTTTACTGGGCACTGAAGTGAGGCTGACAGGCCTGTACTTTCCAGGGTCCTCCTTCTTGAAGATCGGGACAAAGTTCACCAGCTTCCAGTCAGCTGGGACCTCTCCAGATTCCTAAGACCGCTTGAAAATTGAGAGAGGTTTTGTGATTCTTGGATTAATCCCATCAGTTCCTATAGATTTGTAGGGATCCAGCTGGAGCATCAGAATTAACCCTGCACAAGTTCAGGGTCAACTGGGAGTTGATCATTCTTGCAGTCATGGTCCTCCAGCAAATTTTGGGTTGAGTGAGTGATCATTCAGTGATACCTATGCAAATTAAATCTGACCACCTGCCTAGTGAGAGAACATTGCCTGTCTTGTGTGTGGAATGAGACAGAAGTCATGTGGAAAAATAGCAGGTGGTTATGTGAGTGAAAACTGTAGTGTAGTGTCATAGGGCCTCAACCTGAATTTCCAGAAGGAGCCATTATTTCCCCCTCGGCCATGCAGTTGTCTTCCTTGCTTTACTCCTGATTATGTCTTTTATGTAATCTATGCTGACTTATTTTTATATGCTGAGTCTACTCTTATCTCTTCTACAATGCTCAATGCTTTTCAAATTAATCCCTACAACTGTGTGTTAGTCAGAATGTTGATGTATCACATGCCGTGCAGAGGGTATCTGCCAGTGGTTTGTACATCCTAAAACTTTCCCGAGGATGATGCAGATGACTGTATGATGACTGCAGATGAATTCAACTTTTTAATACACTTTCTTCGATACTGTAAACAGAAGTCTTAAAAATAACTTACTGACTTGTTAAATAAAAACTAGTGTGTTTTCTCCTAGTTGTCCTGTTTCTATCCTACATATCCCTGAAGTACACTTATAGCAATATAGTTTTATTGAAAATAGTAGTTTAATCTGTCCTTCAGAGAAATTTAAAAAATCAGCTTCTAAAGATGACTTAATTGTCAGGGAAGTTAAGCACTGACCTAAAAAAATTATTCAAGGTAGAATCAGAGTTTTAAAGTACCCCAAAACCAAACACAAAACTTAAATCTGCTTTAACTTTCTTTTCCTTTAATGTGGCTGATTTTCTGCTTTTCATCTCAAATCTAGCAGTTATGCCTGGTCACATGCCTTTTAAAATTGGGAATTTAGTATAGTATCAAAATTAGAATACATGTTTCCAGATTTGACAGGAGTTTTTCAATGTCTAAAAACTGTTTAATACTGTTAATTTTGGATTTGCTTTAAGTTGCCAACTATTTTTAGCTTCTGAAATTTCAGACCTCATCCTGTCCTTCTGAGGTACGGCTCTCTCACCTAATAGCTACAGCATAGCAAATGGTAACAGGATTTTGCTCTTATTAAGTATCTAGGACATTAATACGTTGCTATAATAAACTTGAAATTGTTAAAGTAGCTTTGTACATTAGAAGGAAAACATAAGAATTATGTCTTGCCGTTTTGAAAACAGAATATTAATAATGTTGAGAACTCCAGGAGCACTTCTCTCCGGGCTCCTTGGAGTTGGCATGCAGTTTCTTCTGCTGATGTGAAGCTCTCTCTTCATTCCAAAAATGAGGACCCATGTATTTATCACAGTTTTGTTGCTCAGCAAAGACTGTTGAACATATTTGTTTTGAATGTAATAGATTCTGAAAGTAATTTTTAATGTAAATAAAAACTTTAAAATTGTACAGAATATCAAGGAGCAGGACAATGTGGATTTCTTTGAATGAATAGTGTGTAACACTGGAAAAGCTGATTGCAAGTTGATACCTATCTTGCTGCCACTTAATATCTTTGAGAAGATATACAGTTAGCCAGAGGCCTGGAAGAAGCAGGAGTAAAGAATGCTTTACTTTCTTCATCCTAGCATACTGCCTACTCCTGCTTATTATCAGGGGAGTTTGTTCAGCTACTTCTTTACCTGTAGCCTCTATTTTCTTTTGCTTTGAAGGAGAATAGTAGACTTCAATCAGGCTGAACTGATTTCCCATTCTTCTGGCAAAATCTAGGAACAAATAAAGCCCTAAACTGTAAAGGTCTGAGAGAAAAAGAGTTCATTGCTCTCAGGGGTGGGAGACTGCCAGACCTGTGGAAGAGGGCGAAGGAACTGGCAAATCAGTGCCACAGGAGACTCCTTCTGCTCTTGCCCTCCAGTCAATATCCACCTGTCACTGAAATGAACCCTATAATTTGGTGCTTTGCAGTGTGATCAGTTGGGTGATCAAACAGCTTCCCTGTCAATTATCTTATGCAACATTATTTTTGAGTATGTTTTCTGATGCTTTATAGTTCAACGTTGAGATACTAGACATGAGCAGTAGCAGAAACTATTGCTTTAAGTGCTTCTCAAGTCTGTTAGGGTTTGCTGTTATAGGGGTGGTGTGCAGAGAGAGGGTAGGACTTAGAGTCAGCCAGCTTTTCTTTTTACTGTTTAATTTCATTTAATTCTCTTAACAGTGAAATCCCTAACTGGCAACAGTTCTAGCTATTACGTGTGGCACTTGAACCTTTTTTGTCAGGATCAAATAATACAGTCAAAACATTAATTTTTCCCAAATATGCTGATGTGAGGTTGTACTGTCACATCAAGAGCCACAGACTATTTCAGTGTGTTCCCAGATATTTCAGAGGAGGACAGTCAATGAGCTTAGTCTTGAAGTGTTTCATTTGTTAAATCTTCCTCCCACCTGATGTCAGATTGTCATTTCAAGGATGTTGCTTTCAAATGTGGTGGGACAACTGAAATTGGTCTATACAGTAATAAAATGCCTCTCACGATTAACATTGGAACAGAAGGGGTTACATTAGGAGGAATTTGTTCACAGAAAGGGTTTTCAAGCATTGGGACAGACTGCCCAGAGAGATGGTGGAGTCATTGTCTGTGGAGTTGTTTAAGAACGACATGGTACTTAGTGCACTGATCTAGTTGACATGATGGTGTTCAGTCAAAGGGTAGACTCGATGATCTCAGAGGTCTTTTCTAACCCCACTGATTCTGTGATTAATTTCTTTGAAGCTCATGAATATGTTTTCTAGTGAAACTACAAATGGTGAGAATTAGAAGACATTTATATAAATGCTACATTTTTGAAATTTTGCATGACTCAAAATACCTCCTCAGTCTTCCTGCTTAAAGGATGAAAATGCCTCTGACAAAATGCTGAATTTTCTTATTTTAGTCATGCATGTGCTAATGTTTACCACTTATATTTCTTCACTGCTCATTGCTGAGAATTTTTTCAGGGTTGAAATAAATGTTACTGAATGCACAGCTGCTCCTAACAAGGGCTTTAAGGACTGTATGTGTTTAAGTGACACACAATTCACTTATAGGTTTGAAAATGCTATCACACCTAAAGGCCAGTATTGTGGAGAAGTTTGTTTTCCTTACTATTGAAAATTTCAGTATTTCGTGTAAGTATCTCTTACCTGTGATTTCAAAATTGTAAGTGTTGTCATGATTTGTTTTCTAAATTTATGGGCACGTGTATTGTGTATTCAGTAGGTGAGCTGCATAGCAAGGGGAGGGTGTGCAGTGTCCAACATTCAGCTACTCTTGCAGAGATGCTCTGAATCGTGGAGTTGATGCTGATTTGTGATGATAACGTGTTATTGAGATACTATCTGAATTTAGATTAAATAAGAAAGCTCTAATGAGAGAAGTGATTCTGCCCTTCTACTTCATTCTTGTGAGACCCCATCTGGAGTGCTGCATCCAGCTCTGGGGTTCTCCCTTCTGGACAGGAAGCAAGTCCAGAGGAGGGCCATGAAGATGATTAGAGGGATGGAGCACCTCTCCTCTTAGGGAAAGGCTGAGAGAATTGGATGTGTTCAACCTGGAAAAGAGAAGGCTTTGGGGTGACCAAATTGTGACTTTCCAGTACCTGAAGGGAGCCTATAAGAGAAATGGAGAGAGACTCTTTACAAAAAGAGCATGTAGTGAGAGGACAAGGGAGAATGGCTTCAAACTGAGAGGAGGTTTAGATTAGATATTAGGAAGAAATTCTTTACTGTCGGAATGATGAGGCACTGAACAGGTTGCCCAGAGAGCTTGTGGATGCCCCATCCCTGGAACTGTTCAAGGCCAGGTTGAACGGGGTTCTGAGCAACCTGGTCGCTATACTCAGTGGGGAGGTTGGAACTAGATGATCTGTGATTGGGTTATAGAGGATATTACATTACTGGAAATAATTTAATTTGCACAGCTGGCAGATGGCTGTTGATCTGCTAACTGCTTGTCACTGATTCTGGAGGAAGAATTTATTTGGTGGCATTTCTTATCAATCTATTTTTAGAATCTCTCTGAAGTTAGAAAATAGGTTTTTTTAAGAGCTAAAGTCAATGTGTAAGCATTTCTTAAATAAAACCTTTAATTTCAGATGGTGCCATTGAAAATAAATTTCCACTTCCTCTTTTGTAATCTCTAATATCAATTCATAGTTTCAAGTTTAAAGTTGACTTTGTGTTATCATTTTTTTCTCACCTTCAAACCTGTCTATTTGTCATTTGCTTAAATGTGACTATTTCAAATTTGCTTTTAGAGAACGATTTAAATAAAGTTTGTCTGTACACAGATTTTTCTTAACTAACCTAGGGGAGGGGGAGTTGCCATGTAAGTACATCCTGAAAAAATTCCACTAGAGGAAAGAAAAGGATAGCCTTCAGAAAAATGTTTAGTCTAAGAAGACAAGGCTCTCATATGTGTACAAAACACACTCTAAGTTGTGAATTAATAAAAATAAGCACCTGTGGATGTGAATTCCAGACTTTACTTAAGCCTGTCTTGGTGCTGCCATCTCCACCTGTCCTGGGATTTCTTGAACCACTCACGTAATGGGGAAAATTCCCTTCTTCCCACTCTCACTTGTCATTCTCATGTGGTCAGCAGAAGCCCAGGAACTCTGGGAAGCTGGAGCCCCAGGCTCTGACCTTTCATAAAGCTGGCAGAGATCTGGGGGACTTTGTGTTCTCTCTCAGCACCCCTCACCTCCCTTGTGCTGTGTAAGGTTCTCCTTTACCAGCTGGGAAGAGAAGTTTGAGACTCTTTACCACTTATCTTACAAATGCATGCTTTTCTTTGTCATTAGTCAAGTAAGACCATCTTTATATTTTAGAATAATTATTAAAAAGCAAAGATGGAAAAAGTTGTCTTTCTCTGAAACATGCTTTTCTATGTTCTGAAAATAAAAGCAGTTTATCATTACACCTTGCAAGCCTAACACAGAGGGAACCTGTGAAATTCTATTCGTATAAAGTAATTTCAAATGTAGTTGCTATTTAAAAGTTGTAATCACATTTACTGTCTGAAATATTTACTAGGTTTAGTAAACAAATTTTTTTGATAGGTTAGAGGAAGCTCTGGCATAGGTGCTAAGTTGAGACTTCATCTAATGAACTACTTTAAATATTGTAGTGCTTTTTCATTCATAGCAGTGGAATGTTTTATGTTCCTCATGCAGTCAGGTTATATTTATCCTAAAATGCTTGATCACGTTGTTCAGTTTTTCTCCAGGAAGCAGTACATTAAATTCAAGAGTATCATATTAATTCAACGGCATTTCCTACCAATAATAAGCTTTGTGTAGTGTTTCTTCAGTGTATGAGGTTAATGAGTTTGCAAAATTGAAATTGGTATAGAAATCACTCTTCGACGTATTTTCACCTTAAGCTAATTTCTTCTTGAGGATGATTTAAATATGGACCTGGAAAAGGGAAAGCATAAACCCACATTTTTAAAAAGGGAAAAAAGGAAGACCTGGGGAACAACAAGCCAGTCAGTCTCACCTCAGTACCCAACCATGGAGCAGATCCTCCTGAAGACTATGCTAAGCCATATGGAAAATAAGGAAGTGATGAGTGACAGCCAATATGACTTCACTAAGGGCAAATTGTGTCTGACAAATTTGGTGGCCTTCTGTGCAGGGTTATGGCAGTGGTGGATGAGGAAAGAGCAACTGGTGTCAGCTATCTGCACTTGTGGAAAGCATTTGACAGTGTCCCACATGACATCCTTGTCTCTAAACTGGAGAGAAATTGGCTGATTGGTCCCACTCAAAGTGTTCAAAGCCAGGCTGGATGGTGCTTTGAGCAATGTGTTCTGGTGGAAGGAGTCCCCACCCGTGGCAGGGGAGTTGGAACTAGATGATCTTTAAGGTTCCTTCCAAACCAGACCATTCTGTGATTCCATGATTCTGAACACATAATTTGTAAGATACAGAGTAGGAAAAAACTTTATTGTCAAATTCCTTCTCAGAAGACCTACCAGCTGCACCAATGTGTAGCTAATTCAGAATGACTTTAGAAAGCAAAATAAACCTTCCCATAGATACTTTCTGCCAACTGACTCATCTTTTCATGTTATTGGCAAGAACCACATTAAGCTATTCTGTCACTGATCCTTTTCTCATTGTTCTAATTCCTTTGCTCAGCAGGGTAAACTACACGGTCTCTTGGAAATTCCTTGCTGGTAAGCTGAGAGAAGAGGTACTCTGTGTGACAGGACAGCTGAACGTGGGCTAATGCGTCCACAGGGAGGCCAGTTGTGTAGGATGGCTCCTGAGTAGCCCAGGTTAGCCTGTGGGCAGAAGACCAGAATTCAGAACTGAAGATTAGGTGCCACCTTTTTGTTTTGTTGAACCCAGCAGCAAGTTAAAGTCATCATAAATACATCACGTAGTTATCCTGATTCATTTCTCCAGGGATTTGATAAAACATCCATTGAACCTGGTTTATCATCTGACAGCGGCAGTGTAGACATAGACATAAAAACAAAGGAAACAACACAGTCTGACTCCAGAATGAATTTGAGCACTTCTTGGTTACATGCAGTAGGAAACACTGAAAGCAAGCAAACTAAACTTCAGAAAACAAAACCTGTGATTAAGGTATTTTGAGCTTGGGAAGGATCCTTCTCCTTTGGTGCTGCACTAGTCAGCTATATGGCACTGTGTGTTTCTCTCTGGGCACAATGGCAGTTCTTGCTGTATGTGTGTGCTCCTGCAACGACTGGTACAAAATGCAATAAGAAAGCCCTGCGGGCTTCCTGAAGAGAAACATTGCACAGCAGTGTCCAGTGATCAAGAAAACATTTTACATGTGTGGGAAAAACTAAACTGGTCACAGGTCCATGCAAGTCTGTTTGAGATCTTGCATGTCATACCTGGAACAAAGACTCGCCTAGATTAAAACGTCCAGTCATCTGTTTTCTGCTTTTACTGTAGCCTGTGTTTTTGAAGAAAACTTTTACAGTTTGAGTAGGTGTAATAAGTTCATAAAACTGAGGAAAATGTCTTCACAAACTTATTTCTGATCAATGTCATAATTTCTAAATAATTTTTTTTTTTAAATCTTCATTCCTTCTTCTACAACAACAGCAAAGAAGCATAAGAAAAGTGGTGTTCTGTATTACATTCATGTTAAGATGCTCAAACCTTCTTTAATTTTTCAGTATGTTTTAGACCTTCTGTTGCTTCTCCCATTCTTATTTTCTAGCAGTTTGCGACTGGATTAGGGACCCAAGCATTAATATGTTCAGGTAGAAACATGGGACAGAATTAAGCTCCCTACAATTACAATAATTTTTTTTTTTTTGAAAGAAATAAGACTAAACACTCCCTTTACATTCATTTAATCTCTTTAAGGCTATAAACTGGTCTGAAGAGGGTTTGGAGTGGCAGAGCTTGAGTCATGAAAAAGTTCTCTGCTCAGAGTACGACACACACAGCAGAAGGGTGAAGCTGTTTGCAAGCTTTAGAAGCTCCTAGCTAAAATTGCTACCTTTTTGCTTTTTTCCCCCCTTAAGCTTATTTTTAGTATTCTTTTTTTTAATTCCAGTTTGCCTGCACTACTGCTCTGAATGAGTTTGAAATAGGTGATCTCTTTCTCTGTGGCAACACTCCTGCACTAATAAGCCAGGCTAAATAGCAGGATGGGTTTGTTTGGCCTGGCAATGCTGTGACACCTATGAGGGTTTTTGCTTTGATGTTGCTTTCTGTCAAGTCAAGTTGGAACATGATGGAGTTTACTTCTTGCAGAAGAGCCTGTATACAAAGATAGGCCCTTCTGTCAGTACACAACATACCTTAGTTTTCTGCAAGGCTAGTTTAGTGATGTTAATACCATCAGCCTTTTGTAGGAGCTCCTAATGAGTTAAACTTGGCCAGGATTACTCTTTCATGATGCTGTCCCCCCTCATGCTTTCTGCAGGTGTCACTCACAATTTTTGCGCATTTAGGGAAGTTCAGGCATCTCTTCCCAAGTATATTTAAATAGAAATGTTAGAGAAGACTAGGGATAAAACTGAAAGCCACGTGGATTTTGTACAGGGGAAGTTATCTCGTTTTGCTTATACACACTGTCTATCTCCTGGGTGAAGGTTCAAGTATGCCTTAACCCAAAAGTGTCTGTTTTCTTTCAGGTTTTTGGCAGTATCTTCTCCCAGGTATGTTCTTCCTTAGGTACCTTGTCATAGTTACCTGTGCTAATGAGTTGTCAATATTTTAGATGCTGATATCCATGATATTCTTGCTATATTCTTTCCACTTAGTCTTGGAGAGAAATAAGCACTCCTACAGGGCAGCCCACCTCTCCTGAGGCAGATGGCTGTCAGGCTACATTAAGCATCCATTTGAAGCACCAAATATATTCTATAAAAAAAGTGTGAAATTCTTTGTTTGCATAGTCATCAAAGAGGAAAATAAAACAACAAAACATAATTTGAGATGTTGTTTACTACTCATTCCCCTGATGCCATATCCAGTGGAGCATGAGTATTATTAAGGTGTAATTGATAACATGCTGTATCTGAATCCAGATATTACATCATGACTGGGACACATATACCTGTCCTTAAAGTATTTAATTCAAGGTAATTTTTATTAGAGTATCTATTAAACTGTGCACCAAATGAGTTTTAATAACGTAGATAGGCATTTAAAAAGGCATCAGTGTATGTTATTGATAATAACGGCTTGAATTGTGCTATCAGCATGTGGGATGATTGGAACTGTTTGAAGACAGTAGAGTCAGAAGCAGGGCTTTTCATAAGCAGGTCAGCACACAAGACTGTGTTTTACAAGTTTATCTTGAATAGGTTAGGGTAATTTAGTATAACTGATTTATAAAGTTACTAATAATTTTATTCTGGCATGATAAAAGGAAGGCTGTGCTTTTGGTCAGTGTTCCTGTTGCAGTGAATTCATGTTCATGTGCAGATTCCTGTTTGCGTGCACCCAAAGACCTTTGGAATGTTATCTCTAAACTTGATTTTAGTTAGCTGATATTTCATCCCATGTGGGCTGCCCACCTGCTAGTTTTTAAAGATTTTACTGTGTAAGTATTGGTTTTCATTCTCATTTACAGCTCATGTAGGCATAGCTGTTGTGCTACTTTCATCTGCATATGTGTATCATATTCTTCTCCATTTACTGTGTCATGGTCTGAACATATTGAGTAATATTCTTCTATCACGTGAGAATTGGGTTTATTTTTAACTCTTTTAGTTCATAGCTGAGTTGTATGCTTTCTGCTTCATCGTTTCCTTTTCCATTCCTGTTTCTGTTCTCAGCTCAGATGATTAAGTACAAACACAGCAATTCCTCTTGCTGGATTACAATAAAATTGTTTCCCTCACGGGATAGTTGATTGTTAAATAAATTGCAATGATTTTCAAGGATATTAGGAACTTCATAATTAATTATAGTTATTTGTATGGATATGTGTGTATATATATATGTATATCTGCATCCTGTATATATTTTATAAAACTCAAACTGTATTTTTTCTTGTTTACTTTTCATAGAAGTCGCATCTGATACTAATGAATACAAATAACAGGTATAAGTTTTTTGTCTTCTATGTCTTTACTGATTTTCATTGGGTTTGGGGCTCATCTTGCTCTAGGTCCTTTTGTACTTTGAGGTGAACTTGCTTTTTTTTTGGTGTTGGGAATATGTGGCATCATTATTGGTACTCCAAGGTGATGGGATTTGATGACTTTCATTTGCATGATTCTTTCATACTTGCTTTGGAGTGACACTGTGGGACTGCACCTTTCTTGATCTCTGAATGATAGTGCTGAGTAGCTTTGTCCTCAAACATCTTCACAGTTCCGATCTGCCACCTCTCCAGCTCTTTGTGGATCAAAACTCTGCTCTTCTGACCGTGGCAGGAAATGTATTGCAATTCTTTCTTTTGTTTATCAGAAGTTAATATTCCTTGATGGCTTCTACAAGCCCATGAAGCAGCTAAAAACAAACAATCATGAGACTCACAGCAACCACTGAAACTATTGTGATATTAGACTTTGTCTGATTGCCAGGTTATAAACCTAGCTGTATATTGAATGAGAAGAAAGGTTTCTGTTTTGTTGAAGATAGTTCAATGAAGATATCCTCTCTAATATTAAGAAAAGCTTGAAATCCTCCCTCTCGGAATGCTCCTAAAGTAAGAAATCATGTTGATTCTGTGTTTATTCCAGAAAACTCTCATCGTGAACATCCTGTAAACAGAATATAAGAGGCCTTGTCATTACCAAAAATTTTTAGGATAAAGAGTCTTCTACAGAAAAAAATGGGAAAATCAGGGGTGGCTTATCAATAAATGTAGACTAACAGGTGATGATGCACTTAAAGCATATAAGATAGTGCATATTTTTGCAGGAAAAGAATTAGTTTGTATTCAGACATACATCCGTTTCCCTGCTATATGTTTTAAAAAATGCAATTAATAAAACATAGCTATCTGAAATACTGTCCTAACTCTTATAAACAAATTACAGAACTTAAGGTAGATGGAGGGCATACACTTTATAAAAAAAAGTTTTAAATCTTTGGAGCATGAACCAAACTTTGATGGTTTTAAGTTTGAGAGGGCATGTTTCTTTGTATAAGCTATTCACTTTTCTAGATATTCAGTAAAGATTGTTGTGAGGGAGATGACACTGAGCCAGATGAAAAAGTAACACTCCTAATGTGGAAATGAATGTGTTCTGAGATGCCTGTTGACATCTGAACCTTTTCTAATTCTTTATTGTATGGGAACTGAAATAGTAAAGCTTGCTCCTTGCTTTTATGTAGAACTTGCTGTAGTCAGCTGCAATTTTATCCCTTCACTGTGTAAGCTGCTGTAAAATGCTTTATTTAAGACATGGGAATCCAGTTAGAAGGTATAGCTGCATAGAATACCAGTACTGCCTCACTGTGGGAGAAGACTGAGAACAAATGTCAGTGGATCCTTTACACTGATTTCTAGGGTGTTTATGGATGTAGGTAGAGATTTTGATAGTTACGAAATTCTTAGCTGATGTGAATACCCTTTACGTGGGAGGTCACTCTTGGTTTATGGTGAGACCATGAAAAGGCAAGAAGATGAAGCAGGCAGATAGGTTAGGCATGGTGCCGTGGGGATGCAGCGTGTGGGCACGACCAACTCCGAGTGCAGGTAGAGTTAACTATGCCTCCTGTGTCTGCCCAGGTGCACGAATACTTAAATATGACATTTTAATATTAGGGTATGTTTCTAGCTAGGAGGAAGATTAAGGTGGTTTTGCTACTCATGGGCAATATTAGGGGGTTTTAGCATCAGATACACAGCAGCCTGTGAACTAAATAAACTTCCCCTTGTGTTCAAAATACCTTTGAACTAAATCTGAGAAAGAAGTGAGGCTTAAATTGAAACTGGGTTAAATACCTCAGAAAGGTTTGGGGAGGGGAGAGTATTGGGGTCCCCCACTTATGGAACCCTTTTCCTGAAATAAGTTGGGCACAGTGGAGCAGGGAGGGACTATCAATATTTGGGTGGATATAGAACAATATATCAGTAGGCCTTGAAAACCACAGATAAGCGTCTGTCTACAAAGACAGCACAAAAATGGTGAAGGGCCCAGAGGGGAAGCTGTATGAGGAGTGGCAGAGGTCACTTGGCTTGTTCAGCCTGGAGGAGACTATGGGGTGACCTTATGGCAGTCTACAGCTTCCTCACGAGGGGACGTGGAGGGACAGGCACCGACCTCTTCTCTCTTGTGACCAGTGACAGGACCCGAGGAAGTGGCATGAGTCGTTGTCAAGTGAGATTTTTAGGTTGGATATTAGGGAAAGATTCTTAATCCAGAGGGCAGTTGAACACTGGAACAGGCTCCCCAGGCTTGGTGCTCTGACTGCTTGCCTACCGTAGTTCAAGAAGCATCTTAACAATGCTCTCAATGTTCTTGGTGCGATCCTTGGGGCTGTCCTGTGCAGGGTCAGGATCTGGACTTTGATGATCCTTATGGGTCCCTTGCAACTCAGGATATTCTATGATTCTCTGAGTATCAAGTTAAAAAAATACAGCTTGTAATAGGAACTCAGCAAGGGGTCAGTAAAATGAGAACTATCTGGGTTTTTTTTTCTTCTAATTCTTTCTTTTCCTGGTAGTGCTAAATTAACTTGTTTAAATTGCTGTCAGTTTAATTATTATAATGTTTCTGAGAAAAAAAATTACATAATTATAAATATTTCGAATTTTTATCTTTTTTTCCCTGAGCTATTTTGTCATATATTTTTATCAAGTAGTCTTGAATCTTAGAAAATCTGGGGAAGAGGAGAAACTTAAAACTCACTTCTACCTGTGCGTTTCTTCTTTTGTTTGTTTGTTTGCTTTAATGTATTATTTCTAATTTTTGTAAATCTCAGAAAAAATAGCAAGCAGGGTCTTGTATGAATCAGGGTTCAACATAAGTTGTTTCTTTGTTTTATTCTTCTGGGAAAGCACAGAGAAGCTGTTTCATGTGCATATGAAATGTTTGTATAGTACATTTACTCATGCAGTACGTGTATTGTATTAACTTAATTTGTATTACTGTATATTTGTAAATAATGTTTTTGGAACTGGATTTTGTAAGCAAGTCTTAATAGTTTCATTTCTTTCAGATCTGTTTGCAAACTACCACATAATTGGGCTGATTTATTGATCTCACTGAGCTTATGTGTCTGACACTGCACCAGTTAATAAACGGTTTTGCTGGCTTTCTTTAAACTGAGTATTTGAGAACACACAGTTCTGTTATGCTGTAGAATTTAAATTGCTTATGTACTGGAATATTTACTACCCTCTTTGTTGTTTCATTTCAGAATGACCTTATTTAAAAATGTATGAGGCTATTTATAATCGACTCTGTGGCAGTGATTAAAGAGGTGTGAATAATAGCTTATTGGAAGTTGACAGCTCCTTGTTTGCTAAACTGCTGTTAGAACGTTTATGCTGCTCAGTTGTACCTCATTTTTCTGAGGGGAAGCTGCATTTTGACAAGTGCATAGAACAGGTATATGTGGCTGACATTTTTATTATTTAAAGAAAACATTTTGGGTTTATTTCTTTAACTGCATAAAGTTAATTAATTGCTTACTCTGTGTCTAATGATCTGTCTGTAGTATGTTAATAAAACAAGAGTGAAGAAATCCATTTTTACTTGGAAAAATCAGGTGTTGTTCTTCCTGAATAGAAATAGTAGCTCCAAACACATTTGATCAAGCAGTCAGGCATCTGTCTTTCTGATGTTTTTGATGGGAGATTAGGATTCTAAATATCTCTAACTCCAGGGAGGCAACCAGGTACTTTCTCACTGCTATTCAATATTAAGAATAAAGCTAAAAATAACTGTGACTCATTTATTTGCATGTCATGTTGAAGTAATTCTGTTTTTTGTAATAGCATTCGTAGATACCAATGAGCTTGTAGATAAGACTGATAATCAGATAATACTCAGTGTTTATCCATACAGCTGATAAGCACAAATAACTTTCTGGCTTCTGTTCTGCCATCACTGGTATCTTATTTGACCTAGTGGACCCATTTTAAAGGTGAACAGTAATTAAAGTGCCTGTTCACTCTTGTGTCTTGGCTTACGGGAATAAGTAGTTTCTTGTAGGTCTGTACACCCCATGGTAACACTATAAAACAAAAAACTTTTTAACTTATTTTGGAGAGGGTGTGTCAGAATACTGCAGTGACTTCCATGTGCATCTTAAGTTTCTTGCAACCAAAAACTGGTAGTCAATTTTCTTAATTTTCTTCTTTTAACAGTGACCTGCCCATACTTTAAATCTTACCGTGCACATCAGAACTGTTGATTCAAATTGTTTCATAAGTGGTGCAGAAATTAATAATTTCATATTGGCTTATTACTAAGAACATGTTACAGATATTACTGCACTGTCATGTCTAATGGTACAAGTCACAATAGAATTATAGACTTTATAATTTTGCTAGATCCTTTAAGAATTCTTAATAGAATAAATGGCTACCAACAAAATGCTGTCATACAGGATACCTCTCTGTACGTGCTAGCTCATAATTTCACAGGTTTTACCCCTTAAGGCACTCAAATGAGGGAGTGCAAAATTAGTATTCAGAGTGCACCAAGATAATGGACTGCTATAAGATCTAGATATTGTTTAAATAAATATATTGTACTAGTAATTTTCATTACTTCTGTGCTCAAGAACTAGATTGTGCTTTTTACAGAGAGAGGGTGCTGTTTCCTAGGTGTGTTCAAATTATGACAATATATTTTTTTCAGCTATTCTCATGGATAATAACATTTTTCACTCTCTTTGCTCAATATGCTGTGTCTGCTTTAGCTGGCCAAAAATGTATGTGTTGTTCCACCCAGGAGTTGGCTGGGTTGTAGCACTGAGTGTTTCCATTGTAGGTAGTCAGTCAAAATGCCTGGTAATTCTTCTAGAGAGGAATCTGAGTATCATATGGCTTGAATTTTCCTCAAGCACGTATGTCAAGTAAGTGTCAAAACTATGTAGCTTTTAAAAAAACCCCAGAATTTCATTTTTAAAAAAATACTATTTGGAATATTAAAATTCTAGAACTACGTATGTGTTTTTAAGTGCTTAAAGTGCTTTACCTTGCATTTATGTTGTGTATTTGTGGCTTATTCTCACAAAAATGCCCTAAGATTCTACTTTGTCATCTAAAAACATATTACCTGAACGTGCTGTTGAGCTGAACATCATAGGATTGGCTTCAATATGCACTGTCATATCTTATTTTTCTATTTTTTCAAGGTTCCTAACTTTTCTGATCTCCTCTGGTATGTTTAACCTCACTTCTGGGTACCTTGGAAATGCAGTGCTGGCTTCCAGGACAGCAGGCATATTACATTTTGACTACCTTAAATTCTTAAATTTATCTGAATTTTTTTCTTAAATTCTTTATCATCCAGGCCACCCTGAAAGTCTTGTGTCTCAAAAGTCACTGTCATTGTTCAGGACTTCTAGTCACAGAGAGTTTAAATAATTTTTGTGTTATGAAAGTTTGGTTAATTTTATGGTTTTTAATGGCTTTAAGTTGATATGAATGGTAAAACAACATTGTAATAGGTCAGAGAAAGGAACCTGGACTGAAGCCAGTGTGGGGAATGTTCACATGTGTTTCTGTGCGCTGTGTAGTAAACGAAAAGTTTAATTACCCACTCTACTCCCTCTTTATTTTTTTCTCTTTCCTTGTGTGGCCTTGAGTTTGTTAATCAACAGACCTCATAAGTGAGCCAGATGATGTATTGTTACAGCACCTTTACAGCTGCTGGTTTCCGGAGTACAGCGATTCCCTGCAGTGGCCAAAACTACTTACTTCCTATTAGAGTACAGTGTTTACTAATTGATCTAAATTTAGCTGGTAAAACAAAGTCGATTTTCACTTTTACACTAAAGAGTTTTTTAAGTCATGTTGTATTTAAACTGTAATGTGAAGCCTTGTGGGTCTGTTCTAAATTCTTTGCTCTTTATCTCTCTAGTTCCCTTGTCCTCCAAAAAGAACCAGTGTGTCATTTATGTCAGCTTGCAAAAAGATGGATGATCTGAAGGCAAGGGTATATTTATTGACTCATATTTTCAGAGAGGAATATTTATTTCACCTCATATGTCTCATGTGGGACTTAAAAAAATTAAATTGTAGGAAAAGATTTCATAGGTGTCTCTCAGATTTTACCAGTCCACAACAGATGTCTCAAGCATCTACTCAGTGTCTTTAACCACAAAGGTTCATCCTAATAATTCTCTTTCTTAAGAGTTGGGGAGTTCAGAAAAGTTGTAGATCTTACTTTGGTTCCCAAGAGCAGTATGGATGTATTTGACTCTTACTGGTTTGTATGATAATACTTTCAACTATTTCTTTAGACTTTTTACCAGGCAGTGTTTCATACTGGCCATAACACCTTTGAGTATTGTACTCTCTGTGGTGAAGGAAAGTTAGGGCACAGAATTTTTCCATATAATCCTTAGCACAGTGGAAATGTATCTTTTTCCCTTCTGTCTTTCCCAGAAGTGCTATTTCTGTCAGGCAACCTTGCAGACTTGTGGGTTTTTTTCTTTCTAAACCTCTCATTTCATCCTTCCACCTTCATTTTGGTCGTTTGTCTCTCATGGGCATATTGATTTCTTATTCAGTGATGAATTCTCAGTAGCCTTCTGCTCACTGACTGTGCTTGTGTTCTAATCCTCTAATCCCCACACTTCCCTTTCTTGCATGGTATCACAGCTTCCAAAAAATCTAAATTTCCCTACAGAAGTAGTCCAGGATTGACGTAGCCCCTGCCCTGATCCTGGTTGCTCTAGGAACTCATGTTCCTTTTAGTTATGCCTGTAACCATAAAGGTGTCTCAGCTGCTCCGAGGAAAAACAGAAGATTAGGTAGATCTTAAAAATGGGTGTGGGCGTGTTCTCAGAAAAATCATCACAGGTCAGAAAACATATTTCCGATTTCAGAAAATTCAACAGTCAGGTCTGATTACATTTGAATGCTTCATTCTTCTTCAAATTCATTTTTCTTTGTGCTTTTCCCTTAAGAAATTAGAGGGTTTAAGACTAGAGATGTCTAATATCTGAGATATTAGCAACCAACTCTCCATTATTAAGACTCACCAATGGATTAACTAGGTTAAAATATTTAATATTTTTTGTCATTGCTGTTATTACTTTTTGTAGTGTGTCAGTGAATTGTAGTTGCACTGTTCTGATAGAGCAAATAAGATTATTAAAAACAAAAATCTGTTACAGAAATGCTGTCTATAAAATTAAAGTACCACATATTCTGAAGTAGCTACAGGTAACACTATGCCTTTCCTATCTTCAGTAGCTCTCTGGTTTGTAACTTTAACCAGATAGCTCTTGAGAAATCTCTGAGACACTGGCTGTGAAGCAATTAAAAAACAATTCAAAAGGTATTTGAAAGTTTTTCTCCCCTTTTAGAAGTCCTGTCTCTTCATAAGAGATCAGATACAGTAAGTTTGAAGATTATTTACCTTGTAAACAAAACAGCTTTACTTGTAAACCACATACATTAAGGCTCGTTAAGCTTCAGCTGTTTTTGTAGTAGTATTTACAAAGAATCTTTACAAAGAAAAGTCTGTCGTGAAGTGACAGCCAGATGTTTCTTATTGTCCTCTTCAGTTTTATGTCTTTTCCATTTGTTTATAATAGGCTGGCAAAATTAAAGAATGCCTCTAATGGATGTCAGGTCATTTACATGAATAAATACAGGGTTGGATTTTTTTTTTGGTGTAAACTGGTCTCTTTGTTACAAGCTACCCTGTAATTGATCCTTTGTTAGATTGTTCTTTATTGCTGTTCATTCACCTTACGTATGAATTTCAATGTCAAATGAAAGAGATAAGCTCTTTTAAATTGAAGTCTCAAAATGTTTAACTTCATCCTTGTGTAGACAGTGGGAATTTGAGGTGTTGGACTAAATTGAATATAGTTATTCGTCACAATTAACAAGCCTTGGAACACCTTTTGTACAGTAAATTCCAGTATCATAGTTAAAATCTCAGCTTTCTTTTATGGACTGATATTTTAAATCATCTTCATTTGCTGGACCGTTTTTTAAAGTATTTATTGGAACCTTTCACAAGCTTTACTTTGCCATGTGTTGATCCTGTACAAACACTGGTGCATGCTTTCTTGGAAATTCAGTGTATCTTGTAGTTGCATACTATTAAGAGTAATTATGAATATTTGAAAAAGGTTTTAGCATTAACTCATTAGCTCATTCAGCTCATATTACACTCAAGTTAACACTAATGGAAGAATGTCAAAAAGATCTTGTTTCTCCCTTACCCTGTTTTGTGCCAACACTTAATTTGCCCCTCCAAATAATAATTATAGATAACCTGCAGTCTCTTTCATATTAAAAAAAAAAAGGTAGCAACAAATGAATGAAAGATTAGAAATATTTTTGCCAGTGGGTTTTTTTTCTGTGACTGGAAAATAAGAAATAATGTAAGGAATAACTTACTTTGGAGTTTATAAAGAAATAAATGTGAGGCTGAATGGAGCAAAGCAGCTGAGGGAGCTTCTCCAGAGGTGCAGCAGAGGACAAGGGACAGAACAGCTTTATCTGGATCTGGGTCACATTACAGAACTAATTACTTCAGTTCTGTTCAGTAAGGAAAGCTATTTCTCTTCTAATTATAAAAGTACTTTCTTTAAACTAGATAAATTCATTAAATTAGGTAAAAAATAAATAAAAATATTGGAAATCCTTGCACTTGTGCCGGTTAGAGATCTTTCTTCCTGTACTGTGTTTGTTTGTGAATTCCCCATCTCTCTTGAGGGAGGCAGATTTTTTCCTAAAATCCTTGAACAGTATACACATTTTCAGCAGTTAGTAGGAGTTTCTGTTCCTGGTACAATTCAGAAATACGAGAGTGAACTGTAGTCTGTGTAGTATAAGGTTTAAAGGCAAGTATTGCTATTTTGAAAGTACCCTCATGCTCAGGAAGGGAAGAGTAGGAGCCCTCCCTGGAGGTGCTGGCTGCCTTCAGGACTGCAGGAAGGTGGGTGATGGCCTCATGTGCCAGCTCCAGTGGTCTGCCAGTCACTCATGCAGTGCTTAAGCTCAAAGAATTGGATTTACCACATTTCAAGCTCATATTCATTGACAGGTCATCAGCTTCTATATGAAAATGTGTTTTATTGCTGTCTGTCGATGCTTATGGCTGTTGGGAGAGGGGAAGGGGTACACCTGATTTGACCACAGAAAGCTGCAGCAAGGAGTCCGAGCAGGTGCTCAAGTGTTGTTAGCAGTGTTGGAGCAGAATGGTGTGCTCTCCTGTGCCGTGCTTTTTTCTGTACCTATGTATCGAATTAGACAAGTGGTTCAAAGAATATTTTACTAGAGTTCCTGTATAGACTCAATATTTCCAGTAGGCAATTAGATTTAAGATTGTAAGTTTGTTTTTTTTTGAGTAATCAGAGAATCATAGAATATGCTGAGTTGGAAGGGACCCATCAGGATCGTTGAGTCCAACTCCTGGCCCTATGCAGGACACCCCAAGAATCACACCATGTGCCTGAGAGCGTTGTCCAAATGCTTCTTGAACTCAGACAAGCTTGGTGCTGTGACCACTTCCCTGGGGAGCCTGTTCCAGTGCCCAACCACTCTGTGGGTAAAAACCTTTTCCTGATATCCAACCTAAACCTCTCCTGACTCAGCTTCAGGCTATTTCCTCGAGTCTTGTCACTGGTCTTGAGAGTGGAGAGATCAGTTCCTGCCCCACCACTTCCTCCTGTGAGGATGGTGAAGACCCCAGTGAGGTCTGCCCTCAGTCTCCTCTTCTCCAGGCTGAACAGACCAAGGGATCTCGGCCAGTCCTCATTCAGCATCCCCTCCGGACCCTTCACCATCCTCATGGCCCTCCTTTGGACACTCTCCAGTAGCTTAATGTCTTTTTGATATTGTGGTGGCCCAAACTGCACACAACATTCCAGGTGAGGCCACCCCAATGCAGAGCAGAGCGGGACAATCCCCTCCCTCGACTGGCTGGCGATGCTTTGCCTGATGCTCCCCAGGACAGGGTTGTCCCTCCTGGCTGCCAGGGCACTGCTGACTCCTATTCAACTTGCCATTGACAGGATGCCCAGGCCCCTTTCTGCAGCTGCTCTCCAGTATCTCATTCCTGTGCTTTTTCTGCTACGTAAGCCCAGACGGAGATAATATCATGTCATCATGTTATGTCTGCTCTGAAGTTCCTGGCTTTGCAAGATATTTTCTTATTCATTAAGACTGTTTTGATAGATAGACTTATCATTCTTCAAAGCTAGCAGTGCTGGTTTCTCAGGCTGTTATTTCACATTTTAAGGAAAACATTCTGAAGTAGTGTGCTAGAACATCTAATAGCTTGCTAGTTCATCTAATAAGTAGCTTATCTCAAGAAGTGAATGATTTCTTTTTTTTTTTAGGCTAGTGCCTAAATTTCAGCAAGAGGCTCTTGTATGTGTTCCTCTTCATTCTTGCAGCATTTTCTCAATGCTGGTTTGAATCTTCATCGTCTCTGATGGGGAGCAGCTGTAGTGCCAGCATCAGCATGGCTGTGCAAATCCTGAAAGCTTAGGGCGTTCTCTACTCATACCTTCTTTGTGAACCTGACTTCCTTTGAAGCATGTGCTAACAATGACTGCAAAATATTTTAACGGATAGATAAGTGTTATTCTTCAACATGGGGGCCGAAGAGTTGGTTTGCCCATTTTTTGGTCCAAAAATCTGCGTGTAATTGCCTTTGCAGGGAGATTCAGTAGCTGTATGTGAAAAACCCAGATTACAGTTTTAAAGAAGTTAACGCTGCCTTTGGAAGCATCTATCATAAATTACTTGATCTTCAGAGAAAGATAAGCTCTTGCTAAAGTGTTCTGTGGACTACATTCACAGTCTTTTGAAGTGAAGAGGTTAGTATGGCTAAACATGTTTAATTTCCTTCATATAGTATCAGAAATACCCATTAGATTTCATTCTGATTTGTATAAATATACAGAGTTTTATTTAAATGTATAAAAATTCACTGCCATAAAATTTCCCATTATTATTTTAGCAATGTATGTAATCCTCCTGGAATGCTTCTTTTGAAAATTAAACTATTCTTTAAGCTTTATACTTCCATTTAAACAGGATAAATGAGACCTTTCATAATCTCATGTAGCCACCTGTTTAAATAGAACACTGGGGATTGTCTACCCTTGAAATCCGGTAAAACAGTGTAAATCCATTGCATATTTTTTGGCTGTCTTATTATTCATGCTCTTACACTGCAATGGGTTTCTGGGAATGATAGCTGTTCATTATCTTGCAAAGCGAAGAACCACACTTAGAATTTAGATGGTGCATTATTTCCCACTTCACACAAATAAATTATATAAATAGCCAGTGATTTAATATTTTGAAGGAATTGAAAATCAGTAACGTGAAAAATCTGTAATCTAAAAGGGAGTGTTGCAAAAATATAGTAGATAATTAAAAATCGGAGAGACTTGGAACTTGTCATACCACTCCCAGACAGTAATTTTCTGCTGCCAATGTTTTGGTTGATTAGCTGTGAGTATAAATTAAAAATTATGTAAACGTCATATATGAATATGCGTAATAAACTCATGTTATTCAAGGTTCAAAGCTACATATAGTAAAGCAGATCATCCAAATTACTGAAACTGTTCACTTACACTGGTATTCTGGCATCTCTTCATAATCCTTATTTTCAGAAAAAGTGAATTGGGAATGTTTGCTATAGCAGTCTGTCATGATAATAACATACAATCTCTACAAATAAGGTAACCTGATTCCAAAAGTCAGGACACATATTATGAAAAATGAAACCTAGAACACCATTAAAATGCTATTCTGTTACTACTTGAAATTAGAGTGAAGCCAAAATGTAGCTTGTGAACGTAAAAGACAAGTAAAAAAAAAGTCCCTTCACTGTGTCATAAGTAGGGAACAGCCAGGGGAGTTATTGAATACTGTAGTGTTTAAACCTGTAGTCAGAATAAATAGGTGACCATTGTGCATTTGACAAACTAACTCTGTTCCAAGTGGTGTATTTAAGAAATTACTTGGAGATTAGGAAAAAAATGTTGAGAAACATGAAATGAAAACAAATTTATACTTTCTAAAGAAATTTACTTTGATAATGTATTAATTTGGGTTATATTTATGTGACATCTGTTTGAAATTGCCTAATTTATTGTTCTATTAATTTAGGAATGAATAACAAAAAATGGCAGGGCTTCATAAGGCATGTGATTCATTACAGTGATATCTCTACCATGTATATAATTTTCATAATGGTGAAGACTTGTCTGATGGC
Organism: Myiotriccus ornatus; assembly: GCA_036023395.1. Lineage (NCBI taxonomy): Eukaryota > Metazoa > Chordata > Aves > Passeriformes > Tyrannidae > Myiotriccus > Myiotriccus ornatus. The sequence continues at coordinate 13,991,305 of JAYRBT010000082.1, read as the reverse complement.
ACCTTATGATAGTCATAAAACTTGGAGGGCAAGAAAGAATTGCTGTCGTAGGCTATTCTTGTATATAAAATGTGCCATTGGAGTATTCGTTCTTCAGCTTGTATCTAAGAGAATCTCAAAACTTTGTAAGCCAGACTGGTACTCCTGTATTGCAGTCTTTTTATTATCCCTGAAATAAATATTTCCTGTATATAAACCTAGGTAATTATGTTACATAAAATAGCCAATATTATGAAATATATAATGCACACTTACATAAACATGTCAACTGTGTCTTCCTGAAGAATTAACCTGGCCTCATGGTATCTGAATTGATTGAGGTATTGAGTTAGCACCATGTTTGTTTACAGATGATAATTTCTAATAACCTGACTTTGTACATACAATGCTGAAATGTGGCAGTCAAGTTTTTCCAGTGTGGATTAAGGTAATTATCCAACTGTAATTCAGATTAAGTCTTTAATGGGGATAAATCTAATGAAACTGTGTTAAAGTTGTCCTCAGTTTATGCTACAGTTATGAACAGAAATAGGATATTGCACTTCTCTACCAAGCTGGTCAGTATGAGGGAACTTGCATGTAACTTCAGGGTGTGTGGTTTATGCCTCTATAATATCTTAGAATAACACCTCCATCTTGCTGCAATCAAATAAGTTTCTCTTACCTAGCACATTCTCCCAGGTGATTGGAACCCATTGAGACCTAGTGCCAATTAATGATGAGACAATTTTCTGTGGCTCATCTTTAATTGGTGGCATTTTTCTGTGTGTAAAGGTTATTTCTTACTGTAGTAATAAATCATCTATTTTAAAAAATATATCTTTGAGAAGGTAAGCAATGGTCTTACCTCTTAAATGCTTCTCTTGGCTAACTTTTTTTAATATGTGAAAAGTTTTAAAATGGAAAGAAATGTCAACTATCTGGACTAGTAGCATTTTGAACATAGAGCAGAGTGTTACAGTCACCAGTGAAAAGGTAGATTTTGAAGAGTAAAACAGACTATGTAGCACATGGAAATACTTCCTCCTTTTAGCTTTTCCTCAGTTTAGTTCACTGTTTCCATTTGTTCAGTAATTGGAGGTACTAAAAGATGAAGGCTTCTCGCGTATTTATGCATCTTGTGCTTAATTTTTATGACCACCACTCTCAGTTGTCTTGGAGGCAGTAAACCACTGCAGCCCTCAGACTGTACTCAGCAGTGAGAGGCACCATTTGCACGGGTAGATTCTTTTTTCCAATCTTCTGAGTAAAGTGATAAACTATATAACTAATACTGGTAACAGAAATGCAAACTTTTCAACCATCAAATAGGACATAAGGGAAAAGTTTCTACTTTTTTCCTCTTTAATTTGAAGCAGAGAGTGACTGTATCGCTGCCGTCTACCCGGGATTGGTCCCTGCAGTATAATTTTGAAAATTCACATTTTTAAAGAAAAATCATAAACATCAAGATTTTCTATTTATGCCCGCTCAACTTTATGGGAACATTGTATGTTCTTTGGAAAGTGAAAAGTGGGAAGAGAGTAGGAGATTCAGTCAAAAGCCTGTGCATTACAGGGCTATCCCCACCTTTTGTTTGATATTTATTTTGTCTACATGCATTTACAAGTATAAATACTTGTAAAAATTTCCATGTTGAAGAGGAGATGTTTTTGTCACTTATAATGAGTGAACACTATTCTGCATTTTATGAGGCTACCTGAGGGACAGCATATAAAATGGGGGAGCAGGGAGAGAGAAAAATGAACAGGCTTCTCCCCTGCTGAGTATTTAAAGCTGCAATGAAATTATTGAAATTATTTTTTCCAGTAGATATTTTAAAAACTGCATGGAGGGGATATGGTTCGTTTTGTTCACTGCTCTAAGTTTTTATAAATCCTTCCTTAAAGTATTAAACTTCTTATAAGTTTCTGTAAAGCTTCCTGACAGCAGCAGTTGAGATGGAATTACACAGACAGAGTTAAGTTCTCATTTGTAGAAAGCTCTTGGCTTGTACAATGGTGATAACAGGGGAAGGGTACAGTTAATTTTCTCATACACCTTTGGCTGTCTTGTTTCTGAATGTTAATTTCTTTCTTATGGGGCCATTTTTAGTATTTTCAAATCAATAAGCACCTTGTAATATACCATTTTTCAAATTATGCTGCCACTGAGAATTTTTGCGTCTTAATGTAGAATTTGCATCAATCCAGAGACTATAAGGAGAGAATATTTGGACAACAGTTAGCTTTTTCATTAGGAAAAGGACCATCATTTGCAAATCCAATAGAGATTTTACTATTACAAGTCCCTCTGTGTCACTGAAAGACTGAAAGTCTTCATTTTGCAAAGCTATAAAATTTCCATTTTTAGCATGGGAGAGCTGCAAAGTAATGAAAAGTCTCAAAGCAGCATGCTGAAAATTACATTTCTTAAGTTACTTTTCTGAAGTAGCCCTAGTAAGAGAAATATTTCAAAATCAGATTTTATTATTATATAATAATAATATAATAGCCAATAGATTTAGCCAAATCTAATTTTAGGCTATCAAACCCCAAAATACATATGTAAGTATGTATATATATATATGCATAAGCATATGTTTTCCTGTATTTTAAGATTATTATTGGACCACGGCTAAATACCTGAAATGTTTGTGTGTGTACTCTTCTCCTCTCTGGACTCATGTCAGTTCTACACACAACTAAATTCTCGTATGAGCACCAGAATTAATTTTTGAAGTTGTTTCTCACCTTTATAAGATCTATAAATTTGTAACAAGTAGCATTAAGGCACCATCGATGGCAGAAACTCTACTGTGTCTTCCCCCTGAGAAGCCTTGAACTCCTTCTGGCTCTCTGAATAGTACACTACCAAACTGTCCTGTTCCAGTGGAATTGCACATAGAGGACTAAGTTGCTCTAAATTGACCTAATGATAAGAACAAAGGCAACTAACAGAAAATTTAATCACTGAGGCTGGAATATTTGCTGGATTTGCTCCAAGTGTCACTTATGTCATCTTGGAGTCTAGTGCCAGAGCTGTAGCCGTTACCCTCATTCTGGGGAACTGATCCTGACTTAGATCATCAGGCTTTGCTCCAGACTGCCATCAACACTGAGGGTCAGTTTGTTTTTAGTGTCAAATGCTGATCAATTTTAAAACCATGATACAAAATTGAAAAGCAGAAAAATTCTATTTACACCATTGATTTTAATGTGTGTTGGGTAAGCCAAGCCAAACATCCAGTCTTCCTTTTGGTACAGCATTTTTAGTCTTCAGTGTGCTTGCAAAGCATTTATTTTAAACTCAAAGTTTCTTTGAGTTGACCTAAAGACCAAATAATGCAGTACATGTGTATTGAGATGATTTATATACCTTAGTGCTTATTAAGTTTCTTGGACTTTATGGGGTTTAATGTGTCAGAATATTCAGTTAAAGTGTGTGTCAAGATGCATTTGACTGGACATTAGTATTTAGTTAAAAGGTGTAAAAACATTTTGAAATAGGTTTTTATTAGTTAAACAAAATTATCAGAAATATGCTCAGTACATGTAAATATTTAGACTCCTATTTTTTCAACTTCATATATTTATATAAACACAAGTGGGAGATGTAAGTTTGATGACTTCAGGCAGAGGAAGGACTGAATCCAGTTCCCCTTTTTCCTGTGTGAGCACACTCGTGTATATGTCTAAATAAACATGAGAGCATCTTTTATATATGTAGTTCTGTTCTCCACAGTTATAGCACATACACTGTTCTTAAAAGCAGAATTACTTTTCTGAACATTGCAACTATGTTCTTAAATTAAATTTTAAATGGATTGTTTCAGAAACTAATCTCTAACTGGGTTTTTGTTCTTGAATGAGTTGAGAGTATAATAGTTTCCTCACACTTTGAACATAACAAAGTCTCATTGTGTATTTTTATTGAATTCAGCAAGCTACCTAATGGAATATTTTTTGTTGCCTCCACTCTCCTCTGTAATGCTGGTAGCCGTTCCAATACTGTGGGAAGTCAACCTGCTACCTGAGGGAGGCAATGACATGATTGTGAAGCAGGAAATATTTTCACCAAGAGTTGCTTGTACTTGTTTGGGAAATAAAGTGTTCCCAAATAGTCAAGCAGATATTCCCAAATAGTACGGCAGATAAAATTCTACATGGATAAAAGTGAAGCAATGTATGCGAGGGAGGCTCTGAACCGATTGTTACCATTCAGAAACAGAACTTAGGCATTTACAGATAATAAACCTTTAGTAATTCCAGTTTAATTACTCGTGGAAGTCAAGAAAAGTCCTAGAACATGCCTGCATTATTAGAAAAAAGATAAAGAAGAAAACAGTCCTTTTTTATGCTGCATTCTAATCCAAGATGAACACTGGGTGCAGTTCTAGGTTGTCACCTCTCCCCCTGTAAACACAATGATGCAGCAGAACAGAAGAAGGTCTAGAGAGGTGCGGCAAAAGTGAGCAGTGGAACAACTTTTGTACAGGTAACAAGTGGACAAAATACTCTTCATGTTGTAAAGGGCAGTGCAGTGAAGCACATAAGATCATGAACAGCATAGAGGACACAAGTCGGGAGGAATTAGGGGACACCCACTGAATACAGTGCAGAGCAGGTTCAAAATCAACAGAAGAAATTTACTTTTCCCACAACACAGAGCTGTGAAACTTCTTGCCTCAGAATAGTGTGGATGCCAAAATTTTCATGAGTTCAAGAAGCAGGCAGACAAAATCATGGAAAATGAAGCTATTAGGTTTGAAGACAACATGAATTATTTTCTCAATTCCAGAAGCCAAGAAACTCCAGGCAGGAATTTTAGTAGAAACATCAACATATACCTTCTGTTTTCTTAAGCTCCTTCCTGTGTTTCTGCTTCAGAGGGTAACATTGTTCTGTAATATTGTTGTATGTCAAGTGTGTGTATTATACAAACTGAGAGGAAAAATAGGAAAAGAACATAAAGGTCTAACTTTATTGAAGATATTGGGCAGCTTATCAGTGGAGAGGCAGAAATATGACATTTCATTCAGGAGTAGTAACAATTAATAGTATACCCTAAAATCTAAATATAAAATATTGAATGCTAAATTATTAGGTTTCAGACTTTGCAATATATTTTGCTTAAAATATTTTTTAGACTAGAGCTTAATAATATATAGGTCAGTTGGGTTGACAGAGAGTTTAAATGGCTTCCAGGAGATGATCGTAGGCTGTCAGACCGGAAATCCATGAAACAAGGATTCACTTCAGAGAGCAGAGGAGTTGTTCCAGTTTGTAGAATCAAAGCTTTCTTTCTAAGAGTATTCATGCATAAGCCTTCAAAATGTTTACTGGAAGAGCCTTTAGAAGTAGGATTTCTAAAAGATCAGAAACAGAATCTAGATCTCCAGCCTGTTCAGTGTTGAGATACTGAGCCCACACAACTCAAATCTGTTGGTTACATGGTGTTCAACATCTTAAAAAATTCAAGGGTGTTTGTGTTAAGTCACAAATTTCTAAAAGTTTGTGGTTTTTCCCAGTGGAAATAGGTGGAATTCTTGGATTAAGTATGGAAATGTATAAAAGAGACAGATAATAAGAATGTTGGGCCAGACTCTCCATAAAAGACAGTGACCATTGTCAGGTATTGTAGAACAGGTTGTAACAGGTTCAAAGTGTCCTTCCCTTCTGTATGCTTCCAGATCCTGGTATTACACGTTAGACATTCTGGCTTAGTTCTGTGGAATCCTGTTCTCTTTAGTTCAGTTGTGTCCTGTTGCCACCTGATCTCAAATCATTCTGATACATATTCCACCACGGTTTTATCTTGTTGATATTAGTAAATTTCTATCAGAATTTGAGTGACATGAACTTGATGGGGTCATTTTTCATGTTGGGAATGTTGTCTTTCATGTAATGATTCTGAGAGCAGATCTAGATGGGGGAGCAGTGAGCAGGTACCTGCTGCCAGCTTCCTTCTGTTAGCACCCAGGTCACTTGTCTTTTTGGATATTCACCAATTGTAGGATATGCTGTGGAAACAGTGAGTCCTGTAGTCTTTCATCACCACAATATGAGTGTTCACCTTGAATTTCCTGGGTTTGCTGGTTTTAAATAAAAAAAGTAACAGCTTTTTTCCTTTTAAATATCATGTTTGAATTTGACTAGACATATGTATCATAGTTTCCTAGCTGTATTCAACAAGAAAAATAATATATATGTCTTTTTTAGCTCTTTAATTGCTACTTGCATTTGAACACATTTCTTTTTTAATTAGAATTGCACAACATCATACATCTGCTCTGCATCTAGGACCATAGAAATTGAGAAAACAGAGCTCATTTTCTGCATTTCATTTTGCAGTCATTTGCTTTTACAGCAGTGAAAGCTTCAATTACAAATAGTCATTTATTGTTTAAGAATCAGGCTGCTGTCTCAAGAAAGTGATCAACAGGAGAAGAAGTAATGTATTTTTCATGTATTTTTAATTACTATTTCATAATTATATCAGATGTTATATAGTAATTATATAAAAATTGGTTTTATAAAATAAATAGTCTTCAATGTAATTTGTAATACATTTGTTGAGGCTTTCTATTAATCTTTGAAAGTAAAGCTGAAATTAATAATTAAACATTAATAATTTAAACTTTTTTGCCAAGGTTGCATGCTATCCATTGAATGGAATCAGCCTGTATGTGTGTGATAAGTCATATTGCTTGTCTGGAGACCTGTTTTCAGTGGTTTACAGCCGTGGTTCACGATCTAAGTCTGACTTAGCTTTTACAGCTGAAGATAAGATACCCTTCAGTGTTCTGCTTCTTCTCCCTTGTGGCTGGTAGCCTTCCCTGGAGCACTGGTGGCTGAGGGTGACGTAACCTCTCTAATGGTCCTGGCTTTTCACAGAGCACTATCTCATCATGGAGACACTGACTGCTGGTGGTGCCAGTATTCTGTGATCCAGGCTGAATTATTTTATTTAGTAGTCACTGCTTTTAAATTGCATTAACTAAAAGTAACTAATACTGAAATCTGAAATATATGTTGCTACTTCACCAGGAAGCCGTAACTGTTTTGAGTGAGGTTTTACATGTGGTTTATATTTTTTACATGGAATATTTTGCCAAATTAGAAACCCCTTGGAGTCATCATTTATGTATATTCAATTGGATTTCTTTCAGAGGTTGTAATCAGTAGTCTCTACATATTGCTTTTGTATTGAGTATATTTCATTCTCCATCCAAAAAGTTTAATTAAATGTATTCCTCCTAACTTCAGCAGTTACTGTGGCACCAGACATTGAGCAAGGCTTGTGAACTTGTCCTCTTCTTACAGTGGTGACTATTCTGAAGAAACATCAAGGATGAGAGGAGAAAACACCCCAAATAATGTACAGATAGGGAAGTTCTACATTTGTTTCTAGGATTGAACTGAAGAAGGAAGAGGGGGAGGATGGTTACTGCTGTAATTGGATCCCCCATGCCATAGTTCGGGGTTACTTAGAAGTCTGCAAAGAGCTGTGAAACATGTAGCCAAAACCTGTCTGACCAAATGAAGGTAGCAATTTGTTGCTCCCACTGCTTAGTCTGGTAGGGCATCAGGAGCAAATTTGCATTGCTAAAGCTAAGCTTTGTAGCCGTGCAGGGATCAGTATGGTACCATGTAATGGGATTTTAATTTTAATTAACTAAAAATATAGTAAATTACAGGGTTTGATTGTTTTTTTTAAACCATCGTTTCTATTAAAGAGTATTAATACATTCTCTGAAATCAAACACTTCACTTTAAAGCTGAGCATTCAAAAAAAGTAGGAAAGTGTCAAAATGAAGATTGTTCAAACTGTTTTAATTTGTTCCTTGCATGTAGGCATAACGATAAGATCTTTAATTATGTGATCACATAATTTTTTCACAGGAGGAATGGTGCCCAGAGAATGAATCAGGGCTCTTTATTAAAGGAAGCTGTTGCCTCCAGAACCCCCTTGCCTTAATTGCTGGAAAGAGTAGTAATTTAAGTAGAGGGATGCAGGAATCAAAAGCACTCTCTCTAAGGTGTTTGAAAGCTCCCATGAAAGACTAGATTTTATTCTCTGTCTTTCAAAGAGGTTTTATGTGATTCTGGAAGGTCACTTATTTGGAGGTGATCTCTATATGTTTGGAGTTGCTGTGGCACTTGTGCCAAAGGACCTGGTCTCTGGGCACAGCTGCGTTTGGCATGAAAACAAGCGAGCTTTGAATATATAAAATGCTGTATAAATGCAAAGTCCTCTGAAAAGTAAGGCCTGAGGTGCCTTACACTGACGTGGCTGTGCCGGGATTGCCAAGAGACTCCTCTGGTTTTTAAGTTGCCAGTTTCTTCTCTGTCAAGTGGAGATATCATCTTCACCCTGCTCCATTTCAGTTAATTATATGTTTTGAAGCATTCTTGCTGAATGCCATGTAAGGAAATTATGCATAATATAGAATATATAATCATATCATGATACAATGTATAGTTATAATATATTGCATATGAGTATATACAATATAATATATAATATGGAATCCCATTCTGGCTAACATCCTGTTAGTGAAGCTTTGGGAACACTGCTGGCTGAAGGGGATGAAAAAGAATGAGCAATCACTCTGCAATCTGAACAAATGAGATAGGATGCTACAAGTACTCAGTTCAGTCTATAAAATTGAGCATTCCCTTCATGTTTGCTATCACAGCACTAGATGAGGGAGGGATCCTGTGGTAGGAAAACAGCATGTAATAATTTAGTTAGAATTACATGTATGTATATGAGAGTTTCCATCGTTTTAGGTGCTCGACTTTCTACTGTATTTGGAGGTGTTTTGCCTGGCCATCCCAAGTGTGCCAAGGCCTTTTAAATCCAGGTTTGGCAGTTTTATTTTCCCCAAAGCGTTTTGTAAGAGGAAAACAGGAATGTTAGAGCCGGATTTCTTGGTGGTTTTATTGTGTTGCCGTGGCACATGAGTATAGTGAGAATGTATGAAAATGTTTCAAAGTGAAGAGAGCCATAATGAATAGATTATAACTGAAATCACAAAATGTGTGATGTGGAAAAGATGGTTTTTTTCTCCATAAGTGTAACTCCTCAAGACAAACTTTTTGATTACAATTTTATTTTTCGTAAAACTGATCCAAATATAATATAAGGGATTCCACTTAATTTCCCAAACTAAACAGGAAATTTATTTTTTAAAAATCAACTATTCATTATCTACATCACTGAAATCTGAAGTTATGCCTATAAATTTTGATCCCTTCTCTTACTGATCTCTACATGTGGCAAATGTAAATACATTGGTATTTTATATTAATAATCCTCTACATCTAAGCATCACTGTAAAACCCAGTCAAAACAAAAGGCTAAAATGATTTTTGCATTTCCTCCCATTTTATGTCTGTTGTTAACACTTTTTTTTAAAGTTGCATTTACCACTTCTCAAGAGAATAAATTCATGAATCTCATTAATCTCTTCTGCTTTTGTGAGGGAATACATATATGCATTCTATTTCATGCAACTTTCTATTACAGCATCACTTACAGTAGCTAGTTTACTTTGCAAAATCAGTTACAGAACGTTAATTGAATAACAATTTATTGATAGAAATGGACCAGATACTATTTTTTAGGCAATTTGCCTACATTTTTGGTTTTAAAAGATGTCAATACCATGAATAGTAGGGATTTACTACATTTTTCAAATAACACTATCTAAAATATGGAAACATTGAATGATTGTTTAAAATTCAACAGGCTCTTTTGTCATGGTCTTGCGTGTTCTAGATGAGACATTTTTCTCCTGAATTGGAAGGAAATGAGACACTAGCCTGTCAGTTCATAATGTTACTCACTTTTCCTGCTTACATGCATTTTTAAATGACTAAAATATCTACTTAAAAAGAGCTAGCTTCAGAAGAGCAGGAGTCTAGTTTGCTATTTATCTACCTTAATAGGCAGTATTTCACATGAAAGAATCAGTCTGGTTTCTCATGGGCTAATAGTGACAGGATGCAGGTATCATAACATACTGTGATTATGTGCCTTATAACCAGTGAAGGAGTGCTGCAGCCAAGACAAGTCATGTTAGTTTGTTGATCTATGAATTTATTCTCTTTCTTAGACTGTATTTTGAAGCATTTCAGTGAGAAGTACAAACTTGGCAGTGAAGAAGTAATACCCCTACAGATATAAATGTTTCATAGTTTAACTTCAGTGTGAGTAACAACACATTTCAACAGATTGTGAAAGTAATTTTTTTCTTAATACAGTTTACTTTCAGTTCCTTACATTTTAAGTTAAAATGGCCGTAATTGATCTTTTGTGCTTACAAATGAAGACTATTTTAATAATAATAATCTGCTTCCAAATGACAGAAACATATATATTTTCATGTAATCTTTTGTCCACAAGACTCTGGCAGTATGTTCTCCAGGCTGAAAAAGTAGAGTTATTACCTGTTCTTGGTGGCTGGGCAAATGTTATGTGAGATTTCCTCTCTAAGTGATCTCCGTGATTTTTTCTTCCACATTCATCCTGCTGAGTCTTTAATGGGCATAACTACAAGAGCATTTTAGCTTGGATCAGAAGCACTTAAGCTCTTCTGAATCAAATCTCCTTATTGTTCCTTGATTCCCACAGCGGGAGTGTGGGGTGGCATTGGTTACAGGAGGAGCCAGTGAGAAGCTGGACTGGGTGAGCAGAGCTGGCGTGGGCACCTGCAGGCTGGGACTTGCTCTCTGGGACCCGACCAGAGTGCCAGAGCTGCCTCTCTGGAGGGTGCTCAGCCTGGGGTCTCTGGGTCTTCAGTGCCAGTTGTTTCCCTACAATTTGGTTCCTTCTGTGCCCCACTGATTGCTCTGTGCATACAGTCTGTCCTCATTATACACATCTGTCTGTAACAAAATGTTGTTTATCAGTGCTGTTTCACAAACTATTGTCCAGACCATGATAATCTTACAGGACATACAGTAATGCTGGCATCCAAATTGGAGTGATCTGGTTGGACATCTGTTGCTTCACTGTGGCTCCAACTCTGGAGCTGTGCAGTGCCTTTCCTTGTGCAGCCTTATGCTGGGTGTGCACAAGTGAGAGGTACCGTGGTCCGTAGCAGTGGTGGAAGCCCAGCAGCTGTCAGCTGCTCACAAGGCACTGCCATCCCCGTGTGGAAAGAAGAAATAATAATGTGACTCCATGGAGATGCCCCAGATACACCATCTGGCCAGAGTGCTGAAAGCTTCGGACCTCCAAGCTGTCAACTAAAAGTGTACTGATCAGTATTTTGTTTTTGTCTATCCACAGTCACCAATTATAATAACGTGGTAGAAGCAAACTCAGATTCAGATGATGAAGATAAATTGCATATAGTGGAAGAAGAAAGTGTAACGGATGCAGCAGACTGTGATGCTAGTGTGCCAGAAGATGAATTGCCAACTGACCATATAGTGTTACCAGAAAACAGTGAAAGAGAAGGGAGTACAAACAGTTGCTGGGAAGATGAAGGTATGTTTATTTTCACTGATGGTGCTATGTAGAGAAAAGCAAAGATTCAGTAGAACTTTTTTGTTCATTTTATTACTGAAATAACATGTAATATTCACAATCAAAAAAGAAGTTTTCTGACATATTTATTGTGACATACTTTGTGTTCTTTATTTAGTATTTGAAGCAGATTCAGAGGTGCATTAATTCCATTGGCATTGTTAAACAGGGGTTTCTGATGTGTAGATGCAGCATTCCGAAGGGTGATCAGAGACTAGCCACTTGCTTTTAGTTTTTCCAAGTCTTTTTGCCTGGCAGGTCTCTGACATAGCTCCCTGTAAGGCTGAGGATTTGCTCAGCTTGGGGAGTAAGCAGTAAGCCAAAATCATGAAAAGAAGTAATAGTCAGATGTAAATTTTTCCTCATGAGCTGCTTCTGCCTTTTTCCTTGTAAAATATAGACAGAAAAAATAATTTTCCAATTATTGGTTTGAGAATTGGCTATGTAAGTCTTAATGAATCTCTATTTTGAAAACACTGCAAGGAGGTAAATATTGTACATATTATGCAGCAGCTTTAGAAGCTGAAAATTCTAAGCAATCAGGAAATGGACCTTATTTTTACTGTGGAATCAGATACTGAGTTTCATAATATCACACAGCATGCTTACATTTGAGCCAAATTGGGATGCATAAATTAATGAAATTTATTGTGGAATTTGGCCTTAATGCCCTGCAAGATACAGAATGTTTTCTGGCATATCCCTGTTTGTGTCTGAACTCCAGCCGCAATTCTTAGTATCCACCTTTTAAAACTGGTGGTTTAATACACAGTGCATGACCTCACATCTAAATAAACAGAAAGCAGTCATATGGTCCCTAACTGCAGTCCAGCTGAGAGAGAGCAGCTGAGAGTTCAAAGAATAGCATCAGCTCAGCCTGTTTTTACATAGCTGTTATTGCCAAGGTATGCTGTGCCGGGAAATGAGTGTTTTGGAGCTAAATTATTAGGTAGGTAATTTACTTAGTTCTGTCATATTTTTGCTCTCCTGCAGGCTGTATCTATCAGAAATTGAAGTTACATTGAAGTGGACTGTGTGTAGACTTGAACCCTGCAAGCATAGGTGTAGGAAACGAAACAGGGAGGGAAGAAGAGCACTGGCTCCCAGAGGTTCAGGGTCAAAACCTTTTGGACTGGGTGTTTCCTGGAGATATACCCATCACGCAGCTTCTTGCCTCAGACAACTTTCTGGGGGTTTTCAGGGCTTTAGACACGTGAAAGCATCTTTTTGTGACTCAGTATTTCAAATGTACCATTTTTAACCTTTAAAAATTTGTTTGCTAAACTTCAAAATTCTATTTAATTTTAAATTCTACTGTGACTGTAGATTCACAGTGTCTCTCTGCTTTGGTCTTCGCTGATGAAGACAGCATTTCATCGTTGCTTAGACAGACAAAAGATTAATCAATTGCCATACAGGCTTGCTCAGCTACCATAAATTTCTTCTGTAAAAACTAAGTATTCTGGATCCTCTTTTGTAGCAGGCTGGAGGGTTTTTTTATTTGATAATAAGGTTCTTTTAAATAAATTGTTTGAATTTCTGGCAGAGATTACATGAGAAAAATGACAGCTACATTAGGTTTTATGGAGCTTGATTTGCTATGGTAAAGCACTATTTACTCTTTTTATAGCTTTCCTAGAAGGAAATGTGTGAGCTGAAAATCATAGCATCAGTCTTGGTTGCCTGTTAGAAATCTGATGAGAGAGGTAGTCAATACACGATCTCTCTCTTACAGGGAAAACTACAGGGGTAGGTGTTGTATCATCTTCAGGACTGGTGATTATCTTTAGATTATCTTAGAAAACATACACTACAGCAGTTTTACTAAGTTGTGTTTCACTGGTAAAGTAGTGCTGAGCAGTTCTGAGTTTAGCTGAACTTGACAGAATGAATTTTTGACATATTTATTCTATTTGCAAATGCCCGAGAGTAGAAACAACACACGTAAAATTTCTTTATCAGATTGGTTTCCTTCCGTTTCCAGTCATTCTAACTGAATTTCTAAAAGACCTTCAGAACAGGTGTTTTATATATAAGGTGTGTTTCTCAAGAGGTTTAACTGAAACAGTCCTATGGGTTTAAAAAGTGAACCACGTGTATCCTGCACGAGTTGTTGACAGTGTGCCAGCATTCATGTGTGTAATGATTCTGTAATATGATTTTTCTTTACTGTAGTTAGAAATAAAACCTATGCTCCAATTAAAAGAAATAAAAAAAGCAAGTGTTATAGTTACTGTATTAATACACTTTAAAAAGCATTATTATGTACTATAAATATTTAGCAAATGTGGAGGCCTCAGAACTAGAACTAAGATATCTTTGAAAAACTGAAAATTTTGAAAAATTCCAGACTTTGAAATAACCTTTCAAAATGAAAAAAGTTGTATTTCATGTTTAAGCTCTTCCTGGAACTCAAAAATTCCTTCAACTCATAAAAATTTAGGTTGAGCCTATGTACTCATGAGTGTGTTCTTACGTTTGGTTGGTTGTTGAGGGATAAAACAAAATCTTTTAGGAGGAAGGTTAAAAACGTGTGGCGTATTTTTGATCAAAAAGCAAACAACCAGTCAATACTGTAAGCTGTTAATAGTGCTTGCTATATGCATATCAGAAAATTAGCTCTAAAGAATTTAAATTAGAAACTGTCTTGATGGGCTTTGGCATTTATTCCCTTCTCTGCAGATAGACACTGCAGTGGAAATTTCAGTGAAGTTTGTCTTTCTGCCTACAATCAAAATTTCCCTTTTGCTAGTGGTTTAAATTTGATCAGGTGTCTTAGCCGTGAAGAGATCTTTACAGGCAGCCTATGACAGCAGCTGTCATGCATGTTTGCTGCTAGTTAACACTGTTCCCTCTGATCTGAAAATCATTAGTGTTTAACCCTCGGAAGCCCCACCATATCTCTAAGCAGCAGCTCATGGGCAGTGATGAGATACAGAAATTCAAGAACCTGTTTTACAACTATTTGTTATGTTCACATGTAATGCCAAGATGGATATTCATGCCCTGCATGCTATTCGTGGAGACCTGTATTTAAGCTGTCATTCAGCATGTAGCTTGAGTTTCCTCTGGAACTCAGAGCTTTGACTTCTGCTTAGTAGAACAGTGTCCCCCATCTTCGTATCCCATTCCATTGCTTCCCAGCAGCTGTATTTGCTGGTTGATAACCAGGATTGAGGGCACCATTGCAAAGTTGCCTTTCTCTTTGGACCATACATAGCTATAAAGAAGGAGCTCTACTTAACATTTTTCAAATTATTAATTATTCCTACAGCATTAGGGAAGATCATCTGCTGTGGAAAAGGGCTCTTCCCTGTCTTATACCCTTCTTTTAACTATTGGGAAGAGACAGTACCAAAGAGAGGTTATGATTATTAGAATTGAGAGGTATTTTAACTTCACTGACATAAATCCATAATGCCATAAATTCCTTCACATTCCCTTGGGAAGCATAGCTTTTATTAGTACTGAAGCCAGTAGAATTTACTAGAGACACTATAATTTAAATTTCTGTAATAACTTATTAATATTACCCCCCCTTCCATAGACCCTGTTTCATAACGGAGAAAAATCAAAACCCTTTTTAGAGGAAAATTGTGAGTTTGCATCATGATAGATTTTAAGAAATTAAATTTTGGATTTAAATTTGCATTGCATCCAGTTATCCATCTTACAAATTCTGAACCAACTCTGGTATTGTGAGCCAAAAATGTAATTAGTTCACAATCTAGTATTGAACAATGCAATACAGACTATTTGGTTTGGGGTTTATTTTTTTATTTTTAAGTTGACAATTGAAATTAATGTACGTTTAAAGAGTTACAGTTTCCTTTTAAACATATTTCTTGTTTGTCACTATTTGCAGATACTTTGGGTCTGTGGGATTTGGTCAAAGTAGACAGAATTAACAAGCTTTTCCTTTGAGGAAGCTGGTACTATCTGAGAACTTAGAGTTCTTTTAGCATTTATCATCTTCCACATAAAGGAGAAATTGCCTTCTCCTGTAATTAAAAAGCTGGAACGTCCTGGGCTTTTGACTTGCCAAACCAAAGGACTTTTTTCCTTCACTGAGGTAGAGTGAAACAAGGTAAATAAAAGTATAACAGTTGCCATTTCAGATGGTAGCAGCTGTGTGGTCTAACCTCCTGGGTCACTTGGGGGTCTTTTTCTGCACTATAGGTCTGAAGCATCCAAGGTTTCCCTAATGGAACTATGAAATTACGGTTTAGTTTCACATATATTAGTGTAGCCTACTACTGATAAAGAGCAAAGCAACCAACATAACTTTCTTATGCACTCCTGCTGTAAGTCAGGTACTGACAGAAAAAGTCAGCAGTGGCTTTTCCTGTGGGAACTGTCCAGTCCAGGCCACCCAGTGAACCGAAATGAAGAGCAACTTGGGCCATGTGTTGATTTGAACCAACAACCTGTAGTGAATTAAAACTTCCATGCTGCATCCTTGAATGCTGCAACTCAGCAGAGCTGGCAGAGCTTGGGTGGCAGGTTGGCTCTGCACTGTTAGTTCTGAGGACCTGCAAACTCATAATGAGTATTGGAATCAATATATGAAAGATTTCTGCATGCACAGAAATCGTGCACAGTTGTTCTGAAGTGAGGAGCACATGTTTTAAATCCTTTTTTTTGTTTAAGCAATCACAGCCATAAGTGGGTTTTAGATGATTTACAAGAAAGAGAACACATTACCTTGCTGTTTGCAGACATTACCCACAAATTATCAATTATTTCTGAAAACTGCTAATTGGAGAAAATAATGTAAATGTATTTGTTTTATGATAGTCTGGTTTCTGGAAATAATATTCCAGTGTTTCAGATAGCTACATTTGTAGACAGGGTCATTTAAGTAGCTGATTGCGTATTTGCTGGAGAAATGCACTGTCCATGTCTTTACCTCTCTTGAAATAATAGTGTTTAGTACTGCTTCCTTTCAAAATTTTGTTTCCTTACCTGTCAAATATCTTTGTGGTTCAGCTGATCACACATTGCTGACATAATGTACAGTCTGTATTTTTGAAACAACATTGTATTTAAATGTAAACAATATATACATTGAAAACGTCACTGAAAAACTAACTCAAATATATTAAGTTGTTGGGGGGAGCTTTTTTTGGTTTTGTTTTGTGGGCTTTTTTCAATAGTTGTTCTTTTTGTGAAATGTGCTATTTCAGCTGGAAAAGAAACAAAGGAAATCCTGGGGCCTGAAGCTCAGACAGATGTAATTGGATGTACAGGTATTTCTTTATTAATCTGAGTCCCTTTTTCATAAAGTGCTATTGAATTTTGGTTAGGTGAGTAACCTAAAACCTTTGGAGTTCTCACACCTCTCTTTATAAAACTGCTAGAGGTCTTAAATTGTAAACAGTGTTTTAGCTGAGGAAAAATAATCTGGGCACCTTTTGTGTGTCCATGGCCTGGAGGTGTCGGTGACCAGTGTCACAGAGCAGCCTCTTGCCCAGGTCTGACCACGGAGCTGCTGCAGCACCGTGTCTCTGAAGGGCAGAACGGGGAATAGCAATGGTTTACACTCAGTTGTACAAGTCTAAAGATAGTGTTTTAAACTAGTAAGGATTATACAAAAATAAGCTTAAGATAATACTATATTTTATTCTCAAAATCAAACTCCTGTTTGTAATGGTTACGCAGAAGGCAAAATAAAATGTGTGTTTCAGTTTCAGACTCAAACAAAAACAGATGCTTTGTTATTTTTTCTATTTCTCTTCTTGACAAAAAGTTATCATATAGCCCATCCAGCATTTTTTAAGTTGTTTGGGGTTGTTGTTTAGGGTTTTTTTAATGCCCTTACTCGATATGATCAGAGTAAGCGTTATTTAGAAACAAACAAAAAAAGCAAGCAACCAACCAAACCCTACATCTAAACACTGATATGTTTAAAACTGTAGATTCACACATTCTTTTCAGTTCCTATGAAGTCAGACCTTTCCACACAGGTATGGAGAGCTACATTATGCATTGCATTACCTTCTGTGTGTGAGAGACTGCCTCATGTCATAAAAGGATTGTGTCAAATTGTAAACTGAATATGTGACTTCATACTGAGAGATGAATCGTAAAACTCTTTCCTATTAAAAAGATTCCTCACATTAATAGTGGAGAACGTCTGTCATGGTTTAGTGTGCTGCAGACAGAGCTCTCACAGAATGTTCCATCATTGTAAAAATAAACTCTATGAACAATGTATTTAGGCAAATAGTTGGTAAGAAATATTTATTATACAGGCATTAAGTAAAATATTTATTATCCGTTATCTTTGTAATACAGTTGTTCATTGGGTTCTTTTCATAAGTTTTTAACTGGAAAATGTTGCAGGTTGTAAACTAGATCTGAAACCTTTTTGATAGCTATTTTCAGCACCAGAGAACAAGCCACTCAGAGTTCAAGTTTGCTGCATTTCACCTGGGCAACTCTTGTTGCTCAGAGTTTAAATATCTTTTAGGCTTGTGCTAATGAACAGTTATAAATAACATTAAAAATTATGTCTTGAAGGCAACACATTTTCTTTTGCAAACATAGGAGCCAAGATGGGAAACTGACCTTCAAACTACAAGGGCTAAATCATAATTAATGTTGCATTTGAGATTTGCTGGGAAGTTGAGAGGAACAGCTAAATCTGAAATTATAAAAATGCACTGAGTTGAAGAGGCGAGCTGTGTTAAGTCAAGTTTTAAAATATCATGCTACCAGTTCTCTGTTTTAAAACTCGGAGTAATCCAGCATCTTAAAGGGCTTGACCTACTGCAGTATTTGTGAAGAGTTTTTTAATCTTTGGATAGAGGGAGATTTGGCAGTGTGAATTACTGAGTCTTATTTATGTTCTTTTTGATCTCTTCATTTCATGTCTTGTGTCTTGTTTTTCACTCTTAGTAAAAGAAGATGAATGTGATTCTGATGCAGAAAATGAGCAAAACCATGACCCTAATGTTGAGGAATTCCTTCAACAAGAAGATACAGCTGTTATCTACCCTGAAGCACCTGAGGAGGACCAGAGACAAGGCACGCCAGAAGCTAGTGGTCAGGATGAAAATGGTAAATAGGTCACCTGTTCAGTCCTCATGAAACCAGTTTACTATCTACTTCACCCAAAAGTTCTGTTTCATTTTAGGGGACAACAGTGCATACATGTGTAACTTTAGGGGAAAAAAGCCCTTTGTTAAATAATTATAAAAGGATGGGATCATGCAAAAAACATTACTACTTGATTTTGTGAAACAAAGCATGCACTGGGATTCAGTTGTATGAGTACCTAAATCATAATCTCAAGTAACTGGAAAAAAAATTCAAGCTTTCATAAATCCACTCAGCATTGTTATAACAGAATAAACATCTATGAAATGTAATGGGAGTAAAGCAAGCTAGTGTGGTTTTATGTAAGAATAACTTAAGGGAAGTTATGTTTATTTTCTTTTTTGTATTTCTAAACAAAGTTCCCAAAAGAATCTATTAGATAGGATTTCTTTTAATGGGTAGCCAGTCTATGACAGGCTTTGGGGTTTTTTTGCCTGAAAAGGCGACAGTGGAGAAAAAAGAAGCATTGTTTATACAAAAATGTTTATGGGGAAAATAATGACCTGTTGTTATTTAGAAGTAGATGTGGGTTTTTTTCTCTGAGGAAGTTTCATGCTTAAGGTGTTCTTCTGAGTGAGATGGGCAGTCACACTTCATTCATTTCTTTGTCATGAAATATTTGAAGGCAAATCCTGTTCTGATTGATTTTGCATTTTGTGCTGCTTTCTGAAGTGTTCAGCTTTCATAATCTGTGACAACTGCAGTTTCACCCAGATTGTGTCCCTTGATTGGAGTATTTACAATTTTTCAAAAGAAAGTAACATCCTGCATAAATGGTTAGGAGTTGCTGTGTTCTAGTAGTTTTAAAAAATATATGTAACTGAACAGATAAATGTTATTGTAGCTGTAGTATTGTACTGAAGTGTGAGGAAGAGCAGTGAAAGAGGTAATGCTAACCTTTTTGTTCTGTTCTTCTGGAGGTTTGATGTATTAGATTTAAAAAAAAAAAAAACAAAACCAAAACCAAAAAACATTATTGATTTAGGATTTTAGTTTGCGGTTGCAGTGGCACAGATTGTCAAATCAATTTTGCATTGTTGTTCATTGTTTTACTCTTTTGGGAACAGAAAATGCCAAAAATATAGGGACATTTGCTAAAGATACATGCTTCCGAACTGGGGCACTGGACAAGAGAAGCATCAGAGAGTCAGAGTTTTTAGTGACTTTGGGAAACTACTGGCATTTTGCCATTTACTCCAGTGGAAACAGAATTTAAGTTAACATGCTTCTGACATTTCCACTGAGCTGTATTTGTGGTGAAATGGAGTATCCTTTATGTCAGATGAATTGAATTGTAGATGGAAAACAGAGAATTGAAGGGAAGCATTCTGTGTCTATACATATGGGGATGGATTAATTTTTGGACAACCCAGCTAAACCAGGAAAAGCAGCACAAAAACCATTGCAGTAGGAGTGGTAACTTGATTGTTACTGTAACAAGTGTAAAAGAACATATATGAACAGAAAAGGTGGTGTTTTTTAGTAATAATGAAAACTAATCTGACTCTTCACTGTTGCAAGAGCAGTGACACATTCAGTAAAAATAAAGCCAGTAAGTTCCACACAAACAGAATGAATTGCTGCTTCATAGAACATCTAATCAGTCTATGGTGATAACTGCTGGAAGAGGTCATGAAGGTAAATAATTCAGAAGTACTTTCTAGAGTACTGGTTAATTTCGTGAGTATTAATAATTATTATCGTTCTGAAACTTAAAATGACAGTGCATACAAATGTGTCCCTCATGCGTCAGAGCATAAAATGTTAATCAGTAAAGACCTTCCACCTTTCATGTAGTCCTGCAATGAGCAGGGACATCTTCAACTAGATCAGGTTGGTCTGAATCCTGTCCAACCTGACCTTGAATGTTTCTAGGGATGCGGCATCTACCATCCCTCTGGACAGCCTGTTCAAGTGTTTTACCATCCTCATCATATAAAATTTTTTCCTTAGATCTAGTCTCAATCTACCCTCTTTTATTTTAAAACAATTCCCCCTTGTCCTTTCAGCATATTGTGGTTTCTCCAGTGTACACTGGGGCAACCATACCACAGTTAGTAGCATAATACCTGTGGAAAAAAAATCTAAATTATCATTAGTCCTTTTCTAAAACAAATGGAGCTTCTAGCAGCTGTGTGTTTTCTTACAGTAATGTATGTAAATGTCAAGCCTGTTTGTTGGTGGTAATAAGTTTGGAACTTGCATTTATTTAAATATGGTGTGTTGTCTCTCCTGTGTAGGAACACCCGACGCATTTTCCCAATTGCTCACTTGCCCATATTGTGACCGAGGGTACAAGCGTTTTACCTCCCTGAAGGAACACATCAAATATCGCCATGAAAAGAATGAAGATAACTTTAGTTGCTCCTTGTGCAGTTACACGTTTGCCTACAGAACACAGCTCGACCGCCACATGACATCACACAAATCAGGAAGAGATCCAGTAAGTGGCCTTTGAATTAAGGATTCATTGTTCTCTGTCACAACACTGTGATTTCTTATGTGGGCAAAAATGTTGAGAGCAAGTAAGCTGTTCACACCAGATTATCTGTGTGCTGAAGTTCCAGTCCTAGAGCGCACACTTAAGCTTGCTGCTCAAGTCAGGCTTTTTTTGTAGCTGTCAAAGGTTGAGATCTGAATTCCTATGTTTTCATTCATCTGTGCAGCAAGGTTGGGCTTAGATTTTAGTTTTCAGAAGTTCTTTATTACATTTATGGGCCATTGGTTGGGGTTTTTTTTCTGTTCATTGACTAACGTTGCGTAAAAGTTATGACTCAAATCTAATTTCAAATCTTTTGTGAAACACTTCCATTTTTCTTTCATAAATCCTGTTTGGATGATTCACGACTAACTGTAGCATTTTTGCCCTTAAGAAATGAATCATTGTGTTGCTTGAACTGTGAGGTACAGTTTTTAAATGCAATTCATGCTATAAGACAATATACAAGTAATGAGTGCATAAAATACAATGTTTCACTACTAAATGAAGCAGCAAAAAAGGCTAAGGATGTTATGAGCTTGTTTCCTCTGGTTCATGGGCTGACCTGAGGGCATGGTTCCCTGAAATACCTTCCAAGAGTTAGCCATCTGATCACTAGATGGCTAGTGATGGAACATCCTGAGATTTTCTTCTTCTGTCCCTCTTTTTCTTTTCTTCTTGTATTCCCCACTTTCCCATTATCCATGCCCAGCACATGCTTCCATAGCTTATCAGGGCACTCTGAGGCTCAGGAACCAATTGAAATAATCAGGAATTATCCAGATTAAAAACTGTACAGATTTTCCACCACCAGGTTAAAGAGGCTTGGAGATGTTCCTTTCTGAGGACAGACTAGAAAGATTGATACTCTCCAGAGATGAAACAGGAGACAAACAGAAAGATACAAAATAGAAGGTAAAGGTAAAAGTACTTCAATGTTTCTGGTGGCTCACAACCAGCATATATTTTGTTAAACTGAAAGGCTATAGCCCAGAGTAAAGGAGATGCTTTTTCACACAGTGTCTATTAACCTGCATTCTACAAAGTATCACTAAGTCCAAGAATGTAACAGGCTTAAAAATTTATTATACGTTTTTATACCTGAGTGTTCACATTCACAGGTAAATTAAATAGGTAAAAGAAGTATTGGCCATCATGCTGCAAGGATTTTACTGTCTCACAGGGTTTGGAAAAACCTCACCAGCATATTCCAGTGTGGCGGTTCTTTTTTATTCAAATATATTTCCTATGAATATATTTCCCATTTCGGTCTTGCTCTCTTTTTGGCTTGGCTTCCACTTTAAAAGTTACTGTCATCTTATATACATCTTATATTTCTAACTATAAAATCTATGAATGCTATTTGAACAATGCTTTTTTGTGAGCTATCACGTTTATTTTCATTTTTTTTTCTAGTTACAAGCCTGAAAGCAGAAGAATAAAGTAGATGGGGGGGATAGAAGCCTTTCCCATATATATGTGTAGTTTGAATGAAAAGATTAAAAATACCAAGTTAGTAAGCACTCTCAGAAGAATTTCACAAAGGGAAGCTTAAATTATATTCCTGCAGATTTTAATGGGTTTATACTTTTGAAGGCACAATTGTTTGATTAATGTTGTTTCTACAAAGTATGTGAAACTCAATATTATACCTGTTTAAGTGTGTTCTTTTCTATAGAGCCATAGCCAGAATTAAAACTACGGAAGTTTAGATACTTGGCAAATTTGAAATATGTATTTGTTTATGTTATTGTCACAAAGTTGTCATCTCTTCAAAATTGACTTCGTGTGCATGTACATGGTTACGTCCTTTGTGTAATGGAAAGTGAACTTTCGTCCTTAGTAAAGTACAGACTAAGTACTAGTAGTTGTAGTTGTGGATCTCAAACAGCTGCATGTTTAAAACATAGTGCCTTATTCTTAAAGAACTATACCTGAAAGCAGATTATTTGGGTAGCTTTGTTAGCTTCTTAATGTCCAGCATGTGACAATTTCATGATTGTTCCATATAAGGAAGCAAGAGCAAAGGTAAAATCTGGGATAATGAAGGCAGTGAAAGGGGAACGTGCACACTGAATGTGCTCCCTCTGAGCCAGGGGGAGATATGCCAAACTGCAGCTACTTCTGCTTCAGCAAAGAGCCTGCACCTTCTCCTTCACTGCTCCCTACTCCCCATGCCCTGTGTCCCTCACGGCTCCCCTGGCTGCTCCCACACCTCTCAGGGTTCGTAGGAGGCAATGCTGGGTATATATCATCTGCCTTGACATGTGAAGCACCAGAAAAGACTTTGAAGTATGAAAAAGTGCTTCTTAAATTTGGTTATAATTTTTTCTCATCGATTTACAAAGCACCTGTAAGTAGTCTTTCAAAATGTCATAGTGCCATGCACACTGCTGAGAAATGGCAGTTCTTGAAGACCGTGGTCAAAACCATCTGTGAAAAAAACCTGATATACCTGTAATTCCTGTCTTCCAAAAAGCTTTTGAGGATTCTTATTAATTAGTTTAGGTTCTCTGGTGTGAAAAGAGTGGGCTTTGGTCCTAAGCACAGTAAATATTTGATGCAGAGATTTATTAGTTGCTAGTTACAGATCTTAATGCTGATGTTTCTTTTTTCAGTCCTTGAAGGAGTGCAGATGAGTATTCTTTGAATGCTGCTGCATTAATTCCTTAATGAGCAGAAAACGGCAGTTATGTACAGTGTATTAAAAATATATCACACATCACAGACACAAAATATCACACATCACTGGCTTTAACAGTGCTGAAACAGGGAAAACCATTTGAGTCTGGGAATATGAAGGTGAAAGAATATCACAGGTGGTACTTTAGAAAAGTGTTATGATTTCTCAGTTTTAAAGAAGACCCTTCAAGGTAATTTTGAGGAAGTCCCAGATTTGTAAAACAGTATAGTATGGACAGCAAGAAAGCTGAACAAAGAACTATAGATATAAGAAGGTAAGGCAAAATAGATGTGGAAACACTACCTAGTAGAAAGCTCAAAGCACCTTATAGCTATGACCAGGAAAACAGGAAAACTCATTAAAAATTTCATAAGATAAATGTGGACTTCCATGCCATAGAAACAGAACATTAAATTTTAAAGACTGGAGCAGAAACGTTTCTGACAGATTGAATACACACACTGATATTTAGTATGAATATTTATGTAGTCCAGCATCTGCCGTAACTGTATATATCCTGAGAGCCGTTAACTTGTGTAATCTGAAGTCAAACGGTAGTAACTGATTCTCTGCAGGCTTAAGTAAATCCTGACACAGTCCTCTACACTCAGTGCAGTTGGATCATTAAAACATAATGCGGTGAGTCAGCTGCAATCATCTAGAACATCATCTTCAAGGGACTTAGTTAAACAGAGCTGAAAAGCTGTGTGGACTAGCAAAAGACAGCTGACAAACCCAGGAATAAGGGTCAAGTGCTAATCAGGATAAGTCAGAGTGGAGACCTCACTGCAGAGCCTGGGAGGAGGCAGGAAGGAGCCCACCCTGGGGAGGATGGGAGCAGTATCTACTGAGAGGTAAAATCTGCAGCTTAACCAAATGTTTATCCCAAGGGAACTGTCAAATTAGAGTGCTTGGAAGTAATTTAGATTATCTTGCTTCAATTTGTCTTCTGTTAGCATTTGTAACATATAAAGGAGGACAGGGTGTTGAACAGGAAGGGTTGATAATTTGGACATCATATCTTATAGCAGAGAGCACAGACTTTCATCCAGCAACCTGCACAACCACGGGTTCTTCACATCTGCAGGCACAAATCAGAACAGGATCATCCCCCTGCCTTTTTATCCGTCCACGCTTCTCCAGTACAGTTTTCAGCCAGTTGTCACGTCTGCACCCAGGGAAGAGCCTTAGCACTCAGTGAGCATCTGCTCCCAGCACTGCCAACCACAGCAGAACCAGAGTGAGGGGTTGGAACTTCCCCCCATGATTTCATACCAGAGGAAGCTAATCCACAGCAGCCTGTTGGTGGTGGCTGCCCGTAAGAAGGCTGTGTCCCCAGGGCACATGAATAGTTCCATTAATGAGTTCATGAAAATACTTGCTCTGGTTACCAAAAATCTGCAGCTGCATCCAAATAGTGGTAGAGTATCTTTTTGCAAGTGAGCTCTACTTAGAAAGGAGCTGCTGGGGTTTTTTTAATAAACAATTTGTTTGAACAGAAAAATTTCTAATTCCTTCATTTCATGTTGGTAATTAAGATGCTTCAACTTCTAAAGTGCATGTAATTTTTGTCTTTTAAAATACATGTTCGTATAATTGTACAGTTTGTGGTAAAATTATAGATCTTGTATATACATGTCACATATATACTACATACATTTACATGTCTGTCTTTTGCTTTTTTTAAACTAGCAAATAATGAAGAGGTTTGATGTTGAGTACTTGGGAAATCCCTCCATATTTTTATTTATTTTGATTTAGTTTTTTGCATTTCCTTCGTGAATTAATTGTGGCTGAGGGTACCTTTATTGTCACTGAACTACCTTCTGTTGAGCAACCCTGTGACATCATTATATAGAGGAATCCAAGGCCAACAGTAAGCACTGGAAACATGTAAATGGAAAAATCAAGTCAACTGATTAAACTTTTAAACAGGCTTTTAATGTTTTTCTCTCCGTCGTGAAATATTCTGTGGGTGGTGGGCTTAGGGTTTTTCTTGATGTTTTTGCTTTCACAAGTAGCATTAGCATGCATCCTGGAACTTCTTACTAACATAACTTGTCAGTGTAAGCTTCATCTGAGCTGAGGAGAAGGGACAACTGTATTTTGGCTTTGTTTTGTTTTTTCTTTTTACTGTACCAAATTTATTCAGAACTCATGTGTCTCAGTTTTTACCTGATTTGTAATATGTTTCTTTTTCATGAGTTACCCATACCACCTTCAGTCTCTTACAATTATGGTTGATTCTTTCCAGTTTTGTATTGCATTTTTTCTCTTACAATGTGAAAATACAGGATGTTTCTCCAACATGCTGGCCTGTGCAATAATTAAGAATTCTTTCTTACAGAGACATGTGACGCAATCCAGTGGTAATCGAAAATTCAAGTGCACTGAATGTGGAAAAGCTTTTAAATATAAACATCACCTAAAGGAGCACCTACGAATCCACAGTGGTAAATAAATCAAGCATTGAATTGAGTACTGATGTTGCCATTTCTATTCTTTATAACTTTGATGTGATGGCAGTCTTGTGCGCCTAAGTTTAAAATACTAGTGTTTTCCTTATTTTTTTTTCCCCTTTTGGACACTGAAAGCACTGACTGCAGCCTTCAGCTGTGTGCAGGGAATATGTAGAAAAACTCAAGAGGATTTACAGTTGCTGCTTAAGCTCTTACAGTTAAGGAAAACTTGACTTGTGGCAGAAAACATGGGAACATCCTTCTGGTCCTTTTTCACATCTATTTTTTTTTCTATGTTTGCAGATCATTCAGTGTGTTATAAACCTTGCTACAGAATTTTAATTGATAATAATCAGGACAAAAGATCTGCATGTTCCTACCGTGGCTGTGATTGTCACCATTCAAGACTAGACATGTTAAAGTAGAATCAGGGCACAGTGAAATACAATTTATTTAAAAAGTTCCAATTTATAGAAAATGTTATATATAATATATTTTAATATATAATATAACAATAGGTTAAATGCAGCCACTCAAAAGAGATTCTCAATTTCTGTCTTTAACTGAACTGATAAGTATTGTAGGAAGATATGGTTATATTGTATTTGAGTTTGCTACAATAAAATGTGCATACCTTCTTATGCAGTTATGACTTGCATTTATTGCAGTTTTTCTTTAGATAATCATATTCTACTTTTTTCCCATTCTGAAGTAGTTTATGTAGCTTCTGATATTAATAGTGGTACTACTTGAATGGAGTTTAATGAAATCTGCAATTGTCATATAGACAGAGAAATACATGATCATGTGGGCTCCATCCTATATCTACTAGCGGATCACACACTTATTAAAGGAGTCTTGGGTCAGAACTATAGATGGTGTAATTACTCTTACTGTTCAATTCACTGTATAAGATTATTTTTTTCCCTAGGACTCCTTGAGAGATCACTTTGATGTATTCTTTCTGGTTACTGTTGTTTGATGAAGTTACACTGTAACCTAGCAAACTGTTGCATATGCCTGTTTTCTTTTTTTTTTTCCCTCTTTTGTTTTTTTGTCTCTAGGAGAGAAGCCATATGAATGCCCAAACTGCAAGAAACGTTTTTCCCATTCTGGTTCATACAGTTCACACATAAGCAGTAAGAAGTGTATTGGTTTGATGCCCGTGAATGGTCGAGCCCGGACAGGGCTCAAGATGTCTCAGTGCTCCTCCCCTTCCCTTTCTGCATCACCAGGTAGCCCAGCAAGACCACAGATACGACAAAAGATAGAAAACAAACCTTTGCAAGAGCAGCTTCCTCTTAACCAAATTAAAACTGAACCTGTGGATTATGAATTCAAGCCCATAGTGGTTGCTTCAGGAATTAATTGTTCAACCCCTTTGCAGAATGGGGTTTTTAGTGGTGGTAGCCCATTGCAGGCAACCAGTTCTCCTCAGGGTGTGGTGCAAGCTGTTGTTCTACCAACAGTAGGTCTGGTGTCTCCCATAAGCATCAATTTAAGTGACATTCAAAATGTACTTAAAGTGGCAGTGGATGGTAATGTAATAAGGCAAGTACTGGAAAACAATCATGTTAATCTTGCGTCCAAAGAACAAGAAACAATCAACAGTGCATCTATACAACAACCTGGCCATTCCCTCATTTCAGCTATCAGTCTTCCTTTGGTTGACCAAGATGGGACAACCAAAATTATCATCAACTACAGCTTGGAGCAGCCAAGTCAACTTCAGGTTGTTCCACAAAATCTAAAAAAAGAAAACTCTGTTCCTACAAATAGTTGTAAAAATGAAAAATTGCCGGAAGATCTTACAGTGAAGTCTGAGAAAGATAAGAACTTTGAAGGAGAGACCAATGATAGCACTTGTCTTCTGTGTGATGACTGTCCAGGGGATCTTAATGCACTTCAAGAACTAAAGCACTATGAAACAAAAAGTCCTCCTCAGCTTCCCCAGCCCAGTGGAACAAAAGCTGAGAAACCTGACTCCCCTGTCCTGTCAGAAACTGGGGAGAACAACTTATCTCCTGCTCAGCCACCTTTAAAGAACCTTCTATCGCTCCTAAAAGCGTATTATGCATTAAATGCACAACCAAGCGCAGAAGAGCTTTCAAAAATAGCAGATTCAGTAAACCTACCACTGGATGTGGTAAAAAAGTGGTTTGAAAAAATGCAGGCTGGACAAATTTCTGTGCCGTCTTCTGGACCATCTTCTCCTGAGCAAGTTAAATTAAGTAGTCCCGCAGATAATGATGATCAAGCGACAACTACAGATGTGAGCGAACCGCAGAACAGCACAAATAACTCACAAAATCCTGTCAGTACAACGAAATCTCAGACTTTACCAGGGGGATCAACTCCGAACGGATCACAGAGTAGCACGCCATCTGCATCGCCACTAAACCTTTCTTCATCAAGAAATTCACAGGGTTTCACGTACACAGCAGAGGGTGTACAAGAAGAGCCACAAATAGAACCTCTTGACCTTTCGCTACCAAAGCAACATGGAGAACTGTTGGAAAGATCTACCATAACTAGTGTTTACCAGAACAGTGTTTATTCTGTCCAAGAAGAACCTTTGAACTTAACTTGTGCAAAAAAGGAACCACAAAAGGACAACAGTGTTACAGACTCTGATCCTATTGTAAATGTAATCCCACCAAGTGCCAATCCCATAAATATTGCTATACCTACAGTCACTGCCCAGTTACCTACAATTGTTGCCATTGCTGACCAGAACAGTGTTCCATGCTTGAGAGCTCTCGCTGCCAATAAGCAAACCATTTTGATTCCACAGGTGGCTTACACATACTCTACTACAGTTAGTCCTGCAGTTCATGAGACACCACCAAAACAGATCCAAGCCAATGGAAATCAGGTACTTCGGTCCCCGTATTCCTCTATGATGTATGTATTATGTATTCAATCTGTATCCATACTGAACTAACAAAAAACTATCAGGATAAATTAATTAAAAATATAAATACAGGCTATTGATTGTAAATAGGTAATAGATGTTACTGTTAAAGCCTCTGCAAAGCTAGTTAGCTCAGGCAGCTTGAGTCCAGACTAACAGAAACTCTTGTGCATGGACAACTCAGTTCTTCACTATATTTAATTTTCTAGGACATTAGTGCTCACTGTTTTAAAGATAGTCTAATTCTTCTCATTCTCCTGATCAAAAAGCAAAATTAAACCATGGCTTCTGTCTTTTGCTGGCTCCATTCTACTCTTTCCTGACATTTAGAAAATAAACTCTTTTGCTACTCTTTGCTAGTGCTTTCATGCTGCCCTTCTTCCTTGGCTTGCAGAGTAGCTGAATTCATTCTATGTCATAATGGCACTTTAAACAAAATGCAGATATATTCTCAATTGAAAGTCAGGCAGGTATTTATCTTCTTCATCTGCCGTTCCTGTATCTGGTCCTGCTCCTCTCTGGGTACATCCAGGTGTGTTCTAATCAGGGTCAGTCCTCCTGAGGAGCACCTGTGCACACTGGGGTAGGGACAGGGCAGGAGAGTGACTCACGTGTAAAGACTGAGCCTTGAAGAGTTACAAGTTTGCTTATATATTAAAGTTTATGAGAGAGACATTTGAGGCTAATATGTACCCCTTTATATTCAAATTTGATGGCATATGATAAAATCTGTGTGTAGTGGTACTGCTGATATCAGTAGAAAATACTGAAATGCTTACAAATAGACAACAATTATGGTATTTTTACAACTATTTACTAATGAAACATTCGAAGTCACCTAAATTTTGAGTTGAGTAGTATTTGTGGTTGTTTCATGAGGAAGACAGTAGTCAAATATGCAAATTTGAATGGAAACCTAAACACCTATTTGTGAAATCTTCAGTAAAAAAGTACAGTCTTCATAAAATCTGTGAGGCAGCAAAGGGTGGGTGACCAACATTAGTTGAAAAATGCAATTAGATGGTGAATTTGCTCTTCCAACTTACTGAGGTACTTTATAGGTGTGTAATCTTCTATTCTATCCTAACAATGCATTTATTTTATGGCTGCTAAAATATGATGTGCCAGTGCAGCTTAGACCTGGCCAACAGTCAGCCTTGCACATGATTAAAGCCAGTCCCATTGAGAATTCTGCATCTGTAAGATGGCAGGGACTTCAAAGCTGTCCATTTTGACTATGGAAGTCTAAACAGTTTGTTTGGCTATTTATGGAATTGAATAACAGTGCAGCTTCAGTTTACGTGAGTAATTTTTTTTGTTATTGAATTCAACCTTTTCTATAATTTTTCTGAAGGATGAAAGGCAAGACACTAGCTCAGAAGGAGTATCCAATGTAGAAGATCAAAATGATTCTGATTCAACACCCCCAAAGAAAAAAATGAGAAAGACAGAAAATGGGATGTATGCATGTGATTTATGTGACAAAATATTCCAGAAGAGCAGCTCATTATTGAGACATAAGTATGAACACACAGGTATGTACTAGGAAAAGATGTTTTCAATCATTATTTCTGTGTAACTGATAATCTCAATTATAATCCAGTTCTCACACACTGTAGAGAAGTGTAATAGTCCTTCTCATTGCTTGTGCTCGGCTTTCTTTAGAAACCCGTGTGTTTTGTATTTTTTTTTGACAGAACAGCAGTTCTTTCATTCTTTAAATTTGTAAGATCTGAATACTAAATAGAAAAAGGGGAGTTTTTGCATCTGGCTTATGAATCATCGGCTTCAAGCCACAGCCTGTAATTGAGGATGTATTACTTCTAATTTACCTTGCCTGGTTATAAATTAAGAAAAATTAAAAATTATAAATTAGGAAAAAATTATCATGTATGTGTGTGATACTTTACATGAAAGGCAGCATATCTATCTGGCAAGAAGGATTTTCAAACAGAGACACATTTGTAATGATCTGAAGTTAATAGCTTCAGCTATTCATTGGACAGAGAATCTAACCCCTAAAGAACACCCTTTTCACTTTGATTTTTGTTTTTAATTTTTCATAGTTGTTCCTTTTGGCTCCAGTTCTGGTATCTGTAGGATTTTGTTAGTAACTCTTGCTCTCTTATTTCTTCTGTAATGTCTTAAAATAAAAATTCTCTTTTTTTATTGGTTAAGTGCCAGATATATATTGGATTTTGTATTACATATTTCTTTCCTGCTGGCTCTGTATTTCATCTATCCCCACATCCAGAAAATAAACTCTGGAACTTTTGGCTACTCCCTTCGTGATGCTCTGCTTTCTTGGCTTGCAGAATAGCTGAATTATTATATTATATTAAATTATACTATGTATTATTATATTAATTATATTTCTACATGTTATTGTTTTAATGTCATCTCATCATATAGAATTAGAAAGATAACAAATTCTTTTGTCATTACTACTATGTCAAGTTGGTCAAGTTGTATTCATTAAGCATATCTAACTTCATACCTTTCCTGTCCTGAGACTATTTTAACTCCTTTTCCTAACACAACTGTGCTTTCCATTCCAGTTTTAAGTTTAATGAAGTGTTCAACTCATAGAATCATTTAGGTTGGAAAAGACCTTTAAGATCCTTGACTCCAACCATTAACCCAGCACTGCCCAGCCCACCACCAAACCATGTCCCAAAAGTGCCACATCTTACATGTCTTTTAAATCCCTCCAGGGACTGTAACTCAACCACTTCTCTGTTCAGCCTCTTCCAATGCTTGATAACCCTGTCAGTGAATGAATTTTTCTTATCCAGTATAAACCTCCCCAGGCACAACTTGAGACCATTTCCTCCTGTTCTATCACTTGTTACTTTGGAAGAGAGACCAACACCCACCTCACTGCTTGTTTGGCATAACAGATGTGCTGATCATCTGTATAGTGTGACCAAAATGCTGCTGTCTCATTGTCTTCAACTTTTATGTCTGGGCTAAGACTGCAAAGTTGTTTTGTGTAACAACTTTCAATGTTGAAATCAAAATAACATTACTAGGCTCCTGATAGATTTGTGAGAGACTCTAAAAACAAGACAAAGTAGAAAAGTGGAAAACAGAGCAGAAAATTAATTGAATGAAACAAAGCAGATTTTTCTTGTCACTACATATGCAGTCAGCAAGTTTTGTACATAAAGCATTTACCTGTATCAACCTAGATTTTAGAATGATTTTCCCTTTACCTGTAACATGGAAGAAGGACTGGGTACACAAGAACCAATATAAAAGCTTAGTTGATTTCAAATTACCATCAATATAGAAAATTTTAAATGGTTTTGAGTTGAAATAGTTTACTACAAGAAAAATGTTTCCTTTTCTAATTTATATTTGCACTTTTTTTATGCTAAAAGTTACATCCGAGAATCTGTTTTTCCTCTGTGATCGGATTTCCTAAAAAGTCTTACAAATTATCCTTGTAATTGTGACAATGTAACCTTGCAACCCCGTCCTTTGGGCTCAGGTGAGAAACTCAGGCTGATAATGGGTAGAGTAGAACATCTTGTTAAATAAAGTTTAATTGTTGTTGCTAATACATTCACCACCAGCATTTTACAATGAAAAGAACAATGTAAACTTTTAGAACTTCAGCTACAAAGGTGCCCATTGTTTGTGCTTTATTTTGTAGGTAAAAGACCTCACGAGTGTGGAATCTGTACGAAAGCATTTAAACACAAACACCATTTGATCGAACACATGCGACTGCATTCTGGGGAAAAACCCTACCAATGTGACAAATGTGGAAAGCGGTTTTCGCACTCGGGGTCTTACTCTCAGCACATGAATCATCGCTACTCCTACTGCAAACGAGAGACAGAGGAGCGCGACAGCACGGAACAGGAGGAGACGGGCCAGGAGGGCCTGAGTAGTGAGCATGTGGTTGTCAGGGCATCTCCCTCGCAGATCGACTCGGATGAGAGAGAGAGTCTAACCAGGGAAGAAGAGGAATACAGTGAGAAAGAGGAAGAGGAGGAAGAAGAAAAAGATATAGAAGGACTTCAGGAAGACAAAGAATGTAGGGAACTACAAGAAGTAGAGGAAGAAGAAGAAGTAGAAGAGGAAGAAGGGAAAACTGAAGGTAGCAAGAACGATGAAGCTGTAAATCAAGCAAGCAATGCAGAACCAGAAGTTATACAAAATGATGGGCAGGTGTCAGAAGAAAATAAGGAATAAAGCTTAAATGCTAGTTTTTTCTATAAGGAAAGAAAATGGTAATGAAGTTCGTTCTATATTATACATGCTTTTCATGGAAACGCAGTAGCCTGCATACTGTGATTTCTGTTCACTACTGTGTAAAAAAATATATATATAAAAAAAAAAGAAAAGAAAAAAAAAAGAAATCCAGGTGTGCCTGAACCTCAAACTTAGTAATTTTTCACACAGTTTTCAAAGTTAGGAACAAGTTTATAACATGAAGCAGATTAGAAAAATACAGTGACTCTGGAAGCAAAGATTTAACAGGTTGTAGGAAACCTGATTTATAGACAAGCATCTGGCATTGTTTGTTTTATCAGTATTAATTTTCATTCTTAAGTTGATTAATTTTTAAACTGTACAATTGGGAGAGATTTATATGATTTTTTTTTTTTTAATGGGAAAACGTTTCCTAAATCCGCTTCAGTATTTTCTTATGTTTTAAAATGTGAGAACTTCTGCACTACAAAATTCCCTTTCGCAGAGACCTGTAATGCAGTTGCAAACAGTGCTTGGCTACCTTTGTAAATTCAACCTAGAAGGTAGCGGTTTATGACATTAGATGTTGTAGTAGAGCATATTATCATTTAAAGTGTATTGTTAGCCTTAAGAAAGCAGATGATAGAAGAACTGAAGTTTCTTACTCATGTGGTTAAAAATGTAGTTGAGAAGATTGTCGTTGAGTTCTGATTGCAGGGACTAACAGTGTTAATACTGGTAAGGACAGGAAAGTCGTCAAAAACAGTGTTTGTAATTGTGCTTTGAGTATGTAGTAACAAAATATGAAGGATATGATATGAAGCTTTGTATCTCCTTTGGCCTTATGCAAGACCTGTGTGCTGTAAGTGCCATTTATCAGTATTACAAAGGCTCTAAGCAGCCTTTATCCAATGTGTGGCCTACAATAACTAGCATTTGTTGATTTGTATCAAACTTCTAAACTATACATGGGGAAAAAAACACTCAGCCATCAGAGAAGTAAGAACACTGGTATATTTCATTATTTAATTATTTGGTGGTATTTTGGGTTAAAACCTGACTTGCAGAATTTCTCTACAATAATTACAAGGGAAATTTTCTAATCTGCTTTATTGGTTTACTTTAATTTCAGACACATACATGACATGTTATCTGGCTCATAAGTATTTTCAAATGTTAGTTATTATGGACCCCATTTATTAACAATGTTAGCTGATTTTTACCTATCAGTATTATTTTATTTCTTTTAGTTTATAGATCTGTGCAACATTTTGTACTGTATGTCTTCAAACCTGGCAGTATTAATACCCTTCTTACTGACATATGTACCTTTTTAGTTTTAGAAAACTTTTATATTTATGTGTCTTATTTTTATATTTCTTTATTTATTACACAGTGTAGTGTATAATACTGTAGTTTGTATTAATACAATAATATATTTTAGTATGAAAATTTGGAAAGTTGATAAGATTTAAAGTAGAGATGCAATCGGTTCTCTTGCATTGAGATTTGATTTAACAGTGTTATGTTAACATTTATACTTGCCTTGGACTGTAGAACAGATGAATTAAAATGGGAATGTATTAATTTTACAATTGCAATTAATTCATTTTACCTTTACCCAGTTTTTAATATAAAGCTCTTAAATTTTGAAATTCACTGTGTGACTAATAGCATGATGCTCTGCAGTTTTCTTAAGAGATTAGTCTAACCATAAAACTCTCATTTCCTTAGTAAGCCAAATTAGAATAACCTTATAAACAGTGTTGGGAACAATGTTTAACATTGTTGTGCCAATTTGTTCCTGTATTCATGTATGTATGTTGCAAATCTGAAACTTCATTTTTAAGTTCCTTGTTACATCATGGTCATTTTCTAGTTTTTTACCAGACTCCCCATCTCACAATAAAATGCGTCAACAAGTCTGACTTACTGTCATTATTCTGGTAATTTAGAAAATGGGTTTAAATTATTTCTGTGAGATGTTACTCAGGCACAGTTCCTGCTTCAGTGTCGATACTCAGTTTCAGTTGCACGCAAGGAGCACAGAAGTGAAAGAAAGGTTGGACTGTGAGCAGACCCAGGGATTGCTACATTAATTTACTGATTTACCAGCGTTAGGAGAACAACTGAGTTTTCAAAGCAAACCATGTGAATTTGTGATTTATGTTTTCTTGCTTTGTCTGTCTAATATAAGGTTTGGTGCTCTCTTTCAATAAGACTGCTTTTAAATGAAGTAAGTCTATGACTGTTTTCTTGACTTGGCAGTAAGGTACTTATCCGTGACAAGGTTGATGTATATATTGCTGTTGAACCTCCCAGAGAAACAATGCCAGTGTTACAGATATAGAATTTCAGCAATGTAAGTATAAAGCCTTGGAAGTTGTATTATATGTGCATGTTTACAGTGCTTTGCAGTTTAAGCAAAGTTTACAGGCTTCTTTAAGCAAGGTTCTGTTCTTTAATGATCTCTAAATGGAATCTCAGTTGCTAATTTGGGGAGTTATTTTGTACGAACAGCATGTGAGTTTTTTTATATTTACGAACCTAAATGTTGGATAATTCTCAATCTTTTCATCTCAGCATTAATACATAGGAAAGATTTACCCCATGTATTAATCATTTTAGTTTCTCTGCATTTTGCTGTACAGTATTCCAATATTGCACTTCTAAGTGGAGTAAGCTCCAACTCAGTAGTGTCGTTGAGGTAAATAAGAGGAAGCAGTTTTGAAAAATATAACCATTTATATTGCATCAATAATACCGCCTTGTAGAAGTTAATCAGGTGATTCAGAATTTCTCACAGGTAAAACTGTCTCTGCTCTGTTCTAGGTAATGAAACGCACTTTTTTGAAACTATTTGAAGATTTTTCCTATTTTTCATATTCTGAGATGTCTGTGGTAATAAACCCAGTGAGACATTTGTTGAAATGGGAGAATTTTGCTGGCTTTAGTATTAGAACAAAGAATTTTAATAAACCCAAGGTTACTCACGTAAGTGACAGCTGAATGTGAAAGGCCAGTAACTTGGATAGAGAACAAAGTCTAAGCAATTTTGCTTCAGGAAATGTCATTGGTTTGGGGAAGGAAATTTATATTAATTACTTAGACTATGAAACCATTATTAACATTTTTATCTTCAAGATGGATCTGTGTATTGAATTTTCTATCTATTAAGCTCAGAGATGTCTCTGGTGTTTGTGACCTTGTAACATCATTTATTATCCATTTGAAGAATGCAAAAACTCTGATGTATCTTCATTTAGCTGAGTAAATTCATCTGGAACCCAGAAGTGCTTAGGAGACACAGGCTCTGCTCCCAGCCCTGTCAGTGAGGTGCCTGCAGTGCAGATACCTGGGGGTGTAGAGGTGCCTAGGCAGCTGTGAAGGAGTCCAAACCCCGGGGCACCAGCAGTCCTGCCACATGGACCTTCTCTAAATTAATGGCAAAGCAGTTTAAAGAACAGCAAGTCACACATGGGGGAAAAAAGAAAGTGAAAGCAAAAGTCCTTGCGCTCTGTCCTTTAGAGATAAATAAAAGTTGGGAAAGAGCAGCAAACATGAAGTGTGTAGTTTTAATGAAACTCCACTGTCCTATGACCTGTTCTTCAGTCAGAAGATGAAAAGTTAATCAGTTGCCCTGTGAGCCCAGGCTGGTGCCTGTGCCTGCTTCTTCCTCAGGCTCACTGTGCATGGCTTATCTTAGCACAGCAATCAGGGACAGGCACCAGTCCAGCCTGACAGAAAGAAAAGTGCCCTTTTGGATGCAGGATGGGACAGAGCACTGCTGTGCCTGATGGGCTGGTTCTATTTCTGCTATTGGCCAGTCTCTTGACTCCAGAATATAATGTGTTGCTGTTTCAAAATTGCTTGCAGTTGCAGAATTTTGTTAGTTGCTATGTCCTCTTTTATCAAGTAATATGAAAATAGGAAAAATACTACAGAATAACTATTGGAAGAATGATACGGAAGTAAATACTAAATTTAATGCCCTGGGGTGAATACCCTTTTGAGATCCTGAGCTAATAGGAGCAGAAAGACAGACTTAAGACTACAGAGAAAAGTAGAAGATACCTCGAGGAGCAGTAACTGCTCCTTCTCTTTCAGTGATATTTGTGTGGCATAGCAGTGGTTATTCTGGTGGCATTCTCAAAGTCTCCATAGCCTCATTGCTGTCTACTTGCTGGTTTTCTGGAGCAGCCTGTCCATATGTGTAATTGGTAACAGCAGTATTCAGCAATGAGCTTAAATTAATTGTTTTTAATTAAAAGTAATTAAATAAATTAATAGATACTAAAAAAAGAAATGAGGAAGTTTTGTTACTTTAGCTGATGTTGGAGTGACAGTGTATTTCAATAACTATCCTAAATTTTAGTAGAAGAATAATGCACCATAGCATATCATCCCAAACATAACATAGTTACCCTGAAAGGCACTATTGTTCAGGCTGAGTAAAAAGTGCTTAAACTGGCAACAAGTTTTGTGTTCACACTCTTGAGTAAAATTATTCTGATGCAATTATTGCCAGTAAACCTGAAGTCACTGTCTATACAAGCAGCACTTTACTGATGTTTGTGCTGGCATAGTGTACCTGGTGCCTGGGATGGTGGTGGCCGCCAGACTGAGTGGCAATTTGAAAGCAAAGCCATTTACAAGAGAGAAAATGTGACACTACTAAAAACACAGTTTTTCCCACAGCAAAATGCTACACTGGGGCTTTTATCATCAAAGCAATGAAATATCAGGAGTTCATGCTCCAGACCAACAAAGAAGTCTATAACAGAGAAATGAAAATACTTCCTAGAAAACCATTAGAGGTAAAGATAATGATTTGAGGATGTCCCTTTTGGTCCAAAAGTCCCTTTTGGTCCTGGAGGCTATAGTGAAGATAGATGATGGCTTTTGAGCAGAGAAGAGAGAGAAAAGAGCTTAATCAGCACTGTCATGAGCACGTTTTTGAAGTGTGTTCTTTTTAATTTATTTACTACCAGTGTATAAGTCTGTGCACAATTCTCTGCTTGCATAGAGGTTTCGTTGTGTGTTTTGCAGTTCACATTCTGGTACTTAAGCAAAAAAGTACTTTTTTTGCTCTTTCCTTTGCAGAATATCTTGTTTAATTGCCACTACAATAATCTCTAGTTTTCATAGTGGAAATTTAATATTAGAGTATCTTTCAAGTCTGCATTTTGTAATTTATTGTTCATGTTTTTCTTGGACAGTTGTTCTAACGATATTTGTGCAGTCTAATTATCACCCAAAAAATGACAAAAGGGTGTGATGATCAAATTAACTCTTAAAAGTGATCAAATATTTACAACTTTTGTTGTTCTTTCATGATCCCTGGTCACTAATCTGTCACACAGTCAGATGTATGTATTATGCCTATCATACACATTGTATTTATGTTGCCCCTAGGAGAAAGAATATATTCCATTGCTTCACAAAAAAATAATTTTTTTTTTAAACTATAGTTAGAATATAAACTGATAGTTGGGATTAAACATGAAATGTGGTGATGTCAGGAGCACTTTTGTGGAAGAGCTTTTCCTAGTAGCTTGCCAAACGTGAAAGTCATGTAGTATTTATTTACAACTAGGTAAAGTTCTCCAAGGCCTTACCTCTACAATAGCAGATCCCCTTGAAGATCTTTAAAAATTGTGAGGACAGTGGGAAGTGATCTTTAGAATAAATATATTGAGAATGCCATTTTGGTCTTTCCTTTGGTTTTCTGGTGAGTCTCGAGTTCTCTGATTCTGCTTTTAGATTTTATCATTTTTGTATTGGGGATTGTCCTTGGGTTTTGCTCATCTTTGTGTAAACTAGGGTTTGTGTGATAATTAGAAGATTTGCATTTCATGTTAATTCAGGAATTAAGGGGATAAATTATTAAACACAAAAAAACCCTGAAACATGCCTACACTAACTTGGTATCATTCCTGCTGAGCTTCTGTTCCTGTTCTACTTGGAAAGCTTGCTTGCTTTTAGCACTCTGTGGGCCCAAGGAAAGGCCACAAGCCTGAGAGCACTTAGTATGACTGAGTCCTGTTTCCATCTCTTACTCTTCAGCTGCTCTCTCTAGGCCAAATTCTGCCATGACTGGTGATAAATGTCACCAGAACCCTTGAATTCTGTGAAACTTTATACATTTATAATGACAGGTAAGCTATTGCAAAGGTACAGAGAGAGCATTTTGTTCTTTCAGTGTCCAGAATCTGTTGAATCAAATTGTTCAAGAAATAAGTTAACTGGAAAATCATGCAAGAAATAGCAAGAGCTTCCAACAGGTTTGAAAGGCCATGTCGCTGTACACAAAAGGATACTTGGAATTCTGCCTCCTCCTCAGTCAAAGCAATCCAATAATGGAAAAACATCTCTGTGGACAATAGTCCTCAACTACTTCTGCCTGAGTGTAATGCTGTCACTGGTCTCCTCCAAACCAGAAGCTGAGCAGCTCTTTGACTTGTACAGACTCCATACGAGTCCTTGTGAGCAATAAATGTCGGAGTGGAGGAAGGTTTAACCTTTCCGAGGGTCAGAGCTGGTTGTCCTGCCAGCAGCACTTTTCCGTGAGCTGCCGCTGCTACTGGCCAGGCAGTGTTTGAAGTGGTCATGGTCACAGCTCAGCCAGGGCAAATGATCTCAGCTGTGGTTGCAAAGTTAACAGGGGCTTCCATCAAGGCAAGCTGACTAAGTTGACCTTGAGTGAGCTTATTTCCCCCCATTTGGATGGCTCTAAAGAATGCCTCTGGCAGGAGTCAGCAGCCATGCTTTGGAAGATCTGCTGACTTGCATCACCCAAGCCCAGAGAAAAGGCACCCCTCGGTGTGTAAATTACAAATTCTTGGGACTAGTGACTCCTCTGTGCCCAAAAGATAACACTGTCTTTAGAATCTTCTTTTCATTTTTTTAATCAGGCTTCTTCTTATTGACATTCTGGTCTCCCAGACAATCTGTTGTGTCAAGTACTCTTAAAAGGTCCTGAAGCTTAGTGAAAGGCGCTCTATAAACCAAGGAACAAGGAATTCTAGCACTTGCA
The DNA here is from genome assembly GCA_036023395.1 of Myiotriccus ornatus. NCBI lineage: Eukaryota > Metazoa > Chordata > Aves > Passeriformes > Tyrannidae > Myiotriccus > Myiotriccus ornatus. The sequence continues at coordinate 13,950,910 of JAYRBT010000082.1, read as the reverse complement.
CTTGTGATGAGTGTTATCACCATTTTTGTATCTTTTCCAAACCTGATGATGAGTTTTCCTGTCTTAGGAGAATAAATCAAACCAAACCAAAAAACAGATAGAAATAAATGCTGAATGATAGCATAACTTGCACAGGGTTATTCAGGCAGAGTTGAGAACAGAAATGAGGACTCTAGCATGGGAAAACCGTATGCCTTTAGCATGCAGCTTGTTCTGAAGGATTATGGCAAATGGAACATTTCTGTGATTTTCAGCAGCACAGGGGAGCCCAGCCTTTAGCAACTACATTGCTTGACAAACTTATCCTCTTACACTGCCGTCAGAGGCCAGTTCTTCAGCTGAACCAACAGTCTCAGACTTTGTATACAGTAAAAGTGTCTTGTTCAGGGCTTGCAGATACTGAAGAAAGGGCCGATGGCACATTTGGCTAGATTGTCTGTTGCCACTAGCAATTTACTTCCAGAAATGTTTACAGAAACCAGTAATATTTGTGCCTTGTTGCTCCCTCCCCAGGCTGATGCTGTAAGATCGCTGCTATCAGTGGTGAGGATGCTGTCAGTCTGTGAGGAGCTCAGGTTCTGCTGGTGGCTCTTACAGAAGGGAAAGAATAAAAGCTTTGCTGATTCTCTATGGCTCCTTATGGAGTTTTTTGCAAAGGCCACCTGTCAGGGACTTGTTATTTGGGTCTCAGTAGCTCCCCAGTGAAGGGTCCTCTTGCAGTCCTTGGGGGAAAGGAAAAAACACTTCAGTGCAGTAAATTCTATTTATGTTTATAACTACCAATTGTTCCATCCTTCTTTACAGAAATTGCTCAACTCATGATTACTTATGTCAACGAAACCATTGTAGGGTCACATTTTTCTCCTTTGCTATTAAAGTATTCGGTTTTTATTAATGTTAAGGAAAATGGAAACTTTATTCCCGCTTTACTGTAGTTTATTATTTGGTTTATAACTGTTGCCTCACCATCTGTATTTAAGAACAGTACTGCATTGCTTACTCTCTGATAATGGAAATACATTTAGTTCAGTGAAATCGGAATCTGTTCAGTTCACTGCATCTAAAACTAATCAAAAATAGCTGGAGAATCTAATAAAAAGAATTGCAAATATTTCATGACCAGAACCCCACTGCTTGTCTAGCCGAGAGAGGTAGGGAAGGTGATAATGGCTTTCATTAGTTCAGTTGCCCTCTTGTTAATGCTGTTATTTGGGAGGACAAAAGTTAAAAGAAAAAAAACGAAGCATGAAAGAGCAAGTATGTCTAATTAGTAATGTACTATTGCACGTCTTTAAATAGGAAACTTGAATTATGGTACAAACTACAGTGTCTGGATGTTATTCATACGGGACACTGCCAACAGGACTCATACCCTCATCACAGACTAAGAATCATGTTTATTTGTTCACTCTCCAACCAAACAAATACGAAATTCTGTCATGCAAAGTAGAACTAGCCCAACAATTGAGTCTTTGTCTTCCAGGAGGGCCAGAATGGAGCATGTTGCCTTGAAACCTCCTTGTTTCAGTGGAAAAACTGAGTGCAAGTTTCATATGTCCCTCATGAGTGCTGTAACTTGGATGTAATTGTGGATTATCCTGTTATTCCCACACCAGTGTGTAGCTCAGTCCAAATGGTTTAAGTGGGTTTAAGCCTGTTTCACCAAGCTCCCCAAGTGATACAGGTGAAGGAAGGGATGGTCTGTGGGCTCTAATGGATTACTCAGCACACTGATGGTGGTGCACTTCTGGGAATGCCCGAAGCAGATGTTTAAACCCCCTGAGAAGTGTATTTCCAAACTCTGAGCCTGCAATTCAGCAACCAGTGCAGTCAGTGTTAGCAAGTGTTGCTGCTGCTGGAAGGGAGAATCCATCCCTCTCTCATCCTCTGCCCTCTCCCAGGCCGGTACAGCCCCATCAGGCCTGATCCTTAACAAGTAACAAGTAACCAGACATTTTTCCTGGGTTATTTTTCAGCTGAATCAGTTCACCAAGTAACACCAAATTTTTTACCAAAGCAAGAGAAAGGAATGATGGGATGTGGATTTTTTCCTTTTAGACTGGTGCAAAGCAGGCACTGAACGTGTTCTGAAATGTTCTCCACTTTAAATTAAAGCTGGTTTGCTAAAAAGCAACAACCTGTACAGTTTATTTGGCCAAGACACATGTTCCAGTATCAGTGTTGGGAAACATTTTAGGAAGGATCCCCTCACTGCAGTCAGTAGCAGTAACAGCTCACAATTAAACCCAGACCACTGGGTTTGCTCTGCTCTTAATACTGCACTGACAGTGGTTACTCTGAAGTGCTTTGTGAGTGAGCAGTGTCATGTAAATGAACTTCTTGGTTCCTTGCACAGACTTCCAGCTATTGCTAAAAACTTCATTTATTTTGTGATGCAAGCAGATCATTTTTGTTTTGAGCTAAGAACCCCTTCCTGTGCTGGTTGACTTAAAAAAGTGCTTCCCCACTCTCCCACACCTATGTCTATGCTTTGCATGCTTCTGCTTTTGAAGAAGAATATTCTTCAAAGCTTTTGAAGAATACAAAGTAGAGTCTGGATGACTCTTCTGGGTTTGCTTTACCCATCACAGGATTTCTGTATGTTCTTGTATGTACCAAAGTGAAGCCAAAAATGATGTTGCTTAAGACTGTACTGAAGGCCAAAAACTGAAATAAATTACAAAGTTAATCAAGACCCCAGAACAAGTGGGCTTCTGGCAGTGTGGCGTGTTCTCTGCAAAGTCACGGGGCTGCTTTAGTCTGGGCTGCTGGGTTATTGTCAGAGCTAGAAAATGTCCTTTGCCCTATTGCATCAACCTCTCTTTTTCACTTTCAAGTTGTTACAAGAGCAGAGGACACAATTAGCTCCATTAGTCATTTAGCCGATTCAAAATCTGAATGAGTTGGGTTTTCCCTTGCTTATAAATGAGGCACTGGCAGCAGGGTGTCATCATGCTGAGACTGCAGGCTAGACATAGCAAAGGACTTGATGGCTGACCCTGGAATAAAGTCCAGGCATCTCTGCTGGGAAGCTACACAGTGCAAAGGGAAAATTGAGTGCACCAAAATAAGATGCAAATCAGCTGGCATTGCCTTGGCTCAGGGATGCACTTCAGTCCTTCTGTCCATGCACACTCCAAGACATGGATTTCTCCCAGAGAATCTGTGTTTTTCTGGACCTGGCTGGACAGGACTCACTGCACTCCTTCAAACCCTACTCCTGCCCATACCCAAAAGGTGACTGATCGCTGTAACCCAGCAGACACAGACTATTTCAGAGCATCACTGGGGTGCTCCTTTTCCTTTTATTGAGGATATTTTCCTTTTTAGACAATATTTCAGGACCTGAGTGAGAACAGAAGGTGGAGGAAGGAGGCAAGAGTCATGCAATCAAGCACAGGCACCAGAGGGGACCTGTCTGATCCCATGGCAAGAGCAGTCCCTTGGTGAGAAGATGCCCCTGTGCTGATTGCTGTGCCCCAAGGACATGCATGTTCAGCCACATGACAAGCACCAGTCCTTGGTGAGTGCTCTCACTACAAGCTGCTGCATAAGGAGCAGGTACCTCCTCCACCCAAGCTTTAAAGGAATACACCAGCTGTGCCTGGGCTTCACAAGCAACAGAAATCATTACTACACATAAGATGGCCTTGGGGCACAGCCAGCGGGTCAGGTCCATTAGGAGATTTTGGGATCTCTCAGAAACTAGTCTCTTACCTTGTAACTGGGCAGGAAAGGTGCGGTGACCCACTGGCACCGAGGTGGCCCCGATCATCTGGGACCTCTGGCAGCAGGACCTCTGGGTATCTGCCAAGGCACTTACATTAGGTCTAGCTTTTGCTATCTACATGACGTCAGCAAATACATAAACTGATTGTTTCTATCAACCCTGACAACAACAAAAAAATGCATCCGTGTCCATTGCCTCACTGGCTTTTTCCATGTGAAATCTCTCCAGCCAAGAGTATGGCCCTGCAGTGTTTTCAGACCTGACCCCACATAAGTGTTTTTATAGCTATCCAGCAGACGAACAATGAAGCTTCCAAAAAATTCCCAAAGATCAACCTCATTCCCTGTGCCCCCAGGTGAGCAGTGTGCTGCCCTGCTGGGGAAAAAAAAAAACAACACAACAATTTTTGTGAGTCTTGCTGCCTTATGTTGTCTGTTTCTGTCAAAGCCAGGTGGCAGAGCTGCTGAGGGGGCAGCCAGGTGCCTGCATCACAAATACCACATTTCCATCCACAGGGATGGAAACAACTGAGCCATCTCTACAGCAGGAAAAAGAACTTGTCCTTTCCCCAGTTTCCCTATCTTTAGAGGAAAGATAACTCTAAGTCATTATCCACAGGCATGCTGTGGCATCTAATGTCAGCAGTGCCTAGCTGGTGAAGCGTAGGAGCTCTAGGAAAGCAAAGCTGTTGCTGTGTGGATGGGGTTGGAGTATTGCCTGTGGGATGGAGGTCACCTGGTGCTCAGTTGCCAGATGCCCTATGCTGTATGGGCTGTCTACTGCTCAAATCCCAAGCCTCACCTGAAGCCACAGGCTGGGGCTTTCCTGCACTTTTTTTACTGTAACACGTGAAATCCCACATGCGTGACACAGCTCTCCCATGGCTACAGCAGCCCCAGGGCAGTGGGCTTGGACACAGCACAGAAGCAGATGGATGGATGTCTCTGGGCCTGATCAATGTTTAAAGTCTGATAGCCCTGCTTGACTCTCCCCCAGCAAGATCTGCTTCAAGCTGCTTATCAGCTTTTTCAAAAGCTCTGTTTTCCATATGGAGACTGAGCTCTCAGATGGTTTTTTTTCAAGTTTTGTTTTGTTTTGTTTTGTTTTAAAGGAGAGAAGACAAGCATCTTGCCCTTTGAGAAGATGGGTTGTGAATGTGTTGGTGGAGCATCTTCAGTATAATGTGAGAAGAGGCAGATCAATGTGTTTTTTTTCAAAGCTGGGGTTGTCATGGCTCCTTTTTCCACTGGAGTAGGTGGGCAGCAGGTTTGTAGAGGTCAAGTCTCTCCTGTCTTTTGGGATGGTACTAAGGTAGAGACCACCTGGACAGAAAAGGAGCATGGCAAACCCTGCTAAAAATGTGGAAAAAGGGGCAGACCAACCAGTGAGAGAGATGGGAATAATGGGCCTCTGCATGCCCAGGCTGGAGTTCCTGGGGACTTGGGGAGAGGGTGTCCAGTTACTTTGATTAACCCCATGGTCTTTGCCCCTGGTCATCCTCCAGCTCACGCTGGAAACTGAGGCTGTTCACATGCAGGGTAGGAGGAGTATGTTCTGCCTTTTTTCACCAAAATATATAGTTTTGCTTTCTATTTATTAATGCAATGACCTCAATATTTATTTGTAAAGGTAAAGAGCCTACTTCAATTTCAAATGTTATGAGACAAAACACTCAGAAGAGTTACTTCAATATGTACTTCATCTGCTTGTTACTGCAGTCAAGCAAGAAGGGTTCATGTGCAAGTAGACTGCAGACCTGAAAGGCTTTTGTTATTCATAAACAATCTTCTCTGAGATGCAATGACCTAAAGAGAAATACTACAGCCAGATAAAACTGGAGGCAGTCATACTTAGCCATTATTTAAGCCTCTTGTTCAATACCTCATAGTAAAACCACCAGTCATAAAGCAGCAGAATTATTTACCTTCATTTCACAGAGGAAAATCTTCCCTGGAATAGATCTGGTGTTTCTGTTTCTTTTTCTTCTGATGTTTCCCACTGAGCTACTCCTGGACAACTTGTTCTAGAGACAGGAAACTGCATCTGAGCCTGATTGTGGATGCTTGCAACCGCCTCAGTGAAGAGGCATCAGGCTTTGTACAGCGGTTTCCTCAGCTGACTCAGGAAGAAATATTCTCACTCCTTACAGCCTTTTACTTTTTAGTGGTGGTAGTCATGATTCCAAGCTGTGAATACCTTTTTCCCTGGTAGTAACAGGCTCTCTGGAACAGCTGCCACTAAAACCTCTGAATTTAAATCAGGAAGGTCACAGATTATCTTGGTGGCCCATGGTAATGCCACCACTGCTCACCTCTAGTGGTGGTGTTCCATTCATCCAGCAGTGCTTCCCTTACCCTTTTTTCAAGGGGGAGCCAAAGTAGAGCAACAACGATGGTATTTTAGTGTGATAACTACAAAGACCCAAATGAGAATAAATTGGCCAGAATCTTGCACAAGAAATGGAGACAAGGGGTAGCTGAAAGTCTGGAAGTTGCCCATGTTGCCTTAGAGATCACTGCCAGCAACCTACATCTGTGCACCATATGAGCAAGTGAGAAAGTGTCTTTGAGAAGAGTGTAGTGTTGGTCCTGTGTCAATAATGGATCTAATCCAAGGGACTGAAGCATCTGCTCCATATTTCAATAATTTATTTCTTACACTTGTAAAGATATTTGAGAAGGTGAGTATCCACACCAAAAAGACTACATATGAAAGGAAAGCTAAGATGTGGTCACCACCAGCCAAAATACTTGCTATGCTAGGAGGTAATTTGGACTCTCCTTCAGGTTACATGTCAGCATTGGAATCAAATGATCACCATATGTAGGTCTGTAAAGCTCTGAAATGAGTTGTGCAGAGAGCAGCTCTGTGATGGTTACTGCTGGATGGGTAACTGCCAGTGCAGGAGAATTAAATTATTATTGGCTCCCAGTATGACTCCTATATGCTGTTAATTCATTACCTGTGGCAGAATTGCCAGCAGAGTGAGGCAAGTCTCTTCCTTGTCTCAGGGAGTATCACCAAAAGAAAAGTGGTTTGTCAGTGGAGCCCTAGCAGAGAGGCTCACAGGCCATGCTAGATGTAAGTGCAAGTGAGAAGTGGGGTTTGGAAAGCAACAGTTTAATCCATGTCCTATACACTCACACTATTGAGAGCAGAAAATATGGACTTCTACTGTCTGTGACGTTGAAGGAAATTAATCTCAGCCACAGTTTTTCCATCCTTTTCTCTTCTACAGCCTCTCACTGACTCAACAAGGGAATTTTTCTCTTCTACTTTTACAACATAATTTGCTATGCACGGGGAGGGGTGAGATGCTCTTTTGTGTTGGGGTGTTCTCTCCAGCAGCACCAGTGGAAGGCAATTATGATGCTGGTGATGTTCTCTTCTTCCCTGAAGAGTTAATGAATTCCATCCTCCTATTGTTGTGGAGTTTCCCTGGGACCTGCAGCAAGGCAGGATCCTCCACACTCTGCAAAGGGTTTGCTTCCTGGTAACAGAGCAATCCATTAGCTCTTGTAGCTGTTGTTCTTGAACTGAAAGCTCTGTGCTCTAAAGCCCAGCAGGAAGAAATAATTAGCACTAAATTGTGTATTCTGGGCAAAATCCATCCGCTTCTGCCAAGATTACACAAGGCCTCAAATACAGTGGAAATACGTGTGGGGTGGATGCTTTTTGCATAAATGTGGAAGGAAGTGTGCATGATTGCACTCTTGGTCAGCGTGGCCCAGAAACAGGATCTGGGATCGATGTTGGTCTGTGCCAGCTCCACACCCTGGGTAAGCAGTGGGTTTGGTGGTAGCGACTCCGGAGAGGGACGAGGAGGCAGCACCTGCAGGGACTTGTGTCTGCACTAATGTGCTGGGAAGTAGTCCCAGTTCCAGTCTTTCCTCTTGTCCTGCTGCCTTCCTTGGCTTTCATATGTCCATCCTGCTGTCAGACCTGCTGGGCACTGCACTGCTCTTGGTCCTTTGACTAGTTGTGCTCGAGGATGCCCCAGGCTTCATTTGGGGAGTCTCTGTTGTAGGACAAACAGAAACCCTGTCTCCTGCACAGCAGTGCCACGGTAGCATGATGTAACTCTTTATCCATGCACTGGTGCCCCTGCTATATGTACTTTAATAAACACAATGCTGTTCCAATGCTTATTCCGCTGTTTAGGCAGAAGGCACTGTTTAGATGCTTGGACATGGGCTTTTTGCCATTTTCCCCTAGGAAGTGCCACCTGAGCCCAACTGCTGATCCAGGAATATGTAGGTCTTCTGTATGTCCTGTGTTTTACCTGCCAGCCCTGTCAGGTGCACCACTGGAGATGCTCATGTTGGAAATTACTCCAGCCCTGTGTGTCCAGGCCATGTCTCTAAGAGCAGGCTGAGTGGTGCTGTACAGTAACATCCATTGTGTCTCAGAGCTTGTCTCAGCTTCATTGCATGATGACAGGACTAAACCAATATCCCATACAATTGGATATGTTCCAAAGCAGTTGGTCATGACGCATGTCAGCTGCAAAACCGGATCCTGAGGGGAATCTTGAGGGACTTTGATCTGAGGAAGGTCCGGTTTCTCTAAGGACAGATAAAAGGTTTGAAAATTCTCTAGAAGGTGGTCTAAATTTGCACCGAAAAAGCAGTCCTGCTGTACCAAACCCTACCAAACAAAAACAGAGATTGGAAGACATCACACTTCACATCACCAGTTTATAATGGATAAAAAGATGTCAGGTTTCTGCATGACAGCTAAGTGTTAAGTTTTCCTTATCTTCTCATTTCCACACAGAAAATTCCCAGTCCATCAGCCTTTTGTCTTGGGCTGGATCTTCTAAATTTTTTGGCTTTCATATGAACTTCTTTGGACCTTGACCAACTTTTATTTTCCTTAATGTATGATGCTGAGAACTGGACACCAAACTACAGCAGAGAAAGCACCAGTGCCAATTAGAGCACAATAATTTCTTCCGTGTCTTACATGAAACACACTTGCAGGTGTGTCCCAGGATGACATTTGCCTTTTCTTTTGTTGTGGGCAGACCATACCAAGAATTCTCACGGTTGCTGGATCTCTAAAGGCTGTGGGTCCCTCTCTGCACGGTGCTGCCTGGCAAGTCACTCTTCATGAGGGCCACAGATTGGGCTTGTTTCTTGGGAACTTTTGCCTTTGACATTTCCATCTTAAGTGCTTTTTACTGACATCTATTTGATTTCTGACAATTCCTTGGGGCTTTTCAGGATCAATTTGAATTCTAACCTTGTCTTCCTGGGGGAAACAGTATAGATGGCTTGTGGACAACATGATCATTTATCTTAGTTTGGGTACTAAAAGAGTAACCAATCTCCATGCTTGAGAGACAGGAGAATTAGTTTACTCAAAAGGCTTCGGATAAATTACCATTGGTTTCTCTTGTTCATTAGATGTCATAATGATTTGGGTATTTAGCAGACAATTCTCAGATTAAAAAAATGTACAGGTTGGTCACTGCCTTATGAGCTTCTCCCCCTTGTCCCTGGCTACAACTAGTTTTTTATTCCACCCCTGCTAAGAACTAGATGTGATGTGTCCGGGAAGCTCAGTTCTGTACTGGGTTTGCCATCCGGGTTACTGGGGCAGTATGGGAGCTGGTGAGCAGCTGCCGAGGCACAGTAGGATCTGGATGAGTGTCCAGCACTGAGCAGTTCGCTCCTCATTACGCCCAAAATGCTGAAGATGACCCGGGGTAAGATGTGCCTCCGGCATGCAGTCTCACAGGTTAGCACATCCTCTGCACAGCGCTGTGAGTTAACGTTGAACCTTTGGTTCGATCCACAGACAAGGCTGAGATCACCAGGCCAGGCCTGGGCAGGGTGTCACTCCAAGCCTTTGATACTCCATCGTGCCATTAAGTAACCTGCAAAGAACTTCCTGGCATCCAGCTGTCAAACGTATCATGATTAGATCAGAGTGTTATGAGGTTTCATGTTTTCTTAGCTGATGCATAATGTTAAATGCCAGCTTTGGCTTTTAAAATAGCTTTGGGCCACTGCCTTTGCCTAGTCTCTGCCAGATTTGTGACCAGCCTTGTTGGAACATTATTTAATCCTCCCAATATGACAATGAAATGTTGACTTTTTTTAAAAAAAGCAACCCACAGTCTGTTTTCCAACTAGTTTTATACCTTTCTTGATATTAAATCTAGGCCTTTTTCCTGCTCGTTTCCATGCATGTGTGTTTTCAGGATGACATTGAGGAAAATTAATTAAAGTAAGAGGATGTACAAACACGAATATCCAGCAAATGCTTGCTGCTTCAATCCCAGCAGAGCTGTTTGTATAACATTCCTACAAAGTTAGACATCGAGTAATTATGGAACCAGGTTTTTTTCTATTAAAAGCAGTAAAAATTGAAGTTATAGGAGACTTTACTTTGGAAAAGCAGTAAGAAAGAAACAAAGAAGCTTGATGGCAGATGTGTCAGGTGCTGAAAGCCTGGGAGTGGTGTTAGTTCAAAGAACCTGAGTGGTATGAAATAGATGGTCTTTCAGCAACATAAGAGCCAACACAGATCTTCAGAGCTATTACTGTAGCAACATTGTCATTGACTTGAAAGATGCTGACTGGACTTGAAAAGGGTTATCAGGGCTTTCTGTGGAGCATCAGCTATGGGACTACAGTTACATTTGTAAGGACTAGAAACCCTTTGAAAGTATGATCCCAAGTGCCTCTCTCATTATTCCTAAGTAAATCTCTTTCTAGTTACTGGTTGCTTACAGTGTTGGGTAGCTCTGGATGCCTGAGAAATAGAAGTGTGATAGAGTTTTAGGAATTTTTTTTTTTTAATTCCCATACCTATATGCAACTTCCCTTCCCCCTTCATTTCCTAAAATAATTCCTGTGGGATTAACAGCACCCACATGCTGGATTTGCAACAGCTGCTCTCAGATGGACTGTGAGTGTGTTCCACAACATAAGCAATTCTGCTGCAGAAATAAAGATGGGAAAAGTGGCTTAACTGTGTCCTTCGTGGCTTCAAGAAACATCTCGGTCTTTGGTCAATAATCCGCAAATGAAGCAGATGATGTTGGTATGACAAGACCTTCCTCCCGTGACAAGATTGTTGTGATTTGTATGACAAACCCTCATGAATTAATGTGTGAATAAGAAAGGTGGCAGGTCACTTTAACACCCCCTCTGTGTCCTGATTTCTCAGTGAGAAACAAAGATATTGCTGTTTGCCTGGATCCCTGGGACATTCACTGTAGTAGGTGAGCTCTCCCCAGGAAGGAGCCTGCATGGGAAGGGCAAGTGATGATGCTGGCAGCAGTAGTTTTTGTGCAGGCAGCATGTAAAAAAATCTTCCCTCAAAACCCAGAACAATCTTCAGAGATCCACCGTGATATACAGCACCATGATGTTAAGAGAAGGAAAAGTGGTAGCTTGGATATAGCAGCCTTCGCCCAGCACCTGGCTGCCCCAGCCCTCAGCTTCCAGCACCCCAGGCCAGCGCAGAAAATGCTGATGACATTTACAGCCTAACTGCATGGTGTAAATTCAAGGTTATTGAATTGCAGTCTTGGTTGAGGGTTTCCTGCTCACGGCTCTCTGGAGCCAGAAGGCAAAGGCTGTGCACTGAACCCCAGGTGACAGGTTTGCCACACTCCGAAGTGTGAACTGCCGGGGCTGCCTGATGCTGCACAGCTCGGCTGGTCCCCCCATGGCTCTCAGTGGGACCTCAGAACACACTGTTCATCCTGCATGGTGAAAGTTTCTTGAGAGCTTCTTGATACCTTTGAGAGCCTAGGTATAAGGTGACCAGAGATTGGTTTATGTTTTTTCTAGTGCGTTGTCTTCCTTTCCTTTTAATTGCTCTGAGGCTGAGGCTATTCGTGCAGTAGAGGTGTTCCTCTTTCCTTCCTGCAGCTGACCTAAGAGGCACAGTTCTGGCTCCTGGGCTCTGACTGGGAACCCCCCACCTCTGTTCCTCTCACCCTCTTCCCTCTCATCAGCACCTTCCAGCCATGCTGGGGTTTGGAGCTCTTGGAAGGAGTGATGCTTTGTTTAATCCTTCTACACCTTTTCTGCCTGGAAATTAAAAAAGAAGGAAAAAAATTAATGTTTTGAGTAAACACATGAAACTGTTTGGAACCCCCAGAGTTAAGCTGTGTTTCACAATTAATTATATTTCTCTACAAAGAAATGCAAGAGGTCAAAGGACATGGTGAAGTAATACATTATGGGGAAGCTGACAGGAGAACAGTAAGTTTGGGCTTAAGTGAAAAATTTTTTGCTTTGCTGGCTCTTGGTATGGAGCCAATAATAACAGAGCAGGAGCTGTCTTGAAATGACCATGGAGAGCAGGTGTGCTGCAGACAGTACTGGAACTACTGAAAATAATACTCTGAGTTAGTGCACTTCTGTTCAGTGTCTTTAAATTATAATAATAATAATAATTATTATTATTATATTAAGGTAGTCTTGTGGTAAAGATTTACCCTTTGGTAAAGGGTGGTAAAGGGATGCATGAGCACTGAAATGCTGTTTTATTAGCAATCACTTTGCAACCCTCGGAAGAGTCATATGGGACCCCCTCCACACCACGTGGAAACAAAGAAGTGTCTTTTGTTTTAATGTAAGTTTTGAGTTTTACAACATGTTGAAGAGTCAGGAGCACAAAGCCATATTAATTAAGAGATTTTCCTCCCTCCAGAGAGCCACACAGGCATCTGCTACCTACCAGACCTTTCTGACAGCAGTTCTTTTTGTTCTTTGTTTTACACACTGTTCCTCCATAGCAAGTGGAGAAGCAGTACTGTATTCCCAGAACCAGGAATCGTGTCCACCATTTCCTGGGGAACAGGTACTGCTGTTACGATCCCCAGCCTATGCTACCTGCTCCACAAATTCAGAAAAATAATTTCATTGTGCTCAAAACCTTTCCACTCTCCACCCAGTCAGTGAAGACCTTTACATTAAGTAAAATACCTGTGTACAGACCCTGGGGGCTGATGAGCACCTGAAGTCCTCATGAAGTGAACGAGAGTTGTTTGTGAGGGCTAAAGACCTCTCAGGATTTGGCTGTGTGGGCTTAACAATCCACCCACTGACATGATTTTCATTTTCCCCTAGTGTCTATTATTTTAGACCCTCTACTTGCTGCAGCATGTGTTTCTCCTCCAGATTCATGGCATATAAAACTGCTGTGATTCCTGATACAACTTCAGCTGGCTCCTCACCACACTGCTGGTGAAAGATGAAAAATTAGAATGGTTTCTCCATGCTGCAGGCAGAGAGCACACCAAGCTCGCCTCCAGCTCACTCTGTATGGGGAAAAAGAGTGAGATGAAAGACTGACAGCACCAGAAACCACAGGGACAAAGGAATAGTTTCCACTCAGATTAGGTTTCAGTGGCTTTTTTTGAATAGTCAAACCAAAAACATAAAGTCCATGTACTGGTAACAATGAGAGTTGTACCTGTACTTACGCCAGGGACTGTAACACTGCGTGAGAGGCAAGCTTTCTCCCTAAGCTTATAACCTCATTGTGAGGCAGGAAAAAGTTTGCCTTATTTCATGCAAGTGAAACTTAGACATTCCTCTGAAACGTCCAACACCAAATATTGCTGGAGAATAGCTCCTGGGCTGGGCTGTTACTCATGAATGGTGTGGCAAGCCATTATTTCTGAAGAAAAAGTCTCACACAAGCAGATGTGCTGCATACAACAGAGGTTATATAGCACCAAGTGACTGAAGGGAAAAGATGCACTGATATATCTTGATGTCAGGATGGCTAGTGCTATGGTGGTTTAATAAATTTTTTTGATATGGCAACTTTTTTCCTAAGACTAGATTGTTGAATAAGTATGGTGCTAATTGCATGACAGCATTGTATTAGTCATAACAAGATCCTCTGTAACGTTTTCTAAGTGCTCTTCCAGATGAGATTACAAATATGCAGAGGAAAACACTCAAAGTAATTGTATTCCATGTTACCTTTTTTTTCTTTTGACTGGAAAGAGAAGCATGATGATAAACACTTACAAAGACATAATTTTTGCTAAGAAACAAACTGAGATGATCTGCTGTTGTGGCGTTAAGGGAGATGGCATAGCAGGAGAGATGTGGTCAGTGTCAGAAATAAAAAGGTAAGAGTGAATCTTACATGGGATAAATAATAAGCCCAGAGAGACATATTGGAAGAATAATTTCATCAAACCCAGCCGAGTCCAAGCGTGTGTCATTGCTGAGGGCAGGGCAGGACGCAGGTGGGGTGCTTCAGTTTCCCAGGCAATAGATTCATCTGTTACAACATCACTGAAATCTGCCAAGACCAGAGCATTGTTGGAACTTAAAAGGCACAAGCTTCCCCAGTTCGTCTAATCTAATATGCCTTTGAGCATAAGATGCAAGAGGGAGGGGAAAAAAATGGGAGGAGTCCTTTGAGAGACAGGGGCAGACAGAAAAGCACAAGCTGGAGAGAGCAGAAAAGGTTTCTGAAAAAGTGACAAAAATTCCTAAGAAAATAAAATCACTTTGGATCAAGAAGAAAACTGAGCTACTACCTCTCAGGGTGAACTGAAAAGTCAAAGCAGGGCATATTAACACACAAAATCTATGACGGAGGGAGGAAGAGTGGGAGGAAAAAGAAAGGAAAACCTGGCAAAAGGAAGAACAGGTGGGGATTCAGCATAAGCTTCTGCCCTCAGTTTCTTGGCAGTATCCTGCCACCATGGTGGATGGCTGGTGTGAGTTAAAGAGCAACAGCAGGATGTAAATGTGTGTGTGCGGTGCTGCTGGGCAGGTGCAGAGGACAGTCAGAGCACAGCATGACTGGCAGTGAGAGGTCAGGGTGCAGTTGATGTTGTCACTGTCAAATCATACACAGTCCACAGAGGATGTCAGTGGGGAATGGATGGTGGGTGGCAGGATGGTGGTGAAGAATTTGAGAAATCGAAGACCACAGCTGGAGAGATTGGGAGAGAGAGGCAGTCAGGAGAGAAAGCCATTTCTGCTGGGGCAATTGTTCATGGTTCTAGCTAAGAAAGTTCTTTCCATCTGCTGACAGAGGAGGAATCCCCAAATCTCCTCTTCATTTGAGCTCTCTTGAGTCTAATGCTGCCTCCAGGCAGCAAGAGGTTTCCCTGAGGCAAATACAGATACAGGGAGGCAGTAGTGGAACTGGACTTCAGTGCAGGAGGTCATGGGGAGACACAAGAGGGAACACCCAGCAGAAGCTGGGCAGACCTGATGGGGAGGGAACAAAGCACCCCATATTCAGGAAGTGCCATTTTCCCGGGGGCACAGAAATTTGGGTAGGAGATGGAGGAAAAGGGGAGAGGGGTTGTAGGGAAGACACCTCTGCCAGGACACAGATAGAAAGAGATTCGCAGGAGATAGGAAAGAAAATACAGACATTGTGAAATAAAGCTGAGGAAAAAAGGAAACTAATCCTGTGCCAGGAGCAGGCAGAAGTCAGCAGCAAGAGGGGACTGGAAAGAGGGACAGAGCTGTGGAAGCCTTTGATCAAGGGCTTTAAGCTAAGGGTTTGAAACAAAGAGGGAGTGCAATTCAGACAGATTGGTGTTGGTGCCCTGATGGTCTGCTTGTGCTATGGGCTCACTGCCGGGGCAGGGAAATGCTGCCTGCATCCAGCATTGTGGCACAGGACTGTCACTGTTTGTTGCCCTATTAATGCTTTTACGAAGTACCTCTGGGATTGGAGAAGCATCTGCTTCATCCAGGGCCACTTAATGAACACCTGCTTCATCCAGGGCCACTTACTGAACACCAAAGGAGAGTGGCTTTAATCCCACTTCATTTTGTTGTCAGCCATAATATCTGCAATATCAGATCAGCCTCAAGTAGGTGTCCTGGTAATATTTGCCATAGCAGACACTACTTAAATAGATGTTTTGTGTACAGCAACCTTTTTCCTTAGCAGTTCGTGCAGTACAGACTGGTGAGCAAAATTTCTGAGTTTCATTTCTGCTTTCTGCTTCTTGTAGATTTATGCACTTTATACTCTTGCCTCTGGCAGATTGTGTAGGAGGAGCACCGCTCTCAGATGCTTGTGTACAGGGCACTGGAATTATGCCTCTTTTCTATGACACTACCCAATAATTTAAAAGTTAAATTCCCTTTAAGTGTTTACGCTCATCATAAGTAGCAACCCAACAGGAGACATAGCCTTGAATTTTCGATTAAAACTCTTTTCCAATAAAAAATAACCTGCAGTTTCCAGGGGCAAATTAAAACTTTGCTGAAGTTGTACAGCTCTGCACAGTTCGGTGGTTGCTGGACAAAATCCCCAGGAGCATCCCTCCACCTTCCAGCCATCACAGTCACTTTACTGATAGATGGGAGGAAGAGCTAGGGATGATGGTGTGTTGGGAGAGTTGCTGAGAAACACACTGCAAAAGCAGAAGTAGTGGGAGAGGAGCCAGAAGGGATGGAGCAGCTCCCTCGAGCAGAGCCAAGCAATTCCTCTTGCTGGAGAAGCAGGAAATGCTTCAGCTTCTGCAACTGGACTAGTGTTCCTTGGAGTGTTTCTAGCCCAGTCCCCTTGCTGGTTCTTCTTCCATAGCCAATGCTCTGCTTTGTGCCCGTGTTTGTCCCACGCAGTCCAGGGCAGTGGCTGCTGGCTGTGGTGGGCCCTGCTGGTACTGCACCCCCACCTCCAAGATGAGGAGGGGCAGAACCTGGACCTCAGAGCAGAGCCAGAAATAGGGAAGCCAGTTATCTGAATCACAGCGTCCCAGTTTAGCCTCTCCTGATCACATGCCGTCTGCTCCCTGACAGCCTCGCGCTAATGTTACAGACATCAGCAGAGCCCTGCTCGGAGGCTGTGCCTTCCAGTCAGAAGCAGAGTCATGAGCTGGAAAAAAAGCGAATACAAGCTAAAATTGCAACATCTTGAGGCAAAGAGAAAGAAATAAGAAAAAAAAACCCCAACACCTGATGGGGAGGGATGGTTCTAATGCTCTGCTTCATCTTACATAAAAGCTCTTTTACAGCTGTCCCAATTTAAAAGTGTGGGTGAGGGTTTAGTCATGGTAAAACTGACTTCTCTGAGTTTACTGTTGTTTGTCACGTTGCTGAAATCAGGTTTAATTATAATGGGAAGGAGACACTGGTAATGACTGGGATCCAGATATTCAGAGCAGAAAAGAGCAAAGATTGCTGAGGAAAACAGCATAAGCCCAGAAAACAACTATAGTTGCTGTATCAAACCAAATGTTTGCAGTATATTTTATTGAAGGCAAATACGTTCTGCAGCACTGTTTCCAGAGAACTGCTTCTTTCCTTCTAGGATGACTGCATTTTGGTCAGCATCCTCTAAGCCCGGTGGTGGTGCCAGACAGGTCAAGGCACTGACTCTATTTTGACAGCGAAGCTGAGGCCAGACACCAAGGGTCTGCCGCCCTCCAGTTCTCAAGAGCCGGGTCTTATGCAGCACCATGGCAGGCTGACCTCACCGTGCTCCCCAGGATCTCAGTCCCTTGGGACTCACCCTGCACGTGCCCTGCATACCTCCAGGATTCCCACAGGGAAGCTCTGGTACAGAGATGGGGGCAGCTACCATGTGCTTGTGAGACCATCAGTGACCAAGATGAGACACATGTTAGTTCACAGTGAGTCTTGCTGGTGATAGGCAGACACCAGAGGCACAACTCCCTTCCAGCTGCTTTATCTCTTCCTCATTTACGATGGTGAAGGTGGTGCAGGGCTTCCCACAGTGTTTGGTTGTGAGGATGGGGCAGCTCTTCTGCACTGGCTCTTTCTGGTAAAGGAGCAGCAAGCAGAAGCTCCAGTGGCCTGCCCTCCTGGGGTTAAGAAAACTCAAAAAACCAAAAGGGAAGTGAAACCACCCTTTCTAGAACATGGAAATGCTGAGGAGGTGTTTCATGCTCCAGCAGCCAGAGAGGTTCAAAGGGCAGCAGAAATCCCCCAGTGTGTCAGCTAACAGCAGCAGTAGGTGAGGGAGAAGGGGCAGCACTGCAGACACCAGAAGGAAGCAGCTGGCAGGCAGCTGAGGGAGTGATGAGGAGCCACTTAGTCCCTGCTGGCACCAAGGAAGGGAACAAGGGACAGGAAGGGTCCCAAGACAGGGAGAAGGGCGCAGTGCTGCAAGACAGTGACTCACAGCCAGCCTCAAACACCCAGAGAGGAATGGAGCGGGATGTGTAAGAACTGCACTGTAACTATCCTGGGAGAGGTCAGGATTAGGCCTCCCTCAGGAATCCCTGCAACAATTTTTTCAAATTTTGACTGTGATCTCTTGTTCTGCTTGTAATCTCCCCACAAAAGGGGTTCTTAGTAATGCTACAGGATATGTCCACAAGGAAAAGTTTTCAGCATAGGTCTTTTAATTAATGTTTCCTGAAAATCGTATGTTATAGTACAGTGCAACATTTAGAACTGAAGAGGTACCTAAACCAAAAACCATAACTGAGGTTTTTGTTGCAATGACCAAATTACGATGACTGCAAGGACATGGGCCTGAGATCCAAAGGCAAAACAGTATGCAATATAAGTGTTTTTTTTTCTTTTTAAATCAAAGGTAACAAAGGCAAAGGAAGGGGCCTCTGGAAGGAATATTTTTTGCATTAAGAGATTACAAGTAATAACAACCAGCTGGAGAATGAAAGATCTCAAATTTATGTAGAGATTGTCAAGCTACTCAGACACAGCATGCCAAGAAGATAAACCTCTCTCTTCCAGGTCAAGTTACTGCCAGGTAAATTATGTCTAAGCCATATTTGCAAGAAGCAATAGTGACCTCGCATGGCTTTCTAAATTATTCCAGCAGATTGTGATCCCAGATCTTGTTATTACCTTGATGGAATAATCTAAATTCAAATCAGGCAATCAGGTCTGAATGCCAAAGCACTCCCGTTCTCCTAGAAATGAAACTTCATTACATGATGGGAAAGTTGTTGACGTGGGCTGGGAAACAGGAAATACTGTTCAGCCCTTGAAGGATCCTGAGAGGCCATGGGTAGGGGCTGATCCAAGGACCTAATACTTACTTTTCATCTAATATTTTCAGTACCAGTGATCTCCTTGCAACTGACTTCGGACAGGGAAGGAGTGATACTAGACCTCTGACAAAATTTTTGGGCAGCATTTTGGACAGGAGTGTCTATTTGAAAGAAAAATATGATTTTCACAGCTCTTTTGATGTAACAGACATGTTATTTCCTTTCCAAGGCATCAGTAACTGTTCAGTTTAGGCACCAAATATAGGAGTTCCCGGGAAAACTCCCTTTCTGTCCTCCATGACCCTATTATGAAGTTCTTACAGAGCTTGGCCAGGATCCTTCCAAATGGGAAGCAGCACTCTCCCACACTCTGACCTACAGAAAAGTCATTCTTCTACGGAAAATGTGAAGCAAAATTTCCTACTAATGCCATAGAGCAGCACTACAGTCTTGTGGGCTAAGGCTTCCTGAGCGTCCAAGGCCAAGATGTGAGCAAGGCAGCTTTCTCTACCAGTGTCCCCAGAACAAGAAAGATGTATTTTAACAGCTGCAAAGCAGACAGCTCTCCAGTAT
The DNA here is from genome assembly GCA_036023395.1 of Myiotriccus ornatus. NCBI lineage: Eukaryota > Metazoa > Chordata > Aves > Passeriformes > Tyrannidae > Myiotriccus > Myiotriccus ornatus. The sequence continues at coordinate 13,931,660 of JAYRBT010000082.1, read as the reverse complement.
AATCAGAGCTCACAGTCAGAGTAAGATTATTCCAACCAACTGCAGTGATGGTGATGATGTGGACAGCACTTAAACTTCCAGTCAAGAAGCTCATGAGCACAGAGTGCTTCAAGTCAGTACCAGTGTGATTACAGCCATCTCCTGGTTAGCACTAAACCTTGTTCCAGCTTGAGCTTGATCCCGGAGCTCCAGATCCAGAGTGTCTTTGTACATGGGGCACTGCCAAATCAGCCCACGTCACATGTTCGACAGGAGCTCCAGGCAGTCTGCAGCAAAGTGGGGGATGAAAACCTTAGACAGCGTTTGTAGATGCTCAGGTCTGTTCACAGCTCTTTGGCAGAGTCTGAACACACACCGGAGCCACAAAACCACTCTGAGCAGGGTGCCTGCCTGAGAAACTGCCTGCCAAATAGCTGCTCACGTTGCAGTAAGTGTGCACAGGGTTTACTTTATAAGAAACCTGTGCGTGACTGCCTGAGGAGGAAGGGGAGAGGGCTTGAGGTCACCCTTTATTCAGAAAGGAAGATGCTGAAGAAAGTCGGTGCTGCGTGTGCAGCTTTCCACCACCTCTGAAAAGCATTCCTGAAAGCTGACACTGCCAGTAATTTTTTGTTTTGTTCCAAGGTGTTCATACTTCAGATGGCGACATTTTGACATTCACATCCATTATGTGAACGGATTGCGGAAATAACTCAGCTCTTACTCTGTCTGTGATATTAATCCCCAGCTGCTGGCTGCGGCACAGAGCCTGCCTCGGACAGCAGGCACCCCGAGTGGCTCAGCAGCTCCCCAACCCCTGCTGCGCTTGGCCCCAAGGAAGGCAAAGGAGCATTTCCAAAATCCGGCTTCCCCTGCTTCAAAATCTGAATCCAAGTTGGCACATTAGATCTTTCCTCCTTGCTGTGCAGCCACAGGTGCTTGGGGTGAAATATAAGGCCTTTAACATGAGCATTGTGATAATATAATATCACATCATGGGAACCCGGCGGGCTTCATTAAAATTGTACAAATGAGAAAGGAGTCAGCAAATTAAGATCCACAGCTCTTGTTCACATGGTAAAACATCATTAGCTTTGAGGTGGGAGACACTGTTACCTTTTACACCCTGTTGACTTTTAGTGCTGGTGTTCTTAATACACAGGCTGTAAGTTGGTTCAGAAAATACAAACTGTGGTAATTGCTCCAGAGCTCAGTTCATCATTCCTCAGAACAGATGTCACTGGGGAAGGAACCTGCCGAAGGAGAAGGGGAGGAGTGATGGAAAGGACTGGGGAGAGGAGCAGAAAATCTGAGTAATTTTGTGTGAATTAAATGGGTTACCCATCTGGACACAGAAAGAGGACTGGCAATGCCACGATGCCTGGTACTTGCTTTTACCAACGGGCACTTGTATAGTCAACAGCACTGAGGAGAAAACACATCACACGGGGGATACATCAAAGGCTGAAAAACAAATGCTTCCTTTGCTTAAGCATTTCCACAGTTTAAACCTTGCCTGGCTGCAAAAAGCAAAGGTGATGCATTTTCTTTCTGTCTGTCTTTCTTTGGGGATGGGAGGAAAAAACAAGGGAGGAAGACCTGAAGTGGAAAAACAAAACAGAACAAAAAAAAAGCCTCCTTGGAGCCATATGTGTGAATGCTGCCGAGGAGAGCAAAGACGCGCTGACAAAACAAGCCAGGAATGCTGAGGCCTGAGTTCTGAAACACATACGGTTTATGTTGTTCTTACCACAAACCAAAAATATGTTCCCATTTGAAATGGTTGAATCCACAGCTGTTTTAAAATCCCTTGGTACTTCTGAGACAAATGATCCAAGTCAGACTGTGCTAACAGGGTCAGTTTTAGAGCCAAGCGAGAGCTGTGACTGATGCAGAATCACTGCAGCTCCATCCCTTTCCACATCAATCATAGCTCAATGAAAATCCTGTGGGGCTGTCGGGCTCTCTTACAATATTGTTTACATTAGAAGATGATGTAAAGCTCCTCCAGCAAAACTGCGCTGCTGGATTATGATCTTCACTAACAGCAAAAGAGCTTAAGTTGCAGCTGCAGGACAGCACAGAGAGATGCAGGCACATACCCCCGAATTTACATCTACAAAAGCAGTCATTAATGTTTCATAAAATATACCCATTGATTCATCTCTGCAGGCAAATTCTCTCCCTTTAAACCAATGATTATAAAGCACCTTGGGGTGAGTCTACTTTCTAGGTGCTCTATAAAGTAACCACCTTGTATTGCCATAAAAGCCGAAATGGCTTTAATCCATTTCCTCACAATAGCAGTTTTAATTCACTCCAAGAGGGCTGGCTGTCAAGAAAATAGTATTTTTCTCAGATTCACACCTGAGGTCAAAACCTTGCCCTCTATGCCAGAGCTAATAAATCACAATTCTTTTTTCCTTCTCCTTTTGAACAGCGAGGACAGTCTCTTGCAGAAAGACAAAAAAAGGGTCTTTGCAGGAGCCCACGAAGCATCGTGGGGGAGGGATGTGGAAAAAGTCCCAGCAGCATCCCATAATCACGTACCAGTGAGGGCAGGCTTGCAGCTGTGTTGGGCCTAGAAAAGAAAGACTCAGCACCTGTTTACTCTTGACTGGAAGGTCTCAAGTTATGGCTGTAATGCTCTGATGCACCCCATTAAATATTTGCATATTAAACATACTGAAAATAAAACCCTTTCGAAGTGACAGGGAGTGAATAGCACTGCAGTCTCTCCCAGTCTCCACTGGTCCCTCTAATTGGTCCCTCTCATCCTGACATTTCATTGCTCTGCAGACAGGGTGGGTTTTAAGTCACAAATTCCGCAGGCATTCCAGAGGTGCGGAGCAGCCACTGCTCACAGACAAAGCCCCGGCAGTTCCCATCACAGGAACCTGGTTACTGGCAGCATTTGCCCCAGCTAAGGATAGGAGACTGGACAGTCTCACGCAGTGTCAACAGGAGCAATTGCAGCAGGTCATGAGCTCTCTTCTGCCCAGCTTTCCCACCATTAACATCCCTTCCCTAAACCAAGGAGAAGTCTGAAATCCAGAAGTATTTCCTTTTAACTACAGACTCTTCCTTCATCATCTGAGCCTCTGTGAAACCTCCTAACCACCACAGCTCCTGCTGTAACTAGAGCCAGGAAAAAAACATTCTCTGGGCTGCTCAGTGACATGCCAAGGTGCCCACAGAGCCTGCTGCCACCAGCCACCCAACAGCTCTTCCTGCTCAGCAGACCATGCTTGTTTGTGGCCACCCTGCACACCAGCAAAGTTCCCTGTACTGGTGACAGCAGATGGAATTGGGTCTTGCTCAGCATTTGAGCACTTGGACAACCCATGTAGTGCTGGAGAGCAGCCTTGGGGCTGGGAGGAACTGGCAGTAATGGGAGCTGGGGAGCACTGGCAGCAATGGGAGCATCCGTACCAAAGTGCTGGAGGTTCCTCCATCCCCTGGACAGTGCTGTTGGGATGAAGGCTCTGCCTCAGGGCACTGCAGTGTCTCAGGCCTGGGGACAACAGGAAATGTGGTCGGTCACACCAGCCATGTTGCCATGCACATTTGGCAAACTCAGCTGAAGTCAGACCTTGCATGTGGTTTCAGAGGTAGTTGATGTCTGGTTTGATATTCTGTTGACATGGTCTGTTTTCAGTTGTGGTTTCAAGCACCGGCCTCACAAGTGCTCCTGCCTGTACAGAGTGCTTTTCATTTGGGAAGAGTGGAAGCAGGGGCTCCCTCAGCTCATAGTCTGGGTCTTGACAAACATTAGGAGAATATTTAAGAAAAGGCACCTCTGCCTGGAGTGTGAACACTTGTTTGGGACTTTCTGGCTCTCCAGCCTCCATGTGAACTGAAACCCTGGCCCTGCAGGGCTCAGGAGAAGGGACCACCAACTTCTGGTGTCCTGCACATAACTGGCATTCTTGCCAGAGGTCCCAGGATGCCACAGCAGCAGCTCATCCATTCAGAGACAACCCCACAGCAAAGAATCCTCGGCTCTGAACCTCCGAACTCCCTGATGCAGCAGTGTGACTACCAAGGGCCCTCCTTGGCTGGCCTGCGGCCTGGAGGGCAGAGGCAGGTGCAGGAGAAAGCCCCTTTTGCTAGCCTGTCTCTTTGCAATAAATGCTGCTGTGTGATTTGCAGCATCAGAGAAAGATGCCTCATGCTGTGAAATGATGCCTGATGCTGCCCAGTCTCTAGGGGTGATCCTTCCACTGCCACACACTGGAAATGCTCCGCTCCTGGCACAAAGCAGCTTTATTCTTACGGCAGAGACTTTGATTGTGCCAAAGGAACTTGTTCAATACAACAGCCCCCTTTGTGCAGCTGCTTCACCCAGGAGCCATATGCAGTCCCAAGGCAAGGCTTGAATGCTGCAGAGGGCATTACATGATCCCTCTGCACAGAGATACATTCAGCTCAAACAGTGCTATTTTTGTCTTACTTTTTGGTGACTGCTGGGGGAGACTCAGATGAAGACAATGGCAGGGGAAGTGTGTGTGAGCCCTGCAGACACTTTATGTCTTTTCACTTGCAAACATGTAGAGAGAAAAAAAAAAACATCACTGAGTTCCTGATGTGCCTAATTGCCCAGCAGCAGCAGAAAGTGAGTTGGCAGTGTCTGCATCAACCCGCACCGGCTGGTTCCTCGCCTCACCATATGTCTGCTCAGACACTCACGACTCCCCTGAACAAGCCACATGGCAGCTTGGGCACTCCATAAGGGCTGTGCATGCTGTTCTAGAGGAATAATCAAAAATAGTTCCAAATGTTCACGGTCCTTGCTGGAGACTAGGACTGGTGCTTTCTATTCCGTACTTCCTTACAAGCATTACAGATGTTAGGAATGTAACCCTACCCTCTTACCAGTCACAAATTACAACAAATGGTTTAATTGCAATGACCAACTAGGTTGGCATTTCCTGTTGCTCTTTACTGACTGGATTATTTTTCGGTCACAAAACATCTGCAATCACATGTTACCTTGTAAGAAATGCTGTCACTGTCAGGTGTTATTGCTAAATGACCCTGAGCTTGAATGGTCTCAGAGGTCTGGAAGGTTCAGCTAATGCTGCCGCTCAGCTAGTTTCTGGAGCAGTGCAGCCTGCAGATCCCTGCCTTCCTGCTGGCTCCTGCCTTCATCGCACCAGCAGAAGACAACATTGCTGGGTGTTGCAACAGTTGCCCCCTCCAGCAAATCAACATTTTTCAGAGTGACATTCAGCAGTACTCTGAGCTCCTATCTCATTGCACGGAAGTACCTCTTTGCCACGATATACGCCTTTCCAAAATCAACACAGTGGTCTCAGCTTCTTGGTTCTTGCTGATGGAGGGAGGAGAATGCCGGCAAAATCTTTTGACGTTAGTGTATCACCATGAGATACTTCGGTGTGATACAGAGCTTTTTGGTATGACACAGTGGCAAGGGTTAATAAATGTCTTGGTGTGAGTATTGCATGCATCTCTCTCTCCTGGCATTTGGCTTCCTAGGAGCAAGAAGTTGACAAATGCCTTTCTCCGAATCTGCTGTCCTGTTAGATGTTCAATCAGGCAAAAATCTTGATTCCCTTCTTAGGGCAATGAAATAAAAAAACTTTACCAGCAAATAAGGCAACAGGTACAGAGACTCAAACATTTGTTACCCACCGGAGGCTCAACATTTTTCTTCTCAAACAGTTTTATACCCCATGCCGGTCAGGTACGTGAGCTCCCCTTTGGAATTATCTTCAGTGGGCGAGCGCTCCCTAGAGGCAGGGCGAGAGCTCTGCCAGCTTTAAAAGCACTGGGAAGAGCTTGGATCTGGCAGTGAAGCCTCTCAGCCCAGGGCATGCCAGAGGGTGTGCAGAGTGCTGCTGGACTCCCGGGCCGTGCTCCTCTTCTCTGGCAGCTGTGTGCAGAAACGCAGATGGAAATGTTTTCCACTCAGGCACTTTGCAAACCCTCACCCAAGGGCAGGCAGCTCAAATCCTCAAAAATCTACCAGCTGATGAGAAGTGAGCAGCGTGGCTGTTTGCAGAGCTTTGGGTCCACCACTATCGCTGTGTCTGGCGTCTCAGCCTCCCTCCCACCTCTAATCCCCTCGTAGCTATCTGCTTTAGTGCAAGGGTAGCCTTGGCTGGACTGCTTTTTTTTTTTTTTTTTTGATCTTTTCAGGCTGCCAAAACCCAAGCTGTCAAATACAAGTTAACAGACCGAAAACACAGATGTCCATTCTTGACTGAGTTTTCCATACAGACTGGACTTGCTCAGAGCAGCTTTTAAGGTCAGAGCACTGGCCCTTTTACCATGCCTGCCTTCCTCAGCAGTCGGTCACCCATCGCCAGTGGCGTTCACCACACCCTTCTCCTGTGAGCATTGCTTTTCACACACACTAGTTTCACTGAGCACACGACATCCATGGCTACAATTTATTAGGGACAAAAGCAAGGGCTTCATGACACATCTACTGTGTGTAATATAGCCCAGTGGGGATCAAAAATTTCTCAGTCAAAGTGCTTGAGACTGGCCTGAGGCAGGGGGATTCAAAACATGAAGGAGGTACGTCTCAATGCTTTTCGCTCACCTGGAAACAGAGATGCTCTGCATGCTCACAGATCTGAAAAGGTTTAACCTGCACACGTGCACGCAAAGATACAGCATACTTGTGTTATTTGTGTGTTCTTCATAAAGGACACAGGGTTGTGGGTCTCTAAGGTTTGCTAAGAGCCTCTATTATTTGCCACCCAAGCATGGGCAATGAGCACCTTCTTCATCAGTATGCCTCAGATCTTCTCCAGAAGGCAATATACCTGAGATCATCAACGTCATCAGCTTCTATGTCATTGAAACCTCAGTTTTTCTCCTGACACTACCAATAAAACAACATACTCAAGGAGCAGATCAGGTCTGTCATTGCATCAGTATGGGAGAAACCTGTTAGTTTTATCCTAATGAATGTACCAGTCCGCCCTCCACCTTCCCTGCTGGCTTACCTGTTTCATTCTCTTGCCACAAGTTCTCTTCTGGACAGTAAAGTCTTTGAGGGCAAGAGGTGTCTGAACTGAGATAGGCTTGTGCATGGGCCACCACAGTGGGTCCTGGGCAGGTTGACCTGATGAAGCCTTAGTATGGGATAAACTACAATGATAAAAGTATAACCTAGTCGTTGGAATCAAGCACAGTCTGCCAAGGCCACCCAAGCTGGTAACTTCGGGGGCTGTTGAGCTGTAAGTGAAAGGCAGTTTTTGTGTATCAAACTGCCACAGTGAAATGTGATTGATTTCTGAAACGCTCACCCATCAAAACTACCCTGAGAAGCCTCCAGCTCATTTTCAAAAGTGTCAGGGAAACCCAGAACTGAATAAATATTAAAGTAAGGTCTCCCCTAATGAAATGATCAATAAACTGCAGCAAAAATGAAGTGAGTACAATAATTCTCTACAATACCATATTAAGTTATTTTATTCTCTGCCACTCTAATCCCAGCTACTTTAACATGAGGTAGTAAGTCTGAGTTAAGTATCTGGGATGCATTTTCAGACAGGTGCATTTTTTTTTTATTATTTTTTTCTTTTTTTTTTGCTTTTGTCTAGAGTATAAAGAGTGGGCCACTGCCAGAGGCAGGGTACCAGGCTTGACAGACCAGTGGTCTGATCAAGTCTGGCATATCCTTTGTTCCTCTGTTCCAATTTAATGCCTGCTGGGAGTGAATTCCAGTCATGTGGGGATGTTTTTGCCAATGAATATTTACCAACATCCTGACTACCCTGGGAATACGGTTAAAAAACTAACTCCCAGGGAAGTGAACACATACTAGAATAAAACACTTAAAGATAAGCCATGAGCTTTTTTTGTTAACAGTGTAGTGAACAGCATTTGGTTCAATTCCCATGTAAATTTAGGACTAAACCATCACAAAGGCACATACTCCATTTGTAATTGTTGCTAGACCTTCATTTTCAGGCCAATTATAAGCACGTGTATCATGTTTAAAGATTATATTATTTTAACACCCACTGCATCCTAACAGTCCAGGAGTCAAATAGGCAGGTGCTAATCTGATTTCCTTAACTGTAGAGAAAGTAACTCTGTAAAAACACAGGGTTTGTGCAGCTAACCCCAAAAGTTCTAATCCCAAAATAGTTCCAGGAACTCCTCCATCATGTCAAGTCCATATATATGTCTATACACATCATCTTCATCAGCTGCTTTCCCAGTTCTGGTTTGAGGACCATTTGGTGCTTGTCCGTGGGAACTGGCTGATGATGCGGAATTTGTTCTATCTCTCTTTTAGCTGCTAAACTCCATTAAAACCAGCAAAAAATCAGTGGCATTCTTCCCTGGTGTCACATATAAAAGCAAGTAGTTGCAGCAGCTATAGGAATGGCATGTCAGTAGTTGAAGAAGACGAGATGTGTTCTGTGACCATATGAGGAGGTGGATGACACCGTCACTGGATGGGTGATCTCTGCTCCAACCAGCTGATGGGTTTCAACCATTGCACTGCATCTTTTTCATCTCTTGAAACAGCATCAGGAGTAGGCAAACATGAACTGTTCCTGGCCTCAAACACATCAAGTGAGACCTGTGAGGACAGAGGGCATCTAAGTTCTCCCTCCCTACATGAGGTTCACAAGAAACACACCTGCACAGGAGCTTTGTAGCACAGCTCTGCTAACACAGAGGCTGGAGGAATTCCAGAAGTACACAAATGCCCTGGCCTATGTGGTGCTCAACAAAGCAGTGCTGGCAGCCTTGACATTCAGCCTGTCCATCTGCTTAGAATTACAAGATTTTACAATAGACCACAACAAGGATGGAAGACTTTTGAATTTGAAGTCTCTTACATGGCATTTGATCATCTTTTCTGCCATTTCTCTGTGAGAAGAAGGGTTAGTAAGTTAGTGGGGAGTTTTGCATATATTTTAGGGGTTTTTATGCTGCAAGCATCCTGTAAACCCTTGTTGCAGAGTGTATGACTTCAAGAAAAAAGAAATCAAAGCCTCACCATGAAAGCTCTGGTGCTGGCGGCACAAATGCTCTATTCTGCTCTGTGATGTTGACCCGCTGTCCTGCACACAAATCCCCAGTCTCCAGAGGGGAGAGTGTTTCACCTTCCCGCTTTCATGTGCAAAATGATGACAGGGTCAGGATTTTCTCAGATGGAAGAGGTTTTGGGCAGGGAGGGATCTAGTGTTTCCAGTTTCACCTTGACTCACAGCACTTCGGAGGTATAATAAAACCATCTTCCAAGGCTCTTGGGAAAGTTTTCATGTTCCCATTCATGCCTTCACTGGCACTGACCTTTTCTCTTCCTGTGCAAGAAGACCTCACTATAAGCATGGAAAGAGGAACAGCTATGAGGACTTTCTACTTCTTCCTCCTGCCTTGTTTGGGTCTCACATGCACAACTAATGAATATCTGAATCTCATTAGTGAGAGTAAATGAGCAGCACAGGAGAGTTGATAGTGGGCCGTCTGACATGGGAATGCACATTTACACCACCCCTAGTCCTGCCTAATTTGGGGTGGCATGGATCTGATTGTGGTGGAAGGAATGAGACAGAACTCCAGTATTTATCCAGGTCACCATATAACCACAAGAAAAGTAGGACAGACAATTTTGCATTAACCTCTAATGTTAAGTACTTAATCAACAACTTAAATATTCTTCAAATTCCCAGCTTGACTGACAGCACCTGAATAGCTTTCTGCAAATTAAGTGAGCTTAAATTTAAGCACATTAGGGTTCTCTAGTTAGTATTGACAGTCATAACCAGGGTTTCAGCTATGCATATTTATGCTACAACACAGATAGGATGTTCAGTCTAGATTTGGAGGATTTAAGAATTTTTAGAGTTCCAAAAATAAATGTAATGGACCAAAGTATCAGAAATATGACATCTGCTTCAGTGCGTGATTTGCAAGAGACTGTAGGTCTGTTCCTTTGAGAGCTTTATCATTGCCAGAAAATACTAAGTCCTAAAAAAGTGTCAACTCTAATTTGCAAATACTGAGCCACATTCCTCACTCATTCCTTTCCAGGGCAGCCTGCCTACACTGTATCCGTTTAGGACGCTTCTCTCTTTTTAGTGCCAGAGCGTCTCAGAGTATTAAATGAATGTATCTTCATCATCCTTGCAGGGTAGCAAAGTGCTGTCACCAGTCTTTAGAAGATGGGGAACATGAGCCTTCAGCTTGCCCACAGTCTCAGAGGTAAAAGCAAGGAATAGAAAGACCATTTTCAAAATCCTGGTTTCCCTTTCATCCTTCCTACTGGGTGGCTCTGCTGTTTAGGCAGCAGCTTTTAATGTGTAGGTTTGCTGGTGAGAAGTGCAGATGAAAGCAGTGGTTCACCCTCCAGCCACAGCAGTCTGGCTGCGTGCTACTGGCTAAAATAAACAAGGTCCACGAGCTTGTCAGAACAGGCAGCTTCTCTATTTTTACACAATGCCCAGCAAATAATAGGCAATTTGCAAGTGATTAATATTTTATCCCTGTAATTCATAACTCTGCCTGTCATTTCCGAGTGTTACTGCTATTTTATAATTTCCAAAGTGATGAAGTCAAGTCCTGTTTACAGGGATACAGTTTTTGGCACAGCTTCCACACCACTGAGAAAAAGGCATATAACCACCAGCAGAAAGGAACTGTACAAGGGCTTTATAGAGCTTGTGAAGGCTGTTTTTAGTGCCTCTTACTCAGTTCCAACTTGCTAGGAGATATAGTTCTCAGCTAGACACATTAAATTCTGCCTCCACTGTGGTTTTCAAAGTCTTTTTTTTTAACATGAGTTAACCAGAACCGGAATTACAAACACTTGCTTAGTCTTTCTTTCCTCCCCCCACCTCAAAATTGCATCAAATATTTGATATTTATTGCATCTCAAAGCATAAACCTTGCCATATGGGACATGTAGGCTGAGAGATCCTGAAAAGAGCAGTGTGGATAATGGGTTTTTTTTATCTGTCAGCCAAAACTGTTAAAAAATAAAAAAGAGTGAGCCCCCAAATATTTCCTCAGGCCAGAGATAAAAGTTCGTTTTGTTTCCTTTTTTTTTCTTTTCCCTGACTTACCTGCCCTTACCATTATTATAAGCAGAATTGCAGGTTAAATAAAAATGAAAAGTGATTACTTTTTTTTAATAAAAAAATGAATTATCCAGAAGTTTCAAAGTTTTCTTCCTGTTTTGAGGAAACCCTTTGGAGTACAGCCCAGGTGGTGCACTGTTCACACTTACTAACAGTTTTGATTGTCCAGCAAATTTCTGGACTATCCAGCTTGGCAAAGAAAGCTGTGGCAGCCTGGGCTGAACAAAACTGCTCAGCTGAAGGCTCTACCTCCTGAACCACATGTTTGGCAGTAGCTGTTTTCTCCTGCAGCAGTTCCTTGGAGGACAAGGTTGCCTTTTAGACCAAAGTTAGGTGCTGAAAAAAGCAGCACCTTTTGTCATATTATTATATGGAAACAATTATGCAGCAATCCTTAAACTGTAATGTGGTGTCATCAATCTCTGTGTCATCAATCTCAGTGTCACTGAGAAAATGAAAGATTTTTGTTAAAGACCTATAATACATTTCGAATAAATACCAGTTTGTGTTTTCAGAAGTACCCAGTATACATACTGCCAGCATCTCTAAAAAATGCAAGAGGGGCCTTTTTTCATATTTTTTGTGTGTGTTTTGTTGGGGTTTTTTTAATATTTAAAATTTTTAAAAGCTGACACTTAGTGCATGATGCAAAAATACCAAACTTAGTATACCTCTCTGGGAGAAACAAAAAGTCAACAGGCTTCAGGGGTGACCTCCTTGGGTGGCAGACTTGGCATGAGTGAGGCAGAGACAGAGCGCATCCCCAGACCCAGTCATACTTGCTCGGAGCAAACAGTTCTGCAAGATTTGCTCTGGAGGGGACACCTTTGGTAGAGAAAAAGAATATTTACTGATGTAGCTGTTAGCTGCCATTAACAGGAAAACGGGTGTAAACTGCGAGAATATTTTAAATTTAATTTAATTTGACACTTGGGTTAGGTGTGTGCTATTTATATGTAAGCAATGCCAAGTGATTCCTCAGGTCTTGCAGCAAGAGTTAGTATGGATTCAGGGAGTTCTGTGCACACTGCAGAGCGAAGCTGGGAGCCCTATGTGGTCGGCACTGCCAAAACTCAGTGTTTAGAGAGGAGACGTAAGTTGTCTAATGGAATGGTTACTGATGGTAATCACGCCCCTGGGAAACAGCTTAACCTCTTGTGTTGAGTAACATTTGCATGAGCTGAGGACAAGTGGTTTGTTCTTGCCTGAGGGCTCTCCCTTATACAAGGAGAGGTTTGGTATCTTCCACCGGACACAAAGAGCGATTCCCAACCATCCGGGCAGGAGGCTGCGGGAGGACCTGTGCGGCACCGCTAAATTGTGGAGGCGGTGGGCAGATCTCCAGCTCGGTGTGTTCCATGTGCAGCTTGCTTCACCGTCTAGATACTGTGATTTTTACTGGATCACATTCAGTTTGAAGACATGGCCCTGGCAAAGTATTCAGAGCAGTAAAACGTTGTCAGAGATAGGAACAGAGCTTTTAACCCATCTGATTTGGACCAGCTGCAACTTTGTCAGTGGAGGACAGAGTTGGTCCCAGCAAAAACACTCAAAATCAGGATAAGAAGTGGTATAGGGAACTGCTGAAACCAGGGAAAACTGTCAGCTCAGCTAGGGATTCTTATTTCCCATGCCATGGCTATTAAAAATTTTGCAGTTCAGTCTGATGGCAAAAGAATTGATAGCAAATATAATGGCATTTTGTCTCCTGCTTACTGTCCTAATATTACATTATTGCAATAATAAATCCTTCAGATAGAGCAAGACGCATTCCCCAGACATTCAGTCACAGTGGTCCTACATTTCTGTCTGTCTGAAACATGTCGAGCACCTAGAAAGGCCATCTGCAAGTGTCAGGACAGCTTGTAGCCGTGGAGCTGGCACTGCCAGGTGCTGTGTCTGTCCTCACAGCTGACCCACAGGAGATCTGTGCATGGCTTCTGCTACACTGTGTTGTGCAGAGAAGATCTCAGGCTTGGATGCACCTTGTCCCACTAATTACTTCCTATTTCTATCCCCTGCAGTTTGCAGGCTACAGAAATGGGAGGGATCATTTACATGCTGGAGGACAGAGCTGCTGCAGTCCAGGGCTGACTCAACAACCTGGATAAATGAACTGAGAATAATGTCATGAAACTCAACAAACAACAAGTCCTCTACCTAGGGTGGAAAAACCCCACACAGGAGGACAGGTGAGGGTCAGGCAGACAGACAGCAGTTTGGCAGAAAAGGATCTGGAAGTCCTGGTGGACCAAATGTGGGACGTGAGGCAGTGTGCCCTGCAGCAAAGGCAGCCAGCTCCACATTGAGCTGTGTGAGCATGAAACACAGACAGTAGGCCGAGGGATATAAGAGTGTATCTGAAGCACTGCATCCACTTTTGGGCTCTACAGTACATCAACTAACAGGATTGAGTCCAGAGGAGGCCATGGAGATAGTGAGGAGGTTGGAGCAGACAGTGTACAGGGAGAGACTGAGCTGGGTTTATTCAGCATGGAGAAGGGAAGGTTTCAGGACAGGCTCCCCAAAAGGGCAGATGGAGTCAGACTCTTCAGTGGTACACAGCAATAAGCAATGGCCACCAGCTGGAAGATGGGAAATTCAAATTAGGTAGTGGGAAAACATTTTTCATCAGTGGGGCAGAAGAGGGTCCTGATGCTGCAACAGTTTTCCCAGGGAGGTTGTGGAGTCTCCATCCTTGTAGATGTTCAAAACCCAGATGGTCAAAACCCTGAACAACTTGCTGTAGTTGACCCTTTACTGAACAGCAGGTTGAAAAGATGATATCCAGAGGTCCATTCCTACCTCAATTAGTCTGTGTTTCTAAGGCAGTCTGCAGGCTAACTGGTGAACTGGTCTCCTCATGCATAAATAGCTGTTTAAGATTTCCTAGCATTCTTTTATCAAGCTATCCCAATATCTTTTACTAGGTGTTTTTAGTTACTTGTCATGAAACTACTA
>JAYRBT010000082.1:13811654-13917108 GCA_036023395.1 Myiotriccus ornatus | reverse complement strand
CTACTAATGCATCAGTGCATAAACTACCTGCAGGCCAGTCCACATTGCTAATTAGCTGGAGACAAGTCCAGGAGCTTTCTTATCCTATGTTCATTTATATCTCAACCCCTAAACCTAAATTATAGTGTAACCTCCCACCATAATCTAGAGCTTTCTCTAAACTCACGGCTAGTGGGCTTGCTAAAAAAGACTGAATTTTTCCCTTAAGCATCATTTAATTGAGAGTATTTTTCCTTTCTGCTGAAGAGAATAGTCAAAGTTTAGAACTTCCAAGTACCTGAAGCTACCATGAGCTTATAAAACCTCAGGCAAGTTCTTATGACGGCTTGTGTACGATTTTATGACACAGAGTTGTAAAACAAATGCATTTTAAAGCTTCATCCTTGCACTGCCCTACATGAGAGTGTCTCAGTCTGGCGTGACAGAGAGCTATGCTTTTCAGTGCATACTTGCAAGCTCAAGCCACAAAGCTCTACAAACCACTCTTCTGCACACATTTAGCTTGATCTGAAATTAATAGAGGTTAGCAAGTTCTGCCCAAAATAGGAATCCAGTCTTCTTCTGGAATATAGGTATATACAGACCTTCATAGCTGTAGCGAGATAATGAAACAGAAAGAGTTGAAGTATCTCCAGAAGCAACCTACCTATCTCTTTATGTTCTAGCTCTGATTGTCTTGAAAAGTAAGAGTCCATTATCTTTCAAACAGCAATGATTGTTTTTGAGTATTGAGGCACTTGATATGCTAAGGATATTCTTAGCAATACTTTCACTATTCCAGAGTGAAATTAGAAAATTATGTGCTATAAAGACTTGTTAGATCTTTCTGCTGTTTCCCACCGATGAAAGGTACAGGATGGAGTAAAATAACAGCATCACATTTCATCTCTTTATTCTAGAGAAGATTGATTGTAGCACAGAAACTTTCTGCTTAAGGTTACCCAACAGGCAAATGCTGAATGTACAAGAAGTGGAAGGACTTGTCAACTCTTCAGAGAAACTTCTTTGTAAAGGTGAACTCTTTACTGGAGTATTTGACACAAGCAGGGAAGAAGGTGTTAATCTGTTCACATCCAAGGCACAGTCTGCAGGCTGCTGGTAATTGCTGCCCCACAAATGTGCCTGTCATGCCTCCTTAGTCTTTAAATATCCAAACTCAAAATAGATGTCTGTGCAACATGTTGAGCCCAGCACTATTGTTTTGTGAGGCAGTGTTATTCATTTAGCTTCAGCCAGCTGCTCTCTGTATTCAGCCTGGAGGAACAGACTGGAATTTGTAACCAGACAGGCAGGCTGGGAAGCTATAACTTATTCCCTGGGCTGATAAACCAGTGCATCTAAAGTACAGTAAACAAACGCCCACTGGAAACCCATTCCAGTGCTGCGTTCCCTCCTTTCCCCCTGCCACAAATAGCAGTGATCACAAGGGAACCTGCCTTCATAAACAAATACCCTAGACCTTAATTCTAGTATCAGCTGCATGACACAGTGTTGCTGGTATGTTAAACACGGCACATAACAGCAGGATACACTGTTAGGTCATGCATGGCAATATAAAATACTAGGTAAGGTCTATGCCTTCTGCTGGGTGTGGACCTGAAACAGGTCAGTTATTTGTAACTACATTGCCCTCTACTGACAGATGCACAAAGAGGTTGAGACCCTAATTCTGCTGAACTCAACTCGGGGAGAGGCTGTTCTGCCACTTGTGGTGAGGCAGAAGCACGTTGTGGTGTCATGGCCCAGCCTGGCAGGACATACAAGCATTCATCTCCTTTGGTGGAGGCACCATTTATTCTAGTCCCAAAGATTCGTACTTGGCCATGAATTGATGCTTTCCACTGAGAGAGCCTCTTTCTTTGCCTTTTTTGAAAACAAATAAACAATTGTCTGAGCTGTTTTCTCTGCATTCTTCAACCTTTTGTGGACATTTTAAGCAACCATGTGCATAATCCAGCTGCAGGCGAATAGTCATTATGAGTGGGAGTGCCTCCAGCCCTTCTGCAGCACCCTGCAGCTGTGAGGAGCCTTCGCACAGGCATATCCTCTTTGCAATTGTTACTGCTGCTTGAGCAATGGGAATCTTCACAGGGATAAACTGCGAGGTCTGCCTCAGTATCTGCCCATAGGAAATATCAAAGCAGCAGATGAATACTCCTAGTCCAGTTCTCATTCAATGGTTGTGACTCTCTGGTTGCCTGAGGGAATTGCCAAGGCTGACAGAGCAGAGGGCTAAGAGAGCACATTTTGACTTTGTACATCATAGGCTCTCATTTGGCTTGTATCTGGCCTTCAGCAGAAGCTGTGCTGTCTGCTCCTTTTAACAGGCTCTCACTCCCCATATGTCTTTGAATCACCTCCAGCAACATGTGGGTTGCTGAGGAGATGGCACTCATTCGTGGAGCTGCAGTTCAAAAAGGTGAGAATTGGCACATCAGATTACAAAGTCTGTGAACTCCTGTTTTGGGACAGTGGTTTATTTTACTAAGATAGTTTCCTTTCTCTGGCCTCTGTTTAGTTGAGGTGTCAGGAAAGCTTTAAAGAAGGCAAATGCAATTCTACAGCTATGATAGCGAGGGGAGTTATACTGTATCTTCTCAGTTAGTAATTCATACAATCAAGACTCATTTATATGTGTTCATTAATGTAGGGAGAAATCTCAGATGCCGTGTATTTTCTCAAGGGAAATTTCTATTAGTGCCTTTTCCATAACAATTCAAATAATACAATTTTCTTGCCGGTACTATGCAATTTTTCCTGTCTCAAAAAATACTGTTTCATACCAAGAGAAACCAATAGAAGAAACACGTTATTTGCATGAGAAAACATGTAGACATCCACACTGAGAAAAGAGTGTGTACAGTATATGTGTGTGTATGTGTCCCTCCACAATAGGATGCATATGAAAAAAATCAGCACAGTTGCTTCAGGGACAAATTACTTTCTTCCAGTCACTGGTGGATTAGAAATGTTTTCAAATATTCCCTGAAAACAAAACAAGTGGGAACATCTGTGAAGCCGATGGGCTGTGGTGTGTGTGGGACAGGGTGAGTTCAGAGGAAGGAAACCAGCCATTGATCAACCCACCATCAGGTGTCATCTCCACTGCTGGGAGTGCTGGCATGGAGGCAAGCTGGACACAGGAAGGAACTGAGCAGCAAACAAGCCATGCATGAAGCCCTGGAATGAAAAGTGCAAAAAACAGTGAAGGTTAGGTAATGGAGAACTCCAGCCGTGTAGGAAGAGGAACAGGCTGCAACTCATTCCAGCCCAATCACTTCAGGACAAGGGTGTAAATCATCTGAGTGTGCGCACGAGACGCTATTTATAGCTGCTATTTGAAGTACTTCTTATTTATTGTTGTGTTTATGCAGAAGGAAACCCACTAGTACAGGAAAGATGCTACTCCAGGTCTCCAGTGCTTCCTGCAAATTTTATATGTACACTTTTCCCGGCTTTATTTATGTTCATGCTCTTTATTTTGAAAAGCAAATGGACTAATGACGTAGTGCTGATAGATGTTTATTGATACCAGTGGGGTCCCCTCCCAGGGAGCTCTCCAGAGGTGGGGGGATTCCCGGGCTGATGAGCATGTGCATCTCCTGCCAGGTCTTCCATTATCTCCTCCCTCAAGGGCACAGGAAGAGCTGAAAGATGAAACGCTCCAGGCTCATCTTCACAAGATAAATAAATAAGTAGCAGGCAGAGGGCTCAGGGGGCTCTGGGCTGCTGGAGGCCTGGAGGAGGAGGTGGCAGGTGAGCGAGAGGGCATGGTGAAGGTCAGCACTGGCTTTGCTCTGGGGAGTTTGTACAGCTCAGTTACTCGCCACTAAATGCTCCAGGCCAATGAAATGTGTTACTCCAGCAGCCCCAGGAGCCTGTCTGATGAGAGCAGTCCAGTAGCTGTACTTTCCCCCCAGGGCTCTTTCCCCTCTGCCAGCATGGCCTTGCTTAGGACACTGGTATGGCGAGTAGCACACAGAACCCCAGGCAGCCAGACCCTCGGCCCAGAAAAGTGGTTTTCAGGCCTTGCCTGTCTGTTGTCCCAAAGGGCTTGGGAAGGCTAAAGATGCATCCCTACAGTGCTGACAGGTTTGGTTAGCTCTTAGAGATTGCTCCTCTGCCCTTTCTGTCAGTGGGACACCCCTCCCCGCCCCCAGTAATGGCCATGGAGTAGCAGGATTGTTTGAGGGGCAGATCTGTTTACACCGACACTTCTTGTGGAATGAGACATGAGACTGGCTGGTGGTTCCCACTTCTCCTCCTGCTCCAAAGGCAAATTTCTGTCCTGCCCAACTGGTACAACTTAGCAAGGTCTTTATCTGGTGGGCTGGAGATCTCCTGCCCAGCAAGGTGCTGTCACAGATCGGGTGACATTATCCTGATTTGATAAGAGGGAAACTGAGGCAGTGAGATAGCTCTCAGCTAAAGGAATTGTCCTCTCCACTTGCATGCCCATGTAATCCCATTTCAGTGCCAGCCCTACTGTAACCACCCAGCTCTCCTTTACCTGGGATGTTTGTTTAACCCTCCCCTGAAAGGTTGGCTTCACTTCTGTCCCTTCATAAGGCAGTACAGGGATCTCAGCTGTTGACTGAATGTGCCAGTAGTCCCCGTTAACATCAACGAGGCAATACTGTTTGTTTCCTTACTAAACAAACACTTAATACATCATAAAAAAAGCCCACAATACGTATTATTTAGAATACCAGTGCTTTAGTTTTAAACAAAACCCATTCAAGCAGTAAATCCATTGGCTTTTCTCATACAAAATATCCCCTTTGTTACCATTACACATACTTGTAATGCAAGGTCACACCATAACACTTGCACATCTGCACTGCAGTACACGCATGTAAACACAGTCCTCTCTGCATGTCTTTCAGAGATAAATTTTCTGATCATACTATGATTTGTAGTGTTGACCCAAATTTCTTAGACTTGGAAGAGTATCATCTTATTTGTTTTCTAAATACTTCAAAACACTTTCAGCAAGCAGTCTGTATATCTTCATAGCTAGCAATATTTTGCTGTTATGACTTGACCAACCTCTTCTGCTCCAGTGAAAAATCTCTGCTTTTGCACCTACACTAATATTAAATCATTTGGCCAATTAGTGCACACAGCTGAATTTAATTTCTAAATTTGTAACTCCTCTTTAGGCTGAGACCTCGTGGTCAGTGAAGAGGAGAGACATTCACCTGGTTAGTTTTTCAAGCTGAATTAACTTTATTAGAAGTTAGAAACTGGGGGACTTTACTTGTGTCCTTCTAGCTGAATTGTCCTGCACAAGAATTAGTCAAATAAAAATGCATCGTCATTTTCATATGATTTCTCTCCCTTTCCTTGCATTTCCCATTACAACCTGAAGTGTGAAGGTGGATCGTTCCTCCAATTTTAGAATCACAGAAGGATGTAAGTTGGAAGTCACCTCAAGAGATCTCCCCCAAACCCCACTCACAGCAGATAACATCCAACTTAGTAGCTAACTAGAACTTTCCATGTTCCAGCTTGTGTCCATTGCGTTTTGCTGTGCATCTCTGAAAAGAGCCTGGCTCCCTCTTCCTTCTTCCCACCTCCTATGGAGCTGTAAACAGCAGCAAGAGTCCTGACAGGAATCCCTCCCAGGCTGGGCAGGTCCTGCCCTCTCAGCCTCTCCACATGCAAACATCTTGCTGGCCTCCACTGGGCATAGTTCTGTTTATCAAGGTCTGTTTTGTACTGGAGAGTCCAAAACTGGACATTGCACTCCCAGTGTGGCCTCGCACATTCTGAGTAAAACATAGTCACTGCTTTCCTTGGTCTGTTGCTTCCTCAAAACATGAAAAAATACTTCAGATAGTAGGAGCAAAGGCAGCCACTGCTGTGTTACTGGGAATGCGGATGTCATAAACAGGAATTTTGGAAACAAAGTAACCTCTTCCTTTCCTGTCTCCAGCTGAGGATTTAAGCCAAGCACACTAGGCTTCTCTCTAGCAGTAGAACCCTGCTTGAAAGCCACCTTTCATACCCAATTTCCCCTTCTGATAATTTAGAAGAGGATTCACTAAGAAGGGTAGAAGAAAGCAGCTGCTCTTAACTTTCTTTTCTATACTTGTTTTTGTCCACAAAAGCCAAAGCAAGGTGCTTTATTAATATCTTGGCAAAAAGGAAGAGGAAGCATTTAGCCCAGGTGCTGTATTCTGTGTACATTATTTTAAATCACTTGCATTAGTAACCTCATGATAATAAAGTGCCAAGAAGAAATTTGGTCTGCTTTGCTCTCCTCTGAAGGGAATGCATTTCCCTCTGCTGAGTGCACCTCCCAGGAACCTGCAAGCATATGGTCTCTTAGGTGTAAGTGATTCTCACCTGCTTTATTATCTTTAGCGGGAAGGAACTAAATATATAACAGATGCTCAAGTACCTTGAAATGAATGCATTGTGCAAACAGAACTGTCATCACAGCCCTTGCAGTCACATTTTTCACCTGTTGTTTGCTTGTTTGTCTGTAGCTTGTTTTGACAATGTGTTAGGTGGCTTTTTAAGAGCTTGGAAAACTCCCAGTTTCAGAGCTGTGTCTTATGTCCTAATAAGTGGCATTTTCATATCTAGACTATTTAATCTCTGCTTAAAAATCAAGTAAATGTAGTCTACTGCACCCCCCAACTTTTTTCCTTTTCTTTTTTTTTTTTTTAATTGTTCTAAATTCATGTTTGGTAACAGACAGTTTGGCAGAAAAAGGTGTCTAATCTTCAGACAGCAGAAGACTTAGTCCTCTTTTTGTTTTGCTTGGAATGGATCCAAGTACAAAGTCTGGACCTGAATTTTAATTCCTTGCATTTTGGATGCTTTCAGATCAGACTTCAGGTTTAGAACATCACAAAACACAAACAAAAACATACATTTTGGCTCTTGACTAAGGGGCTTTTTTCCTTTCTTCTCTCCGCATCACTTTCAAGTAGGGTTTGGATGAGGATTTTACTTGCTCTCATGTTCCTATTTGCTGAACTAAAGCTGTCTCATGTCATCATGTGAGCAAGGTCCTCAGCCCAAGGGTCTTGAGTGCAATTAATTTTCCTTGGTTTGTTAAATGTTCAGTCTTCATAACAGAAGTGGAGTAAGGCTTGCCCTGGCCTTGAGGGCTGTGGGTTTTATGCTTCTGTCTGTCAGGTAATATGTACTACAATCCTCTTAGCACATAGAAGTAAGCAACTAGTGCTTGTGTCCTCCTGTGTACCACTTTTCAAGTTCTCTACCATTTCTGGGACAACAGAATAGGAAGAGAACCCATCCTCTCATCACCTGTTTCTTGGTTGCCCCATGTTCATGGCTGTCAGCCATGCTGCACACAACCTGTGACAGGTGTACTACAGGGTTTACCTGTCCCAGGGCTTTTCTTGTGGAAACAAAGAGATTTTGAGATTTTTTTTTTCTCTCTAGATGAATAAAGGTGTCACGAAAATGATGGGTTCGTGGCCAGTTTGATTGTTTTGAAGGTGTGCCTGTTGCATTGTTGAATTTAAACACAAGGATGCAAAGCACAAGGAAGCCACATGGCAAAGCTTTGGCTAAGTGATGAACTCCTTAGAGATTCTGTGCTGCCAAGGACTTCTGGAACATGTCTGGTGGGTTGTTGAGCTGCTCCACAGCTCACATGTAGGACAAGGTCTCTGTCCTTATGCCCACTAGAAACAGAGAAAACAATGAAGATCTGCTGATATTCAAGTAGTTTTAGCCTTTCTTCTCTCTATAGGATGTTTGAAAGTCTCTCTCCCCAGTGAAGCCTAGTCAGAAGGACCAGCTTTTCCCTATGTAAGTCAGTTTATTGTGATGGTTAAATGGATGGAGAAGAGCAGCTCAGCTCACACTCAGTGTAGTCTGCCACAGAACTGTCACACCTGATTTGCTGAGTAAGTTTTTTGTCTCTTTGGTCCACTTTGGCTCCAGTTCTCCAGCCTTGTCCTGTATCATGCTGCAAAAGAAATGACTTCTGCTATAGGGACTAGAAGACACATATTGCCCTCAAGTCAAATCTTTACTGCAAGTGCACCTGGGGCTGAGCAGAGCCACTACAGCCAGGGAGAGCTGTACCTCTGCCTCCTGCCACACCAGGCAATGTGCCACTGCAGGAGTTATAAAAGGCTGCAAACAGCTGCACCTGGAAGGATACAGGCTCTGTAGCTCCAAGAGTGTGAACCTCAGATGGAGTTCAGCCACTGCTCTTGCTGCAGGACTTCTATATCTTTTCTGGATACATAGGCAGGTCCACAAGACAAACCTGAGCATTTTCTAGTTGCTGTTCTGATTTACTCCTTACCCTGCAGCTTGGTTTTCATCATTTGTTATTCAGAGGTCCTTGACTCTCTGCAGTCTTAGAGTGTATGGAGAGCTTAGGGACATAACTGAGGGCAGCAGGTTCTAGCTGGCAGATGAGGTCTTAAAAACTGCTTTTGTTCATCTCACCCCGAGAGATGTGTACTGAGAGCGTGGTGTTGGCAGAGGCTCATCTCTCATGCTCACACAGCCCTGATCCACAGCTGACCACTACGCACACTGGGGTCATTTTTAAGCTCTGCTGCAATCTTCTGAAAGTTGTTCAATCCAACTCTGGGATGCTCCTCCCAGACACTGGGCACAGGACAGCGGTGTTAGCTGACTTGCCTCCTTGTGTATGATGTGACTTGGGGCACTTAGTCCTCAGCAGAAGAGGAGGTGCCTGAGCCCCTTCCCTGTCCAGCTCACAGCAGAAATAGGACCTTATCTCCTCCTCCATGCACCCACCAGATCGGTCAGGTCCCAGAAATGGTGCAAAGGCTGCTCTGCACCTGCATGAACACTGAAACAACACATAGATACAGTGCCTTGGCTGGGGCAGAGCAGAGATCTTCTAATATTAGTGCACTCACAGTCCAACTTCCCTCTCTCTAGCTTCTCCAGTATCTACTGTAACTTCAGTAGGACTATCTGGAAAGCCAAAGTGAGCAGAGGCTGACTTTCGGCATAAGAGAGTGATGCCTTTATCCCAGACTTTCTCCTGTTGTTTTGTGTGTTAGCTGATGGGGTTCATTTGTGTGACACCTAATTTCTGGTACTAAACCATGACAACCTCATCTTAAAAAGTAACAGCTTCCAGGATTAGTCCCTGCTGCCTCTGGCATGAGTGACAAGGTGTCTAGACGGCTCAGAGGTGCATGTCTTGAGCACAGACTGCATGAGCATAGTTTGCAGGGATAAAGCAGAGATTGTCTCCCTGTAGGCCCCTGCTTCAGGGCTCCCTGAGCTCAGGCAGGCCTGGTTGTCTGGTGAGGTCCTTTAACCAGTGGGCAAAGAGCCTAAATTTCAGTTTGATGTGAGACAAACAAATCACAACTTAGATCCTGGAAGTTTCTCTGTCTAAACTAAAAGGATTGTGTCGTGTTTTCATTGATTTATTCTTTTTTAATAGTTTAAAAATACCTAGAAGCAACACAATGGCTGTCCAAGTCCTCATGCCTTGAAATACTTTCAGGATGAGATAAAACAGAAAGTGTTGTATTGTTAATACAATATCTTTAGAAGCCAGAAAAATCTTTGGAAGGTAAATGAGGATAATTCTGTGTGTTTATTTACTTCATGAAGAAATTATCTAAGAACAACTCACCCTTGAAAAATTGTTATGGTATACTACTACATATGGGTAGTTAAGCTCCAGGCAATTTCTTTCAGTTCTGCAACTTCCATGCATGCATTAGGCCACCTGTCTTGGCACCTGGGCTTTGCTCTGTCATTCAACTACTTCAAGTTGCATCTCTCATGGATTTTTTGTTTACAGCTTCATTAAAGGCAAGGCACTCTGAAACCCTCTTGATTTTGAAGAAGATGTGACATCTTGCTGCACTGACATGTGCAGCAAGCAGAGGTGTTCGCTTCTTTGCTATAACACCAGAACTGTAGAAAACTGGGAACATTTGCAAAGCACATTATGTTCTGGCTGAATTTCAATGGGTGTTTATAAATTCAAGTAACAATGACTTAAGTTAATCTGACCCTCATTCTCACCTACAATCTCCGGCATTTTTCCAAATGTAGGTTTTTATGGTTATTGTTTAAACTAAGACCAATATTGGTTGACACAGGTTTGAATACTAGGAAAAATGTACCTAAACCCAACTCTCTGCTAATCCTGAGGAGCTGCACCTTGCAGAATCTACTGGCCTGAGAACAATTTCATGAACAAGGAGTAAATCTGCTCTCGCAGCATCAGTGAGGGTTCGACAGCAGAGCGTGGCCACTGCACTGCATAGCACCCTCTCGTGGGAACTGGCCCTGCTCCTCCACTCCCTTCAGACAGAATGGTGCAATCAACATTGTCATTGCAAACCTGGAGGCTGATTTTTCGATGATAACATGCCTAATTTTCAAAATCCATTATGGTGCACCTGCAGATGTCAGTATAGCCTAAAAAATATATCCTTAAAAACAGGGCTCCTAATTAGTGAAGGTTAAGCCACTTACACAAAGCTCATGACTTTGCTCAGGACTCGGGGGCTTTCTAAGGGAAGAGGCCACTGCAGTAAGTGTCCATATCTTTCAGTCCACAAAATCAAGACAACTGAAAGGAGACAAAAGGGATGGAGGCTGGAGAAAGTAGCTTGCACAGCACAGGTAAGAATGGGTCGGGGCTTTCTAGTTTGTGCAGCATTGGCTGTGGCTCCAGAAAGCACAGGTTTGATGTCAGAGTTGTCCATTAGCGCACCTACACTTTGTCTTTTGGCCATGTTTCTAATAGGAACACGTGCTGATAGAGTGTTTCAGGACATGTTATTTGCTTTTAGAACGAATGTCCAGCTGGTTCAGCCTGTCCTGTCAGCTCAATACAACATTTGAAATAAAAGTATGGGCATTCTGCATCACCTTTGTGTATTTGCAGGAGGTTAGAAGTGTAACCTTGGGTGAGAAGCTGGAGCCTTTTCATTTCATATTACTTCTGCCTTGAAGAAAATGGCAATTACAGAGGTCAGATTTCCTGCTGTATTCTGAATTTTTAGAATAATAATGAAGATGGGATGGTTATTCTTAACTAACTCATGAAGGTAATCCTCTGTGCTCAAGGGCACTGCCTGCCCTCTGAGCTGATGTCTGTGTATCAGAAGTGCTCCTTTTTCAACCAACATGAGGAAAAATTACGGATGGACGTGCAGTGGTATCTCTAACCACAGCAGTTCAGGGGAGGACGTGGAAAACAGGACTTTGAGGTGTGGGGGGAAGAGACTGATTGTGATGGCCGCATGCAAATGTAGCCAGGATGGCTGGGATCATGCATGGCGCAGGAAGGAGGTGGCTGTGGCACTGCACCAGCTGCAAAGCCTGAGGCGTGGGGTTGGACTGTGTGCCAACACAGCAGCCTTGCTGCTGCCGGGGAGGGCAGAGCGCTTTGCAGGAGGGTTGTGGAGGCATTTGCTGGGTTTCTCCCACATGGTCAGAGTTGGATCCCCCACTGAGCTGAGCTAGCTCTGTAATGTAAAGCTACATGTATTCACATCATCATTTCGTAGCCTGTCCAAGGTAGCCTTCCCTGGATCTGAGCAGCAGATGAATGTCAAATAACTTTCCTATAAGGGAGTTCATGCTAAGCCTTTTTGAAGCCTGGCTTATAGCAAACACCATGGGGATATAACACAGCAGCAAACGGCCTATGCAAAGGGCTGGGATAACTCAGGCATACGGTGTCTCTGGAGATTACTCAGAGGAAAAGCAGCATGTCTGGCTGAGCCTGCGCCTGGGCAAGAAAGTGCATTTTGTATGTACCTGTATCACTTTCCCCCTTCCACGAAAAAGCAATGGGTTTTTTTGTTTGGGTTTTTTCCTATTTAAACATTGGAGGATTGTAAAAATTGATGCCAGCCAGTGCCTCAATCCTGTCAGCAGCCTGCATACCAGCACATGGTCTTTGTGCCCATGAAAATCAGTGAAGGGATGTCTAGTAAGGCTTTACCTCACATATGAGCTCTATCCTGTGCCAGTTGTCTGTTGTTAGCTAAACAGGATAAAATAAAAATGTGTGATCAACAAATAC
The DNA here is from genome assembly GCA_036023395.1 of Myiotriccus ornatus. NCBI lineage: Eukaryota > Metazoa > Chordata > Aves > Passeriformes > Tyrannidae > Myiotriccus > Myiotriccus ornatus. The sequence goes on along the minus strand of JAYRBT010000082.1, from coordinate 13,905,071 downwards.
CTTCATGTCCTATTTATAGAGTTTTGTGTCATGGGCTGAGTTTGCCTGAGGCTCTTTCCAGAACAGACATTGCAAGTACTTGGTCAGGATCTAAAATTATGCCTAGAGATGTCTAGACATGCACAGGCACAGACCAAATGGGCCCACACAAACCTACAAGAAGGTGAGTCCAGGAGAATAGAACATGGATGTGACTTCTCAACCACGTGTTGCTCGTGAGTGTGATACCCCAGCGATCGCTGAGGCGAAGCCGACAGCGACAGGCACTGGGAGGAGTGATGCTGCCAGGTGTGGGTGCTAAGCAGGTACTATGCACAGCACCACCATCTGCTCCAGCCTGCAAAGTTCGGTGCCTGTTTGTTGATTATCTTATCCCCTTAATCTGTGTGTTTTAATCCAATAAACCAGTGCATGCAGGAGCCAAAGACAGCAGAGGAGTGAAACAAAAGCTATTTATTCTACCCAAAACAGTCACACTGAGCAGCTTAAAGCTGACAGGACAGCAGTAAACAACCAGTGTCTTTGGCTGTGAGAGTTTGCTCTAAGCCAAATGCAGCTTACAGAAGTCCCCCAAGACTGGGTTTGTTTTCTGCTTTGGTTGTCACCTATTCATAGGACAGAGAGGAAAAACTTTGCAGGTCCTCTTGCTAACCTCTCTCCCACAGTGTGGCAGGATACCAGACCCTGCTGCTCTCAGAGTTGAAAAATAAAGAAATGCCTGTAGAAACAAGAATCTGAGTATGTCTTGTCTTACTTCAGATCTCCTGGGTTTGTATATAATAATACTGCCGAGTACACCAGACTCAGATCATAGCTCAAGCCTCAGATCTAGATAGAAAAGCAACCTCTTTGCCCTCTCCTAGGACCCACTGCATCGCCTCTCAAACTGCTCTTGTCAGGAGTTTCTGAGGTTGTGACAAACTGGGGACCCACAGCATCCTTGTGCCTGAGGTTGGGGCAGAAAAGAAGATGTCAGGGGAGGCTGAAACACCGGCTGCATGATGCTCTAAAAGTATCGCTTTCCCTCTTTGAGCCTCAGGAAAGCATCCAGGACTAAACCTGCGACAGAAACAACAGCTTTTCAGGAGCCATCTCAAATCTATCCCATAGGATAATCTCTGTCTGAGTTGCCCAGTGGCCTATGGCAGGTGGCCAGTAGTAGCTACTGAGAGAAGGAATGTGGTGGATCTGTCTATACTGTAAGTGGTCTTTATTCATTCTTACCTGTTCTTCCCTGCCCTGTATTTGGAGTCTTCCTTGATGTCCTCAGTAAACTTCAGTTAATGGACAGGCCCTGAGATCTTTTTTTCCTGCCAAGCAACACAATTTAATGAACTCCAGCGGTGCTTAAAAGTCAAGTTTTGCTGGAAGTGCAGCAAATTAAAGGCAAAAGGGTGCTAAACTGCTGTGTGGCCTTGTGTGCCTGGGAAGGGTTGTGTGATGCTGAGCAGTTTCATCCCACCTGCTTTCTGGTGGCTCAGGTCCTGACTGAGCCTCTGGCAGCTCTAGATCCTCCTGCTCTTGCAGGCCAGCCTTCCACAAACAGCACTGCAGGCAGGCAAGAGTGAGAGTCCCAGCAGAGCACTTCCCAGCATGGGAAAAGCGTGCAAAAGAGGAATTTCTAACTGGAGTGCTTTCCTCCTATTAGGTTTTTGAATAACAGATGTTTCCCACTGACATTTCGCAAAACCTTCTCGGGGAGGTTTTCATGGCTTTCAAGACAGTTTCCAGTTAAAAGAAACTTATGAAATTGCCTACTGTTTAGCACCTGTTTAATATCAAGGAGAGTGGAAACTCACAAAGCCTGTACTAGCACTAAATGACCACTCTCTAAACACGTCACTTCCAGTTTCAGTTCCTGCCCTACTGTGAACCAGGACACGACAGCATCTTTGATCTCTGACAGGGGGAGCTTAAGGATGTGTGCAAATATGGAGGCATTGCTATAGTGAGTGTTCTGGCTGTGCCAGTCTGTGTCTGTAGCAACAGTCAGTCAGAAGCTTTTGAAGAATTTCATAGTAGGCAATTAAGGAATAACCTTACTAAGCCTTGTCACTCAAAATGTTTATGTCTTGAAATACATAGGCTGAATAAAGTGGCCTCTTATTTCTATAATGATATGAATATACAACATGTTAACTTGAAGGTTTCTGGCACAGCAAACCTGTGACTTTGCGGGTTATGCTGCAGAGAACAGAAAAACACCTTGTTTTCAAAGTACATTAGAGTACCTAAGAGCACATAAAAGCAAAATGATGCTGTAATTGCTATAGTCTGCTTTGTGCTCCACTCGTGCTTATTGACCTTCCCAGCTCCCTTTGCTTTTGTCTTTTTCCTTCTTTGTAACCAGCTCTTGCCCACTGTCATCTCCTTCTATTGCTGCATTAGGTACTAATTTCTAAGGCAAAACATCTCAAAGCATTTCTTTAAAAACCTGTGCTTGAAGAGAACTCTTTTGCACCAAGGTAGCTTCAAAAAACACCAGCATGTAGGAGAAGACTAAACTGTTCTTTGAACAGGTCATGTCCTTTTCTTTGGAAGTGTTCCTTTCAAAGTCGTTGAATCCATAACCCTACTACCCATCTTCACCCTCTCACCCGATGTGATATTCCCTCCTGGTGGTGAGTTTTGTTTAAATGTAGTAGGCAGTTTGCAGTGTAAAATCATAGTCAATGCAAAACTTCACGGCTTTTGTATTGCCTTTATGCTGATACTTAACTATCTTCCTTTTATAAATCAGCTAGCAGGTGGTAGGATGGTCCATGGAGGTCTCTCTGGTGAGCCATTCTTCAGACCAACAAAAGTCCCACACCTTTGTGCATAAGACTTGTAGTGTTGGGTTTGTTTGTAAATTCACCCCATGGTTTAGTACATCAGGAGACTGAAAAACACAGGCTTAAAATCCAACCATGCTTTGCTGATGTTCCCAGTGAGCTTCAGCCTGCAAGCCTCAGTGAAGTCTTGCTCAGCTGGGAGCTGAAAAACTTGATCTCCTGCATACCTGCTCTCAAGGCACTTAAGAGTTCTCTGACAACCTGCCATGTCTAAGCAGAGTAAGGTGAGCCAAGGATAGCTTAAGATAAATCTCCATTTTCCTCTTCCCTTATTTGGACTTACAGTGCAGTCTGAACTTTGTTATTGACTTTCTTTGGCTTGGCAGATTACTGTGAGCTGCACCATGCTGGGACGACATTATCATATTAATCTCAGTGAAAGACCAATTTAGGGCTTCATGTGTTTTCTGAGAAGTTCCCAACATCTGTTAACAATTTGAACATGAATGTTCATTTTGTTTTGCCAGTGGGTACAGCCACAACTACAGTAGTCAATAAACTTGTGATGGGAAAAGAGGCTGAAGACTCATTGCCTGACGACTACCAAAGAAGCACTGGCAGGCTAGGTTTCATTCCCCTCTGCTTCTCCTTCTTCACAAGAATCTAAAGCCTAAGTACTCAAAACCTTTTAGGTACTGCAATGCCACTTCTTGCAGCACCCAGTCTTTAGCCATTTGGAATGTAAAGCCCTCGTTTAGCTCCACTTTCCCTATGATGGGCATGTGGCCCTCTTAGGAAAGGATAATTCAGTGGGGGTTGCATGACTGGGCACCCAGGAGGTGTGGCCATGGGTCCTGCCATTTTGGGGGTGCATTGTGCAGACTTGTTCCTGAAGTAGTCACTAAGGATAGGCTTTTTCTCCAGACCTGGACAAAGGAAGACAGGATGGCCACTGCCCCATGCTGCCTGTAGGACTGGGACCAGTTGTAGAAGTGCAGTTTGAATGATAATTCCCCCCATCTTGGGTAGCTGCTACTGCTCCCCTGAACACTGGACTGTCCCAGGCCAGAGATGTGGCTGTGCTTTCCTGTCAAAGTGCCCCAGTCCCAGAGGAAGAGCACCATGGGATGCTCTAGAGGATGGATGAGGAGCAAGCAGAGATGCTGGGATGTGTGGCCTGTGATAGCAGATGACTTCTGTCCCTGTGACTGTGTCCATCACAGGATCAGCAAGTGAAGACCATCCATGCCATTGGAGGCTCTGGTACCTTCCGAGCCAGGCAAGCAGCTGAATGCTGGGATTGTCCATGCCGTGTGGTTTTCTAATGGTGAAGCCAGCGGAAAGGGAAGGGAGTTACCAGCAGTACCGATACTGCCAGGAAGTGCTTATTTAGTGGGAAAGAGGACTTCCAAACACTGATATGTTTTCTGATGTGTTTCCTAGATCGCATTTCTATGGAGTAGAAAGCAGGTGGAGAGAGAGTATGCCTGATTTGGGTCTTCAGGTCATATTATGCAAGGCTAGTACAAAATCCTGCACCTAAGGAGGAACGACACCAGCATGACCACACCTGGAGTGCTGTGTCCATTTGTTTCTGAGTTCCCCAGTACCCAACACATACAGATATGCTGTAGAGGGTCAGATGAAAGGCTACAAAGATGATTAAGGGACAGGAGCATGTCTCCCATGAGGAAAGGCTGAGAGATCTCGGACTGTTCAGCCTGCAGAAAACACGACTCAGAGGAGAATCTTATCAATGTATATAAATACCCGAATAGAGGGTGCAAAGAGGACGGGTCAAGGCTCTTTTCAGTGGTGCCCAGTAACAGGACCAAACTGAATGGGCACAGACTGAAACACCAGAAGTTTCCTCTGAACATCAGGAAGCACTTTTTCACTTGAAGGTGACCGAGCACAGGCACAGGATGACCAGGGATGTGGTGGAGTGTCCGTCCTTGGAGATGTTCACATGCCATCTGGACACGATCCTGGGCAGCCTCCTCTGGGTGTCCCTGGCTGAGCAGGGCCTTGGACCAGGTGACCTCCAGAGGTCCATTCCAACCTCAACTCTACAGCAATTCTGTGATTCTGACTCTGTTTCCATCAGGGCAAAGTTCCAGAGACCCCACAGCCATGGACGACAGGGATGGTGACACTGACTGCCCATTTGTACCACAAGGCTCCTGTCATGCTTCTGTGGGTCTTCAGCAACCTGATGCTGGAGTTTTAGCACTGGCAGGAAAACTACACGATGGCCACTGACGGGTCTGGCATTTCCAAAGTAGCTCAAGTTACATGTGCCAGCCCAGGGTCAGACACAGGGCGGACACTCAGGAATGTCCCTCTGGGTCTGTGTGTTTTGGTGCAGCCTGTAATTTTTTGTTCCTTTCTAATTTTTGTAACACGAAGAAGCAAACATGGAAAATCTTGTTTCAAAGCCCAGTTTGTTGTAAAAGATCAGGAATGTCAAGGCTGTGTAGCTGCAGTTGTCTGGAGAGCTGTTAATGGCCTGGAGGAATCCGTGCTGGGTTAGAGGTTTGCCCTGCTTCTTCTCAAAGCTTTTCCCTCTGCTCACTGCTAGAATTAAATAGGCAAAAAATAGGAAAGGAGCCTTAATAACAAGAAGCACAATAGGGTATTTTTTCCTTTGTAGACTTTCTAAAAGCACCTTTTGTTAGTTGTATGACATTTCTTCATGTGGCTCATGGGCATTCATTTACCTGGCCTGTATGGTTCCCGGCAGCCACCTCACACCTGGAGGCTGTGGCTCCACCGATCGCCTTCCCCTGGCTCTGCTGAGTGTGCACATGCCTGACATTTCAGATGGTGGCTTTGGCAGAGTTATGTACTTTCTGACACCTTTTTGCAGGCCAATTTCAGCATCAGCCATGGTCTCTGTAAGCTATGAGAGCAACAGTACATTCCCAGTATATTCAATCCTTCATCCTCCCATCATCAATGCATGAGTTGCAGGGTGGAGAGCTTGGGGAGTTTTTTACTGAATTGTCTTATCTGCAGAAAAATTCCCTGAGTTGCTCTCTCATCCTGCCTTGGAGATGCATGCATTTCTTAGTGTGGATATTTTTGTTTAGTTTTCTTTTTTTTTTTTTCTGTCCTTGTTATATTTATCCCTCGCTTCACTTTTAAAAAGGTTTTTGCTGATCCTAGTTTCCAGACTGCTCAAGGAGAGAAACCTGCTTCTGTAGGTGCTGTCTCTCTCATTCCCCACTCTGAGCTTCAGTCTGATGGGCTTATCTCCTTTTTACACTGTGTCCTAGTAATTTAATATTGTAGACAATCCATGATAAAGACTAGCCAAGAGTTTATGCCACTTACAGAAGATTTTTCTATAAAGACATCTGGCTCTTTAAGCAACTCTGTTGTTTGAACTAGTGTGTAAGTCTTGGCAGTGCAATACAGAGTTATAAATAATTAAACAATTATTTTGCCAAACGATAAAGACATATCTTTGACATTTTTGATGCCATGAACATGTTTCTTCAGAAGGTTTATTTTTGCATACTTTAAATATGGCTAATATTCTTTTCTCTAATGACTCCATTACACTGGGAATCTTCATCTTGTCTGTCTGCACAGCTTCAGGTAGGGTTGTTGAGCCAAGCACTGACATGAAGGGAACTTCAAGATTAAGGCTGCTAAAATCACTGCAATTGGGTCCTTTGCTCCCCAGTGCCTGTGCCCGGCAAGGGGAGGTGTGGAAAGCTCAGTTAGCATCTCATGGCCCCTCAGCAGGAGCATGTTCAGTGCAAAGACATTTTAGCTGGTAAACTCCAGCTGGCATTTATTGCCCATGTGCAGTCTGGAAGTTTACAGAGACTGTGCAGAATGACAAAATCCCATCACTAACACGACAGTGATCTCTCAGCAAGTTTCTAAATTTCTGCCTTGAACAATAGATATGCTAATTCTCCCTAACAAAGGTCTGTCACCTCAAGGTCTTCCCCTGAGCTCCTTCTGAGGTTTCTCTGAGCAGGTTTTATGACGGCGCCTCTGCAAGATTATGAACCAAAGCAGAAATCCCATATAGCAAAACTTGTCAAACTTTCCTGCTTTTCATGCTTTTATAATCCACTGAAATCTTGTATTAAAGAGTTTTGGACTGCCTGAACTGCTTATAGTTATAAATACTGAGATGCTTTGGGAAAGGGATATGGGGAGATGAGTAATTCCTATGAACTATGGGAAACATAAAATGCAAGGTGAGGAAAAAGAAGTAGAAAGAGATGGAGAATTATTAAAAAGAACTAAAGATAAAGACAAGCTGTAGCCTTTCCCATGTATGAGAAAACCCCAAATATATGTGCCAGTGATTGAGATTGCATGAAACATCACTAAGGACCTTGCCTAACCATGTCTTGCTCCAGGTCCTGGACACTCACAGGTGCTGTGACCTTAAAGCATTACTTACCTCCTCTGGTGCAAAGATTGTTTTAAGTCCTGTGTGTGAGTAGAAGCTGTTTTCAAAGACCTCCTAACCAAAGAGTTGCTCCTTAGTCCAAGCTGGGTAATTCCACTGTGAGGGAGAGCTGGGGTGCAGGGAAGATGCTCTGTGAGTGGGACTTGAACATGCTTCATAAGCATGGTCTGTGCCTCCGGCACACTCTGTTTTATCCTTGCTCTTTTTTAATTTTCTTGGTTTTTTTCCTTGCTCCTTTGGCTTGTCATGTTCAATGATACACAGGTCTCATTTCCTCCTCTTCTCTTCCCTGCAAGCTTCTGTAGTTTTGCCATGTCATCGAATATCCCTGTGACGGCTGGGCAGAAGCCGATGGTGTGGTGCTGACTGGAGCAGAGGGAGCTACATGAACAAAGTATTTTCTGCCTGAAAGAGTCTGAGCAGCACTAGTCAAGCCAGTGCTTGTCCCTGTCCCAGACAGAAAACTCATCTTCTTGGCTCTGTGCAGGGTTTGGGTATCACCAGACACCTCTGTTAGGGACTAAGAAGAGGACCAGGAGCACATGGCAGCTGCAGGGAGAGGCAGCATGAACCTCAAGTGATCTTTTTGGAATATGATACAGCATCCAACTGAAATGCTTTCTTATGAGAACCACTTCATAATGTTGACCTGTAATGACCATTGAAGCTGAGGCAGTACTTTTTTCAAGCAGCTCTGCACTGTTAGGCTGCCTTTCAAATATCTTTCCTGCAAAGATGCTAAGAAGGAGGTCTTTCAACTGCCTTTCATACTCCACTCTCTCCTATATTAATCCAATAACCTGTAAAACAATTGACAGGAGTTCTCAGGAGATGCAATGCAAAGTGTTCATTTTAAAACAAACAAAAACCAGCCCAGTTTTCAAAATGAAACTACTGTAACTCACAGCATCTCTGGCTCCACTAGTTCTAGAAAGCTTTATTTAGGGAGAGATTTAAGACAAAACACTGTTTAAATACAAAAAGGTAAGAGGTGCAAAACATAGATCCAGATTGTATGACCACCCAGAATCTGGACCCAGGCTTGGGAGGGATGGAAAGCTCAGAACTGGTAGTATTAAGTATACAAGATTTTATAGACAAGATTTTATTATCTAACCTATCTAACCTGGAATGAGTGGTGGTTGTTTATAATCTTAATGAATCTGTACCTCAGGACAGGAGGATGACATGTGAAGCTTAATTAAGATTTCTCAATCATTTCTGCCCCCAAGCCCCCTGAGATGTTGGTGCAACATCGGAGGGATGCTGTGGCCTCACTGCTGACCACAGGAAGTGGAGTGGAGTTGCTGAGGGCAACAGCCATCTGGGAGTGGTGTCGGCAGCAGCAACGTGCTCAAAAGCATCCCCGTGGGGCTGTAAATGTGTTAACATCAGCGCTGAGGCTGCAGACAAGGTAGCCAGTCCAACACAAACCTTTCAGCACCAGCCAAGGGCAACTTTTAAAAATGAAGGTGTTGTCTGCACACTGCTTTTATGCACTTGCATATCATCATGTACCGAAAGGAGAAAGGGGGAAAATTTTTAAACATTCTCTACTTTCTGTGTTTGCTCTGGGAATGGATAAATATTTTACATTACCTATAATCTTCTGCCAATTTTTGTCATGGGAGCGCCGTCTCTGAATTGTAGAGCCTGTGAATTATAGTGGTAAATGCTGTATTGCTTTGACCTTTTGAAATGTCTCCAGAATGACTGGCTGCCTGTCCTCCCCTTCCCCCAGAAGTCAGGCAGGTTGTAAATATAGGCGAAATGGAATAGCCAGATAATCAAATTGAACCTATTTCACTGCAGTGTGGTGCAATCACAGCACAGCAAAATTCCATCAGCATCGGAGGCTGCATTTCGAGTGCCTTGGAAATCGCTTTGTAACTGTCCACACAACCCAAGGAGCAGTGTTTGCCATCTGTGACAGTGTGGGCTCTGCATTTTTAAGCCTCCTTTATCAAAGAAAAAAAAAAGAAATCCCAAAGCCACATAAAAAAAATGATGAAGAAGTAGGCTGACATTCTACAAAAACACATCATCTGAAAAGAATTACCTTGACATATAGAATGATTGATAAGTTATATTTGCCTTATTGGTTGATTGTTTTCTTTTTTTCTTTGAAAGACACTAAAATGATTCCTCTGCTCCAGAGCAGATAACAAAATTGCTTGCTGTATCATCTGAGCTCGCCTTCTTCAAAGAATAAGTACTTTAGTCATTATATTAGCAACAGCATTGAAGTGCAGTGAATAAGCAGTGATACAAAGAGCACCATAACTCTTGCTATTCATGAGGCTGAAATTTAGGAGCAATGTCCCCTGACCAAGCAAAATGAAAACCTGGACACTGAAACCTGTATAGATGTTTTTTTCAGTAGCAGGAGCCAAGTGAAGCACTATGCTTCTGTTTCTTGCAAGCCCAGCGATGCTAGCAGTGGGGTACCAGGGCATAATTAATGTTTACTTACAATCAGCATCTTTCTGTGCCAGCAATCATGGCAGACTGAAACTAAGCAGGGGAACCAGAAACCCTGCTGCTTTCAGCTGTCTGGAACAATAATTACACAGTGCCACGGCACCTCTGGGAGTCTGGCACCATTTATCCTCCCTGACTCTCAGCGCTGGTTACCTGCCACAGAGCAATCCCCAAAGCAACCAATCCTCAACATCATTTTCATACAAAAGGTGGAGAGAATGATAATGGCTATGGTATTGCCCTGCCTTCAGAAAGCTGGGCTGATGGCTTAATTGAGGTTAAAATAAGCTCCAATCAGAGAGGTAAAAACTTAACAGGGCTACTTAATCTTATATAAATACAAGAGAGATACAAGTGCATGAGGAGAGAATAATAACTGACTCTGGTGAGGTTTCTATGGAGAATAATCATTAGCCAGGCAGTGAACAGATTGGACTGGGAACAGGCTATTTAGCATTCATGCCCTGGTGGTAAAGGCTTTGAGCTGGAGCCTAATTTGAATTTTAGGGCTGGATTTAAAACGAAAGGACAGAAAGGAAGAAAACAAAACAAAACAAAACAAAAACGGGAAAAAACCCAGCAAAACCATAAAACCTGTCTGGAGCAAAGCAACATCAACCTAATTTTTGCCCTAGACTGTACTAAAGAAAATTGACTGACTTTTACTCTGTCGCCTAAACGTGGACTGTTTAATACAAGAGAGGAGTAACTGCAGGACAGAAAGGGGCTCAGCTGACTTGGGAACAGGGATTTGCCCTGCTCAGAGCAGTGTCCCCAGCCCTGTGTCTGCCTCCCCACCACCACCCGTACCCTTTCATCAGCCCCACTGGGAATGCGACCAGGAAAAAAAAATTAGTTTATTTTTTGCTTTACATCTTCATTCTCAGAACTAATTCCCTTTTTGGAGCTTGAAATTAGAATAGTTATTGTTTGGGAAATCACTGGAAAGGTTTGGCAAAACTCAGCTTTTTTTATTTTTCGGGCCTCTGGGTTGTTGCTTATCTGTTTTGGTAAGTTAAATTAGATGTTAAATTATTGCATGCAATGACATTTCCAATAAGTGCTATAATTTCAACCCTTTTTTGCTATGATTTTTTTTTACCGGCTCCTTGCAAGATCGGTTTCTGTTATAATTACTTTCTTTTAAACAGATTATGTGAAAAAATTGCAATAACTGCTGGAGATTTGCAGATCCTGCCAAAGTACAGTTTCTAGGCTTTGTTTTCCTCAGTGTGTATCCCAGAGATGAAGTGATGCCTTTTCCTCACCAGCAGCTCGGCTGACACAATCCCATACCAGCTGCAGCAGGGATCTGGCCTCTAGATCTGTAGCTGGAGACAGATATAGAAGCATGTATGGTAGTGCTGATTGTATTTCAGAGTTTATTTATTTTAACGTAACTCGAGATCTCATCTCTCCTGTTACTTTTTACTTAGTATTTGTTAAAGCATATCTTGTTCTAATACAATTTCAAAATCATGTTACATCCACCATGACAGAGTCTGTGATTTGCTATGGGCTTCTTCTGTTTACTTAATAGCTTTGCTTATACCTCCCCATTTTCCCAGTCTTAGCTGGAAGTCCTTCAGCTTATGTCCATCAAGAGATAAAAATAAACTGTAGGCTGCAGCTGAGTGTAGCTGGATGCTCCATTACTGTTGCAAAGCGCAGGAGTCCTCAGGAAAGCAATGAAAAATTACCCCTCTCCAGGCAATGAAAAATGTCAGGAGACTCACGGTCTCTGAGGCCTTAAAGGAGAATAATTATGCCGTGAACAGATTGCTGCGTGGCAGAGACCTCGCAGCACTCTCAAAGGGAAGACTGTGAGACGCCCTTAAAAGGGACATCAGAGCCCTCACACCGCACTTTTTGGGAGAAAGTGGGGTAAAAATAAAAAAACCATATGTCCAGACCGGCTGCCTTCATCGAGGCAAGTGGTCCTGTGCCTTCCAGAACTACTTGCAGCCAGCAAAATAAAGGATAAATATGGCCCAACAGATAATTGGGTGGGTATTTTTAACTGACCGAGCTGCGACCTTAATTCTGCTGGTAGCCAACCAATGCAAGACAGTCAAACAGAAATGAACTCTTAGACAAGGAAAGAACTTGGCCAAAATTCCCCTGGAAAACCCACTTGCCCCTGTGCTGGTGATCATTGCCTGTCCTCTCCAGGGCACTCTTCAGTCAGAGGATACAGCCTTCCCTGGGCCTGGGCTGTGCCTCCTGCTTGTGCCCATCACGGTGAGGGCTGTGGTGGGGTGAGTCGCAGCCAGCCCAGAACCTTGCCCCTGGTTGCTGTGGCTGGCTTGGCCAAAAGTCAGAGCCCTCCTGACCATGTGGAGCTGCATCCAGTGTATGACTCAGGGAGCAGGATAAAAAGGGGGGATTTCTGTAGCCTGGTAACATTATTCAGTGTGCTCTGCAGAGGAGATGTAACGAGGACGATGACCAGGACCGAGGATGACCGACGCGATCAGGTCAAGGCAATTCTGGAGCTATTTGTGCTTAATGGGTAACAGGGGCCAGAATCTGTTAGATATTTCACCTCCCTAGGAAAGAATCTGACAGACCCTGGTTCATTATCCTGGGAGAAGGTGACAATGCTGTTCTACCAGATTGAACAGTAGCAGGGTTAAGCTTACAAAAAGAGCACTGGAATCCTCCTAATTGTGTCTTCCCTCTCTTTTCAGTGCTTAAACCACAAAAAGTGACTGTGGAAGAGTGTGTGATACTGCTGGGCGGCTTGGTGGGGAACAGAGCTTTGGGGGAGGGCAAGTACTTTGCCCGAGGTTTGTTTGCAGGGCAGGTGGGAAGGGGCCCAGATGGTGGGATCAAAGGAGCAGTAACTCAGTCACTATGAGTGCACCATCTGCTCTGCCCTGGGTTATAATTTCCAGCTCTTCCAACTTCACCCAGAGCTTTGTGATTTGTTTGGGAACCACTTCCTGTGAATAAAAAGGGAAATGGAGGCTCTGCTTTGCAGACCTTTAGCTACCTGCCAGGGAGGGTGTTAGGGCACATATTCTGCACAGCAATGCACTATGGGGGAATCATTACTAGCCCCTAAACTACCACTGCCTGGCTTTACAATATTTTCTTTTCAGAGTTTAAATCACAGCCTTTTCATGGGTGCCTGGAAAAGACAGGAATTTCTGGCTTTACCATGCTCTTCCTGATGATGCAGGTGTAGTGCTGATCACCAGCTCAGGTGAAACAGTAATAAATAGCACCTCTGTATGTTCTCTTAATTTGTCAAGCAAATTTGCTAGACTAAGCCAAATGTGATAGTACCTTGTTTTGTTTTAATATTGTTTTTTAACCTTCAGAGCCTTAATCCTATTTATGTAATTGTAAGATGCTGAGACCCGCATAAAGTTAAATAATTCATTGTCACAACAAGCTTTGTCATTGAAATAATAATCAAGCTATATGTTTTTGATGTTTCTGTCTCCAAAACCTCTTCTAGATGCCACAAGGTAGCTAACAGCACTGTCTTTCAAGTGTTGGCTTTCATGCCCTGATCAGAAATGTAATTCCAACTTTTCCTTTTCTCTCCAGTGCACAGCTCTTGCCCTCACAATCTGATTCACTGGGGGTCAGTGCAGTCCCTTTGCAGTGCCCTGGTGACAGTGAGGGAGGTAGTTTGCGGGTGCTGCTTCAGGCTCCATCACCCTCACACACAGCCCAGCCCTTGTAGCAGCACTTTCTACCAGTGCTCTGGTCCCTGATGCAGTGCCGCTGCCCGTGATGGCTTTCACTGTCCTCCCTGTTAATTAATGCTGGCTCTCCTTGCCAGCACTTCTCAGTAGGTGTGTAAATTTTGGAGCACTTTGATATATCAGCTGTTTGTCTGAGCTTTTGCTCCTCCCAAGGGCGTGTCTCTACAGATGTCAAGCAGAATGATTTTCACACCCTACTCCCTTTCTTTGCTTCCTCAAGAGAATGGAGAAGTGAGACATGGTAACCCTTTATAATTTCATGGACTGCTTAGAGACACAGGGAAAGATAGCTCACCAAATACATTGCAGAATGGGAAAAAAACTAGTGGATAAGTACAGATCAAGAGCTACTTAGATGTACAAAAGGAAAAACTTTTGAGTGAGATGAGTATTAGGTGCTAGACAAGACTGTCTGGAGGCTCTACCCTCTCCATCATTGGATACCTTTAAGAGCAGCCCGAACTGCTGCTGGGCCTGGGAGAAACACAGCTGTGTCTCCAGCCCTGTTCTGTGTCTGCAGTTGTCTCCAGTGCCCCTGAAGGGCTGGGGATGCTTGTGCTGCTGTGTCCAGGCAGGGCTGGGCAGGTGTGCTGGGTGCTTGCTTTGCCTGTGTTTTTCCCAGAGGGGCTTCCCTTGCTGGGCTGGGAGAAAGGCTGTGGTGCTGGGTGCCATGTCCCACGGCAGGCCTGTGTGGGTGGGGGCTGTCAGGGTCCATTCGTGCCTGGATCTCTGTATGGTAGCACCTGGCAGCAGTTCATGGCTCCAGGATTTCTTTGTCTCACCCAACTCTCACATAACAGACTGTGGTAAAGAAAGAGTAACTTCAGCTGGACTTTCTTGAACTCGTGGGGACAGTGACTTGGTTCCACCTTGACCATCCTAGCCCCCAAGAATGCTCCAGCACATCGGGGCTATGAGTGCTGTTGTGGGTGATGAGTCATTTTTGCTCAATTGAGCAACATTACTTTAGAAGATAAACGGGAAGGAAGACTTGGCCAGGAGAAGCACTTTCATTTGATATAGACATGAATGGCCAAGTAGGAACAAGGAAGCTGATGGCTAAATGGAAGGCTACGTGCCAATTCCGTTCATAGATTCTTTAAAACCAGAGAGGACCATTATAATCATGATGTCTGGCCTGTAACGTGCCACAAGCCTTAGCTCATGACCAAGCAAATTAGAAAGGCAGCAGGAAGGAGGGAAAGGCACTGGTTGCCCCACTTCTGGCTCATACAGCATGGGCAGTGCTTCTGCCACCTGAGACTGACGCTGGCAGAGAGGAGTTTGCCTTGCCAGCAACAGCAGCACTCAGTGTTTCATTGTGCTGCATCCTGCTCTCATGTGCTCAGGCTTTCTTCTTATATCAGGGATGCAAAGAATGCCCAGGACAGCCACCTGGGGAGTTAGTTATGATTTCAAAGAGCTAATGATGCCGCCCACTGTTCAATGTTTATAATAAACTGTCCTCTCCCCCTCTTAACTCAGTTGTGTATATACAGGGTAAGAAGCTGTACCCAAGGACACCCTGAGCACTTGGCTTGCTGCATGGAGCTGCTGCACTCCACAAAAAGGAAAGGTAGACAGTCCTTTAGGCAGCTGGCTCACAGCTCAGCCTACACAAGTGACGTGGATGAGGATTCAAAGGTTGCATGGAATTCTGCTGCTTTCCTTCAGTCTAGTGCCAAATACAATACCTAATTGCTTAGCTTACATACATTTCTGCAATACCGAAGAAGAACACGCACTCTGCGAAAGAGGGAGCAGCATGTAGCCTGCTTTACCTATTACCTGTAAAGGAACACTTTTTAATTCTCTAGTCCATGCTTTTATGCTGATGACTGCTTTGTAATGAAGTGTCTATGGCTGAGTGGCCTGTGCCTCAGCCTCCGCAGGCAAAGCAGTGCTCTGGACAAAGCACAGCACATTCCAGCCCCTGGGCTCCAGGCTCTTGTACAAATAAGGAAGCAAAAGGTCCAAGCTGGACTGACTTCCAGTACAGCAGGAATAGTAGGTGAATGAATAAAGTAAAAGGAAAGGTTATTAGGAAAAAAAAGTCTAATCATTAAAACTTCAAAGAGAAAAGGACTAGAGCAGGACTAGTACATCAGCAAGAACAGCACTTCAGCTCTGAAACAGCTTTTTCATGACAGGAAATATGGTGGCATCCTTTATCCTTCATAATGCTTTAAAGGAGAGCTGAGGAGAGACACTACCTTGTCTCAGTTTTTCTTCACAGAAGAAAGCTGTAAAGTTGAGCAGGTCACAGGTGTGCTTGTCGAGGCCAGCACCCACAAGAAGATGTACCCACTCACTCAGTCCTGAGGGAGAGAGTGTCCCTGCAGCAGGCAGGGACAGGTCAAGTGCTGGCAGACACAGCACTGCCCAGCCCGGGCTGATAGGAAAGATTTTCTTGGAAAAGGTGATTTGCAGTTCTGTTTCTAGGTTAGGTACTCCTTTACTGGAACAAGTAACTCGTCAGGACACTCTCACGCACTCTCATGGAAGAAGTGAACAAGCCATCACCAGCTCAGAAACACCCTCTTCGTAAAGGCAGCGAGCACTGGCAAATGAGTGGCCAGGAAACATTCCAGCTGTTTGCCACAGCACTTGATGAACTAGACAAGCTGAATAATGTTTAATATGTATCTTTTAATTATGGTATATATTTCTTTAGAGGACAGCAATTTCTTTCGCACTATGAATTAACAAACTATTCTGAACAGATTTGTACTGTATATGCAAACCTGAACTAGTTGTGAAGGAAGTTTAGCTCGGAGCTTTATTGGTTTGGTGCATAGTCTCACTTTTCAGCTTCATACATTTTTTTTCTTCTGGTGTGCTGAGGCTGTAACAGTTCTTCACAGGATCTGGTGCCCCAAGGGTTGGATCTCAGATGGGGCCCTCAGTGCCACCAGAGCAACAGTGTCAAACTGAGAACAAGTTTATTTCTGTATCGTGCAGATGCTGGTCGAAGGAACACAGTTCTTGACTTCAGCACTCAGGTGTTTGTATCCAGTGGCACTGTACTCAAGCACACCCCTAAGGAACTCACACATAGAAGCCACTCTGGAAAAGCCAGAGAAAGCTGGGTACTGCCATTTTGTAACGTTACTTAACTCCACCTGCTTACAGAGCAAATTATCCTTAAAAAATATAGCCAGGCCTTCATCTGTATTGTAAGAAGTGCAAAAGAAGAAAAAGAGAAAAGAAAAAACAACCCCAACCCACACCCTTGGCAGCCTGGCTCTCTCCCAGGTCTCTGGCCTGGATTCCTGCAGTTCTGAGTGACTGTTTCTTTGCTATCTTGCTTGTCTGTAACACCTGCTTTGTCTGGTTGCCTTCAGCGTTTTGCATTTATTTATTCCCACACTAAGGATCTCTCTCCCCTTCCCCAGCCAATTTTATTTTAGTGCAATAAGCTGCAAGATGAGGTTCCAAGAGAAATAAAACTGACACTACCCCTGCTTATTCCACTTTGCAGTTCTGAGTTAGATGTATTCAACACATATCTTTTAGTTTTTCAAAGTAGAAGCCGAGTACCTTACCAAACTAAATCCATTTGGGGAAGCTGTAGGAAACTAATATTAGAGCTGCCATTTAGTTCCAAGGCAATAAAAAGGACTGAGAGGCCAAGTTGCCCCTGAATGTCTTTCATGTTGGTTTGTTACACAGTGTGAGCTTGTTTTACAAGTGCTCTGTTTACAAGAATGCTGGGGGAGCTGGAGTGGGGGGGGGGAGGGATGTTCATTTAAGTCCCACATTCACATAGGGCTACTTTTGTAAAGGCCTGATCCAGTCCTACCAGCTGCTTGCCCACAAACCTTTGCAATTGTGGAGGCTAATTAAGATTCTTCAGAGGAGCTCTCCCAGCGGCTGCAGTGGCCTCATCAGACATGCTGTCCCTCCCCCTGGGCCCAGCAGAATGCCCTACTGTGCTTGTTTTATGTTATGGCTTATGAATTAACCAATTGATTCTGAAAATATCATTACTTTAGGGCTAAATAAAGCTGTTCCCTTAAAGTGGAAAAAGTCAGGGCCCTCCATAGGAATAAAGTAATACTGTATTACCTACAAACTCCCTTCCCTCTGAGGCTGCCAGCTGAGGATTCACTTGCCAGGATACAATAGGTTCAGCACAAAGGGAATTTATCATGGATTTCTGTGAAGATGGGGAGGAAAGCCAGGGCCCGGGCAGTAAGCGTGACCTATCCACTTGCACGTAAATAAAGCTCCCTGCAAGCGACTCCAATTCAAAAAAAAATTAGTTTACATGAAATGACTGTGTATATTTGCCTTTTTTGTGTCCACTTCTCTCTCTGGCTTTAAAGTAAAGAGACCCATAACTGGTATAGATAAAGCATGTCTGCAAGTTGTTTGGTACTAATGCTGTGTAGCTGAACTGCAGAGCTGAACACAGCTCCAGTGCTGGAGCAAACAAAAATTTCAGCTGGTAGCAATACACAGTGTTGGCCCTCCACTATCTTTGAGTGCTTATGGCCTCAAAAATGTATATTCAAGCCTTAAATTGGTTTTAAGCCAAAAGCAAATCTGATTTAGCACCTAAATTGAGGAATATATAAAATTAACTATGTTTCATCTAATACAAATAGCTTTCCCCTGCTGTGTCTGTGCAAACTCCTGGTTTTGAATATTAAAAGAAAGCTAACTGCAGGAACAAGACAAGAACTTTTAAGCAGTAAAAAATCCTAGTGTGGTGACATACACAGTTTTAAGTTTGTCACAACACATGTACCATCAGATTGGACTTCATCCTCCTCCTCCCAAATGTTTCAAGTGTTTACCTACATGTCTTCCAATTAAAAAGAATACTCTCCTATCCCCAAACTAAAAATTAGAATATTAAGAAAACTTCATTGCACAAAACCATACTATATATTTGTAATAACAAAATGCTTTATTTGGGGCGAATACAAGGAAAAGTGTGACATCCTCATTATCAAATTGCTTTAAAAAGGCATTCTTCCTTTGAAAAAGGTAACACTCGTACAGAAAAGGTGACCGGTGAACAAGCCCTCTCATATAGCCGTGGGAATTCTTTCTTATTTTACAGCCAAAGTAAGGATTTGAACGATGTACAGCCACAGATTTCAACTTTGCTGGTATTTTCCAGTAGCTTGGACACGGCCGCCGCTCAGCACTGCTCCGGTGTGACGCCACACCCTGGAGATGGGGCTTTCCCAGCTCTCACACAGGTCGCTTTGCAACAAACCACAAGACTTCACCATTACCACAAGAAGACACTGAGAAAGCCACAGGGTAACTAATCTTCTCGCTTATCTCCAAAAACTTTTCATGCAAGCCCTACGCTCGTGAAATTCTCGTACCATTTATGTGATTACGCCTCAGTGCGTCACCACACGCCCCCTCTGCTGTAAGCCTGGGCTGTGTGTGGAAGGTACACAGCAGATCAAAGGCTACTGACATACAATCACTTCCTCAATGTAACTGCTTTCTGTACAGTAGGTTCCAAGTTGGGATGCATATTAAAGACTGCAAATTTATATCCATAAATTACTTCTGCCATTTTTTAAACCTTATGTTAGAATTTAAGTTGTTAAAGGAAGGGACTGGAAAGTTCCTAAAATTGTCAGGTAATAATGCAGGCATTCATCTTTTAGTTCAGTGTGACAACTCTTTGCCACAAGTGGTACCCATTCATGCTAAGGGGTAAGATACATCAGTCTTGTTTAAAGGGGGTTCATGTTGTCTGAAGTGTGAATGGTAAACTCTAGAAGAACTATTGGTTTTCTTTATTCAGGTTAGACATAACAAATATGTCAAATACAGCAGTTAGTCTAGAAAAATACATTTAAAAAAATCTTCAGCAGACCATGCTCCCTGTAACAAAATCTTTCAAAACCAATTTTACAAATTATTCTACATTAATGTAAAAAGAAAATCTTAAATTTAGCATCATGGATTCCACCAAATATCTATCAAAACATGACTTTCACTATTTGTAGATGTTAGAATTCAT
Organism: Myiotriccus ornatus; assembly: GCA_036023395.1. Lineage (NCBI taxonomy): Eukaryota > Metazoa > Chordata > Aves > Passeriformes > Tyrannidae > Myiotriccus > Myiotriccus ornatus. Next base: position 13,885,661 of record JAYRBT010000082.1, on the reverse strand, counting down.
AATACATTTTTCTAATGTATCCTGTACATATTAAATAACCTAAAAGGCTCCTCTTGTAGTGCATTAACAACTTAGCAAGCACACTCAGTATTTCTCCAGTACCATTTGCATTACAGTTATTTGCCCGCAAATGTAATTAACATCTAAAAGTGCACACAGTTAGATTCCCTCCCTCCCCATAACCTGTTTCCCTGCTGAAACCCAGACATCCACTGGAAACATTATGCCACTGTAGCTAATCTACCCATGATTAGAAATGTGTGACTAAAGTGTTCTTAAACTATACAGGGACTGAATTATATACAAGAATCAAAAGGACAGCTCATATTTACATCGAGAATGAACTTCCACTACCACAGCATTATACCAAGAACTCAATACAGTGTTACAGTGGGTGTTTACTTAGGACTTCAGATTTAGATCAGTATAACACAAAATTTAGCTCAAGAAATACCCTGAAAAAATGAACATGTTTATTAAGTATTACTTCTGTTATACCACAAGACAAATATCCATTGCTGGATATTCTTACAAGTTCAGTGTTTGAAATAGTGTAATAGTGTGCTGCTCTATGAAGCAGCTAAGGACTTCTAGAAAGGTTGCTGGGGAAAAAAAGGAGAGAAAGAGAAGGAAAAAAAAAAAAACCACAACAGGAAAAAGGGGGGGAAAGAAAAAAAAAAAACAGAAAGAAAAGGGGCAGCAGATACCAAGTGAAGCATTAGATTTGAATAACTAAACCAAACTGTTAGCACAAGTCTAAGACCGTCACTGCATGCAGAAACCCCTTGGAAAAGTGTCAGAGATCTGAGTAGGCTGTAATACACAAGCTTAAGATGTAACTTCACCAAATTTTTTCTTGCCATTTGGCAGGACTTTTCCTACCAAGTGGAAGAATTTTGAGATTAAATTCCAGATTATCCAGTTTGAGATTAATGGCTTTACTCTCCAAGAACTCCAGTGTATGAACCTATATTACATTTTTCCAATGCTATTTAAAAAAGGCAAACTATAAACTTCTCAGTTCACTTTTTACATTGAACTTCCCAAAGAAATCCAATGTGTTGTCTTTAATTTGCATTAAAGTGGTCAAACATTTCTCCTGTTTCTTCCCTCCCCAAAAGTGCAAAAAAAAAAAAGAGTTGCTGCTTGGTCCACAAACATAAAATAATTCCTTCTGATGGAGTACTGCTGCCAACCCATCACTTCCAGTTTCTACTTCAAGAAAAATGTCAGCGTCCAAAGACGGAATTCAATTCCAGTAGAATTAACTCTACAATCTGATTCTGGTATACTGTGTGGACTGCTATGTTACCAGTCTCTTTCTCTGGTTTTAATAAGGTTGGACCAAAAACTATTGCTATACTTTGATAGGTCATTCGGTTCTTTTCTCCATTTTCTACAACTCTGAAAGAGAAAAAAAAATACACAAAAAGAGACTTATCAGTGTTAATAGGATGACAGAAAAAGACATAATCCGAAGCAAAAGACTAGTCACAGAATTTATTCAATGTGAAGTCTTGTTATTAGGACATGCAGCTGCTGAAATACCCCCCTCTACGAAAGTTTTGTTTTGAAATGTCCTCTCACAGTCCCTCAAACATAAGGGCTTGGCAGTAAACATCACAATTATGAAACATAGTGTCTAAGGTCTGTTTGCTGCTCTGCAAGCTCATATAAAAACAGACTGACATATTGCTCATATCAAGTCCAATATAGGACATAAAAATGCAGTGGAAACCTAGTACTTTTAATTGGATTATTCAGCTTTAAGAGAGGGAAAGCAATACAAAGCCTTTCCTTCTATCTGTTACTTACCTCTTCAGGTGTCTAAAGAGTACTTGCATAGTGTCCTGATTTGGTTTTGGCAACTGTTTGATTAAATCTTTAACAGCAGGAACACGCTGCCTTGGCTCTTGCTCTGCAAAAGGATGAGGTATACAAACAAAAAGTCAGTATTTTTGCTTAAAACTTTGGCATACAATTTAACAGGCTGTGAAAAAAAGGCATGGATGGCAGCGGCAATACGATAGGACACTGCCACCTCCTGACCGGCCCCTGCACTGCAGACAGGCAATTCCGTGGAAGTTACCGCCGTTTATAACCAAAACATTCTTTTTATGCCCAAAATAGTTAAAACAATTGGTACGTATTGAGCAGAACTCCTACAAGCACCATACCCAATTTTTTTCAGACTTACTAATTGCATTGACAAAGTCATTGAAGTGATTGTAAGTGAACAGCGGCTCCGGCAATTCTCTGAAAAACATCTTTAGAGCTCCTGTGATGACATGAATATCTTCCCATTTACTGTCATTCAAGTCCAGTTTCTCATCTGAAAGAGAAAAATGAATAATTAATGGTAATAATTTAACTATAAAAGTCTTTTTTTGTGTGTTTGTTTTAAATAAACTTTACTGTTCTTTTGTACTTACTACTTTTAAAGCAGTGAAGATTTGCTCCACTTCAGCCCCTTCCGTATCCCATTCTGAGATACAGAGCTGTGGCAGCATAAAAAGAGATACAAAACCTCAACCACTACAGGCAGTGCCTACTGGACTACAGGCAACTCCCCTACACTGAGGGCATTTTCCAGTAGGGAACAGGAGCTGCTGACATTACACAAAATTTTTTCCTGTCAGTTAGGAAATGAGAGGTCAGATTGTGGATGGGCTACTGTCCCCTTCCTAGCTGCAGTGAACAAAACACTATGACATCACCAGATGAAAGGGTTTTATGCACAGACCATGGTGGAGTTAAGCCCCTTCACACTAAAAGGCAATAGCAAATCTCACTAAAAAAAACCCCACTAGCTTACAATTTTAATGCTAGTGGAAGGTTAACATGCTTGCTGTTTTTCCATAAGGTATGGAGCTATTTTGTTTGAAATAATCTCTCCTCAAATTCTACTACCACTTTTCTTGAGAATTCTATTCTAGCAATGCCTCTATGCTCCACGTGAGACCAAGCCTCCAGGCTGTTGGGTTTTTCAAGTGGTGTGTATTACACACTCAAATCTGCCATTTTGAAGTAACTTTACTTTGAAAATGCCAGTAATTTCTCATGATGCACTACAGTTATAGAGAAATTTTTTTCCTGAGCTTTCTATGAACTTCAACCATCTGGAAATATATGCAATTGTGATATAGTTGCAGGAAGCTTACCATGGTTGACTGCAAATCTTAGCTTCTGTATCACTGCAAGATTGCCACTAACTCTGTATAAGCCGTCAATATCTAATCCTGAAACAAAGAGATAAATCCATTTTAATACCTCACACATATTTGAATTCTGAAATCATTAGGCTGCTTCTTTATAGGTCTACTCTGCAAAATTAAAAACAAAAGAAACCCACCTTGTAACAAAGGGGAACAAAAAGGTTAAATTAGCTTTTTTTGATGGGCAGGGCTTATAAAAGGAGGTTCAATTCGCTGACACAGGTTTGGTAGGGCCAAGTTCAAAGTGGTCTCTAGAACTTCCTACACAAGTAGTAATGAGGCAACAGCTCTGAGTTTCCCCAGTGACTAGTTATGTCTTGGTGGCTGGGCAGGGAATACATGGGACTCCAACATGCAAGAACCACGTATTTTGTGGATACAATGTTCAAGTTTTTAATGTACTGTTAACAAGTCCAATCAAGTTATGCATAGAGAGCATCTCAAAGTTGTCAAGTGACGAGGTTTGCATAGAGAAGGAACGCTGTGCAAGCACAGAGCTACCCAGACAGCCTACAAGGCTAAAACGGGTAGCCCTTGCATTAAAGGATTGCACACTCAAGCGGAAAAGAAGAAAACTGTGTCTCTGTGGTTGTTACTGCAGTTAATCAGCAGTGATTAGGAGCTAAAGAGTTTATTTTAAAAGGCACTTGAATGCAGCATGTGAGTCAGTGCCACTGAGCGGGTGAGTGTTGCCAGAATACCTGCAAGTCCCTGTAGCTCCTCACGGAGTTGTCTGATGCAACAGAGCACAGTTACCAGCATCATCTGACATATCCCTTTTCCCCATAATCCACTAGTCATTCCTTTATAGAAAGAAGTGATTTGAGGTATATTGGCAATAGGAAGAAGAGTTGGAGAAGTGGGGGGAAAAAGCTTTTCATTTCTGTCAGCTTCCCCTGAGGTATTTAAAAAAGGAAAACTTCACTATCTTCACTGCAGTCCTGTCTTTAAAATAAAAAAGGAGAAAAAAAAAAGGAACAAAGAAAAATAACCTCTTTCTTACAACCCGCATGTCACAGATGGAATAAAACCTGCTGTCACAAGCAAGGTGGCAGTTTGTCAAACTGGAGTAAGGCAATGGAAGCAGTTATTTTTCCCCTCCCAGGCCATAAGATAACAGCATTGAGAAAGAGGTTCACAGGCTGCAACAAAATCCTAAATGAAGTTTCCATGGAAGATGCCTTAAAATTCATATGTACTCCCCTGTAACACTTACCCTGATTCTCAAGAGAACCTTCTCAGATTAACGGACTGGAATATATCTGAATGATGATTATGGAGATGCCATAATCCCCTCTCAGTCATCTTTTCCAAGAGATAGGGCAATCACAACAGCAAGAAAACCAGCAGAGACTACAGCCAAGTCAGGAGTCACAACCAACATATTTTCAACAAAGATCGAAGATGTCCTTTACAGCAGACAACCCAGAATGTCACATGTAGCTTTCAAAGTTTTCTCAGTTATTAGGTAGGAGACTCTTATTGGCAATGAAAGCAAACAAAAATCGATTCAATGTGTGGGCATTGATAATCTCCAGAATTGCATAAAATTTAGCAGTCGGTGTAACTGGCTGAGGGGCATCAACTGATAGACTCATCTTCTGACAGTCAGTGCATATACAGAGCAGGAACACAACCTTTTCCTAGAAGTTTGTTTCAAGGAAGTTTTAATAGAAGTGATTGTCAGCATGTTTAAACCTTCAGAAAATGAATGGTTGCATTTTGTCTCTCTCTTTTAATCTGAGAAGAAACTTGATGGGCTGGGCTCTTCTACTACATCTTGTAATCCCTCTTTCCTTAGAGCCTTGCTGCCAGGAGGCTGTCCTGCCTTCTCATCAGCTTGAAATATACTGAAGCAGATCAGTTTCTCAGATATAAGATTTCCTCCCCTCTCCCCATTTTGGATTCCACCTACACCCCCATTCTTGAAAACCCAATGCTAACTACAGATACAAGTTTCAGATTATTTTCCACAAATAAATCTATATCATTTTAAGATTAAAACATTCAAAATTAGGTCAGAGTGGTGAGCAAGAGAGATTGAAAACAAAAAACTTCAACCGTACCATGTTCCTCAACATGCTCAATGCACAGCTTCACGAACTTTGGCACCGTGCCGTTTTCTCTTTGACACAAGCTGGTGAGATTTGAACCAAAAACTTGATCTGGAACCAAGTAAAGAGACTGATTTACAGTGGAACAGGGCTCAAGTGACAGAACTAGTTCAGGTTAAAACAAACCTCTACAACGGGCAAAGACTACTGGATACAATTGTCACAGTATTGGAGTGGAAATAGGAAAGTTTTGAAAAGAGTTCGCAGCAGCTCCCAGCGAGAAAAAGCTCCCAGTAAGAAAGAGTGTCAGCAGTTACACAAATGTGAGCCTCTGAATAAGAAACTTTTGCTACTGAAATCATTTTAACCCATCAGGTGGTACTTGTAAGAGTCATACAGTCAATAATGTAATGAGAAATGCAGTGGATTCAAACGTGTCCTGTTACACTCTGTTCCTGTTCTGACTTCAAAATATATTTATTGTAATCTTTGTTAAAAATGTGATCAGAGATAATAAACTTTAACCAGAGTGAAAGCTTTAGGCATTCCTTGGGGGAAAACCCTGTAAAATTTCTTTCACTGAACCTACTGTTTAACATAGCAATACATATCAATCTACTTTAACATATAGTCTCCTAACATTTTTCAGTTCTGACACAGATTTGTAAAACATCCTTAATATCAGAGCTCTGAATTGATATAAATGAGACCATGCATAGGCAACCTCTCTGCAAGGTCAGAATCTAAATACAGGTATTTATGGTCAAAGATAAAATTGAGTCTTGTTTTCAAAACTAGAGAATCCAGGGGGAGTGTTTTCTACCATAAACTGAAGCAAAAATGAAACTCAGCTCGGGCAGAGAAGAGAATCTTGCAATGTCTCAGTGCATCTCAGCAATGTTAATTCCTCTTATTTCAATTATGTTTTCACCAAAACCTTTAATACACCCATTTCTATGGCTTTCATCAAAGATGGCCAAATAATAGATGGCCTTCTCTGTTCAGATGCATGAGACAGAGAAGCAAAGCTCACACTCTTAAAGGGAAGAAGGTCTTTGTTTGGTTTTTTGACCTGTTAAATAAGGTTATATAAGTGGCCATCTTCCCAGAATGAAGTACATCTTACTTCAGAGCTTCTGCAGAGACTGCTCTTGCATTTACATCATGCACAGTATCTACTTCATTGCCATTTTTCACGTTTAGTAATTTAAGCAGATTCATTAACAACTCTCGCCTCTTGACAACTGCTTTGGGAAATCCAAACAGCACACCAAACCAATTATACAGTAAAAAAACGGGCATTTAATGATATTATTAGCTGTATACATACAAGACCAGTGGTCCAGACCACCTGGAGCCTTGCTGCAGCTACTCACACAGCCAGCTGTATAAGCAGAATCAGTAGGAAAGAACTGAAAAAGTGCACACAGTAGAAAGGCAGGCTAGCATGCAGCTGTGGCAGGTAGAGCAGTGCAGATTAGGTAGCAGAAGAAAATAGTAGCATGTAACAAAGTACAATTGCCTTTGACTTTATTAATTTCAACATACACAGGAATAATATTTTTTCTTCTTATCTCAAAAGTAACTTCTGTACTTTGGTTTTTCCATGTGACAAAACTTTAGCACAGTTACTTCTCCACTTAGTGCATGATGTTTCAAGTGGATTTTTTTTTTCCTAGAACTTTTCACTATTTTTCTGCTCATACTGGATTTGCCAAGCTTTCCATTAACTAAGCTTGTTCTGTAGCAGCCACAAAAAAGTACACTGGTCTTTTAAATAAAGACTTCTGTATTCTTCATTCATACAGCAAATGTGAAACTGTACAGTGCAGATCCAACTCATAAAATTTACACCATGCTTTTAAATAAAAACAAACTCTTCATTCCTTAACGTCTTTATTAAAAATCCAATCATTAGCACGCACATGTACAAATTAAACTTGGCTTAGTGTTTACTGTTGCTAATGTCAGAAGTTACGTCACTGAGCCATGACATGAATACTAAGCTGTAAAGCAGAGCAAAATGTCGAAGTTTGGGAATAATGCCTCCTTATCCCAAACAAAATTTCCATCATTTACAATTAAATTATATTTGCAGATACACAAATATATCAAACACCACATGCAAGAGAAGCACACCTGTTAAAGTATGCAGTTAGGCAAATCACAGTAGGATTTGGTCTGGTATTTGCCTACCCATGTGCTATTTTGACCCTAGTAGAGCACCATCTACAAGTCCTGCTAAAGCATACAAATAAATAAATAAATGAAGTTTTACAGTGAGTACCAATCAATAATTTACACAAACAAATCAACTTAAACCTGTGCAAATACTGTTCTCTTAAAGTTTCTACAAGCGTGACAAAAGGAAATCAATTCTTTCATAACTTTGATGCAAGAGTATCTGTAAGATTCATTGTTTGTGGAACAAAACAATGTATACATTCAAAAAAAGGTTAGGGGAAAAAATGGTTAAGCTAGGGTTCCTTTAACCTTATCCTGGTTTGCCTAAATATCTCATTCTTACGAGATGGCACAATTGTCTGGTTCCACACAGACTAAAACACCCTCGTGAAACAGGTGAGCACGTGCACCCAGCTTTGTACCCGAAGGGCTTTTCTTTCCCTTGTATGCACAAGTGATGATCAGCTATCTGGAGTTTCCAGCTCAGAAGAGTGAAATGCAGTGCTTCTTAGCTAAACAGTCCAAGTCCAAATGGGCTCCTAGGCCCTCAGTTTTCACTGCATTTTTGCCAGCAATGAGCTGAAGGAGAGCTCATTGCTCATAAACCCCTGTGCAGTTTAACAGCTCGTAGCAGCGCTCAGAAGTACAACAGTCAATCACCAGTTCCACTATACATCCAAGACTTGTTAAACAAACTATACACATGTATTTTACTCTGGAACTAGACCATTTTAACCCCGTTTTACACAGGAACTACAAAGCTCAGCTTTTCAAATTATTTCCTCTGTTAAAAAGGTTCATTTACCCTTAATGTAGCCTTTTTCACGGACGGCTTGTAACGTGGGGCGCCGTGTAAGAAACTTCTTGAGCTTCGTTTTGGTCTTTTTCTGATCTGTGGAATCTATATTGCTAGGTGCTTTGACCGCTGAAAAGAGAAACACATTTAGCACTACTAGCCACAGAACCAACACTGCATTTATCAGCCAAGAAAACATTACCAAAAAAAAAAAAAAAGGAGAAAGAAAATTAAACTCCAAGATACATAAAAAGCTATTTGAATTTGCAATGCATCCACAATTTTTACCTTAATTCTTTGGAACTCCTCGTAAATAGCATCCAATTTTCAAACCACTATGACAACCCTGCCACAAAAAGCCTGCAAAGCCAACTAAATGGTAGGTTACATAAGGAATTCATGTGGGATTTTAAAAATACAGCTATGTTTACAAACCAGTCTTGCCTCTTGTTAGATTAGCTGTTTTGAAAGAAATAAATATTTTCTTGAAAATTACATTTAAGACCTGGAAGGTAAATACAGAAAACAGTCTGCCTGATTAATCTTTCTGTGCACAGGAAGTTAATTTCTGTGTCTTAAAGAAATTTAGCTCCAAAATTCTGAAGTTGTGATTAAAAAAGTTTAGTTTCTCTAAATTAGCCAAGACATCATTACCAACTTAGTGAAATTGCAGTTTAAGTTAATAGTGCAAATATTTATAGATGCTATGGCACAGACAAAAATCAAGTAAAACTATTCTAATCGGTAGATCAATAAAAGAATTCTTATTCAAAACTATTTCTAAAAGTCAGATAAAACACCCAATTACTTCTGTGCATTTGACACCACCTTGAAAATAATTCATTTCACCACCACTTATTTCCCCATTTTTAATGTGTTATACAGCAGAAGATAAAGACATTTCAATTTTTTTTTAATTATTTTTAGTTTGATTAAGAAAACATGGAAGAAAATTTCCCAAATGCATTAGGATGCAGAATGAACTACATAACAACCTGTTTCCAAACTTGAATAGTTTCATTTTTATGTGTCCTTTTGAATTCTTCCCTATTTATGCATGAAGATACAGGAAATGAAAACTGATATTGCTAGAATCAATTAAGGAAAAAATTTCCACTCACAACGAAGTTTCTTTGAGTCTTTATTCTCCTTCTCTTTCTCTTTGTCTTGTTTTTCCACCCCAGGAGAATCTGGTACCTCATCTTCTAATGCTTCATCAGACTCTATTACCTATTAGATTTAAGAAGGTACACAGTGCTCAGTTTGCCAGTTCACAGAATATAGAATTAACACACATGTTTTCTGTAGACAGTTCTACAATACATAATTTTTGCTTCCATAATGATATTCAGTTGGTTCTTTCCTGAACTCTAGGTGTTAAATGTATCTTCAGGGATGATACCACTTCTGGCAGAGTGAATTTGAGAAACACTCTTTCACCAGAAGACTAAATAAAGAGAGTTTTGCTGGACACTGAACAAAATACAACCAGCCCTTCATGATAACACATCATTACATCAACCAATAAACAAGAGAAATTAGTTTTGTTTAGGTTTACTTTTCAAATCCAATAGACAAACATCAGCTATTTAATGGTCTGCTGCAAAAATGCCTGACTGATTAGAGTTGAATACTTCTAGAGCATTTACCCAATTCCTTATCTCTGTAATTAAAATTTTCTTAATAGAAATAGGACTACCAATTGGAAAATTTCACTACTGTCAAAACATATACTGAATTCACTCTGAAAAACTAAATGTGCCCCTGCCTAAAATTCTTGCTCTGTGTTACTGCTGTCTCAGCATATTCTCATCAAACACTGTCAAGTGAAAATGTAGATCACACCAAAGTGTGGAGGCAGGTAATCTGTACACCTGCAGCCTCATACCTATGCTATGTGCATGACTGCACATCAGAACACAGGAAAAGAAACTTCCTCTGGTTTCAGGACAACATAATCCCTTCCAAAACCACATTTTTTCTTACTTCACTTCTACTAAAGTGAACTGGACTGCCTACACAGTTACCAAAATCTGACTGTAGAGCACCTTCTGTTACGAGGAAGGACCCTTTAAAAATAAGGCAGAGTTGTGTACTCCAGAGCATTCAGTGAGTAGCAGCATGACTTCTTTGACTAAGCTGCATTTTAACTCAAAGTGCAGGTGTTGGTTTGAAACACCTTCACTTCTTGTTCCTTTCCAAAAACTTTAGATACCTTTGTTACACAAAGATCAATTTATTCAACTGCCCAATGAATGTCCTCAAGGATCCTCTGCCATTCTTCAAGAGGCCTCAAAGCTCTTTAGGATTCACACATTTTAAACCTAGTAACTGCTCTGGGAAAAGAAAATCACCTGGAATCTAATTTGTATTATGTAACAAATCTAATCTAATAACTTGGAAATTTCTGTATGCAAAAAAGAGCCGTCACATCCTTTGTAGGTAGCTATTCCTCTTGCACAGTATATTGCCACAACAGCAAAGGAGCAAAGAGAACAGAATCTCATCTGCCCCTTCTTTTGAGGAAGATTTCATCACACTAGGAACTAGTGCCTCAGTCATGGGAAAAAGATTCACAGCTACTATTATGCAAGCTTTCCAAAATTAAAAGCTGGCTTTGAATCTGATGGATTTCTGTACCCAAAGCTTCAATGCTCCAAGTTATCAGATAGTCTGACTTACTTTAACTTAGGCCTTGTTATCTTGGGTCTCTTGGCTACCAGCTCCCAGCAGTAATAATACATCACCATTTCTTCCAGAGTGCTGATAAACTCTCCTTATTCCACCATTCACTTCCTCAACCTAACACGTAGTATCTCGCTCACATCTCAGCATATCTCAGCCTTTCCAGCCCCGTTCACATTTAAGCAGGGAAGAAGTGGCCTCACTTGTGTTACACGGGCCAGACAGAATGGTGTTGCTGAGTCACTGCCTTGCCCGGCTATTAAGGGGTCATGACATTTTCATACTAGGAGAAAGCAGATTAGAAGTCTAAACCATGAGCACTCAGAAAGAAACTGAACTATTCGTGTTAGCCTGCTGTGTTTCAGTGGAAAACAGGCATATGTGAAAAACATCAGAGCCAAGAGAGAGGAAGGCCACTGAGTGGCATTGAAAGCAACATAAACAGAGATAATGGGCAGCAGCCAAGTCTGTAACTATTAAAAAATAAGAATACACATGAAGTAAACTTGATATGAGAGGAATATTTTCCCCAAGATCTCTCCAGCTCCTAAATTCAAAAATGGTTCTTCTTGTTTGGCAATATCAAGATCGAATGCTCGAGCACTTTACTGATACCTAAGCAGTTGGCACTATGCTGTCAGATAGAAAGAGATAATACAGTATTTTGCCAGGGCTTTTAATTTGCACTTTAGTGCAGCCTTTCTAAGTGAACAGCACTATCAAATACTGACAAATGTGTCATGAAGCATTCCCTTGGCCATCCTCCCGCTTCATTCCCTCTCTATCAGAACCTTTCAGGTCACTGAGAAAGGCAAGTATTTGGCCACAGAAGCAAGTTCATTTCTGAGATGGAGGTCAGCCCACGCTTTCTCGTTCTTAATCCAGTGGACCATCTTTCTTCCTCTGCCACTATTAATTATATTTCACTTGTCACCATCAGGAACTGCCATATCCTCAAACTCCTGCTCAATCTCAAGAAGATCAGTAAATGAAGACGTACACGGAGCATTAGAAGCTGTTACATCAATCAGTTTACTAAATAATATTACCTTGAAAATAGAGCCTTCATGACTCAAATACATACCTGATTATTTATGGTATAGTTAAGAACTTTATACCATTCATTAATAAAGCTGTCATTATCAGACTGAATTAAGAGCTCAGTTCCTTGGCGGGTTTTCAGCTTTAAAGAAATAAAAACAGACATCATCAGAATTGATAAACGCACTACAATCCAAAAGTGAAATTACCCAAATCAAATTAAACTTCTCCCTGGCATAACTGTTAGGTAATACATAACCACTCAAGAACACTTATCAGTGAAAACAGTAAATAACAGTCTGCTTAAAATTGAAAAGCATATCCCATACAGAAATATTTAAAATGCATGTTTCTTGCAAGTACTAAGGATACCATATACATTTAAGCTGGTAGAAATGGATAAAAATCATTTTTTTGAGGTTTTTATTTTAATTTCAGAAAAAACCTCTTACATCAGTAATTGAAGTGCACAAATTTGTTCATTTAAATAAAATAATTCACCTCAATAACATTCTTTTTGCTGGATTTGTCCTTTGAGGCCCAGTCAATCAATGCCCCTTTGAGATCCACTGTAAATTCTGGCTTAGACTGATTGACACCAAACTTCTGGAAAAAACCAGGAACAATGATGACAAACTTAAAAATGAAGAAATTCCTTATAGGTACACAATTTGGCAATCCCCTAAATACAACATCGTTATTTACAGTCTATACAACTTAATCCAAATACAGTATTTTGCCACAAGTCAACAGGCACCGTACCAGGAAAACAAAAAACCTTACACAGAACACCCTGTAAGCACATCTATTACAAGCTGCTCAAATTAAAGCCTTCAAAATTCCATAACTAAGTGCTGATCAGATTTCAGCAGAGCTTTTTTCCCCTATCAGAAATGGTAGAAGTCCAAACAGCATTTAATCGTAGCTCAATCTTAATCAAGATAGTCACAAACTTTAAACAAAACAAGCTAGTAAGTAACTGAACAAAAAAACTCCCTAATATTCTGTCTCTTCATCAGTGATTGTATATAAACCCCAAAATCAAACCAGACAGGAGGTTTGCTTGGCAGGAATCACATCCCTCCACACTGAAAGAGCACTTTCAGCTTTTACATTTATCTATACATTTTTATTTATTATGTTTTTAAAACATTTATGCCCCAATGCTTTCATGTTTTTTTGTAGTGTTTCCATTGCAATACTGGGCTATATCTTACCAAGTAAACAGAATTCACTGTCTAGCTACTAAACTAGCAAATAACAAAATACACAGCAAATAACCAAAGCAATGAACAAAAAAACCCCCCGAAACATTTAACCCACAAGTAACCAAACAATTTGGAAGCAAACAATAGGGAGCTATTTTTACCTAAATTTTATGTAAATTTTTTTAAATAAAGTACTTTCACTAGGATTTCAACATACACCACATAGCTTTGAAACGCAATTCCTCAGAGAAACCAATTCAGTGGCCCAGACAAAAAAAAAAAGCTTTAATTGTGAGTAAAATATGGAACAGGAAAAGCTGTAAGTCACTGCGTTATAGCATAGAAATTTAATGTTGTAGTTCCAGGGAAAGCTTATAGCATCTGCTCCATCAGTAAGGCTCTTTTCTATTCCTTTAAGAAGTCTTTGATGTGTGAATGCTGCTCCTGTGAGACCTGAGCCCCAGGACAAGCTCCTTGCTGCAAACACAAGTTTCCAGCCTGTATAAGAACAGCCATATCCAAGGGGAGAAAAAAAATGGTTCAGAAAACAGGACTAATCTGCTGCTTCTGATTAAATTCCTGGCATGGATGTTAATTAATGCTAATTGTGTTTTAGAAAGGTTGTTTACCACTGGAAAATCTCCCCGCCTTGAGTCCTAAGGGCAGTGAAATGTTGAATGGAAAGTAGCATCTTAACTTCTTTATTTTACCCCTGAAATACCAGAAAAGGGGAGTATTTCTAAACTATCCAATGCCAATTAGCACTTAGGAAAAAAATTCCACCCCTTCTCCCCTTCTAACTTAATTCTCAGATACCTCATCCAAGAACATTTCTCGTTATTTATAGTAGAGCTCTTGAGAGAGGCCCAGCTCAGCCGTGGAGTCCACTGTAACAATCTCTGGGCCACTAAAACTCTTGCAGCAGCTGCCTCTTCAAGACAAAGTCATATAACTGCTGCACACACAACAAAAGTGTCCCAGACGCACTTCCTGGCAGCCTAGATCAATCTTGCTGCGTGTTGGAAAAAAATTCAAATCAATTTATAGAGTTTGGCACTGGAAAGAGCAGGAAGCTGGTGCCAAAGTCCACTGTGGGACAGTGGGTATGGAGGGTTTGTGTGTAATTAGTTAAAAACATGACCCAGATGATGCTGAGAAGCACAGGCAAGGAGGAGAGAACCTGCTACAGCTGAAATCAACAAACAACAGCAAAAATATGACTCATGACTGTTCTGACCAAAAGGAAAGCCCTCCAGTACTTAAGTTGCTGAACTTCACAACTGACAGATCACAGCACTACCTCCAACACCTTTACACTCCACCCATCAATTTGGCCTGACTCCAGCATTTCAGTGAAGCACAGAAGAAAGCAAAAACTAGAAGCTAAAAAAGGGGAAAAAGAAGTCTCCCCCCACTCTTCACTCAAATGGTGGTCAAAATGCTGTGTGAGATCCAAGGGTGGATAAACCCATGAAAATAATTCAGCCTCCCTGCAAAGCTCTTCTGTTATACCAATATATTGCATAATCATCACAAATTTAACTTTTCTATTCCAGGACATTTTAAATTTACCATGCAGACTCTCCTGTGAGCTTTCCTGTCAAGGTTCTTTTCTGTTCCTGGGTCTATGAAAATGAGATGCCAGCAGCCATTTCCCTCCTTGAGAGCTTCCAGGAGCAAGTCCTGCACAGGGCTGCTCAGACACTCTGCATACCAAGGTCAGCTACAGGCAATTGAATTCTCCTGAAACAAGTAGATTCTGCTGACAGAAGTAAAAAGACAGCCTTTCCCCTTGCAACTGCTGCCATACAGACATTAGGTCTGCTGTCTCAAAACAGAGTGTACTACCCAGTCAGCACCAGTCAGGATAAATTCAGCTCTTACTGAGCAGACACCTTATCCTTACTGGATTTCTCTTTTGAGCAGCCTGGAAAGTTTGGAAAGCTCAGCAGTGTGAGGCAGAAAGAGGGAGAATTCTACATGTGGTCCTGCCAGCTGTCTTAGATATGAAGCTGTCCTACAGTCACTTCTGACAGCTTTTTCTTAAAAAAAAACCCAAAAAACCAAAACAGTCACAGGATACGCTTATGCCAAGATATCTTTTATTGTTCAGAAAGAATAGGGTGTTTGCTTTAGATATAGTAGATGCTGTGCAGCTTAAGGACAGATATGTATTGACACCAGTAAATAGGATCATTTTCAGGATTTTCTCTAAGTCCTCAATACCTGCACAGGACAAGCCACACAGTCTGTACTGTGATATATTCCAGCATTCTTTGGAAACAGAACTGGATGTTATTTACGGGAAGACCTTGGATGTGCGAATGACACCTGGCGTTCCTGTAATTCTGCTTCTAACTAGAGCTGGGTGAAATGTTTTAATTCCAAGTCCTGCTCACCCGAGGATGGATTGCAGAAAGAAAGCTGAGGAGACAGGTGCTCCTTTGTGGCTGGTAGAGGAGCTTCAGAACTTACTTTTCACACTAGTATTAAGATATAAATTCCTCCTCATTCACCTTGAGCAACAAGCTACCATATTAGCTACCAACATTTTATGCATTTCTGGTAAGCAGCACTTCTGTGCTTGGCATCTAGACTTCAAAACATAACTACAGATGCTTAAATTATATATAAAAAGAGTCCTACAAAATTTACATCAGCTCTCTATATGTGGTATATAGCAAAAATATCTTTGTGCTCTTTTTCTTTCAACTCTATGCACAACACTTACATTTTTGGGTATTCCAATTATAGTTAAAATTATCAAACAACAGTTACATCATTGTATCCAAATTATCATAGGCACCATACAAAGATTCTAAATTAGTTTTGTTAGAATCAGACATAAAATATCTGTTAAAAAACTAACCATATCATGCTGCTTATTAGTCAAGGCACTAGCGGTTCAAATAGTAGGCAAATTTGGGATTATAATTCTGGCACCAATGAACCAGATACACTTTCTGCTTTGTTCCATCAGAACAACTACAGGATTATTGCAATACACTTGTGTTAATTTTCACCTTGGATGACTTTCAAAAACAGCAAACTAAGATGCGTGAGGTGTTATATGAAGTGTCAAAACTAAATCTTGGAAAAATTCAAGTTTACTTTCAGGATTAGTGGCAAATAGCCTTAGAGTGACAAGAGGCATGCAACAAGAACACATACAGTGATAGCTGAAACTTGGGCAGAGTTTACATAGGTGACAGCAGGTCGACGACTGAGAGCATTTTTCCAAGAAGAAAGCAGCGAGAGCAAGAGCTCAGGAATTGAGCCCACTTGGCAAAATGACTTGATGAGAAAAAGGAAGAAAAGTGATGAAATCACAAAACAATGCACAAAAAAAGAAGATATGGTTATATCAATCACTAGACGAATGCTAAATAAATGTTCTGCTTGTAAGATGAATAAGAAATGCAATTCTTTGTGTCAAACTGTTAGACTTGACTTCACCTTATTAAAATATGGATACAGAACCAAGTTTGAGAGGGGAGGTGGAATTTTTAATACCCCCAAAGAATTTCCCACAGAAAACAAAAAGAATGTGTTCTAAATACCTAATTATTTACAAAGCCAACTGTGAGTATGCAGATATACAACACTCAGTCCTTGAAAGAGTTTCTCGTTTAATATTTCCAGCTTCACTTTATTCTCCTTATACTGTTGATATCATTTTGCTGGCCCTACTCTAATACTTCACAGTACACACAACTGACAGTCTCACAAAAATATTGTGACTATGGCACTTTTGCTCCACTTAAATCATCAAAAGAATTTATGCTTTTTTATTTTTCCCACCAAATGAGTGCACTTGGATGGTGCAATACAACTTACACTGGTGACCCTAAAACCATGCAACTCTGCTTATTGGTTATCTTCTATGGATAATTCATTTGGGTTCACATCACCCATAATATTACCATGGCACTGTGTGTTTTAATGACATCAACATATAGCTGAAAAAAAGTCTTTTTGATCTACAGCTACATTTGGATGGAAGACTATTAGTAGCTGTAATCAAAACTCTGGAACTTGAGTAGTTATTCAAGCAAAATGTTTTACTTTCCAAACAAGCATATTTACACCTATAAAACTAAAATACTTTCTGGATCCTTAGCTGTAAAAGTAAATTGCAGAAGTCACCAAAATCCACGTCCTACCATAAAGCATAATTTATCTTCTCTCATGCCTTTCCTGTTTATTCTTTTTCCTTCCTTCCTTTCTTTTCCCTCTGCTTGATCATCTTGCCTAACTTTACACCCTCTCTATTCTCTTTTACTCCAAATTTCATTTATCCATCCTCACTCAATTTTTTCCAACCACCCCTTCTGCA
Organism: Myiotriccus ornatus; assembly: GCA_036023395.1. Taxonomy (NCBI): domain Eukaryota; kingdom Metazoa; phylum Chordata; class Aves; order Passeriformes; family Tyrannidae; genus Myiotriccus; species Myiotriccus ornatus. Next base: position 13,868,142 of record JAYRBT010000082.1, on the reverse strand, counting down.
GAAGGTGAAAAAAATATATATTTATAGCTCTGAAATGCTATAGAAAAGAATTGTCAATTCCAATTCACTACCTAAAATGAAGAGCCGGAGAAAGTGAGCCAAGTAGAAAAATTAGTAAAGAACAGCAAGATAGCATTATCTGTAACAAGCAATTTTGCTGGAATTCACATAATAATACACAAAAATAACCAACATTGAATCTGGCCTGCCTTCAGTTATTGTAGGAGATGCACAGAGTTTAATGTCAGACCTTCAGAAGTAGGTAAGTAGGCATAGATAAAGAGCCATTTCTATATCTATTACTGTAGGAATGTAGCTGGATAAATATAGCCAATTTAATTATTGTGCTATTACCCTAGAGGTGACATAAAAAAATTGAATAATCGTCATCTTCAATGTGATGTTTCTCTTTAGGTCTTCATCAGACAACAAAATAGAAACAAGTACTTGCCATGCACTAAGCAGATCTAAAGCAAGATATGGAATGCAGCAAGACAAAGATTAAATTATAAGACAACAGTATGACATTGCTCAAATAGTCCAACACAAGAAGCCAAGTGTCAGACTATTTTATTACTTGTATGACATTCAAAATTACTTGGAGTTTATGAAAAGATATCCAAGAAGGGTAAAACAAACAAACTGTTTAGACAAACACAGTAGTAAGGAACAAAAACATATCTGTTCTGGAACAAAAACTTCAAGTCTACAGAGGACCTGAACACCTCCTTATCAGTTTCTTACTTGTCAAATATAGACACAGAAGTACAACTGTTTTTCTTCTTACACTACATCATAATTGTCACATTAAACTATTTTCTTGCTAACATACACACTCTTATTTTTTCTAAATTAGGTGTATATATATTGGTATCTAGGCCACACAAATAAGAGAGCTTTAATTTATTGTGCTTTACATGACTAACACTTCAATGAGGGTGGGGGTTGTTCCTGAGCTTACCCAGCCAGTTCCACTTCCTTGGGTTTTAGTGAACAGCAGTGACGACCCTTGTAACACTGCCCATGATGACATCCAATTCTTTCTGTAAATAATTGTAAACAAACATAAAATAAATTGACTTTGAAAGTAGGTATTCAAACTGCATATCATTGTTGCCCAGCTGACCTGTATGTTAATATACTTAAGCGCATATACAGTCATTAGTGGCATCACTAAGTATTAATTACTATCATATTTGTAGAAGGGAACATATGTTAACAGTCCCAGCCTGACCATCAAAGTCTAAATCAAACAAAGCTAATTAGTAGTGGAAGCAGTTCACCAGGAGAAACACCAGGGAACTATAATTTCAAAGGGGCTAATCTGGAACGCTCAGCCTAATGTGTACTTAACAGATCATGCCAAAGTACTTCACAGTTCTGAAATTCATCGATCACATCTCAGATGCGTCTCATATTTATGTAATAAGCTCATTTACACTGGCAACAAAATATTTGCTAAAAGCCTAAAAAAAAAATTAAGAAAATTAAGAACAAATGAGTTGTTTCAGTTGTCTATTTCATTTTATGCCTGAGAACCTGTCCTCCTGGAGTTATAAAAAAGAAAATTAAAATAAATAAAAGTCTTGAAAAGCCCTGAATATGTATGCCCATTACCCAAACATAAATTATTACTCAACAGCTCTCCGAGTGACAGGGTGGACATGATGCATTTTTCGGTACAGCAGCAGTAATCCAGACCAGTGACTCCAGGAGATGCAACAGAAATGGTGACAGGATATTGTACCAGTAGCAGCCTACATAAGCCACTGTCCACCCTGTCCTACTGAGCTCTTAGAGACATCTCTGAGGAACCAAACTGGAGGTCAGATGTGCTGTCCAGCTGCACTGCACTAGGTCAGGGTGGCTCTAGAATATCAGCTGCGTGTTGATTATTTAATCCCTCATGTGTCAAAATTCTGGGAAACACTGAACTAGAGGTAACACACTATTAGATCTAAAAGATTAAATTAAAAATTAAAAATTAAAAAAAAAACGGCAAAAAGTAAACCTAAATTAAATTTGAGGATGTGCCACACTTATGCAGTATTTTCCATTGACTCTGCAAAACACCAGAAATGTACGTAAGCCAGCACCACTTGATTACACATTATGATTTATAGTGCAAATGCCTGCCTGGGAGGCAGAGAAAGGAAGTTGGAAATGAGGTCACTCATCACCTACAGGGAGACTGATGTTGGGTGTTACGCTGCTTCAAACCCTTCACAAGCAGAGTGAAGGAAGAATTAGGGAGCACATGGCATGTACACTTTTGGAAATTACAGGACATCGAGTCTGAAATCTCCTCTTACACCAGTTCTATTCAAGGAACAAAACAGGCTATAGCCTATACAGATTTTCTCTTCAATCAATCAATCAATCAATCCCATTTTACAAATCTGTCTCTCCTCAATACACCTTCATGAAATCCCTTCCCTGTGTGAAGTCCTGGCATACAGGAGCCTCTGGCTCTCTGAAGTCCATTATCTTCAGCTCACTGGGAGAAACAGCTGGGATAAGATTAGCACTGTGTCCTACAGGAAAGCCTCCGAGGTAAATTCAGACAAAAAGAAGTTGCAAATCCCAGCATGCTGTCCTAACATAAAACACCTTACACAAACCCTAAGCACGTGCACTTCTAGAAGTCCAAGACTTACCGAACTTTTTTCCCATTTTCTGTAATTTTTGTCACATTTAATAAACCATACTTTTCTTGGCCCTGTAAGATAACAGTAAGACATAAGAAATATAAAAGAAATTCTGATTCTCTTAACATCACATCACCAAACTCACTCCCGCAAATAATCCATTTCTGGCAATGAGCCATCTTTACCCATGCTGTAACTTCAAGAAACTGTCTTTAAGCATATTTAAATATTCAGAGATGACAAAAACAAAATTCCTCTGGGGAAGTACCATTCAGAGGGTAAAAAGCTTTCCTTCATCAAGACCTAGGTTATTTGGACAAGCCAAACTAAATAATTTGTGATAGTAGGCAGTGGAAATTATGAACGTAAATTTATAATTATTTGTGTAATAGCACATCAGTGGTTTTGTCCTTTACTAAAAAAGGCTGACAAACAGCCTAAATTCCCTGACAAATTTTTCAAGTAATTTTACCACAATTTCATATTTTAAATAAAACATGGTTGAAGTGCATGAAAATATTAACATATTCATGTTAAAAATAGATGAGAGAAACATTTCTTTGATTTTTTTTTTTCCTGTCCCCTAGGAAAACATTAGAATTTTAAACTACTTAGTTATGTCTTGTTGATGAAAGCCATCTATATTAGTATGCCTACTAAAAAATTTGGAGATCAGCCAGTGATGGGTGGAAAAAGAACACTTCTGAACAAGAAGAGCGTTTGCAAGTTTCAAATATCTGGAGTATTTCTAGTTTCTGTGCAAAAATAGTAATATAAAGGAACATTTGAAAAAGTATTCTAGGATAGAAAGTAAAACCATTCATTTATACCATCATCTCAAGATGAGGTATCAAATTCTATCGTTTTCTCCTGTCACCCCAGTCAATGGTGCTAAAAGAATATTACATTATTTTTTTAATCAATTTCTTTTCAGTAACAGCTTCTAACTTAATTTATGAACTAAGCTATTAGTTGAAACAATCAACTATGGAAAGTATCCAAATTAGTTTTATCCTTAAAAAATTACTGCAATTCTAGATAAAACAAAAACACAAGATAAATCTTCAGCATTCTCCTCTAAATCTCAAATTTAAGTGGACCATAACTGCAGAATATTATATTAAAGAAATTTTTTTTGCTGGAATACCATGACAACATTCTTGACAGGGACACAGATCTGTTTTTCATGAACTTTAAAAATTTTACCTACATGTTTCAAGCCCAGCACATAAAATACAGAAAGGACATGTTAAAGGACAAAGGTGTTCAGCTGGTGGATCAGATGTTATTTCAGTCCAATGGTATCTATTACTCTTACTCAATCTAATATCTTCATTGGCTTAGAATGCTTTCCCAAACCAGTGATATATGCATTATTTTCCAAAACTGATACTGTCAATAGAGGAAGTGAGTCCCTTCCCTCACTCACCCTCTAAAAAGCCAAACAAATTATCCCATCTTTTAGAAGACTTTGTGATCCATGCAGTCCTGTGCACTGCACCCTTCTAACAAACCTCTGGCTTTAAGAAGCAGAACAGCCTTTCACCATCTTTCACAGTGACTGAGCAACCTGTACTTTCTGAAATAAATGATGGTTTTAATAAATTACTCATGATGGGACCAGTGGGGATGCTCTACAGAAGAACTATTTCGAAAAAGTATCATAATGCCCTACTTAGCAGCAACACTAGGGGGTACTAACAGGAAAATTAATGTGATCGGGAGAAAGAAGTGGAAAGCAAGTTAAGGATCAAAATACTCAAAAATTTACCAGCTTTCTTTGGAATATTTAAATCTCAGGTGATAGCTAAAGAAAATATGGATTTTTTTTGTCTATTATCTAGAGTAGTAGTGAGTTCTTCTGAAAAACACAATTTTAGAAATGTAAGGTCTGAGCCATATTTAAAGAAATTAGATCACATGCAGCAATAGTTGCATTTGTGTAAGGCTATCAACTATGCTTGCTCAATAAACAATGTTTACTTTATTGTGAGAAACTGTTCAAAGAGTTCTAAGAACGGATTATCATGAATAAGCCAGGGAACCATTCCCCCACATGCAGAGTAAGAATGAAACTAGAGAAGTTGTGCCTTTAATGCCCTGAGCTTCCTACTAAAGGGCTGGCAAAATTGATCAAGTTACTTATTTCAATACTGCTGTAGTACAGTTCCAAAAAAAAAAAGGGATAAAACCTCAATTTTTTTTAATTATTCGCCATTGTTTAAAAAGGAATCCCATTTAAAATATAAACTGAAATTAAAAAATCCATTAAACATTCACATAAGTTTGACAGGCTTAGGTTTTTCACCCACCAATTATTTTACTAAATCAAAAGGACATATTTTATTTATGCCAGCTTCTCTGTCTCTTTCAGAAGACTGAAACAACAAGTCAAAATTAAGAGATATCAAATACTACAAACTATTACTGACTACTGGCGATGAGGGATTCTGTGAAGAAGGGGAATCTGTTTCTGTTTTTATCTCTCAAGATGTTACATGAGAAGATGTGACTGTTGGAGGAAGTTAACTGAGTTCTACATAATTAGACATAACTTTATTTCACAGTGAATTTCTAATTTAATCTCACATTACTAAATTGCATTTAAACCAAAGAAATTTACATTTTTTTCTGAAAGCAGAGTCAGATGTAATGCATTCCTTTTAATATATAAAGCCTTCAAATAGTTTTATCCCATTATTTTTCCCAAGAACAAGAAGGCTTACCCTCAATTCTCTAGTCATGAATAGCCCAGTTTCTACAACATCTACTTATCTATTTAAACACTTTGCATACTGACTGTGGCTTGATGCTTTGGTGAAGAAGGAGAGGACTCATTTTCAGGAAAGCTGGTCTTAGAAGCAGTTGATGATTCCTATAAAATTCAAATAGTCAATATAAGTTATTATTTTTCTTACAATTTTTTGTAAACCCTAAAGATACTTTTTTTCTTTTTACATACTCACACATTAGGAAAAAAAGTACTTTTCATCACTCATGATATTCTCAGACAGCAATATTCTAAACTTGCTTACTAAACAGTGTTCTTACAAGATTTACAGACAACACTCAAACTGGGTTAATTAGTACATAACCATTTGAAGAAAAATGTTAATACATGCTGTATCAGCTTAAAGCAAAGCCTTCATCCTTATTAAGGGGCAGGTCTTTTGTGTGACACTGCTACCAAATTATGAAGCATATTTACTTATCACAGGGTATCACATACTAAATACTAACATTTTAAAGAACAAAATACGTCTGTGTGGTTAGTAAACATAAGATTAGTATAATAAATTGTTCTATGTGTAGAAAAACATATAACAACTCAATTTTTGTGAGTCATGATCATTAATCTCCTTATAATCAAACACTGAAAATCTCTAGAGATTTGGGGTTTTGTTTTAAACTAAATGTTAACTACATATTAAAGTCCTAAATCTCTGAAAACTAGAAAAATTGCTCATCTGGAGCAAAAAAAACCCAAGGCATGTACATTTCCTCTGATGTAATGATTGCTTTGCACAAATATGTTGCTTAAAAATCTGGTACAGGATTTCAAATGGAAGAAAAACATTGCTTTCTCTGCCACCATTAACACATTTTCCCCACTCCCTCTTTTTTAACTCCCTTGATAGCTCTCCTGAATTCAGTTTGCTTTTGCAGCATTACATAACACTCTGCCCACCTGTGCTTTAAAATTCACTTGCAAATCTACCTACAGGAGTGGCCCACTAGTTTTCAGCAGTACAATTACAGATCTTTAGCACTCCTAAGAACAGCCTAAGAGTTCCATATTTTCAGATGTCTGCAAAGAGAAAAATATTGCTCAATTTAAGGAAATCAACACTGTCCCTCCCAGGAAAGTATTTTTTCCTCTACTTACGAAATTTTTTAGCTGATGGCTGTATACAGATATGTGCCACAGTCAATAAACTGTTAATAAGTATGTTTGGTATCATCAAATTCTGATGAGCCATAGCAACCCATGCTTTCACTCTGACACATTTCAAGTACTCTTTTGACTGGCCTACTTTCATAGAATTGAGTTGTGTTGTTTTTCCAGGAAGAGCAAATAAGGAAAATAAAAAGAAGATAGCTTCCCAAGGAGTCCGCTAAAAAGCAAACTTGGGGTTCATGTGCCTATCCAGACAAACACCAGTTGTTTTCATTCCTATTTCATTCTGAATTTGAGATAGCTTTCATACAGTAAGCAACTCTGGAACAATAAACCCAGTATTTCTGATAACAAACTATTTCCTTTTCACATACTAATTTAAAGCAAATACATTAACAGTGTGCCCACTAGTGGTAATAAAACAGGTGCATTAATGCACTAAAAATTATTTGTCTTTCCACAAAACAGTTTAATGCTCCACTATGTATTGTTATTTTTCTCAAAGCACTGATGTTGTGCTTTATATGAACTGTAAGTCTCCTTACCATTAAAAAATATATGCTGCCCATAAGCTTTGAAGCTGTTAAAGGAACATTAGTCTACTGCCTTAGACTTTATAAATGTGGCTGATATATACAATTTCTTTTGGTTATTAAACTTAGGATTTGTACAAATTCCTGTTTGCTTCACTGTGTTTAAATTCTTGATACGTGAACACTGCATCTTGAGGAAATGTAAACAGCTCCCCTCATTCAATGCTTTTTAAAAGCTTCCTCATTCAGTGCACCACTACATAAAGGTCTTTTCAAAACAGAAGTAAATCTTGCGCCAAAAATTAAGAAGTCTTACTTTAAAAGCAAAGCCAAAACTTAAAGCCATCTCCAACAAAACTGTTCATATTGGTGAGGCATAAACTGCACGTGAGGCCAGAAGTGTCTACTCAGTTTTGATTTATCAGGGCTCCATCTAGGCTGTCTCTCATGCAGTGCCACAACACACACGGAGTACAGAAGGACGTCTAAGGCAGAGGAAGAGGAGGAGGAGGGGAAGGAGCAGTAGCAGGATCTCAGAATCGCTCAAGCTAAACTAATGTGCACAGGTGCAAACTCTCCAGCCAACCATGGTCCACTGCCTCCTCAACACCACACAGGACGTATTCCAAACTGACAACTCAAAAGCTCAAGATCAAATCCAATAAATCCTTTTCTGAAGAACTAAGTCAACTCCTGAAAAGGAAGTCCATTTAAATGTACTGGAAACTACAAGTCAAGCAAGTAAAGTTCTGAGTAGCAAATCCCTTTTCATTTCAACTACTGTGTTTTGTCCATTTAAATTTGCTTTTGGCGTCTGCGATTACACAAGCCCACTCACAGGCTTTTCCTTACACTCCCAAATCTACATTCATCTCATTTTTTCTTGTATCTCTAGGAAAAGGAAGTTTACAATGCTATTTCCTGGTATCTCATTCTGAGTAGTCTGTGCTAACATTTCAGCATCACAAATACCTAATTTTCCATGAATCTTGGGACAGACTGCAGTGAAGTTACAGAAACCAGCAAGTCACCACCCTACACCATCCGTTTCAGTTCCTGCCTGCTCAGCTCACATCAACTCCTTTCACCCACAGGCAGTGTCCCAGCATAAGCAGAAATGGCTGGGACAAAAGTCAAAGTGGAGAGAGGCAGAGGGAGAGCAAGGGAGAGGCCCTGTCTCCTTGTTGGCCTCAACAGAATCTGTTACTGTGCAGCTCAAAACAGACCATCAAGAAGGGACAGAAAACATCTTTTGTTGTTACTGACCCACAGCTCTTTTCAGACTAAACACCAGCTCAGCTCTGGACAGGATCAAAGCCAAGCATTTCAGCACTTTCAGTACTGTCCTCTGCCCTCCAATAACAATGTTAAAACTCTGTGATAATCACGCACAGCTTTTCCTCTTTCCTTGAGATATTACAGTGGCACTCAAAGGAATCTTCATTAAAGAGATAAATCCACTATATAACACTACTATTTAAGTCCTTATGTCATAGTTTTTACTTTAGCAAATGCAACTTTTATTTTAATTCTATGTACGTTTCAATTATTCATCTGCAATCTTTCAAGTGTATTTCTACTTGGTGTTTCCTACAATTAAAATATTCAGGCTTGAAATATCACTATACCTTACAGGAAAGCCTTGATCACGTCCATAATTCTCATATACAAACCCTAATTATAATCCATAGCTTAAACTGAATTGGGAAATTCCCAATCGTATGTAAAATCGCTGTACATGCCAACTCCTGAACTAACACTAGCTAAAATACTTCAAGGACAACAAGAAAAGAGCTACTATTCACAAAGTAACAGTAGTAAAGTTAATGAACAGCCCTTGGTTTTGCTGAACATTATACACAACGATACAAGAGAACATAAAAATGAACTTTCAGAAATTTATGCTTACTCATTCCTGTTACATTAAATACTGCACACACGAGAAACAGCTGCTAATTCAGCATGCTGTTGAGCTTGCTCCTACCTTGTCGTTGGTGTCCAGCACAATTGTGCTGTGCCTCCATTTTGTTAAAACTATTGGTTCCTGTAGCCTCCTGTCCAGACTCCTACTCTTTATTATATCTCTCTGCTGCTGTGGTGAAGCGTTATACTAAAAAAGAGAAAAATAAAAGTGTAAGTAGAATCTAATTCATGCAAACAAGACTTGGACATACCACTCATGTGCCTAAACAGTGCAAACTTTCAGATTCCTAATGTCACCCAAGGATGTGAAAACAGCCTTGGTTTTATTTCACATTTGGTCTTCAGAACTCTCTCCTGTAGTCAGTCCTCTATGAAGCAACTAAGACTGACCTGTTGGGATAATATTCTCCATTAGCAGAGAGATATTTGATTTCTTGTGCAAGAGCTTACTGCTGATTTTGCAACCCAACAGGGTATTGAGAACCACCAAGGAATTACAATAAATACAAGATTTAATCATTCACTCTTCATATTGCACTGACAGTACCACAGCATTATTAACTCTTTAACCCAAAGATTTGGGATGCCTAGGAGAGAAAAACTTGAGGTGAGGACTTGCTTTGTCAGAATAAACACACCAAATTACTTATAAAAGAACGTACACACCATGTACAAATCTACACATTCCATAAGCGTGGAAAATAAATATTTAGCAGGAAATAATTTTAAGACCTATTAGAGCTGTAACATCCAAGGACAGACTGTATTTACCATAAGTTTTCTAGTAACTCATGCAAAGACAGAGACTGAAAAAATGGGAAGGTCATGAGAAGAGCATAGCATTTAATTAGATCTCAGAACTGTAGCATACTTATTACTGGTGTTGACATTTTACATCATAACAATCAAATAGTAACAATAAAAAGTTCCAAAAAATATTTCAAACAAAGTTTAATACTGAAAATACAAATAAGAAGAGACAACATCAGCATACGGGTTTTTTAAGTAATTTAAAAAAAAAAATCTCATTCTTTCTAGTCATTATCAAACTAAAATCTACACATAGAAAGAAATTTAAGCCAGTATTTTTGGAGTCCTGAAAAGCACTAAAATCCACCAGGCAAGAAGTAACAAAGGAAAGTCAAGTGCCCCCTTTATTTGAGAAGGCTAAAGCAATAATCTTTGCAAGCAGTTCTATGTTTTGCTACTGATTTTGCTATGATTTTGCTACTGATTCCTACTGTAAGTTCAGAGCCTCAGGTCTTCAAAGACAAAAAAACCTACACCTGCACAACAAAGCATGGCAAAGTGTAACCTAAACAACATAAATGCTAAATCTAAGCTAAATGGTATAATAGTTATATTTATCGCCCAAATAAAAAACCAGGATTACTACTGCCATGGTAGTCATGATGCTCAAGTTAGTTTTGTATTTCACTGTGAACAGAGCTAATGCTCCATTAAGTCAACAGATGTTTAAAAGCTAAATAACTCTAATGTTTCATTACATTATTTCAATAGGCACAAGAGAGAAAAATACTCCCCAGTGAATGGATCTTGCAGTACCAAGAATAAAAGTCGGTAGCTCATGTACAGACAGAAGTGTATCGCCTGTCACTGCAGAAATTCACTTCCGAGCCTGCACTGCCTTTGTACTGGGTTCAGCACATTTACACTCACATGACAACTGCTTCCTTACAATGGTGAGGTTTCAAGCAACTCTGTTAGTTTCCTTGTTAAATCAAAAGCTGAACCATTATTCATGCTGCAAGGGCCCTAATACTAGCTTACTTTCTTATTATGGAAATACCCACTTTGCAGATGCTCCTACAGCCCAAACTGCAGCAGCAAGCTTAGCAATCTGCAACAAAATTGCCCATCAGTATTACAACTAAAATCTAAACAATTTTCAGTGAAACTATGTCTAAATCACAAAAGGCGGCAACAAACATGATTCCTTGCAGCAGCTCTAACCTATTTAAAGTAGGCAACTCAAATATTTCCTGCTATGAAACAGAACTGCTTATTTCAGAAATAGATTTACACTTTAGTGACACTGGCGTACATTATTTATGGAAATCCTCAGTGCACTTTCCATTTGAGTAACTTGAGGAATTGAAGTTTAAACAAAGACATATTTTAAAGTAATGTATCCTGAATTTAAGTCTACGTTAAGATATGGGCATGTATCCTAACATACGTTCAGATATGTGCCCATATCTTAACGTAGACTTAAATTACGTTAGGATATGGGCACAAGCCTAATTACAGGTGTTCTATATTGAAAAGGTGCCTTTGATACTATCACAAGCCATCAGGAGTTAACTTATCTAACAGACAACACCATCTTGAAGGAGAAAGGACCTTCAATTCAAGTTTTATTAAACATATTTAATAAGAAAACAAAGCTCTGCTAAAAACTCTGGAACACCGAGCTATATGCATCTTAGCAGCTTAAATAATTTGCATTGGTGATACAAACAGTGTTAGTAAACTGACAAGTCTTTAAAGGGAACATTTGACATTTTTGCCCTATTTTCTCACAATAGAGACTTCAAGTAAGCATTTTTTGCTCAGATCTTTATGCGAGGTTTGTTTTTTGTTTGTAAAACTGGCAAGATCGTGGGGGGAAGTGATGTGGAAACAAAAAGCTTATATATTTCTGGGTCAAGACAAGCCTCCACTTTTAAAATACATGGACTGATCTGTGATCTCCAAGGAGAATCAGACTGAGATTCGGACACTGCTCCACACTGTCCAACAGAACTCTCCATCCTCTAGACCAGGCAGAGTCCACCAGCTAGAGGGAAACAGCCAGAGCCAGTAGCATCACTAGGTTGGATGACACCATCCTTCTACTCTTTGGCCTGCTCTCACCCAATCTTAGTTCAAAAAACCTTTGCAGAACAATTTCAGCTCTGATTCACTTACTGACACTCTACAGGATTCCCACCCGCAGAGGAGCTGCTGTCTCTCCCACAGACATTTTACAATATTTACCACTCTTTACCAGCAACAAGAAGCAACTAGGTTGGGCTTTCCTCCCCTCACACAAAATCTTGTTTTTACATAACTAAGAAGGCTTTCTAGGCCTAAGCCTTGGGGTAATCTTGAGATCAGATAAGGGCCCTACACTGCAATAAAACTGACCCACCCAAGACATTGCCTGAGAGGATAACCTCTGCTACAACCATGTGCCTTAATTGCACCTTCTTAGGGTGCAATGTTATTTTCCTAATTCTACAGCTTTTTATAATGTAGCACACAACTCCAAATATACACACTTCTCCTCCTTGAAAATCCTCCACAAACTCAAATTTGTTGCATCACAGAAACCCAAAGTAACCTCAGCTTGTTTCCCATTTCATTGGGAGCATCTCCTGTCACAAAGTGAGCATATGAGTAATTTTTTCATTCTCTGAATGTACACGCCAAGTAAAACAGACATCTTCTTGTAACAGCTCTTGGTGTAGGTTAAGGACACCAGTGGTATAAATTTAGGTTACATTCTTTTCATTGCTGAATTTGTTCAATACCTTCACTGTCTACTTAAAGGCTTTCTTTGCCTTGGTACAAAATTTTCTAGCCCTCTCAACTGGCTGAGTGATTTATATTTAATTTTAACCTGATATGTGGCATGGCTCAAGGCTCTGTCCTAGCCTAATTGTGGCTGAAATAAATGTTAACACCTCCAAGTTATTTGTAGCAGTTGTCCCCATTCTTACAGAGATGACACAGATATGTCAGCTTGAAGAAAGAAAAAAATATTCTTCTTGGTTTGTGTTAACAAATCCTCAGCCAGATGAAAGGAACTGGGTGGGTGAAGGGAGAAAAGACTGAGAAGCAATGGGTACTGAAAGTCGGTAAAGACCTGAAGTTAAGTATTTTACCTCCATGCAATCAGTGATCAAAACAGCAGCATTTAAAAAATTCTTGTGCTACCCCTAGCACCCTTTAGCACCTCATATGTTATTGGCAGTTGTCCCAGTACTGGGACATAGAAGATTATTTTTTTTTTTTTTTAATTAAATGTTGCTTAGGAACAAAACAAAACAACTTTCTAGTGCTACTGCTGTCACCGGCTTTGAATAAACTTTTTTTGTGTTGTGATAAACACCTACATTACAGCTTATGCTTTTCTGCTTTTCTTATCAACTAAATCAGTAACACCTTTTTTTTTTTTAACCTGCATAAATAAATAAGAAATATTTTTTTCCTTTTAAGGACTTCATTCCCTTTCCTTCTCTATTGAAGGTGATTCCTCATTCTCTGCCATAGGATGCCTGGGTGGCAGCAGTTGAAGGCATCAGCTGCATGGGAAGGAACAGAACTCACACAGAATGAAGAGACTCCTGGGACAAGCAGCTCCAGCTCTAATGTACAAGTGACTGAAAGACACCCCTGGATAACCTGCTCTGTTTGCTTTGCTGTCTTGGATGCCCATTGCTTCACCCTTTAATCCTCAGGATCACCAAGACTGCTCATCTTTGACGAGTGGCTCCAAGTCAGCACCGATTGCCACAGGTCCTGCTGCTTGCCTAAGCAAAAGCTGGGGGCACTTTTCTCTCCTCCCTCATCTTATTTGGGAGGAGGGTAGAGGGGTGGGAACCACCAAACACCAGGACAAATAAGGAAGACCAGACCAGGCTTCGTGAGTACAAATTATTATATTAAAGTGAAAGGAAAAGGGGGGGGAAAGTCTTCTCATACTCATCTCAGGTTTATTGTACCACTTGCATCATTAAAAATTATTTAGATCCTTGGACCACCTAGACTGTCTCAACTTCTGCCAAGCAATCCAAAATTTAAGGACAAGAAAGTGAAGCTGTTAATATTGTCTGGTACACTGCCTTGCAGTAGTTACCACTGCCAACATGCACAGATTGTCACCTGAAAAGGAGCAGCACAGCTCAGAACAAGACAAATTTACCAGAAGACAAACAAGACCTATTTACATATTCTGATTTTTATTTCCTTTCACCATATGATTGCATGATATCCTCCTGACATTACCTGCATCATGTTTTACTGTCACCTTTTCAGCTAGTACACTCTGTCTGACAGCATTCAGGTCTCCAGCAGGAAAAATCATTCCCCCAAGTACCAGAACTGAGGCCACTGAGCTCATACCCCATGATGACAGCGCACAGAGTGAATTAACAGAGTGCTGGTCCATTAAGACTGCCAAAAATTAAGCTCCTCCACCTACTGCTTCCTCTGTGGATACAGCAAGGGGAGCTAATGCTGCAGGCACTTGTGAGAAGAAAACATACAATTGCAATGTCACAGTCTGTAAATATTAACACCAAAACTGTGAGTTCACTCCGGGATTGCAGTATACATTTATTTTCTTTCAAAGGCTCAGAGAGCTCACTCAGAGGAGTCCAGGTATTGGCCTAGGAATACATTTTGAAAATCAGAGAGATCTTTGATCTCTACTTTTTATTAGGTTGTCCTCTCTAACTCCCCTTTGAGCTATTTATTCAATATTTATTACATAGCTTTCCTCACTTTTTTTTTGTCATTTTGATAGCTTACCTTTTTTAAAAACTTTAGAAATTAGAGTGTTCTCACTCCTGAGATCAATTTAATTACCCCCACCCTTAATACAGATTTCTCATTTACTAAAGTCATAAAACTCATATTAGAAATCTAGGTTTCTGGAATAGGGCTGTAAGCTGTTCTCAGCATGATTTAAGTACTATTTATTCACTACACAAGAAAAAACATTTTATTATAGCGATCTGCACAGGAATGAACTTTTATTAGTTGGTTTATTGGGTTTTCTGTTGTTTGGTTCTTTGGGGTTTTTCTGATAACTGGCAAAAACCAACAGAATGCTGCATAGCAGAAAACTCAAAGTCTTTTGCAAGATGTAGTAGAGACTATGTTAAAATATTACTACCCATTTTAAAGATTAATTCACTATGTTCTTCTCTTCCACTACAGAAAGCTGGGTCACAGTCATCACGAGCCTTAATAGACTTTTCAGCAGTTGTCAAAGCTACTCCATCTGAAACATGGTTTTTAGCCAGAGGCATTCAGCTATTCCTAGATGTTATTTAAATTCACATGACTGGAGGGCTTTCTGTGAGACTGTCTAAAGTAATTTGTTTTGTAACTGCCCTCCCTTCCCAACATACACCCTCATAATTTTTAGCACACGTACAAGAATACTGTGTTATTCCCAAGCATGTGCACATTTACAGTTAATGCTATTACCATGAAGATTTTTAATGTCACAGTATTAGCTCAGCTAGTGAGCTATTTCCAGAAACCTCTGAACCATTTTTAGTTCTAATGAAGTCCAGATTATTAAGAACCATCTAACAAAAGGATTATCTTCTTTTTCTGGTTTAACAGCACTACATGACCATGCTATTCCATCACTTTATTTCACAAGTTTTGGAAGGCAATATTTGAACTAAATACACTGGGATCTAAAACTGACCAGGAGTAGGGTTTTTCCTATTAACTTACTTTTCATTTAAGCCAGTGTTATAACACCAAAGTCTTTCTATGGTTTTCTTTCACTACTCGTGAGAGTTTTCAATATAGATTATTTTTCTTCAAAGCAGTTTTGTAGTCTGCATTGTCTTCCCAATTCATTTGCTCTAAGCACATTTAGAGCCAGCTTCAGCAAGATCTTTGAGAGACTAATCTTCAATCACACTTAATTACTCACAAGAATAATATCTCCAAATATATAGTTACATAAACTAGCCAAAACTATTTTGTTGTAATATTTTATCTATTCCACATCATTTAAAGTTAAAAGCTAAGGATTTCTGGAAATACATAGGCTCTCGGACCAGGAATTCAAGAGTCAATTGCTCATTTTCTTCTGTTAATCTTACATTTGCTGCCAGCCAAGATTTACTAGCTTCAAGAAGGAATTAAAAAGTACATTCTGCCCAAATGAATAATAAGAAATCATTTTCAAGGAAAATTTGTAACAGTAATATGTGATGATTTTCATATAAACAAGATGTGTATAACAACTATGGCAAACGCACTACAGTTTCTGAAAGTGAAAACAAGAATTAAATAGTATAAGGTGCATCTTCAGACTACCAAGTGTCCCAAGATCTGTCACTTCCTTACAAAATTAATAAATACCAGAACACAATTCTTGTGAAACTGTGTCATCCTCAAAGATACCACAAAACTCTGCTGAAACTTTTGTTTTTCAACGGTTGTCTTACAGGCATTTTGGAGGCTACTAAAAATAGACCAGTTTCTCAGGAATATTTTTCAGTGAAAACAAATTTCTTTTTTCCTATAAAGGTTTCCTTACCACAGCAAAATCACAGATACGATTCTGCAGCCTTGCATGAAAAGCTCAGTTCAGCAGAGATACAAGATCTCTTTTGACATCTGAATAATTACATACATCCATTTTTCATGTCATTGAGTATATTTTCTTTTCTCTTCACAATCAAAAATTACACAAAAATGCAATAAATAACAAAATGCAATATTTAAGTCCTCCTGTGCTGAATACCTTCCATTAAAGGCCCCACAGAACATGTATTCAGGAGGAGGGGAAAACCCCAAGTTGTTAAAAGTTTCTCTTTTAGGTCACTCACCTTAGGTAGCTCCCACTCTGATCGGGAACCATCAGCACTGTAGTAGTATGGTCTACCTTGTTCATCTGCATGTTTTATCCACTGCAGAAAGAAATGTGATGATACAAAATGTAATCAGAGTGACAGCTGAAACAAAGTCTCTGAGACCTGAGATTTAAAGTTAATTTTTAATAAAGTGCCATCAACTTCAGCAGTGTCTAATGCACAACCTACATTAATTAACCAAGGTTAGAGTGCCATGAGAACAACATCCTGAACTGGGTTCATTAACATCTTTTCTTTCTGTAAGTCCTCAGAAAACAGTCCTGCAATATCATACAAGAGATTGTGATAAATAGATGTTTGTTAAAGATGACATGTCTAATTGTCATCAACATTACACTCTCAATTTAAGGAGGAACAGTCTTTCCATCAGATGTGTGTCAGGATCTTATACATAAAATTACAAGATGCAACTGCTGATAAATTAAGAGATACATGCATTTGTTGAACAACTTTTTAAAAACTTTAATCGGAACATGAGATGCAGTTCCTTGATAAAACATAAAGACAATATAATTTATGTAACCTCTACAAGCAACTCCTACAATCAAAGAGGTAAACCCATGACAACTGGGACCAGTCATGCAGAAAGGAAAAAATTGTGATGAGCAAAAATCCACAAGAATGTTGCACAAAAATATGAACAGAAACGCTCACAGCAAGGCTCTTGGCTCAAGCAGGTTTCACAAAACCATTTTCCAATAAAATGTGTAACTGTTCTCTATCAATCCAAGTGCAATGTAAAAAAATGTCTGCATATTTGCTAAAACAGAGGTATACTCTATACAGATATTTATCAGAAACAGATTAAACAGGATAAAATTCCAATACTGAGATAAAACTCAATTATTTAAAACCTTCTTGCAAATAAAACTTGCATACTTCAACTGGAGAAGAGGTGGTGCTATAATATGATTTTAAAAAGTACTGTTTTAGTGAACACTTTTGAAGTTTAAAAAAAAAAAGTGCCATTTTAGTCAACAATTAGAAAAATGGACTGCTTTACAAATATAAGCAACTACTGTCATTTATCCTATGTGGGAGAAAGTCTTATGACATGCCCAGAATAACAGTAAGTTGTCTGCAGCAATTAGATAATAAGAACAGAGCACAAATCTGCCGATATGGCTGTAGTTTAGTTACAAAGTTTGTCTAAATGTGAAAGCAGTATTGAAAATATCTGATAAAGGAAATTATGAAACTGATAAAATTGTATTATATTGTATTTAGTTCAAAACCATCCTGACTGGAAGGTCTATGAAGACATGAGCAGCTCTTAAAGGACAGCAAGAAGTTCATTCCTGAGCACAACCAAGAGGATGGGGGATGGTGGGAATTAAAAAAAACTATACATAATATGTTCATTTATTAATATCTGATATGCAACTGGAAATAAGAAAGCTTTTTAAATAGCAAAGAAAATACATTTAAAAAAAAAAGTCAGTTGAGTTGCTTAAGTTTCATGCATATTTAAGAACACAAAAGGAGTACACTCCTGAGGAATGCTTTTCACTTTTGGAAATGCAGATTTCATTTCTAGAAGTGAATTAGTGGAAAAGATTTAGAACATGTGATGAGAAGAAGGAAAAAGTACCTTTTCATTAGTATAGTCATTGGTATATAAGGTTTGACCATGTTCATCCAACTCTTCTGACCAACCCTTTGGAGGAGAACCATACTGACTATCTGACTGGCTGTAACAAGAACTGTGGTCGTTTTCTTCTGATGAAAGATGCTACAAGTAGTCAGAAACATATAAGGCAGTTTTGAGAATGAAAGCGCTTTAAAATCTGAAAGATCAAAGATTATTTGACTAGAAAGAGAATAGTAATGAATTCAGGGAGTTCACATATCTTACATCAGAGATTTTCACAGTACAGACAATTCAAAGTATATTCAGAACAACTAGTTTATACTGATACATCTTTTTTTTATTTCCACTATACCAGGTTTCATCTACCCAAATTTAGTCTTCAGGGCTTTTTGCTTATCTAAATTTTATTCCTACAAATTTACATTACTGAACGATGAAGAGAGTTAGATTTAGTAATCTGCATTGCCTCAAAAAACCTGGGATACCTGCTAACTTGGTTTTCTGGCAACATCACAAATTTCACACCTAAATAATTTTTTGTTTCTCAAATCCACCTTGGAAACACAATTATCATTAAGGACAACTTGAAACTCCAGTTGCACCTTTCTATGCCCCAGCACTTCACAGTACTTGTGCAATTCATCCTAAAATACTATGAATTTCCACTCTCCTTCTTCCAACTCTGATGCACATGACAAAGAGCAATGCAAAAGCAAGGCTTTCTACCAGGCACAACTAGTTGAGAGGCAAAATTATTTTCTGAAGATAGAAGTGAATTATAATGTGAGGAACAAGTCTGATGTGTATGATACAGAAAAAGATTTTGCATGCATGTCAAACAATTTCTGTTCCCCTATAAACCTTGTTCGTCTCCTTGCTAACGTATTGTAGTCTTAGTCTAAGTCAAAAAAATCTCCATGCTTTCATCTCCTATAATATCTCTATGCCACAGCCTCCTGAGGAATTCAATGTAGATTTCCTTTCACAGTGTCTTGGATCCTCAGCTAGCAGGAGCCATTAACACTTCAGAGGGAACTACAGCAGTAAAATACTGACTACAGTTCAGTAACACTGGCATAAGGGTTTTGAGAAAAACTGTAAGGACAGGACTGCAGGAGAACGACAGAATTTCAATTTTAAGTAGGAAAAAACCTCTCCTAAAAACTTAAAAAGATATTCCATTATCAGAAACAGTTTCTAAAAGTCAGTGGGTTTAGAGACTACACATTTAGTGACATTTCCAAATGATTACTACAAAGATTAGTACATGTTATTTTCTGAGTACCTTACCACTTGTGTGACAAACTCCCTGCACTGACCTGAACCAGCTTAATAAGCACAACACTGCTATTGCCCCACTTGAACTACTGTTTTATAAGATAACAATATTGTATGCATGTATTTTGTTTACCTTGTTTTAATGGTTAAATATTAATTGCACTGACATATGGTCAAACTAGTAGACTTTGGACATCTTTATTATAACTATCAGCAGGGATTGTAATAATATATTGCATTTGTATTTGCCTCTTCCAAGCAACTCCTGATACTGAAGAAACACCCTACACGTGTAAAACTAAACAGAGGACCTAAAAATGAAAATTCTCCTAGAAAAATCACTGTTGTTCAGTAAGAATGACTGTTAATGTGTCTATCTGTAAGGCATCCATATAATGGTATTTAGATGCTTCAAGGTTTAAGTCATGTCCTGCACCTTTGCAGACCTAAACTTCAACAGAATTCCTGAGTTTGTACAAAGTTTGCCAAGCCAAGGCACTCCTCATCCCTCAGGTAGCAGGAACAGCTGCTAGAGCTGCATTGACAGGGGTTAGAGAACGCTGGCCAATTCACATTCAACAGCTTTCAATTCCACTGTCAACACTTTTTCTGTACTAACTGCCTATAGGCTTTTGAAGTATGATCCGTGCTTTTTTCCCCCCAGTCCCATCCCCAATTACACTATACCTCACTTAAATAAAGCCATCTTAAGCAGACAATTGCCCAACCTTTCACCTTGTAGGAAATTTGCTGTGACACTAAAAGGAATTACTGAAAAGATCCCCACATTATCACTTCTTTGTTTTTTTCCATTTACATGGAAAATTCTTGGGGGCAGAGACCAATTCATCACCATGCATTTAACAGGAACAATTACTGTCATTTAACTGGTCTAGTTTTTAAAGTTACTACTACTTCTAAAAGTGAAAGTAATAAAGAACACTAACTAAAGAAACTAGCATCCCTGTATTACCATTTGTTTGTTTTGGAACAAAAAACTGGGAACGAAATTGCATATATGTTTTAAATGTAGTTTTGAATTGAAATGAAATTCCTTCGCATTTCTACAGCTTGTTGGGTAATTTATTGGTGTCTGCTTCACATTATGGCCTCCTAGCTGGGTATTAGAGGTTTGCCTTTCTCTGATGTAGTGACATTCTCATTCCTTTTACAGTCCAACTTAATTAAATCACTTTCACTTCACTTGACAAATTTCTCCTAGTTACTCCTAAGCACTCCTTCCTCAAATACATTAGCAAGTCACTACCTCGAATACATTTTATTTGTAACTCCAACATCTTATACACTTTCCTAGAGGCCCTGTCGATGGGACTTCACTGATTTCCCACATCCCGTCCATATAACATCCATACAACTGTCATAAGCTACAACTGTTTTCTTTCTGCCATATCTGTACCAGCTTCTTTGACAAATTAGGTACAGTTTTGTCCCTTCTTAATTAGCCAATAAAATTCAATTTCCTAACCATAAAGTTCTAAGACTGACTATAAACTACTTCATGTTCTAACATACTATACATATATTAGAATATGTGATCATTCAAAGTTCTCATTTTTATATCACCTTGACATTTTGCTACCTAATATGATACAAGCTCCTCTGAGGACAAATCAGTAGAGATACAACTAGAATTTTACCTTCCTGTATGTGCTCTTTTATCACTGAATGAGCATAACTCAGATTAGTGTAAAGAAGAACTTTATTATAATAAATTAAATCTAGTTTTACTAATTATTAAGACATATTTACTCCAATTCTTCATAATCAGATAAAATTTGAGATGCCCTATATTTTACTGTAGCTTAGGCATGAATCTCAACCTTTACCCTATTTTTTTGTTAAAGTAGTTTGACCAAATCTGAAGTTTTGGTCAAAAATGAAAAAGAACACCAACAGTGGAGCGTGATGTACGATCCAAATGCAGAACAGAAAAGGAAAGATGGCGGAAGGGAGAATTAAAAAACAAAAACAAAAACACAACAACAATAAAAAACCAAACAAAAAGCTCAACACAACAAAACAGCTTCCAAATCAACACATGACTGCTGATAAGTGGATTGAGATGACTTTGCAACATGTATCTCCTTAGACTCAAAACTTTGATAATTCATTCAAGACACAAATTACTTAAGGAGCTTATGATACTGGAAACACAAACTAGTTAAAAATCAAAACATGTGTCATCATCCACTGGTCTCACAAATACTGAAAACTTAAGAGATATAACTGTCTGAAGGCCAATCTGTAATACCTCAGACATGACAAATAAACAGAAGAACTGAACTGAAAGATGTTATGGGCAATAAAAAAAATAATTAACAAAATCAAGCATTCTGAAGATGCAACCATGTGATGAAGTCATGGTACAGAGGTATGAGGAAAAGTCAAAGGGATCACTTGCAGATGGGAAGGGAGAAAGAATTCTTGCAAGACCTTCCATGAAAAGAAGGAAGAATGATGGTAATAAGAAAACCAGTTACACTTACCACAAAAAAGTAATCACCTTATCCAGACTAAAATCAGAATCTTATCCAGCAAAAGGACAGTTAGTGATAAATTAACAGACCATTGCCAGAGATATCAAAGGGAAAGGCACAAACATTTCACCTGTTTACCTGTTGCTGTCATTAGCCTGTGGCAAGAGAACGTGGCTATTTAAGTGCTTGAGGACATTTTGGCTGCTATGAAGATCAATGCCAAAGGCAATGAAAGGTTTCCTTCCTCCCTTTCTCTCCTGTTTCTGTTACTACTGTTCCAGAGGTAGACTTCTACAACAGGCTTCCAGCAATCAAAAACTTTTGAGCAGTCCACAATTGGGATCAATATATATATATTCTATATAGAGTTTATATAAATATATTGGCTCAGGACAAAATCCACCTAAGCTATAGATATTTGAAAAGGGTTTATAAAAGTGAACTGTGTAGAAGATTTCTTGAGAAACACTTGCTTTTTCTTTCAGTCGGGAAACTGGTTAACCAAAGTACTGTTTGAACACAAGAGCACTGTTTTAAGCATATTTAAGTAGTAATATCCATCTCACAACTGTTCCTTTACTTAATCTGAACCACTGCAGTTCAGATAAACAGGCATCACTGTCTGGCTTTCCCTAGCGACTGGCTGCACAGAATAAATTGGCACCTCAAATATTACCCCAAATTGTCTTTTAACACAAATAACTTCACAGTAACCTTCAATTCTCTCTTGGCAGCAAAGCTTTCCCAAAAGCAAAATGTTTATATAATGAAAAGAAATCCACTGGTATATGTAAAGAATATGTTTATGGGCTGAACATAATTTAGTCAAAAGCTGCAATACCTGCTGAGAGGCTGTTTTTACAACTTGGCACTCTTGTACACAAAAGTAACTGAAGAGTGAAACTGTTGACTACTTCATACCACACCAAGACACATAACAAAAAACAGAAACTAAGCACTCCTTGACACCCTGAAACTCAGAGATACCAAATTCCACAACAAAAGAGCATTCATATGCATTACAGTCTCAATGCTTGTGATCTCAGAAGGAACTACCTCATGATCTGCATGGCTCTGGGAATCCCCTTTATTAATGCTTGCATCTCGGGCCCACCGCGGAGGTTTCCAGGTTCGCTCCTGTGATCCTCTGTTGTAGTAATAACAGCGTCCTGTCGTATCTTTATGGGTTTCCCATTCCCCATTTATTTGGACCGGAGCACTTGTAGGTAGTGGTGGAAGTGCAGACTGAGATATTTTCAGTTCTTGTAAATTAGCATAAACTGGTGAATCGGGCCTCCCTTGGCTTGGTGGAGTAGTTGGCTATTGAGAGAAGAAATGTACTGTTAAAGAGCAAATGACTTTTCGAATGCTCCCTTACAAATCAAAATACAGCAGTAAAACAAACCAACAAACTCCTCTTTTTGTTGTTAAGTACAAAAGCACAAAGGACAGCCACAAGATGCTGAGGTGGGAGAACATTAGATTGTTAATTCTAAGGTAGATATCACAAGCTCTCTTTATTTAATGATGAACCAATTTTTCAGCATTTTTCCAGATGACAGCTGATAATTATGTCTTACAGTGGATTTGAAATACGCTGGAGTCATCATCAAAAAATTGTATGCTTGCCTTGCTGAAAAACTTCAGCTTTACAGTTTAAGTACTGCTCAGAAACTGTAAGTAATGTGATCTTATTCAAAAAAAAAAAAAAAAAACAAACCCATAGCATTTCTGAAATGCCACTTGTTGGGCAAAGATTGTTCCTCAACCTTTCCTCCTCACTGCTAATGCAATGACGGTGAATGTAAAGCAGCTCTTTTATTTTCTCAGCACAATCCAAACAGGAAGCTCAGTTGGAAAGATATGAGCACAATGTAGTGACTAAGAAACTCTGAAAAACACCTGGACAGTTTACCTGTACGCCTTTCCAAACAGATGCTTATTTTAAAATATTTTAGGCAACACTACCAAATGTTTTGATTAACACTCTCTTCTAGTAGAAAGTGGATATTCTTATCCACCTGATATAGATGCACAAAAGTAGAACAACAAATACCTATGTTGACAATTTCTCATTAATAAATGATTTTATAAATAACAACCAGCAGAAATCATGGTTAGAAGCCTACAGCACTTTCTGAAACCATGAGTACTATTAAATAAGCCACTAAGGTGTTTAGAAGAGAACTAAAGTTTCAGATGTTCAATTTTTCAAGTATAATACAAACACGCCATTCAGAATGCAAGAGCATGTGTTTTCACAAGAGCTGTGATTATAAAATTGTGAAAGCAGATAGTTATTAAACCAAATTGAAGAGTTTCCTGGTAATGCAATGCCATCTCTGTATTTTGGGGCACATTATTTAGGCACTCTAAAGGAAAGAACTATATAATTCATACCATCCCCTTGGTTTTTTTTGAGAAGCTTTGCTGCAGGCAAGTCCTTGCCTCTCTTGTTGCTATTGCACTATAAAAGAACTTTTCTAATGTACTTTTAAACATTAAAATCATAAGATGTTAATCTAGGCCACATCTAATCATAAATTATCAGGGTTTGTTCAGGCAAGACAGCTTATCATACCACACAATCAGATATAAACTGATTGCACCACAGCTAGAACCAAATATGGGCAATATCCCCAACCAAAGGGGGAAACATCTAGAGAGGAACTTAATGAGATTATAACGGGCATGGACTTGTTTTGCATGCCTTCAAAAGAGAAAACACAGCTTACTAGATACAGCAAGTACAGTACATTTAAGGCAAACCACAAGTGCTGGGAAAAAAAAAATATTGCAGCACTGTCAAAATCAGAGACCCCAAACTAATTAGTATCCTACTCTACCTAATTCAAAGGAAAAATCTGTTAAAAAACTTGATGAACAGCAAAAGGCTATTTTTCTGTTATCCAGATCACACATGCCTGTCTTTCTTTTTTTCTTTTTCTTTTTTTTTTTTTTTTATATGAGGAGGGCAGAATAAAGACCGCTACTATAAACAAAGCATCATCCTTCAGGGATGATCCTCAATTTCCCAAGACGCTGGGGCAGAAACCTAGATGCCTCCTCACTCAAGAGTGCAGTTCCTGCTTTGGTTTCCCAATAGCCTGCAGAGCTGCATTTCCCATGTAAATCATCCTGCCACACAACCACAGGGCTTGTCATTGAAAGGACACCACACCCCTGCATCACAGAACACACAAACCTTCAGCTCCTTCCCCTAAGTCAAGGAGGTGCCACCTCTAAGCACCCTGGCTGCTCCAGTGGGAGGCTGGTTGCTTGCACAACCCTCACCTCCTCCCAAAATTCCTCCTCCATGCAAGACACTAAGAAGGCTTTGCTGTCTGGACTGCATTTGCCAGTTGCTTTTTTGTTTTAATTAGGTGCCATCATTAAAAGAACAGTTCTGTGTATTAATAAAAGTGTTTTCTACGTAGGCTGTGACACAGAATGCTTGGTATAGTTTTTGAAACGTTTTCTCAAGTAACACATAGGAATATGGCTCAGAGCCTTCACACTGAGGTTTTCAACTGTTTCAGCACAACTCCAGATGAAAATGCAGGACATGGATGTGCTAAGCCAGTACCGGGATCTCACAGCCAATGTACTGCCACACAACTCCAGCAGCATACTAGTTATGTTTAAAACATCAACATGATATGAAAGTGTAATGAGGGATTTTCTTCTGAATGCTTAGTGCTTCCAAACTCAATATACCAACTTCTGGTTTTCAAGGAAAAGCCAGAATTTTTGCCCTAAGCAACAAACAAGACAATGAGCTGTCCTGCCAACCAATCCTCCAGCTACTTTCGTTTTTTATTGTTCTCTCTTCTGATGGATTTTTTAGGGAGAATTGCAAGATTTTTGAAAGGCGTCTGGAAGTTACTGCTTTCAGTGAAGAAAAAAAAAAGGCAAAATCACCAATCTGAAAACAACACACAGCTTAGCTCATGAGTACATGTTTGAGGGACACAACTTTATCAGGAACTATTTTAAATAACCACGTAGCATACAACAATACTTCCTCATACGTCAGGCCATGTGATGAGATTTGTTATTGTGTCTACAATAATGCTCAGTTCAACAGCACCCAACCTTATCAAGACCAATTTTGTCAAGAATTTCTTATTGATAAGAGAAACAGCTTTTAGAAAGTTCAAAGTTTCCTGAAATTAACTTTAGCATACTGTCTGTGCTAGTGTTGGCAGGAAGGTTAATCTCCCCCTCGCCCTCACCTCCCCAAGCTGGGAAGGGAGTCTTGCAGAGGCAGGTCCCAGTAGATGTCCTTGTAGAGCTCCAGGGCCCTGCACCACCTCCCCCTTTCCTTTAAGATGACCATTTTTGAGTTCAAGACTGTGTTCTGCAAAAACCTTTAACAGTTTCAAGCTAAAAAGTGGATTAATTTAACTGTATTCCTTTCATTTACCTAAACCATTACCAATGTATAAATCCAAATGGACAAAGCATTACCTAGATCAAAGTAGTTTCTGACTACTTCCGTGGCTGTTTTCCCAAAACCAGACATAAACAGTTAAGGGAAGCCTAAATACATGCTAAGCACTAAGCAAGACTTCCAGCTAGAACTTCACCCCCTGAGGTTCTTTTTCACACTCTGAATGCTCATAAACATGGAATTAAATCTGCCAAAAGAGATTCTTTGTCTTCTCACTATCAGAATCACAAGAATACGTCCTTCAACATGCCCATGCACGCACACACAAAATGACTTATACTCCAAACATTTCAACATTCATTTGCTGTTCGGTATGGATTTCAGACTTTTTCATGTTGCTTTCTCCTGCTAAGAACAGTGAAGCACTCTTACTAGAAAAGCGATAAATAAAAATTAGAGAGCAGAAATACTTCTATGACACTACAACATGAATGAAAATTGTACAGCCCATTAAGCAATCTGGCAACTTCGAGAACATAAGGACCTCTCCCAGAGCTCAGCAATGCTCTGTATTATTATATTATAGAAATCTGCCACGTTTAACTTCAGTCTCTCAGAAAAGTCTGCTAGCACTAAATCCTTGCAAACTGATAAGTGAAAGAGTTACATGCAAACAGGACAAAGTTTCTGGGATCAACACACAGCATTTCTTCAAACAGACTGCACATACAGCATTTTCAGAACACAGATTTTATACTGGCACAGTAGGAAGCAAATACGTGCCTTTAAATAAAACAACCTGTTAATCATTCATGAATGAACAGTCAACATTTTCAACAAAGGCCACAGATACGCTATCAGGCCCCTGAAAACCTGAACTCAGTGCAATGAAAAGCAAACTTACTATACGTCTTCAAAAGGTACTCTTTGTTACCAAATTGCAAACCTTCACAGAGGTTACCTTAAATTTTAATGTTACCTTATACACGTCTTTTTTCAGATGGCAGTATTTGTTTAAGCATTCAAAATTAAAGTAAACTCAAAAAAAAAAAATTCCATGTACTTCAGCGGGGTAGGTCTCCCGTTCTGGGAGAAAAAGAGGACTATAGATACTGAAGGAAAGCAAGGGAATACTGTCTCTTTGCAGCAGCGAGCTGAAGAAAGGAGAACAGGCACATCCCTCAGCATCCCGAGCCAGGGAATGAAGCATCCGAGTTCCCTCAACAACTGAGCTTCTTGCCAAGGAATTGCCGCTGTCCTTTTACGAAGGCCTGGGACTTCAATACCAGCTTTATTCAACAGAAATGATACAAAAGAAATCTCAAAAACTCTACAGTTTCATTTTCACAAAGTGACATCTTCAGCTGGAATAATTAGCTCATCTGCTCCTTCCTCTTTCTGCCCTTGGCTTATGTTTTCACAAACATGTTCTGGACTCTATTTTCTTTCTAACAGATACAGGCATATTTAACATTTATTGTAATACCCAAAAATCCATGAGGGAGATTTTCCAGCAAGTCCTCTACTACCTCAGAGGTGACAACAGAAAACTAATTTAACAGGTCAAATTGAAATGGGAACCCAAACAATTTTTTATACACTAACCTTCTCCAGCCTTAGCTGGATAATTCACTCTGTAAGTCCAAGGAACACATAAAACAATGACAGTAAATATAAGCCTGTTAATAATTGATTATAAATTTCAAACAAGCTATAGTAATGCAAATGTTATTTAACTGCATTGAAATTCTTGTGGTATTCAGCTGATTTGCCATTATAAAGTGGCAGGCAAAAATATGGCATTATAAAACAATACAGAATTAAATCATCCAATACAAGTAATTCAAATATATCTGCCTAATAACAGCCATTCAACAGTTAACTTTTTTAAATGTCCCATTTAAAAACTGAGCAGACAGACTCCAAGTATTTTTTTTAATGCTTAGCCAGTAACTTTCCATCAACCTGGAAACCATTAAGGATCTGATTCACCTTCACTAATTTTATCTTTCAGTAAATTCTGCATTTTACTCACACTGAATTATAGGCTGAGATATTACTCCTTTCTATAACTGGAAATATCTGCATACAATTAATTTTATATATATACCTCTATTAATATTTTGGTTTATGAAACCAGATTATGAAACAAAGAGCCTTAGTACGTAGGACATGAGGGTCTGCCAGAATGTGCTTGTGTTATTTCAGCCATTTGAGTTCCCTTCAGCTTTAGCTTTCTAATAATACACACACAAAAAAAAAAATCCCAAGGTTGACAAAAATATAAAATCTTTTTCTAGTGCTACTGTAAGGCTTTAACAATATCTAAATGTATAGCAAAAAGCCTCTCAAACTAAATATATTCCCTTCCCTTGGCAGCCCAAAAGAAGTGACTTATTTTCATACTATTCAAGACAATGACTTATTTAATTGTACTGCAAGATCCTACAGCACAAAAAGCCAAGAGGTGGCTGCTTCTGGCACATTTACAAGCACTTGGGAACAGAAATGTAATCTGGCTACAGCAGCAGGAGGGCTCTCTGGTACCACACAGACACGAGGAAGCACTTGGCTGAGTCCCGGACTACCAGGGACCACTCCCAGGTCATTCATTGTCAGTGACCGATCAAACAAAGTGGATGGAAAAACCTTCTTTCCTGCATGCTCTGCAGATTTCCCATTCACATTTCTGCAGTTGTTCACTGCATGAGCAAACTATTACATATGAACTTAGGAAGTTTATAGCAATAAAAGAAAGCATATTGAAGGATTGCAACAGTGATGTCAAATATTTTAAAAAACGGAAATAAGATCTTACAATGGGATCCTTTGTAAAACATGCACAAAGATGACAGTGTTTACCGTACTTGTTCTTTGCCACTTGCACAATCTAGCTTCTCCCTTCCATGAAAAAGCTTTTGTCCAGGGATATAGACAAAGCTGCTTTTCCTATAGTAGAAAATTTCAATACCATATGAAACACTTTACGTCATACAAGCTTACACAGCAAGCTTACCCTGATTAGGAAAGAGTGGCAAATTTAACAATGCTGAAAAGTCAGACAGTTAACTCCCTTCCCTCCTTTTTCACCCTGTCCACTTCACCAGATAAAACACTGCTAACTTTCAACACACATACTGTAGTATCTGGAACCTAATTCAGAAATTCAGTCAGCATCTTGAATCTGGATGTGCCATGCAGAAGGAGATTTACACATTTATTTTTCCTCCACTTTCATGGAAGTTCATTTCAAGTTGGTTCTCTAATAAGGATATTTCAACAATACTAGCAAAAAGAATTAGTTTATTCTGCGTTTTATTTCAGCTGCTGACAATTCTTGAGTTCTGTGGAACCTGCAGTACATTTTTGAGTGCAGATTTGCAAAGAATAAAGCTGTTGGGAATTATTTGTGATGTCTCTCAAGGATAATTTGCTATAAAAACTAAGACAGCACACTAAGAAAACATAAGAAAAGCCTAGCTTGCTTTCTCCAGTGGAAAGTGGTCCTGTAATATGCCAATAGATACTGCTTTTCACATGGTAAGTATCACAAGAGTATCACCTGCTCTTCAGTTGTTCTAGAACGGTTACAGCAGAATAATCTCTACAGTTTCAGAAGCAGTGGGGAGCCCTCGCTTATCAATCCATTTACTCTTTTAACTGTTTTAATGCATAGCTGTACATCTCATTTGTCTCAGAGATGCCAAAGTACTTTTAAAGACAGATTACTAACATTTTCATGGAATATTTCTATGTTGTCTCCATTCAGTACCACAGCATGTCTAAAAAGTAAGCTCCTAGGAAATATTACTGGGGGAAGGGAGTGTAGAATGCTGTTATTCGAACTTGTAATAGCTTAAAGGTCGTGGAAAAGTTTCCATTATAGTCACTTCAAACTGAATAGCAACTTTTTCTACACTTTCTGTTTTCAAAAGTACAGATCTCATAGCCTTTAATTGTACTTTTGAGGGTCCACTGCTTACACAAAGCTGTGTAAAGCCAGGAACTCATGAAAAGTACAGATGGGAAAGTAAATATCACCACTGATAAAATTCCCAAGTTACTCGAAAGTTACTGAAGTTGTATTACTGAGCAAGCTCAAAACCCTAAGACAGCTTGAGAACCACTTGAACGAACAGAATGAAGTCCAACTACTACCACACAAGTTGTTCGGTAGAACTAAAACTGTAATATGCTACTATTAGAAAGAGAAGGGAAAAGCCAGAGCCATTAAGAATTTTAAAACTATGTATGTGTATATTAATGGCTCACTTTCACAATATATAGTTGGAGGTTTTTTTCAAAAATAGAGAAAATAACAATTTGCAAGAGACCGTTCTAAAACAGAGCAGTCATCAAATCTGTGTTCTGTTAGAAAGGGTATTTAATTCTAAACACTTGACAAGAAAATGCAGAACTCCCACACAATTTACAGCTGCTGTCCTTTTACTCTGCTGTAAAAGCAAATTTCACTTGTGTAAAACTCTGCTTCACTAAATGTTGCTTGTGGCAGCAAATTCTGCAAGCATTTGTTATGCTAGTATTCCTTTGTTAGGTGTTAGAATAATTTCAAAATATCTCCTTGAGCTTATGAACTGCAATGCTTAGAAGTTTTTAATAACATATGCAGCTGCACAACACCACCAGTATTCAAACAGCACAAGCAATGCTAAAATATGAGCAAACTTGTTGGGATACTGGAAATACATAACGGAATTAAATTAAGGTGGCAAACCCCAGTGAAGAACAGTTACCTGGCCTAGGAAGCAACTGTGGTACAGTATCAAACCAGATACTAGAATGGTATCTGTTGGTTTGCCTTACTAATATATTAAAAGTAATATATTCAGTCATGTAACTGGTAGGTTCCATCCTTTCCTGAACACCCAGTCCCTTTCTACCCCCCTACATCTGCCTCTCCGAGCATTCCCTGAGTTTATTACTTGCAACTACCATTCACAAGGTTCTACACTACTCATGCACCCCGAATCTCCAGAGGGTAATTTCCTTGATTAGAATGTCCCACTCAGAAATAAACTCAAGAAAATAGCCAGTGTAGCTGTTCACGTTAACTTCTATAAATACTATACTAAAAAAACTGAGAAACAAGTTTCAACACTGCCCAGTTTAGAAACAGAAAAACACCTGAAGAGTGTGTTCTAGGGATCCTGACTGGCTATACAACTTCAAAGTATATGATTTGAACAACCACATTTTACATACTGTCATGCTAACCCTATACCTTTACAAACCAAAAATCAAATTACACACCCAAAGTCTAGAAAAAATATGATAAAACCTGTTCATCAAGTACTGTATTCATACTCCAATATAAAGCAAACTTGGGTTAAGGAAATAAGAATCTCAGGATATCCTTAAGTCTGTACAAACAAAGTCCATGTTTTTAATTTCAGGGAAATTTACAACAGCTATCCTTTTTAAACACATCAGAATCTCTAATATTAAAAAACAAAATAATCAACTTTTCTCCTTTTTCTCTTGGAAAAATTGGTTTGCTCATCTTAGCAGAAAGGGAAGCCAAGAGAAGAGTAACTTGCCATTTTAAATGAGTTAGTTACCCTAACTACCCATGCACACAAGCAAAGAATTTCTTTTGTGCAGAAAGGCAGAAGCCACACTGACACTTCTGCTTATACAAGACCAGAAGTTCAGCAAATGCTTTTGCTAATTCAGTTCATGTCACCAGATTAATAAAGCACATAGTTCAATGGACTCAGCCAACAACTCAAGGTTTAGTAAACAAGAAAAACAATAAATTTTATTTATTTGAGAAAATAAAAGATTACTGACACATTTTTAATACCTAGCTAATCCAGTCTACTGGCCACCAAAAGGAGCAGCCCCATCTCTCTTGCCCTCTGCCCCTGTGATACCGATGTGACCCTACAGCAAACTGACTGAAGAAAATAGCAATATATTAACCCCATTGAGACTTTAAAAACAAAACAAACAAAACCCCCACAAACAACCAAAAAACCCCATATTTAGACTCCTTAGGTGTTTGCAGGTCACTGCAAGGTCAGTCAGTGACACCTTTGAAGTGTCTGACTGACTAAGGTGACAGGAGAACAAGACCTTCTCTTTCAGAAGGTCTTTGTCAGCTCTTAAGGAGATTTAGCTGCATAAATAAATTCCAAAGGTGGCTGAGAGAAGGAATTATCTTCAAGTATCTAAAACAGAATCAGATATAGAAACAATAAGTAAGTAAAGAATTGTCCATTTCTCCCAGGGACAGGAAAAAAGGCTAAATTGAAAAAAAAAAAAAAAAAAAAGAGAGACTTAGGTACAGAGCAAACAAGGAATTAAACTTTGCAACAGCCTGATCAGCAAAATAGGGAACTTCCTTGAAAGTTTAAATGCAGTTTAGTCCACACCTTTCAACAGCACTTCTGGCCTTCTTGCTCCTGTCCCTGCGAAGTGAGAAAGAACCACAATGGGCCGTTCTCTCCTTTTCTTACTCTCACAATGTTTTGTAAACAAGGTCTTTCTTACACATTTGTATCCTTCATCCTGAAAGGCAGCACGTTCACATTTGAAGTTAGAAACAAATGGAGAAGCTATTAAAAGTGTTTAGTAAGGAGCTGATCTATTGTACAAGTATGCACAACAGAAAGATTGGGTTTAAATCCTTGTTTTTTCTGAAGAAAAATTAACAGTCTGTATGAACGAGCAATACGGTACCATAGCGATTGAAGCATTAAAGAACATATCTGAAGTAGAAGAGGCCTCATGTAACCCAAGTAACTCAGGCAGAAAATAACAAAGATTCAGACATTGGAATGGCCTGCCCAGAGAGGTGGTGGATTCACCATCCCTGGAGGTTTTTAAGATGAGGCTGGATGTGGCACTGAGCGCCATGATCTAGTAATCACAGTGGGGTTGGATCAAGAGTCGGACTCGATGATATCGGAGGTCTCTTCCAACCCAGTTAATTCTGTGATTCTATGATTCTTAAGATGAACAAGGATAGCTCTTCCTATCACCTCAGAGTACTGAACATAGCAGAAGAATGAAAGGTAAAGAGTGAAGAGAAAGATAATTTTGCTTACTAGCTTAAGCCCCCCACTTGGAATGAAAACTCTGAACTCTGAAGAATACGTCTTCGTTAACATTTTGAGAATAACTATTTCAACACAAAATCTAACACATGCAACACTTTACATATGTAGTAAAAAACAAAACGTTTTCCTCACAGCCACACAAACCCTTCCTTCCAACCACAAGGAAAAGGGTACCATACATGGCTGACACACCACTGATGGCTGATAAAACTTGATGATAAGCATTACTCACTGTGACTATTTCAGGCAACACATAAACCAAGGTAAATGCAAAGTAAGCCCATCTAGGGAACTCAGCTGTGGCACAGACTCGACTGAGACTGCTTACCAGGGAGGCACTCACCAATTCTGGCAATGCTGAAGGGCTTCCACCAGTCTGCATGGACAAGCACAAAAAACTGCCCATCAGTCTGCATCTAATATATTACCTTACAGAACTAGAAGGAAAAAGGATACTTGATGACACTGGGTGAAAAGTAAGATGGAATGGAAAACATATAGAGGCAAAGGACTATATGCTGCACTGCTATTTCTGTCAATTTTTATTTTCAAGAAAAACAGGAACAGTACATTACTCAGAGTGCTTATTGTCACTTCTTGAAAAGTTAAAAAAAAAAATTACTGACATTAACTTTTAGTAAAGAAACTGGGTCAGGAATGGTGGGAATATCTAACTCAATTTAAGCAAGAAAAGATGCTATATTCTCCTCTCCTCTGCAAACCACCAGGGTATATCAACACTCAAAATAAGTTACAACCCAGAAGTGTCATAAAAACATACCAGTAAGGGAAGGAGAGATTTTCTCTCCCCTCACCTCACACACCTTCTCCAAAAAGAAAAAATCTGAGGACAATTTTCTTCAACCTGTAGCAAAACTGACATGGATAAAGCAAGAAGTTTCCACCCGATCTAGTTATCCTTCCAATTTCAGACACTGCCCCAAATCTAAGGGATGCCACCATTCTCAATCACATCAACCTTCTAGTGTCTCCCGCCCTGTTCATTAAAGTGATTAGCCCCAAAAAATCAGTAATATGTAAAACAAAGAAAATACAAGACAGTGCTATAATTTGCGGGATTAATACATATGTTTTTTATAATAATACATACTCTTTTTTTCAGAGCAAGAAAGTTCAACAATGGACAAATCCACTTCTGCCTTCAGAGATGATCACAAAGACAGTAAAATCATCTCTATACTAAGAAGCTTTCCAGCACAGAACTTAAGTCACTCAAAGCAATATACTGAAATGTGCCAGACAAGTAGAAATGCTTGTGTTTCGACTGTGAATTGTCACTTCACAGCCCTCAGAATCAAGAGTTGGTAACTTAATTCCCAGGTACAATTTGCAAAAACAACCCCAAAATGTTATGAGCTGGCAAACCACATATTTAATGAAGAGCAGTTTTACTGGGACCTGTGGCCGTTTCCCCCTGGTTCACTTAAACAGCTGCAGCACTGACAGGAAATTTTCAAGGCACTTGTCTTCCCTGAGAAGTTGCAAATAAGCAAATGATGAAACAAGTTGCATTTTGTAATACAAAATAGGGGTCTTGCAAACTAAGTGAACTGGGCTTTGGGACTTTTGCTTAATTTCTTTGCGCTTCTGAGTAAGTGCAGTGCAACCTAAAATTCAATATTTATCTATTCAGATGCAGTTAATCATAATTTTTGGAGTTCAAATATAATTTCTATGTGGCCATGCGGATAAAAAAAATTCTGTGGATTGGACGCTACAGTAACTGAGAAAGAACCACAAAATAGCATCTGTGCATTTTACCTACAGCATGTCTATTATATCTTCAATAAAAGAACTTGTGAAGGGACTAAGGCAGGGTGTCACATGGTCTAGAAACTTAGATTAAAAAAAAAAAGGGGAGGGAGAGGAGGAAAGAGAAGTGCTGTGTACCACAGCATTCAAAGAATAACAATGAATGGGTTCCTCAACAATTCCCCCAAAGGCTCAGCACAGCCATCCACCCTCAAAAGCCAAAACTAGATCTGAGCATCTCTGTTCCTCCAACAATCTTCCTTAAACATAACAGTTACCAGCGGACATAATGCACTAATTTTCTGTGTGAAACCTGTATGTGTTACAGAACACGTGTCAGAACATGTTCCAATAGTCCCTTATGTCCTACATGGATGATTAAATAATTCAAAGGCTTGGTATTATCTATTCAACATAAAAAGCTGTGTTTGCTGTAGAAGCCAACTGTGTAAGTAACAGGGGACACACACATACACACACACAAAAAGTCTTACTCCAGCTTTCTGTGTGGATTTCATTCCTTCAGACAAGTATCAACAACTACTGTAATTAAATGTTTAACAGGAATCCCCCTGCTTGTTTGCAGGTCCTTCTCCAAAGAAGTTTGAGGATGAAAGACCTCTTATGAACAGCTGAAACAAAGAGGTACAGCCTGCCAGAAAAGAGGAGGTGGTGTGTGTGGGGAGGGAGTCAAGGATTTTGATATTCGAAGGAGACTCTGCCTCCACAGGTCTGCTGTCACAGTTAGATCGATCCAGACAAGGTCTGCTAAAGATGCACTGATCATAAAGATCACATCTGGTCCTCCCAGGGATGGCACCATCTCAAGCTAGAGCCATTCTATGAGCAGCACTGCTGGATTAAGACTGTAAAAACCCCTCCTGAATTCTGGCTCCAGGGACGCAATAAGATTCTCAGATGTAAGAGAGAAACGAGTGAGAGCAGCTGTAAGCGAATCAGACCCTGCAGTAAAAATAGGAAGCTGAGATCTCCATCACATCCCTGCGCATCATGCAGACTGCCCGTGCAGACAGTGTGTCCGGTACCAAGCTGGGAAGCAGGAAAACACAGTGACCCTTCCCACTTTTCCCGTGATTATAAAGACAAATTCACAAGTTACTAAAAGCAAAACGAACTGACATAATTGAATTGTCTTTCTGTCACACAACACCATTTTTCACTGCTGACAACTAAAACTGAAAATCATCCCAAGCCCCAGATATCAGAGATCCATTCCGATTTATCAGTAAATGTTAAGTTATTAAACTGCCATTTAAAAAAATACTGCCCCTAAAACAAAATGCAGAGAGGCAAAAGAAAAAGTCAGGTTCAGATACTCTGAAACTTACTCCCGATGATCCCAGTGAAAGAGGCCACACTAGCACACACCACACACATCCACTGTGCACTGTGTACCCCAGATTACAAAGCACATTTTAAAATATCAGGGGTGAAAGGTAATCTAAAGGTAATTTAAAAACCCCAAACAAACAAGTTCTGTGATTTTTTTCACTGAAGTAAGACTTATAGAGTCTTATGACAAATGTAAAACTTTTGACAAAATTTAGAGAGTACGTTTAAATGGACTAATTATGCAGATGCTTTTGTTGTCAGGAATCTAATTTATATAAAACGTCAGAATTTAAAATTATGTCAAAAGCTTTCCTGTAAGAAGACTTGCATTAGGAAAGACACAAATAAGTTACCAGCACTTAGTACACAGGAATGCATTTATGGTACTCGTTATACAGCATGAGGGAGTTCAGAAAATGCTGTCAAACTTCATTAAGGGGAATGTTATGCTACTCAAAATTAGTTAAAACATTCCAGGCTTTTTTGACTGTCCTATGCAATAAAGCAGACCTATTAGCAGTACATTATAGCTGAGATAGCAAGAATTTGCTAATAGTTTCATGCTGATTAAGCAACAGGCAGTCAGAGGTGCCCTGTGCTCACCACTGCAAGCACAGCCCTCCCCCACGCTGCTGAATTATAATTCTGTGCTCAGCATCCAGCGGATCAGCTGGAGCCACCAGCCTTTAGAGAACATTCTCATTGAAACTACAAGTATAATAAAGTATGGCAGCATTATCTGCCAAGCTATCAAAAAAAACCCACAAAAAACCGCTTTTAAGAACATGTATGTTTTAAAAATCTCTACACTAGAGCATATAGTAAAGCTGAGCACATGAAGCTGTTCTTGAAAGCTGACAGAAAGCAGCTCTTCATCTGCAGAAAACACAGGTTGAATGGAAGCTGAACTTTCTGGGGATCTCCAAGAGAAACATATACTAGGTCAAAGGGCATGTTATTTTTCTACAATGGTCATCAGTAAATGACACACCTTTAGATGTCTGTTGTAGTTGTTTGATGATTTAGCTAAAACAGAGTATCACAAACAAGTGACATTTAAAGCATTACTATTTCAGGAAAAACAATTAATTTGCCATGAACAGAACAGCCAGTAAAACAAACGTATTTAAAATTACTGTATACAAGAATATTTTGCCATTGATTTCTATGCCGTTTTCTAGCAACATTTCCTTTGAGCTCCTCTCAAAACGTGTATTATGGCAACTGCAGACATTGCAGGAGCTCTGGGTTCCAGGTCCCACGAGGGCCTGTAGAGTATCAGTGCTGAAAGCTGATCAGTCCACTGCCCAGAGAGCTTTCTACAGCACTGCTGTCAATTAATAGAGCTTATTCTTCCTGTTGGTTGCTAAGATTTTGCTGTTCACTCACATCTAATACAACAGTTACATTAAAAACATAAAGCTTATTGAGAAAATTTAAATACCCAAATAGGCTTTAGGCTAAGATTACTCCAAATGCTTTTGTCTTCACAAGAGCAGCAATTGGGTACGGAGGGCGATTAGCTGTATCTTCCAAATAACACCGACTGGAAGTGTTATTGCTGTGCTTTTTAGATTGCCATTGAAATGAGGGATTAGAACGCCGGCAAACAACCTGGCACAGCAACAGTGCAGCAACGGTAACAAACCTACAGTGAAGCCTCAAGCTTCAAGATGAGCCTTGCAGCCATCAATCCCCTCAGAGAAACGCAGTGACATGTTAAACAGCCACGCTAAGAACACCTACTTCACATTTTAGCAAACGGATTCATCCCTTTTGAGCAGACACTGGTTTTATGCCACCTTTTGCCATGGCAGCACAGAGTTTTTGGCCGTACTAGCAGGCACACCACGACAAAATGCATCTAGTAGCTGCAAGTTACAAATATCAATTAAAAAAAAAGTCACTTGTCACAAAGTATGCCCTTAATGAGATTCTTAGCATAATGTGTTCCTATGAGAAGATCCCCCAACAAATGATTTGGACCAAGAAGATGTTCAATGGTTTTGACAGCTTGTTTTCATAAGCTTCTTTCTCCACATAAATCTTCCCTCAAGAAACAGTGAAGCTTACAGATGATAAAAAAGCCATTTTCACTCACTATTCATAATTTTTAACATATGTAAACATGATTTCAGTTAACAAGTAATCTTTTAAATTGTTAAATTAAAACTAGATGTCATGCTCCCACTTATTCATTTAGCTCATTATTAAAACATATCTAAAATTTCATTATTTTAAAATCAAAACTCTTTTTCACCTGGCAGCTTTCAACCAACAGCCAACACATTAAACCATCCTATCTTTAAAAACCACAAGCTCCTGTACTAGATTATCCTTTCTTAAATCTGCATTCAGAACCAGTATCCTCTCACACGTTTACTGTGTAACACTGAATATAATTAGTGGGTTTCGTGGCAGACAGCAAGATTTTGTACAATGTGCAAGACAGTCACTGTATAACAACTTAGAGAAGAGATTACAATTTCATTTTCAAAGGAGTCTTTGGTATTTTAGGACACTGCATTTCTTTGACATCCTCACTGTCTCCCCGTACATCTGAATAGGACATTCACCGGCCTGCCTGAAGCAATCAAACCTTAAGGCAAAAAGCAATAGATGGAAAAAATGCCTGATATTAAAATGAATGTAGTTCTTGTTTTTCCAACACCTTACATGTGTTTTGTGTGGAAACTCCTCTGACCAGGATGAAAAAAAAAACCCTCTGATTTTGGCACTTATGGAAATGAAGTTCACAGCTCCACTGGACAAGTATTTAGAAGTGAAATTCCCATTACAAGTTGGGCCTTTA
The DNA here is from genome assembly GCA_036023395.1 of Myiotriccus ornatus. Taxonomy (NCBI): domain Eukaryota; kingdom Metazoa; phylum Chordata; class Aves; order Passeriformes; family Tyrannidae; genus Myiotriccus; species Myiotriccus ornatus. The sequence continues at coordinate 13,828,726 of JAYRBT010000082.1, read as the reverse complement.
ACAGGCTCTTTAGGTATTGTCACCTCTAGTACACATACCTATGTCAGCTGTTTAATTTCATGTTGAAGTTTCTAAATAAACCATGAAAATCCCACATATATTGGCATCTATCACTTACACTGGAGAGGAGAGGGATATAAAGAATTAAGGCAAAATGTCACAAGTCCTTCTAAATTCACAAGACACTGTCTCCACAATATATATGCTCCAGCATACAAGCAAAACTTTCAGGTTTTGTTAGGGCTGCTTGAACCACCTCAAACTCGTGTATTTTAACGACTTAGGCCAAAGAAGATCTACTATTACATCATGTATAACATTTTTGTCTGTTAATGAAGGATAAAGTTGAAAGCCAAGTCTTGTGCCAGAGAAGACATATAGAGAATACTAAACCAAGACTTGACTTTAAAATTATGCCTTAAAAAACATAATGCAATGAACAAAGTGTCAGCAGATGACATATTTATATATGTCATATTTATAGGAGGTGCTTCAAATTTTGAGGAAAGCAGAAATATTTCCCTTAGTAGCTATTAAAGACCACACAAAGAAAAACCTGTATGTACATAATTATGTCATGGTGCTTCTAAGATATTTTTCATTTTCAACTTTTAACTGAGCTAGAATAGGCTACAATAACTCCACTTCTAACACTAGGATCCTGTTTTGCAAAAGTATACCGAACAGTAGGATAAATATTTTTAGAAATACATCCAACCCACTGTGCCTAACTTCAAGAAGCTAGAGATATCTGAAGACCACTTTTGAGGGCTTTTTTAAGTGTTAAAGGCAAGTAAGTACGCAGTTGTACATTTGAAGACATCTACTAGTCCCAGAAATACTCAGCCACAGGCTATTCGTACTGCTTGCAGCAGAACTAAGCAAGCAATAAAATTCTTACGAGAATCTCAACCAGGTTGCATCTCTTTTCCCCCCCCTACAACAACTAAAAAAAGGTATTTGTTCTTTGACTGTATTTCTCAGTCTGTTCCCCTCTACTTGCAGACAGTTTGTTGGCACCCAGTTTCAGGGCAGAAAGCATGAAACACTCAGCCATGCATTTCTGCACTTTTTCTTCCCCTTTATTTTCCTTACACTAGCAAGAATGTCTTTCATTTTTAAGAACAGCTATTTCTGCAATTCAGTATCCAGAGTAAGTAAGTATCCCTCTGTCACTTTATATTGTGTTTCAACATTAAAACAGACGTTAAACCAAAGTAAGTCTGCAACTACGACTTTTCCTCAATGAAGTTAGATATTAAACCAGCAATTTTTGTTTCAGATGACAGTTAAGAAGATATAAAAAGACTTGGTATTTATGGAATTTTATTTACTTTACAGTTTGAGGCTGTATTCAAGCCCAGATCCAACCATACCAAGGACAACACAGAGGCCTGGCTTGGTACTCAAATCGCTGTTTAACATAATACTTTGAGAAGCAAAGCAGCAGTTTCTGGACAGAGAGTAACAAGGCACTGTGAGAAGATGACGTGAGAGCAGGATAAGCATATTCCTGAGAACACCTCTGGGCGCAGAATTTAAACGCAGCCCTTCAAGCTAGAGTCAAAAACTTTGCTCAGAAAATCAACTGCAAAGAAAAAAATTGTCAGTGTAGTATCATCTTACCCCACAGCGTTCTCTTCAGTTGTTTTAATAAACAGCATACCAGAGACCTGCAGCAGATACAAAAGCACCGTCTTACAGCCCTCACAAATGCTGTACAGGGTACCATCACACCTTAAGGTTTTACAGAATCTGCTGAGGCTTTACAGATTTACATAAAAGAAAAGAATAAAAGAGTTTAGAGCTAGACCTGTAGCTCGGCACTCGGGATTTGGGTTTCTCTGTTTTTCCATTAAAGAACCAAAGGGGGGGGGAGGGGACACCCAAAGCCAAACAAAAACCCAAGCCCAAGAACATATAGTTTTTATATATATAATTAACTGAAAAGTAAACAAAACTTAAAACTTACACCTTGGTGCATCACAACCCACAACCTGCTATAGGAACAAGTGCTCTCAACCTCGGGAAGCAGAGACAGGTGTCTCCGAGATTGAAGTACAAAAAAAAACAAACAAGAAAAAGTATCTCAAGTTTTACTTCCCTCATCCTGTATATCGTGTCTTCTCAGTCAGTCACATGACCGTCAGGTTGGCAAAGGCAAGAGGAAGGAAAGCAAGAGGAGCTGAAGGCTGTGGCTCGTTACTGAGAAGGCTGCAGTGGGCGACCGATCAGGAGCTGCCACGGGCACAGGCGCCAGCAGATGAGCTCAGCGAGTGAAAGAGATGAGCAAAGGGTCGAGAGGACAATGCTGTGTGACCACTGAGCCACCGGCAGGGCCACACGGCCTCTTCTGAAGCGCTCAGTATTCAGCTCCCTGCCTAAAGCAAGGCATCCACAGAGCCCGGCTGTGAAAAGCTCGCCTGGGAGGAGGCGATGCAGCCTCTGACAAAGCCCGGGGGCGGGAGCGCAAAGGAGTAACACATTGCATACAGTGAGAAAAGTACAGAGCCTCGGGGTAGCGGGAAAATGCCACAGAAAATTAGAGTGCAGCACCTGGGAGGGACGATAAGAAGAAAGTCACAGCCAGGACAAATGGACTTACTTGGAGGACAGAAGAGAGATAGTGCTGATGAGTACATCTCATGGACTTTTTGTGAGCCAGCTTAAGAAGTTGGTAGCCACACTGTATCATGTGCATCTCAAGAGTCAAAGTGCTATCAAGAAACAGAACAATAACCCCTGATTTTTTATATCTCATATACATAATTGTATCGGGAGAATACACATATATACATGTATACACACGCACATATATAGTTCCCTGTGTCTAAAGCACAACGCAGTTACGCATGACACATTACGACATGACATATTAACACCTATTAGCTTTTTCAATTGGATGTAGATAACCAAGAATTGATATGGATAGTGCCAGGCATGTTGATAGATCATCAGTGGCAGGGGGAAAGCATCTTTATTCAATTTCAACAGGAAAAGCAGTCAAATTAAAGTTACTCAAGAACCTCACATTTAGTGTTACAACACTTTAAGGCAGGATAAAACGTTCTCTAAATACTTAAAAGATAAACGATGGCTAAGTGCAACACCGTAAAGTTTCTTTTGCAGCATGAATAATTTCTAGACAATATCCTGGCAATCTTCCAAGGCCTCTAGAAAAGTGTATACAATACTCCTAGATATGTTGAAAAAGCAGTTGAGAGTACAGAAAGTTTGTTAACTATATTTTTGGTTTTATCAGACACAACATTTTATTACAGTATTTTCTTTACATAAGCATATTTGTTGCATGTGTGTCCCATCACATCAATGACACTAAAAAGGCAAGTGTGTCCTCCAGTCCATCAGATTTGCTGACTTTGCACTAGACTGTGACCACTCCAGTTGCAAAAAAGAGGAACTGACATTCTCATCACAACACTGCTTAGGTGAGAACCACCATCTCACTGCTGTACTCAGTAAACATTTGTAGAGCCAGGTGGAGTGGAGCAGCAAAATGATTCAACTGAACAATAATCCACAAAAAGTAAAAGATGGCAACTGTGTAAATCACACATAAAACTCTGCTCTTCAGCACTGTGTTTAAACAAAACAGAGGGAAGTTGCTTAATTTAACTGGATAATCTGAAGATCATCCAGAAGCCCTAGGTAAACCATTAAAAACGGGAACAATTAAGACTCTGTTAATTAAATTCAAAATGTAATATATAATTTCATATTCCAAACAGGAGCCAGTAAGTTTCTAATCATGATTTTGATTACAAACAGAAGTTGAAGACAGATATTGTAACATCAAAACTCAACATAAGCAATAAGCTTAACTCAGACAGCTCAACTTCTAGCTTTCATTTACAAAACTTTTATCAGATAGAGAACTAGAATGAATTAAAATATAGACTCCAAACACCTTTGCCAGTCTTCACAGCATCATTATACACAAGCTCCAAATCTGTCAAAAGAGTTTACAAAGACAAGCAGATAAAAACTGTTGAAAGGAAAAAAAATCAAAATTAAGGTTGCTTTACTTCTCAACAATCTCTCAGCCATTTCAGCAACAATAAGCACAATAACAACTTAAAAATCAGAAGTCCTCTGTGTGCAGCACTAAGTGTACCGACTATCACAGAAGGATTTTACAAAGCCTTCACAGAACTATTCCATGTCTCTGCTCCTACTTTTCATCTCTTCTACACTATTTTCAGGGCCATTATCTCCTTTTCAAGATGAGAGAAGCTGGCAACTGCATACAGAAATACCATTGAATTAGCACTCTGCATTTCTGTTTTGCTCCATTTCCTAGTACTGACAGTCTCCGTGCTTGTTTGATTGCTTCTCTGCACTATCCTAGCACTTTCATATAAGAATCCACTACAATAGAACTAGAATCTACTAGAAATCTACTGTCTTTCTCAAGAACTAGCTCAGAAGCCATATTAAGATAGCCTAAATTCAAAATTGTTACATGTAATCCAACAGCATGTTTTCCAGTTACTCACCATCACAAAAGTGGTCTGAAAATCTTCAGTTCTTACTATCCTGGAAGATTGCTTTGGCCAAAAGTATTGTCCTTATCATTAGAACAAACTCCATGTAAAGACAAAACCCATCTTTCTCTCAGTCGCTTTTAAATCAAAGATACCTGGCAAGGCATGTCAGAGAAATATCAGCTGTTTGGATACTAGATATGCATAGATTTTACTTTCTTTTTTTTAAGCAGTAACGTCTACTATTCCAGAGAGCTGTGTAAAAAAAAAAAAGGACAAAAGTGTTCTGCATTTTATTCTACCGAGTCATACGTTCCCCACCGGTTTGTCACACTGCTGTGAAACAAATGACACTTTCTTTAGGATTCTACAGAATAACAGCACGTTTGTTCCATAGGCAAGCACTGCAATATTAAACAACTGCCTAGATCACAACTAGGTAAAGACATACCAAATGCAGTTGTTTATATCCAGAGTTATGTGCGAGAACAAGATACAATCAAATATTCTCAAACAGTGTTTTATCTACTACAAAGTCTTTTCTATGTCTGGAGGTTCCCAACTTAAAATGACAGAAGTACTGCCAAGGGAGAACAAGCAAGTCCCCAGTATCTCCACTGCTTTCAATTTAGAAAGCAGTGAGACAACAAAACACCCATTCCTTTTCCAAGGGCTGCTTTTCTATTTAAGCATTTACTCCACCATCCGTAAAGATTCTGTCTTCACCCTGCTGAGGCTGGCACTTTGCACTAATTCAAAAGAAAAGGCAGGTGGGACAGCAGGCACCAAGACTCATATCGCACACTCAAAATTACACTTTTCTAGATGAAAAGAGAAAAATCAATTCCGTATTATGACCCTTATTCCTTAGGCAGTGCAGCTTGAGCTTCATTTGAGCTGGTAAGTAATTCTAGCAGGACGAAAGGCAGAAATTTATTCATATACGTTGAAGTCTTGGAAGTTCCACTTTGTCATTTTCTGCATGAAATTAAGGTGAATAGGGACGAAAAGTCAGAAGACTGTGTTGGTACTTGCAGAATTTTAATCGTGCTCTAGATGTTTGTTTCAATTCTAAAAGCACAACACAAAACTGCACGTACCGAGTGGATCTGTACCTTACTCAGCCGAGCAGTCAAACACCAGCATTAGAACAACTAAACCAACCTGTCTCACAGTTCATGATTTTTTGACAACTGCCTGACAAACGTAATACTCCTGTTTGTTGGGTTTTTTTAAAAGAAGGTCAATCTGATTTGCAGTAGGGACGTTCAGAGGGGGATATGGGCTGTAGGCAGTGTTAATGGGGCACGGTGGCTTCTCATTTTAGGGCACCTAAATTCCAGGGACAACTATCTGCTACCTGACTTACATACTAAAAACTCTGAGACCGAGCTGATCACAAACTGCACCATTGTAAAGTGAAACTATCCAGACCTGTCGACACTAGGTAGGAAAAAAACAGCAACAACAACAACAACAAAAACCACAACACAAACAACCACAAAGACACACAAAAGCAGCCAGGGAAACTATTCCTTAACGTCATCTGTCCAGAAACTTACTGATGTAACTTAGCAAACATTTCAAGCCGTTTACAAAGTTCTGGCAGCAGCTACTGACATTACCAAAAAAAAAAAAAAAAATTAAATTAATGTTTTGTAAAACTCAAACTATAAAGCTTTTAGTTCCTTGTCATTGAAAGCTATTCTTCATCTCATTATAATGGTCTTATTTCAGCATTTAGCATCATTAGAATAACAAATACTGATTTTAGGGAGTTAAGAGATTAAAGGATGGTACTTAAAACACAATTCAAAATATTACATTATACATAACACCATTAATCTGCAAAGATGCTCAGTTTTATTAAGAAAAAAGTTCTTGTATGCTTCCTTCATACTGTCAAAATTATTTATCCCTTGGACAAATGAATGAAGTAAAAAAACAGAATGAAATTTCTTGTTGTTGAAGCAAGCTAATTCTGGGCCCACAAAACAGTGATAGCCATTTAATTTTAGAGGTTTAATATTTGACCAGAAGGCAGTCTAACACTAATCATTTGCCACCAGTTGTTAAACTAAGTGACAAAGTCAAGAATGCCAGGATCTCCAGAACATTTTCTCTGACATCTACAGAAACACAAAATATTTTGCTTTCTTGACTAAAATGTTACAACAATCCCATAGAAATTGCAAAGGTAAGACAGAAAGAGCCCTTTAAGATCTTTACTATTCCTAATTAACCAAAGCAAAACAGCCATCCTAGTGATAATCCCCTTTAGTGCTTCACAGTTTATGCAATAGTCAATTACTAAAGAGGATGAAAGACAGAACAATCTTTGCAAATAGGTCACTGTCTATATTTATAATGATTAAAACCAGCCTGCTATTAAAAGTAACTTTTAATAAGCATAAAAAGTAACATTAAGACCGTGCACGTATTTACTCTTAAATATGTACTAAGACTCCTGTGACAGAAGAGGAGGTAGCACTCATCAGAAACAAGTTATTTCCCACAGGTCATGCATTAGCATTGCTGAAAGCAGACTCTGATTTCTTTCTGTAACAACTTTATTCCAAAGTATTATCCTCAAAGATAACACCTAATATTCTGGACGTGATCTCTGAACTTACCCAACTCTCTCCCTGTCTGCACGCCTTCTCTCTCAGAACTTATTATTAGATTTTACCTGCAAACTCTGCCCAAGGCTCATTTCAAGACCACTTTAAATGTCTTCTACTTTTCCTTCATCTTTTCCTGCCTGTTTATGCATGCCTGAACATGTAATTTTTTTTTCTTTTTAGTTCAGAACAATTACTGAGGTCTCTCCTTCTACTGCATATTGCTGGGACCTCCTATCTGCTTCTTTCAAGTACTATCCATATCTGCTAAAGAATACCTCTCCCAAAATCTTTTTTTCCCCCCATATTTTCAGCGTCTCTGAGGAGTATATTTGACCCTCCTGGGGGATCAGGACATCACACCTGACACCACTTTCCTAAAATTTTATGGAATTTCACATCTTCACGTGCCACCTTGATGTCAGTGATTCGCTCCTGAACCATTTCATTCAGTTCCAATTCTACCAACAGTTACTGTCTCCACCAGAGATTTAAATCTGGTTAAACTGAAGCTTGTTTCCTCTCAAACCCTACTTCCTCTAATTACCTTCAGCCTTCCTAGTTCAAGTCCATAAACTAACACGACTCTTACAATGCCCTACACACCACAGTTGCACCCACTAGTGAGAGTTTCTTTGCATAAAATGTGAAGAATGTTTATTTCCCAGTCCTGAGGTTTCTCTTGACCAGATCCTGTGCCATATCTTCATTAGCAAATACTTCTGCTCACACTGCCGCCTATCTATCCTTCATTTCACATATCTCATCTGCTAAAAAGAAAAAAAAAAATCCTTTCTTTATGCAGTACTTTGGAGGCTCTGGATCTTCCAGGATTTCCACAGCCAGCAAGTCTATGAACTCAAGACTGTACAGTTGCAGAACCTGTACTTCATTACTGCAAAGGAGAAGGAGGATAATCTTCAGGGAATAAAGTAACCACCTCTTAGAAGAATCTCACAACAGAAGCATTCCTCTAAAAACACACTGAAGGTCGGGCTAAAGCTGAATACTATCACCTCAATACCCCCAGAAAATTACCCACACAAAGGTATTATTAAGATCATTCCAGCTTGTAATCTTACAAATTTAAGAGAAAACACCTGTAGCTTAGAGTTTATTATAATGCAGACTGCATAAAACTGAACTCCACAGCAGGCAGGGGAGGGAGAAGCACAGTCAAGTCTTGTGAAGTGAAATTCTGTTTGCGCGTGAAAGCCGGGAACTTGATGTTCTCACTACAGACTAAGAGCAATAAAAACAGCTTTCTGAGCCATTAATTTCTGCACAGCTGATTTCGACTAAACAATGCTCATTATTGAAAGAATCCTAAAAAAACCCGCCAGGCTGTTCCAGTGAGAAGCCTGGCACTCCGAATATTTAGACTGCGCTAACGGTGGGTGACATCAGTGCTACCACTGCTTTAATCCTCACGGCTACTAAATGTCAAACATTTTCATTGTATTTAAAGAGCTTGTGATTAAGCACAATGAGATTAAGTTACAAAATAAGACGAACTGCAAGGCACAGCGAGCACCTTGCCCAAGACCGTGATAATGGCAAGTTCTTCAGCAACATCAGTCAGAAACTGCCACAAGTTTTCCACAGCCAAAATCTGGCATTTTTAGCATTTATTTTTAAGCACTGTGAAAACTCCCCTCTTCAGACCTTCCATAATCGAGAATTCCATAATACTTCTACAGTATGTGCATTGCCGCCCGTCTCAAATCCAAACTTGTAAATCGGTTGTAGCGTTGAGTACAGTGGGGCGGGGTGGGAGAGGGGAGAAAGGTGAAAAGATTAAGTGTCACTGCATCAACAGGCACAAAGTCCAGTGGAAACTGAGCAGCAGGCCATATATTTATTATTGACAAAAGACACCCATGTAATATTAATTCCATCTACTTTAGAGAAGGAAAAGCATCAAATTATAGTCAACACAGAAGAAGGAACTGTCCTAACATGCAATATAAATGTTAATGTGGTAAACTATTTAAAGCAGGATATACTTTCTAAGCATTCCTTAATATTCTCATAATCTGTTTGGCAATCAATTACTGTGGCAGTCAACAGGCCAACACATGCTTCTAAACTAAATATCTAATTATCATTTTATTGTTCCAGCTGGCTCATATCAACTATACAGAGCTAGGACAGTGCTGTAAAGAAACTGCAAGAAAGTTCGTTGGTTCTCACACTGCATACATGAGACATTACTGAAGGGAAGAAATTAACTTCAGCAATCCTATTTATTTCTTATCTGGGAGCGGGGGAGTGAAGTTAAAATAAAAGTATCATGGAACGTACAAATATTGGAGGTGTGTTGTCCCACAACTAGAGAAACTCTGAATTTCAAGAATGAGGCCAAGATAGAATATAGCAGGATATTGAAAAAAACAATGATTCTGAGTACTTCAATAAATATATATATGAGCTCATGCAGTTCAAGACTACATAAATCACCTAATAAATCTTCTATCTTTAAGATCTTCCCACACCGACTCATTCCTAAGCAGCTTTGTCTTCATTGTGTCTTATTAGGGAAGTACTGATTCACAGCTCTCAATGATTTTCAGTTTCTAAAGTTAGCATCGTGTTTGACTTGAGATGCTCTGGTACTCTGAGCACATGCTGCCAAGTGGGATTTAGTGTAACAATCAGTTTTACCCAAGCAACAACAGTTTCAACAACAGTTTCACACTACAGAGTAAGAAAGTTCAAGACCACGGAGGGTTTAACAGAATTTAAAATAATTTATCATCTCCCTACAGAAAGATGGAGGAGGTAGATGTGAAGTGAGGGAATTATCTATGTACACACATATATAATTATGTGTATGTACATATACATCACTGGTTTAAGAACAAACCTGGATTACAACACACTAATTAACTTGGTTACCAGTACCAGAAATGACCTGATTAAGTCAGAGTTCTAATCTTTTGGTGGGGGAGGGGGAGGCCTGTTAAAAAAAAAATAAAGACTGAGAGAAACTGCTTTACTAAGGACAAAGGCCATCAATGCTCAGTTTTAGCCTGAAGTAGGAGTACACCATTCCTGAGATTCTTCCATACTAATTAACAAACTCACATGTTTTGAGTTTTAATCCAGAGTAAAGTTGTGAGAAGCAGAATTGGCAGGGCTGACTCATTAAAAAAGTCTACAAATAAAATAATCAAGCCAAAAATTAAACTACATGAAAATCTTAAGTGTAACATTTTAAAAGTATTAAACCCACTCATAAATTAATTTACAGCTCTTATGCTATCTATACACACTTAGGAAAAATTGACAGTAACTAGCATTGTTATTTCAACAAGCCAAGCAGTGAGGAGTTACAGCAGTAGGCTCCCTTCCTCTGAAAGAAAACATAATCCAAATTCAGTGTCATATCAAAACAACCTTATTAAAGAAAGAACAATACTGTTTCTGTAACATTCCATCACACTATAATGTAAATGGAATTCCCAAAGCACAGTAATTCTGCAAGGACTAGAGCTATACTCATCAACTGTTCAGATTTCAATAACAACTTCATGCTGAGAGAAGACATTTTTACTTCATCTGAATTTATTAGGAATAAATCTCAAAACAGTAGCAAGCAATTATGGCAATAATGAGAGAAAACAAACCACACACAGGGGCCATTTTTTAGCTTACCTGTGCTTGTTCCGTGGAACTACTACTGAGTTCATCTCCAGACTCTGAATCTTGGTGAATTTTTTCTGAGCCTTCTCCTGCTGAATCACAAGACTGTTCATGCAAAAAGCTGGTCTTCTCTATTTCCAAGAATTCTGGGCATGGGAAATGACCCATGGAGATGGTTCTAAACTGATTGGAAACCTTAGGAGATTGCAACTCATTGTTAAGTTTTCCATTGTTTTGGGTAAGGTCCAGACTCAAACCAAGAGTTTGACCAAGGGTATTGTTGGGTCCCAGATTTTGATTGGCATCTCGAACTAAGCAAGACACTTGAACTGGAGTTTTTCCAAAACTAGAAAGCTCTGGTGACTTATTCACATTTTCTGTCGATCTCTGTAATCCATGTGTCAACTTCAAAGTGTTATTTGGCAGCAAGCTTGCCTGCTTAACAGGTGGCATCAGTGCTTTTCGGGGTATTTCCTTCACATACTGTGCTGGCACATAAAATGGTTTGGAATTTTCATCTCTTTTGACCTGCCACCAGTCATCATTAGTCTTTTTCACCAAGATGTATTTCTCCCCTTGCTTAATCACAATTTTCTTGTCCTTGGCCTCGTACTCATAGTCGTACTCCACTTGAATGTACAATTGTCCTGGAATGATCTTTCCACCCTTATCAGCCATTTCTATTTGAAAAGATTTCACCTTTTCAGGCAAAAGGTAAGCAACATTCTGTTCCAGTGTTATTTTCCCGTTAATAATCAGAGCTGTAAGACAAAAAGAGTATATGCAATAAATTGATTGTTTAAGAGAACTACAGGGGAAAACAATTTCAAAAATAATCCTGCCTATGTCAACCTTAGACTAATTAACTGATCTCCTGGTGATGAAACAGAAAAATCAGTAAAACAAAAGCCACCGATTTAACTCTCCTACTCACACAGGTCTCCTGCTATCAAATGGCTCGTTAAGCCTGTTATTTCTTTTACTAAATAAAGTTGATTGATCATCAGGGGTTTGGTGGGAGGACTGGTCTGAGTCAATCTCAGGTTTACACACAGGCTTAATTTCTTCACGAAACCCTGTTACTACACTGGTTTTAATTGAAATAGTCAAAGGATGACTATTATTCCCTTATTTTGATTCCTCTTTCAGTTCAGGAGCCGCTTCAGTGTGCTCAGCATTCCTTACAGAATCCTTTAAATCTTCCTGCAATGCTACACCCCAGTCACTTGGTTCAGAATGTCCTGGCAATCCCTGACCCACACATGTTGCAGGACCCAGAGAGCCTGCTCAGCTTCTCACTGCAGCAGGAGATGACCAGGGGGCTGCATGACCCACGCTGCCTAAGGCTGCAGGTCATGTTGCCCTTTAAGCAAGTGGTGTAACCACTTTTTTTTATTATTCATTTATCTAAATTGCTACTATAACTGCAGCATCCAGAATCACGGTAGTATGAGATAAAAGTATTCAATATTTCCCAGATGCTTTGGTATCATTGTTTTAAAATCTGTATATTAAGCTTGCTCTTAGGAGAGCTTTTCGTGGTATTTAACTCATACAAAACCTGATGTACTAAATGTTTAGGGGTTAAAACTTAAAATGCAAACAAAAACCTCGACAGTAGTAAGAAAGGACTATGAACTAAACCCAAAACGGATAATAAATGAAAGGATAATAATACATGAAATTTTTTAAAAGTACTTTCAGCACCTTATAATCCAGACAACTGCATCCACAAGTTCTCTCTATTTAATCATGTAGCATCAATGTCAGAAATCATGAGTGGATAAGCATCAGTCTTGCCAACTTACACTGAACACAACATACATGGAAGATATGATTTTTAATCTTGAAAAACAAAGCATGAAAGTAAATGGGAAGACCTCCAGCATTCACATATAATGTAGGAAAATTCAAGTAAAATGCTGCCACATTTAATCTTATAAAGATTAACAAATACATCTTTTCGGTTTTAAATCCACATTTCATGAATAAAAAAAAGTTATGTAGAAACTTGCAGCTCTGCAAGTTTAGACTTTATGACGAGATTTGCAGCGTTTACCCTGCCACAGAGGGGAACTAGTGCAGTTCTATGCAGGCACACACATGTAGAGTGAACTCAGTTCCTAAACAATACTAAGGACAGAAATAACAAAAAAGAACTTCTGGGGAGAGCTAAAGCAGAAACCACTGAGAGTTCTTCAGGGCTTTTTTGCCATTTCTGTTATTTGATCTGAGCCTTGAAAAAAATACATTTGCCACATAACTTAGGAGAAAAAGCAGAAGGTAAAAAGCTGAAGTATGATGCCAAGACAGAAATGCCCATCTTTAATCTGTCTTTCTCTCTCTTGCATCCATCATTTTTTACTTCCAGGAAGCATTTCCTGCAGGTAACTAGAAAGCCACCATCATTTACAAGACTCTAAATGGAATCACAAAGTCAGATTTACAGTTTTATCGAGGAATTGGCAGAAGGAATGATGGTACCACATTCAACAAAGCTTACAATAGGAACACAAAGCAGTAGAAAAGAATGCCAGTATTCTGGTGTTTACTCTCTACCATAAAATGGTACGTTGACATTCACATTATTACAGTCTATTTGCAGCCTCGGTACAAAACAACTCGCTTACCTGCTGCTCTACATAAATACGTGTTTTTAAGTGCAGCTCTGCAGTTGTTTAGCAACAGTAGCAGAAGGTAAACACGAACAAATTGCAGCCATTCCCCCTCTGTTCCTAGTTTTGGAAGCTGTGCCATGCCACGTTATTTTTTTGTTACTAAACCCGACTTCTTGCAACACTTCTTCAAAGTTGTTACCAACTCCTTTCATGGCTTCCAGGTCATATACCAGAAAAACACAAGTCTTACCAAGTTGCAATCTACCTCAAAGCTCTGCTACCTCAAAAGCTGAAACTGGAGAAACAGTGAATGGGTCCTTGTCCTTTCTTCCACACAGAAACCAAAAACAGAACATGAGCCTCTGATTTCCCACAGGGCTAGCAAGTGTTTAGATGTTTGGATTTATCATTTCTCTTTTGCCACTTCCATATGACTATCTATTGACAATGCATGCTTAAATTTTTTTCAAGACAGAGAGATTCAACAATAGTTGCATTTTATGTTTAAAAATCCCCCCAAATTTTTAAGAAATACAAGTTAAATAAAACTGAGCTGCTATAGAAATAGCTCTATTCGCTTCTGAAGTCAGTTTTGCAGTCTCATCCCTTTCCAAAACAACAACAACAAAAAAAGAAACAACAAAAATAAGCAGCTCAAATTTTGTCCTTTCATCCAAGCTGCATAATTATCAAGTCAATAGCAAACATTTGGTAACGTTGAACATACGATCAAAAGAGACAGGCTCTGTTCTGCGTTTGGCCAAAACACTAAAGCAGTTTTACAGAGAGATCACAACACCAGGATCAAGCAAGGCTCTAATTCTCCTCCACAACACAGAGAAGCAAGAGATACCTATGGTATAGGTGAGAAATTAACCCTGTAGGTCTGCAAACAACTACCATGGGATTGATTTCATTCAAATGCATTAATTTTTATTTTGCTTGATTTTTTTTAATGCAGCTGTTGTGTCACATGTACTCTATGTGCAGCACAGAGGATGGCTAATTATAACGTCCTTTCATGAAGCTGTCTCAGGGAACAGATTGAAGAGCCATGGAAGCCTCGGCCAGTCCTCCCCTATGAAGGGCTCACAAGGATGCAGGTGTGAATGCACAATATTGACATTTGGAGTCTTCATTGTGTTACTAATCAACAACCGAAGTATATGGCTAGTCAGACCTGGTAACCTCACTGCATTTTTTTTCCCTTTACAATTACCTGTAACACTGATGGCACCCAGTTTAGTAAAGAAGGTTGAAGATCCCTTATTAGAGGATGATAAGTATGAAGAATCATTTACTGTAAGCTTTAATACCTCAAATAAATAATACCTTAAATATAGTCTCAATATCTGATTAAGAGGTTAATAACAACAAATGGTCTCCCTAGCAATGAAGACCTAAGAAAACTTATTCATGAACACCAAAAAACAGACTCAGGCCTCACTTTTCTTCTAGTGAGGAAAAACCCAATCGCTACAGGGTAGCTAAGGTGGGTCACATCCCCACGTGGAAACACAAACCATGTTCTTTCATGGAGCATTCACGCCGTCCCGCGGGAGAGGACAAGGGTGATGACACGCACGGCCCCGGTGCAGCAGCCCGGCCACGCTCGGGAAGCGACAGGCGAGCAGATCTTTCACCCGAGGCAGAGATCCCTTCGGACTCCTATTGCCGATGGAACTGTTCCCATCTCTTACTCAGCTAAGGCTGAGTAAGGCTGGCAACTCCTGGTGTTCGAGAGGTCAGCTCCTCCCTCCCCCTCAGCACTCCGCCCGCGGGCGCCGCCGCGTCCCTGCCCGGGGCGGCACAGCCCCACGGGCCCCTCGGGGCCGGGGCGGCACGGCCCGATCGGCTCCGCTCCGCCCGGGGCGGCACAGCCCGCTCGGCACTCGGGGCCAGCTCTCCCCACAGGCGGGTGCACGCGTGGCACCAGGGATTCTGCATGCAAACATTCGCCTCTAGCCAGATTTTATGTGCGTCCCCACAAAACGACACGGTGTTTATCTAGACCCGATGTGACAGCCTCAGCCACCCTCAGACAGGCAGGGTTCAGAGAGCTGTAGGGTTGCTCTGAGGTGAGCCTTCCCCAGGGCAACCCAAACCCTGCAGCAGCACCCTCACCTCCTTACAGCATCCAGTCTTAACTGCAGAATGATGCTCACTCGATTACCTTGAAACACAAGACCGTGTTTCCTTCAAGACCATTTACATAAGACACAGACTCATAAGTATGATCATATATGATACATATACAGTAGGCTCGTATATCGTATTAGATATGATCACTCCTAACTTCAGCATTATCCTAGTACTCAAGACTCCCCACCACCCCTGAAAAAATCAGGATTTAATCAATAGGTATTTCATACCTCTCTCTTGAGTATTTTCTTCTGATCTTCCAGAACTGGGTAACTGACTTGAGAAATACTAAAAATACTTTGTGGTATTTCTTTTATTTTCCTCTATGAAAAAAAAAAAACAAACCTTACTCACTGTGGCTATGGAATTGTTACTTACTTTATAATACAAGCAGATGACAAGTAGTTAAAAACAGCACTATTAACTCATTGCCTTAAGTTTCTTTGTGTGACCTTGTTCACAGTGTCCTATAAAGCAGCAGCAGTTGACTTGTGTAATCTTTTTCCATTTTCAGCATCAAACTTCACCCACTGTGGAACTGAACCCTTTCGCAGTGCTGATACAGAAATAAACTCAATTACGGAGGCTAAATTAAGATAAATTCTTAACAGTTCAGGCCAGATGAGATACCCTGGCTACAGCTCAATAGACTCCATGGTTCTGCTTCTCCCTGGGCAGTCTTCCTAAGGGTTCAGGCTGTACTCTGCACATCCACTGCCCGGGAGACTGGTCCTACAATAACCTAGTCAGAATCCGACCCCATTCATACCTTTCTTCCCAAGGGGCACCACTCCTTGTCGAGTACACCTGACTCCTCAGCCAGTATTTTCACGCAGACCAGCCTTCACCGGTGCCTGCAAGAACCACCATCTGCAAAGTGTTCATCCAGAGCATGCAAAAGTTGTATAAAAATAGATGCAAACATGCAAATGGAAACAACATATATAACCAAAACACAGACAACTTGCAAGCTTTATGAAAACAAGCTCAGCCCTTCACTGCTTTCTCAGAGATTACTAACATACGATGAAATCAAGCAGTACCTGGGAGTAAACTACCTTCCGGGAGCTCACACGTCCCTAAACACTAACGGCATAATAAGCAACCATTTAATAATTGCCCGTGAGTACTGAACAAACGATGCATTTCAAACAACTATCAGCACAACTTTCCAGCCGGGCTGCAGCACCCCGCACCTCCACGAGCTCCCTCCCGGCCCCGCTCGCTCCTCGGTGCGGGCTTTTGTTAAGTTGTTGACTCTGCGGGCCGGCCATAAATAGCGCGGCACACCCGCACCGACCCGCCCGAGGTGCCGCGCTCAAGTTCACACAAGGGCGCCAGACCCCTCGGCCCGGCGGGGGCGCCCGGGAAGGGCCGCGGGGCCGCCGCTGCCTCCCTTTGTCTCCCGCAGGTGAGCGAGCGCCGCCCGCACACGGCGGCTCGGGCGGGCCTGCCCGGCCGCCCCCGGGCACGGCGGGCCCGCCGGCTCTGCCCAGGTGCGGAGCCGCCTCCCGGCGCCGCCCGCGGAGCGCAGCGGAGCC
>JAYRBT010000082.1:13766593-13811614 GCA_036023395.1 Myiotriccus ornatus | reverse complement strand
GGGCCGGGAGGGCGGCACCGCACCGTGGGGGCGGCACCGCACCGGGGGCGCTGCGGGCGCCGGGAGCCGGCCCGGGCGCGGAGGAGCCGCCGCGGGGCCAGCCAGCCCTCCCCGATCGTCCCGCCGGCGGCGCCGCGCTCCTCCCCGCTCTCCTCCTCCTCCTCCTCCTCTTCCTCCTCCTCTTCCTCCTCCTCCCCGCGCCAGGCCGAGCGGCGCAGCCCCGCCGCTCACCTGCCGCCCGGGCCCCGCTCCGGTTCCCGCTCGGCTCCCGCCGCGGCCCCGCCGAGTGTCGGCTCCGGGCACGGCGGCGTCACCGCTCCGCGTCACGTGCAGGGGCGGGGCCGCGCGGGGGTGTGGCCTCGGGGGGTGTGGCGGGGGCGGGGCCCCGGACCCCGAAATTGGGGATTGCAGCGGGCGGTCCGCCCGTCCCCCTGTCCGTCTTACTATACCCCCCTAAACCGACCCAGTGCGGCCGCTGCAGTGATACCATCATCTTCTGATTCACACGGTGGTGCGAAACATCTCGGCCCTTCTGTCCCCAGTGAGAACTGCAGATGGAAAACAAAAACTGCACCCCTTCCTCGCTGCAAGCAAGGGTCGGTCTGAGTGTTTAATAGTTGATAACTGAAGAAATCACATTTTTCGAATAGTCTACCCAAAAATAAATAATTAGTCCTTGCCAGTTACACCTTGTCCGTTACAACTTACTTGGTGTCTCTTACTGTATTAGTTAAAGGTACTCACATATTGTTTGGGAATATTTAGGTGGCCTTCACAGCATTTTGAATTTGTGAGTAATCTTATCTTTCTCCTTTAAAAAATGGTGTCTGGTGCTCTTGGTTGCAAAGATAACCTTGAAAGCAGGAACTGACTGTAACTGATACAGCAGTATCTGAATGAATCTGCAAACATCCTGAAACAATGGCATGGAGACGTGTAAACTGTCTGCACTCCATTAATCTAATGAAGGCTAATACTGCCTAACTTTTTCTTTGATTATTTTAACACACAGAAGAAAGAAGGAGACAGTAAAATCATCAGAAGGTGGAAAGAACAAGTTTGCTGAGGGAAGGAAAGGCAATGGCAGGGGGAGTTCCAGCAAGAGACAGAGAGGAACGGGCTCTTATTGAGGAAAAAATAAAAACAGTATCAATAGGTGTAATTGTACATGTGGACATATTTTCATATTAAATCCCAATTCATACTGAATTTGCAGTGTTGATATTTTCTTGACATATCAGGTGTTATATGACAAACACAAGACAAGTAGCAAACACTGCACATATCTTATAGCTTTGCTTCTGTGTATCTTAGCCTGAATACTTGCGAGAATGTCTCCTTGACACACCAAGGATCATTTGACTCTGGGCTGCCTGTTCACAAAACATCATTATTAAAATTCTGTGGATGCTGTGAGGCTGATACCATTGTCACACCTACTCCTTCAGCAGTTATTCACAGCCTGCAAGAAGAAACTGGAGACCAGCATTTCTATTGTAAGGGAAATAACATCTTGGATATAGATGTTTATTCATCATTAAAAGGCAAAAGGAACATGTAAAAGGACAGTAGTTTTGTATTCATACTTAACTTTTGTAAATTACATATACCTGAAAATGATATAGAGTAATTCAGGGTAGGGTGTTTGGCTGGATGTTTTTGTCTAATAGGATTCTATCTGTATGCCCAGTTTTGTGGTAAAAAAATAACATACTTGGGACACTTGGGTATTTCTGAGGAAGCTGACTGTATTTTACCTACTGACATGCCTGAGGTGTATATAAAAGCATCTCAAAAATCAGTCACAGTAACCACATTGTAATTATCCTTCCTTACTGCCAAGGCTTTACTAGAGCGCTGCAGGATATGGCATTAGTGATTCAGTCTGAGGCACTCTTCCCTCTGAGTCAGTGTTGAACCGATGGTCCCACATAATATCAACACGCATAATAGAGCTGAAGGTGCCAGAAGATATGTAATTTTGAGTCCCTGCCCAAGCGCAGTCACGAAAGATTCCTCATTACAAATAAACTGTCCAGCCCAGGTTCCAGTTTTAGTATCTGTTACGTTTTCTGCCCATGAAGGATTTCTCTGTCATTTCACTGGAGCAGAAGGAGCTGGAGTCCACAACCTTTACTCACTGTGACTTTTTTCTCTTGGAGATGCAGGAAGGCTGTCATACTGACACCTCAGATGGGATTATATGTATGTGTTAGTTGGAAACATCCAGTACACGTATTGACCTCATGAATCTCAAATTGAAAACACTGGCACCTGTAGTTGCTTTATGAAGGATATGTGAGCTGTGGTAGAAACTACAGGACTCATTTCACATATCTGTTGTGTTCTGAATGTTCTATAGAATAACCTCCACACAATGACATCAATCTCTGTATTTATAAACTGATTCCTTGCAAAAAGTCAGAGTTTGAACTGTGTCCATCTGTTCTGTTAGGCCAGTCTTTCAAAACCTTTGTCCAAATTTAATTATGTTTGCCAAAAGGGAGTTGTCCTAAAGGCAGGTATGGTCCCACATGTTCTGTTAAAGCAGTCAGCCATGCAAAGGTGAAGAAGCCACATAAGAAAGTGACATTATAAATGCTGCAATTGTGGAGAAAAAGTTGATACTTACAACCTATCATAAAACACAAATCCATAGAAAACAATCTTCATAGTTCTGAAAATCCAGTCTTGGAAAAATCCATTTCTGGTGTTTGAATTAGACATAGAAATGTCACTTTCTTTCA
Organism: Myiotriccus ornatus; assembly: GCA_036023395.1. Classification (NCBI taxonomy): domain Eukaryota; kingdom Metazoa; phylum Chordata; class Aves; order Passeriformes; family Tyrannidae; genus Myiotriccus; species Myiotriccus ornatus. Next base: position 13,808,867 of record JAYRBT010000082.1, on the reverse strand, counting down.
TTAGATCCAAAGTTCTGAAGTACCAGGGTCACATGGCTAAAAAGAAGAGCTATTAATTTTGAAGGGCAAATTCCCATTTTACTTTTCTACTGTTCTTTTTCAAATTTCATATCTCTGCAAGTTCAGCTGTCCATTATTTTACGTCTCAGTTGCAGTAATTCTAGATGCATGTCATGTTTTAATTAATTTGAAATGCATATCTCAGAGTGGCTGTTGCCATCCTATTACTCATAGTGCCAGGACTGATGTTAGGTAACCAGCAGAAATGTGCTGCTTAAAACGTGATCTGTGTTAAACCCAGGTTGCTTATTCATTGTTTGCCACCCTCCTCACCAAACAGACTAATCTCATTATGAACTGTGTTGATTCTTTCTTTCAAAGTGACTGAGAAGGCAAATACAAAAAGCTTTGCCACATCTAACAGGCAGATCCTGCAAATATCCACCTTGTTCATTTTACTCTTTCCTTGGGTTTTCTCTCCTTTTTAGAGACTTTTTCTCTGCTTGGTCCTATAATCTCAGCAGTGATATGCACTTGAGAAACAATTCTGAATTTAGACAAATGCACTGAATTGAGCAAACAGTTCTGATATAGATAGAAAATAGTTTTATTTTACTTCTAATACTATTTAAAAATTTATTTTATTAAATGGCTCAATTTGCCTGATATAAAGCACATTACCTGTGGCATCTCCTGTCTACTCTGCTCCTACTCTCAGTTTTTTTTACAGCTTCCAGCCTCTCACCTCTGTCTAAAAATACTTTTACCACCTACACATAGACAGACAATCAATCCTTCCTTTCTGTTCTTTCTCGGTACTACAAAAGCACTTTTTCACAAAGTGCAGATGCTGTGGGCTTTTTGCATGAACTTGTCAATTTACTCCACATCTCCTGACTCAACTAACAGATGAGCCATTTTTATTTATATAACTGTGCATTATATGGAAAATCAATTGACAAGGGAACAACTAAAGTAAAGGATATAGAAAAAGGAACACAGACTCCTCTGAAGTTCGGTGAAGAACTTCTTTCACCACGACACTACAAAGAAATGTTCTCTGCCTCAAGGAGGAACTTTTATACACAGTTCAGAGAAGATTACTTGTTCTACTGTGAAAAATCAGCAAGGAATTAGTAAAATTTTTTCCATTTTACCAGTAGATTATTTTTGCAAATCGTATTAGCCAGAGTGGACAGTGGCCAAGACATGTTTTTTTTTTACTTTGCTCTCTTCCTCAGCGTAACAGCCATCATGGTGTTCAGCATTTACATCTCCCTTACATCGTCCAATGCAAGCTGTGACAAAAATTCAAACATGCCTACTGTTTGTATTAGCAGTCTCAGTTTGCAAGCAAGAGACAGTTTTTTTACAACTATCTGATTGTCAGAATTACTGAAGAACAAAGCGAGGTTTGTTTTGGTCAAACTGATCTTTTAATTTTGCTCTTGCCAAGACCTGGCTCATACTTACCTGTAAAGTTAAACTGTTTATCTCTTCTCAAGCATAGTGTTCCAAACTACATCATTTCTATGTTGAGCACGAAAATATACCTCTGAGTCACAGCACAGAATTAAAAGTGGAGAAAAGTACTGAATAATATCCTGACAGAATAGCTAAAGCTGACAGTGGGTGAAGGGGGACATTTTCTTTTTTCTACCTTGACTTAAGACCTTTGCCTAAGCTAAATCTTAGTCAGCTTTGCACAGCCTGGTGTGTCTTGATCTCACCATGGTTTGAGCTACCAGACAGAACATACAAAAGGCACAATTAATCCATTAAATAATGGCATCTCTTTCCTGGCATAAACCTATAATGAAAAATCCTGATACGTAAAAAAGCACAATGTATATGTCCATTTATACCTTGGAGAATTAAGGAGAGTCCTGCATCAGTGTCTTTAATTTCTAAGTACATTATTTTTTGTCCAGTGGAAAGTAAGGGAATACATTTATGAACCACTGATAAGCAGAATAAGGGTGTTACATAGCTGTGCAAAAAAGAATTAAACAAAACCTGGTGTGTTACTTTTTTTTTTTTTTTCCAGCTATAAGTTCATTTTATTATACTGCACCAAATTCAGGCTTCGGGAAAATACATGAAGGAATTTCTGGTTCCCCGAATCACACAAGTTCAGAACCTGCTCCAGTGCAAGGGCCCAGCGTGACTTGGTAAACAACCCACTTGCTGACAGGTGCTCTGAAACTGGAAGCTGCAACTCATACTGCGAGTTTCCAGACCCCAGGGGCTTCTCAAGGTCCAGTAAAGTTCCCAGTGGGCAGTTAAAGCAAAGTTATGTGAGGTTCTCTGCTTAATACCGAATATTTTTAATGAGGAACGTCAGAAATTGATAGACTAGCTGGGGTTCACCTCAGCTTAACAGGCATAGTTGAAAGTCAGGGGAGAGGTTCATCCTGCCCAAAGTTTTTTGAGTGTCTGTTTGTGTGTATCTACATCAAAGATAGGTGTCTAAGCTTCCTTCAGACTCAGTGGAGTTCTGTTTGTTACAGTAATAGGAGTTTGGAGAGTAATTCATCTCATTTTTAAGTAGGTTCCCATTTGTGATCAGAGTAATTGCACTCCAGAGTCTGTTCAGGTACTTAAACAGTGGAAATCACTATCACTGGAATTGGTGAATGCCAAAAGTTTTCACGTACAAAAAGAATTAGACAAATTCATGGTAAAAATAATGAGTGACTTAGATTGTACTTTTCAGCTGCCTGAAATTAATTTCATCGTGCCTATCACCAGAAAAATAGACACTTGTGTTATGTTTCAGTTTCTCTCTGAATATATTCAGTTTCTCTCTCATACATAACCTTTTGTTATATATGGCATGATATTTTGGTATTGCTAGGTCACCATGGGGTTGCTCTCGAAGCCAGAGAACAATCCTGGTGGAAGAGGTTTCACTTTAGGGATCCCACTGATTCAGAAAAATATTTCGTCTGGTAACTGTGATAATCAGCTCAGTAAGCATTCTTGCAGATGCCAGTCTAAGGCTATGGCCGTGCCGGTAAACAAACAGGGCCACCCACCATGTTAAATTGTTATCATGCTCCCTGACATGTTTCTGGCACATGGTTTTGGCCAAACCAAGTAAGTCCATGTTCAAGCAGTTTGAGAATTAGCACATGCCAGAGATTGTTCCCATTAGGTTTTTTGGATGCATCCACTCTGTTTTTGAGGATGGAGGAGTGTAGCTGATGGATGCTGCCAGTTCACTGTGCCCAGAGGACTTAGCCAGTTCTGTTTACTAGTGCAGGCACAGCTTTGGTGTCCAGGGCTGTCTGCGTGACTAGGTAAGATGGTCCTGCATAAAGTACTGTATGTGCAGGGTGTCTCTCCTATTTGAGCTGAGAATAGATGTGAGTTGGAAATTAGGAGGTGCCTTCTACCCATAATAGAAATAAAAACTAGAGTAGCCAGCGGTAACAAGGGTAAAAAATACTTCTTTAATCATTCAGCATGGACGAGATGGGTTTTTTGTCATCAGTAGAGTGTAGATTTTGAATGGCTTCAGAGAGAATACTAGAATCAGAAAAAATCTTAACTCATTTCAAGAAGCTGTTAGATACATTTAGACAAAATATGTGATTTGGTTGCTATGTCCAAGAAGGAGGAAATGAATGTCCCTGAATTCTCTCAGGCTGCGCCTAAACCAATGAGTTAAACAGGCCTGAACATCTCTCAGACAGGGAGGCCAACCAGCCCAGCCATAAAGCTCTCACTTCAGAATCAGCTGTTCACATCTAAACTACTTATTGGGAAAGGTCCCACGGCAGGACATGTGTGGGAGACAGGAAGCTGCTCTCTGACCAAAGCCATGGGGAGGGCTGTTCTAACACTTTCACAGTATAGATGACCAGGTTCCAGTGCCTGTCACCATGTTTAACTGACAAGTACAGATGCCACTTTTTATTCATCCTTCTCCAGTTCCTCTGTTCCATTATAGCCACTGCACCAACTCTTCTCTATTCAATTATGCTTCATAAAAGAAAAAAACCCAATCCTCCTATGCCAATAGCTACTGCAGAAAGAGTCAGGTAGAAGGTCATGACATTTCCATGACAAGCTGTATTTCTATCTTTTACTTCTGTGTTTTGTTTCTGACAAAAAAAGTTATTTCAAGTTCCTGAGTGGGCTGGTATGAAGGAAACTATGTGCTGGCTCAGAGTTCTTAATAATTTCAGTATATCGTAGCCATTCCCAAGGAGTCACTGGAGTTCAGAGCCCAAACCCTTTCCAATCCTGTCACTCCTTCTTCAAATAGACATATCTTCAGGAATCCAACTCCACATTTTGTCTTATGTTTGCTTTCCTGCGAGGTTTTCTACTGGTTTTCCTTGCTCTTTCTATTTGGCCAATTGTTTTCCATTGAAAACTGAAAAGAAACCTTTATAAAGTATTTCATTGCTTGAAGGCTGGAGTAGTAATAATGCCATAGGTGACACAGTCAATGCTGCTAGTTCTGCTGTCTCACCTGCTTCTAGCCAGAAATGAGTCATTCCAGTTTTTCACTAGAGAGGAAACCATGGGAGAAAGTGATAAAAAGGGATTGGCTTGGTCTTTGTTACTTGCATGTGGTTTTTAAATAGCAAAATGGAAGTTTCATTAGAAAGAATGGAAGTTTTTTGTATTTCGGCTGGACCAGCATAGGTTTACGCCCCAAACTGATGTGAAAGATCCTAGATCGTAGGTTGACCTTACAGCTGCTCTGTGAAAAAGAAAGGGAGAAATCAAAGATTGTGTTAGCTCTGACATTTTTTTACACCTCTTTGCCATAGTTGTTGTCTATTGCCTTTCTTCCCCCCCCAACCTCGTTCTCAGCCACTCACTGAGCTGGCACTCCCTAAAGTGTCCATGGAAACATCTTACCCTTATCAAAGTCATTAAGCCAATCCCCAAACTCTTTTTATTTTCACCAAAATCCCTGGTTCATATAAGAAGAGACTTCATTTGAAAAGTCAGGTTTCAAATTAATAAATGATAAGCCTTTTAGAGGCTTATACATCTTTTGAAGCCCATAAAATAAAAACCTGTGCACTATATGGGCATTTTAGCCAGTTCTAATTAGCTCAGTCCCTAATTAGAAAGTCTAGAAGCCTTGTGCATACTAGGTCATGACTTTACCAGTACATAATATATTCGCTCCATCCCCTGTTTTACATAACTGAGGTCATGATCTCTTCCTGCAGAGTGGGAAGAAATATGGTGCAGCACCTGTCTGCCCCAGTGACAGAGTGAGGCTGTGTAGGATGCTGGTTTCGGTCAGGATGAAACTATGTCCTGGAAGGGAGGGGCCCCAGAGCAGTTGCAAACAGCTGAGCCAAGATAAAAACTGTTAACACCAAGGCGGATTCCCAAGGAAGTAGTGGCAGAGCTGTAAGTATCTATTAAACTACTGATAAAAGAGTCCCTAGAAGGTGCTTCCAATTATGAAATAATAGCTCCTACCTTAGGGATGAATAAACTCCAAAGCCAAATGAGAGATGTTCACTGGCTCAGAGTTTTGTTAGCATTATGTTTGCAATTATGAGAAGGGAGGGAGAGTTCTCAGGCTTCCTGCTGAGACAAAGAAAGCAAGGAGGGGGGGGGAACAAAAATTAAAAACAGGCCCCAACTTGGGTCAAAGCAAATTTAAATGTGATAGTTTTTATAACAAAACAAAGACCTTGTAGTTTAGTCCGAATTAAGCAGAAAGTGGATTTAAAGTTATGTTTAGAACCTCTTCCAGATTATCATCCTAATCATAAAAGTCATTTCAAAGGGGCCACCTTCAATCCCTCTGGCTGCCACAGTTTTGCTGTGCGGAAATACGTAAGCAGTCATTTCAACAAAGGGTGTGAATGCCTTTCAGCCTGGAGCACTCCTGGAGGATGGAAGATATCTGAAGCTCAGTCCCTCTGCAGTGAAGATTTAATTATTAATGCTAAGTGGAACAGCAGCAACAGGATTGCAGGCACCCCAGAATAGTTAATGGTGTGGCGATTAGTGGTGAAGGACTGAGAAAGCAGCGGTAGAGGGGGCTTCAATCCCCTCAAGCAGACACCAAACCTGCATTTTTCATGGCAAATGTGAATGTTCAAAGAGAGGTGCCCCCCTCCCCCCAGCTCTGTGATGGGAATGCGATGACATTGTTTTTCCTTTGCTCTCCCCGGGCAGCGTCGTTCAAACAAATTCAGATCAAATCTGAATCTTCTTGAATGAATGAGGCCATATTTATTGTGATTTTACTATTGAATTACTATATTACTGTATATTGAATTACTATACTAATTTACTATAATCCATTTCCACTTCTGTTTAATGGAAATTGTTTTGTGCAATTAGTAGTAGCAACCCCAATATAGTAACCTCAGTTATCCTTAAAACTACCACTGTATCTACAGGCATCTTGACTCTTGGTCAGAAAATAAAGGGCAAGAGAGTTACTTCAGAGCAGGTCTCTCAAAGTGCAGTTTTCTGTGCCAGTCCATCTGGCACCAAATGATGCACTGGTGGTAACCTCCCTGCATCATCTTAACAGAATAGTGACAGAAACACAGAGCAGGTAATCTGGACCATGTACTCCATGCATGCCAAAAATTGGGTGTCTTGTTAGGTGCTGGATGCACAGTCATTCAACAATAAGCATGAAACAGGTTGTTGTGGAGGCTGAGAAGCCGTCATGCCAGCAGAAGTAAAAACAAGTCCACTGATACAGTAGTGGGGAAATAATAAACAGTTACTAATATTTAACAGTTACGGGTCTTCAACTATTGTAATCACATACCCACCCAAAACAATTGCCTTCCTCAGCCCTTTGCATTTGCTTCTTGAAAGAAGGCAAGGGAGACATGAAATTTGAAGAGTTGTCTTCTCTTGTAAGAGTAATTCCATGTTTTTCTGCGTGTTTTTCTGCATTATCAATTCTTCCCATTTTATTATGCTTTTTTTTTTTTTTTAAAGATATTGAAAACATTCGTCTTTGGAAGAGACCAGTACAAGGAAAAACTTTAAGAAAAAAATGTATCATCATGGGAAGGACAAATCAGATCAAAAGTTTCTAAGTGCACTTTTTCATAAAAAGAGAAGAAAAAAGAAGGGAACATTCAATGGTACTGAAACGTTACAAAGCAGAAATTGAGAAAGGTTTTCACACAAACTAGAACATGGAACTTATTGTCAAAGTCTTTCACTGAGGCCAGGAGTGCAGCAAGATGAGAAAACAAAAGTCACTTTACGCAGGTAGCTTTGGAACAGTGGCAGTCACAACTGCTCAGGTTTTACATCAGAGACCAGCCTTTTGTTCCTCCCCATGGTTAATAGGAAACCAGGGCATGTTGTCTCGTTTGCTATTTCTCCAGAGGAACTTGAATTTCTTTAACTTTCAGAGACAGGATACTGGCACAAACAGAGCCCTGAGCTGAGACTACGGGCTTATATTTATGTGACTTTCTGTAGTAAAAATAAGAATTTTGAGGTGTTTACTCTTGACAAATTCAGGGTGTAAGCTGTCACATAAAATCACCACTTTCAGATACAAACATGCTCAATTCCCTAGGAAACATCCTTTATAGACTCCAGGTTAGCCAACCTGTGTTGTCCTCTCCTGTTCCCTTGTTTATTTTGCAGAAACACAAGAAAGTTAAACAGGTGTGACAAAAGCCAACCTCACATAAATTCTATGGTTTGCAAAGTGAGCAGGATGATTAACCATGAATCACAAGGCAGAAATTCCTCCAGGGTATTTTCAGGAGCTGTGATATAGCCATTGACAAGATACTATCAGAACTTTGTCCCTGTCTTTTTAAAGGTGCATACGCTATGCTCACCACTTTGTACCTACAGTACTGCAGGCTACAGTCAGTTTTAGGTCATGCTTCAGTCACGCCTTGGTATCCCATGTGTGACCAGCCACATCACCTGACAGATGGCAGGATGGTAGCTGGGTCACCTTTGAGCCCTTAGGCCAAAACAGGTGAATAAAAACACATTTCTACTGCTGGAAAACTTAAAAAAGAAACAAAGAGAATGTGCAACCCGTCTCTCTTCTTTATTTAAAATCCCCCCCCCCCAAGCCATTATAGATGAATTATGCACTCTTCCCCTCTCCTGTGTATGCACTTTCTTGCTGGCTAGATCTTAGTAATCTATTATTCATTGGCTTGCTCTCTCTCCCCTGCTTTTCCCCTCTCTCCACACTGCAGGGATTTGGGAGGGCTGCTGGGGGGGCTTCTGCCCCAGCTCTGTGCAGGCCCCCACTCCTCCCACTGACCCATTATGGGTTATTGCCATCTGCTGGAAAACCAGGGGGGACTGCCAGGGAAACTCATCCCAGTTCCAGGAAGCAAGGTCAGGCCCCTTAAATTCGGCGGATGATGCTGTGCTCATTGCAGTACAAGTGGCATCTTTGGGAGTGGCGGGGGAACAAGCCACCCTCGGGGCTCTGGGGGAACCCCAAGCAACAGGATTATTCCTCAGAACTGGGCTGTCAGGCAGGCTGGTTGGCTTGCTTTAAACACAGATCTTTTCAGGCCATTTTGTTAGATACACAAGAAGACTTCTTTCTCCCAAGGGTGAATGGATCTCAAGCACAAGCGAGAAGACTCACATTTAAAATTCCACTAAGCAAACAGGTATTTTAGGCAGTAAGATCTTCAACATCTTGCAAAAACACAAAACTCACTCTGGAAATAGGGATGCGCTCGGATTTCAGGAGCTCCTGAAACTTTCTTCAGCCTCTGACAAAACATCTAATGGACTTGCTGGGCCAAATGTGGGGGAAAAAATCTACCGTATTTTGTAGGGTCTCAGACAGATGACTGTCAATATAACTTTTAAAACAAGCTTTTATGATTTCATATCATATGTTCTTACACTGAAGCTCAGTTGTCGTCACTGTCAAAGGAAAATTAATTAATCTCTTAATGGGAGACGAAATTACAGCTCCAATTTACTGTGTTACCTTTTATTCCAATTGTACATTGTAGTCATTTAATATCCCCCAGATAGGTGCTTTTATAGAAGCATACTGATTACTTTTCATAGTTCTAAATCTTCTTTTACTTCTTTATTTGCAACTTCAAGTGCCTTTTCAATTAGCTTGTCAGAAAAAAGGCTAAGTGAAGTACTCCAGGGGGTAACAATCTTGACCAAGGAAAATATAATGTAGAGGAGAGACAGTTACATTTACTAGGCAAGTCTGTGGTGTATCACAAAGATTTCATTCATACGATGGATAAAATTGCAAAACAATTCAAAATAATATCTTAAAATATTTAAGAATCCAAGCACTTGCTCCGGAATAATTTCTGATTAAATCAATGTTTAATCTTCATTTTAGTATCCTGAATATTTGGCTTGATGTGAGTACTGGGAAGTTTAACACAATTACCAGATGACAGATAGTGTTCAGATTAACTTCCTAGGCTGAGGAAATCTGACAGTCATTTGTCTCCAGACAAATCTGACAAGTCTGACAAGATGATGTGCTGATGACTCTCTATTTTCTGTAAATTCTACAATTTTTCATTTTGTGATTGCACAGCAAGAGAAAGACAACTGACCTTGTTAAAATCAGTGCTCCCCAAAGTAAAAGAAGCCTTTGATTTGGTTAAAATCTTCTTGTGAAGGCTGCTGAAACTTTACTAAACATTGATTTTTGAACATCAGAAAGAAAACAAAAAAAATGGATCTGCAGAGGTTTGCAGAGCCTTCTCACACTGAGCTTTTGTCACATGTATCTCATCCCCAGATTTATTCATGTTAATTGATCAGAGGATGAAGTTATTATTTTATTATCCACCTCCTGTGCTGGTGAATACAATGAGGGAAATTAATTACTCAGAGTTGTTCACATTTACAATCTACACTGCTATGAGTAGCTGGTAATAAATACAGCATAGTTAAAAGGGGCCCCAGTGCTGAATAATTAATACTATATAATTTTTTTTTTTTAAAGTGGTAGAGAGAAGAGGATGCTGTGAGAACGGGGCAGCCTTGATGCTGCAACCATAGAGCATGACAAATAAACCCATGGCGAAGAAGTGTTCAGAGCTGCAGGGGAGCACTACAGTTCTCCACTTCCCTCTTCTCCTCAGGGAATCTACATCTCTGGGCACCACAAAAAATACCACTGTTGGATGGCAGCACTGGTCTTATTGCTTGTTTTGGGGGATGCTTCAGTGGAGTGTTTTATTGACTTTTAGCAAGAATTAATCAACTAGTGTACGAAAAGCACACCAAGCCTATCCTGATACTCGTTCATTTAGAGGTTTAGTCTAATTTTTTTTTTTTTTGAGTTATTGATTTTTGAAATGCTTTAGGGTAGGAGATAAGGGAATGTGATCCATGTAGCTGATTCTCACAATTTTATTCATGTTCATTTGATTTAGGATCTGGCTTGGCTGACGCAGACCACTGCAACACCAGGGCTGTGCACAGGCTGGTTTCTCTCTCTCTCTCCTTGCCCACCATCCCACAGGGTGCCTTCCTTGGCCCCCCTTACTCTGAGTAAGAGAGTGGTTCTGTCCTCTCACATGATGCCCAGGGCTAGGGAGGTGGCAGGTGCACTTCAAGCCTCTTCCCCAAACCCTAGGGGAGATTCCTAGGGGAGATTCCTCTGCCTAGAAGCCAGAGCAGAAGCAGGGGGTCCTCAAACCCACTGCCTCGTGGTGCCGACACTGGGAAGGTGCTCAAAGAAAGGTTCAGCTGAGGGGGTGCTGGGGACAGCAGAGGAGGCTCAGCTGGGACCAGTTTCCATGCAGGGAAGGGGAAGCAGCAGACAGAGCTGGTGGTTACCTCCTGTTAGGGGTTTCTGCCCAGGAGACCACACAAGTTTCCATTCACTCCTCAACATGCAAGCCTTAGCAGCCTCAGGACACAGGTTTAAGACAGTGAGGATGTTTTTAAACAGGTTTCCAGTTCAAAACCTGCAAGGTTTTATATAGCAGGGTAGAGATTTTTCTGTCAAGTCTAATCTCAGGCAATGCCACACCATAATCTCCTAATTACACTATGCAGTAGGATCAGTCTGTCTAATCCCTAATTATATCTTTGGCTGGAAAATGTTGTCTCACTTCTCTCTCTTCTGCACTGTCTCCACCTGCCCAAAGGATCCTCAGAGCTGCCAATAATAATTAACTGCTGAGGTAGATCTCAGCAGTTAATTAGAAGAAAATTTCAAATTCTCCCCCAAAAGAAATTCAGTTATCCCAGAACTGTAATAAATTTGACCCAAATTGTTATTTGTAGGGAAAAATAACAAACAAACAAAACGATTATTAATTGTTGGTGACAATTTTCCCCACTACAGAGAGAGGATTCTGCAGGATGCTCTTGGCCTCACTCCCTCGGAGGCTCTTTCAGTTTGCACCTCTGAAAAACCCTCACCCGCAGGCATCAGAGGCTCACACCCACTCCAAAGGAAACCTCACCCATTAGGGACCATTTTGCAGGGGAACGGCGATTACCCGGCTGTTCAGAAGAGGATCCCTGAACAAGACATTATTTACTGGTCAACTGGACACAGCAGCAGCGTTTTGGGTCAGCATGACATCCTGACAGAGCCTTGTCATTCACCCAGTGCAGTGGGGGCACAGCTGCTTTCTGAAGGAGGATTTGTCAGCGTGGTGCCGGCTGGCATCTTGAATGTGTAGGAAGAGATCTGTGTATGGAGTTGGACAGGAGTCTCTTTTTATTCTTTTCTTTTCTTCTTTTCCTTTTCTTTTTTTTTTTTAATAAATGCAAGGAAAGAAAGTGTTTTTTCTTGGGTCAGACGAGACAGGTTTTGTGGACAAGGCTTTTTTTAGCTAGAAGAAACACCTGCAAATTTTACGTACTGCTCACTGATAATTACCTCTTTGTTTCTTTTAACATTTTGTTTAAACTGCTGAACTGAAAAAATCAGTAATTTTCTCAAACCAGTTCATAATGCTGGGATGGGGCTGCCTCCTGTTCAGAATAATAATGTCAGTCTGGTTAGTACAGCCACTGGTTTAGTGACCTGTGGAAAGGCTGCAGTGAAAATAATATTTAATTCTTCTTGAGTCCTCTGTGGCTTCCACAAAATTAAGGAAATCAGTGGTCTGTGGATCTGGCCCTACCACTGTAGCATCTGGTAGAAGCTGCTCAATAACATTTCATCAGGATTCAGAGATTTAATTACAATTACTATGTGAAAAAGGTACAGAGTAAGATTAATCTCACATTACTGAAAGTGTGAACCATAAATATTGTAAAAGGACCATTAAGGGGTGGAAGGTTAAAACAGATGATCCAGCAGTAGCAGCAGCGCTTGGGGATGGATTTGAAAACAGCATTTAGTTCAAAATGCTTTAGGAAAGACAGTAATAGGCCATGAGGAGTTGGGGGTATAGAAGAGGGGAGCACTTGATTCAAAAGCAAGTTTGGTTTCTAGAAAATCAAGAAGAAAGAATGGGAGTAGCGTTAATGGGGACACTGGGGAGATCACTGATCCCCTCCCTCTGCAAAAGGATGGGGCTGCAAAAGGATTACTGTGAGGTGCAAGCAGTCTCTCTGCCAGATGCTGCATGAAGGATTGATACTTCCCAGACAATGTGTACAAGTTGAGCAGGATTTTTGATGCAGCAATGGCCCTAAAACTCAGGAATTTATAATTGCCATCACAACCCTCTCATTGCATGACTGATACTCAGTATGTGACACAGCATTAATTATGCATTTTGAATCAGAAGTTGCAACTAATTACTGTTGTCCTGGTGAGTGCTTCTATACTTCATCCTGCTCACACATAGGGTTGGTAGGAACACACGAGAGATTTGCTCTACCCAAGCCAGTCATTCAAGAAGTATAAAATTAAAATGAATCTGAGGCAAGTAGTGCCAGCAAAAGGCTGAGGACCAGCTGGAGGTACATTCCCAAGTCATGATGTGAGAGTGAAATTCATACACTCTTCGGTCAAGTAGAAAGAGTGGATTTTGACTCCCTGGCTTGTTGACCTCAGACCTTTTCTGGCATCACACCCAACTCAGAGGTTTATCTGGTGTAGAATGACTGTGAATAATACTTCTCTGAACAAGCTAATTTCATAGCTTTTAAAGAGGAGCAGCAGCAGAGGCTCCTTCCAGGAAGGAGTGTGGCAGCTGGCGCACACCCACGCCTGCCGTGGGGCAGCTCAGTGCCAGCCGGGTGCCTCGGGGCTGGCAGCGCACTCCACTGAGTCACCGCTCCTTGGGGCAGCGCTGCCGTGGCTCCTCCCTGCTGAACACCTCCCTCACACTGCCTCCTGCACCTCTGGAGGTACTGAATCATCCAGCAATTCACATGATGGCTCCAGCCCAGGTGACACTCTGGACACTGTCACAAACAGCCAGAGGTGCTCAAAAAGTGCCTGCAAGTGCAAAAAGCAAGTGCAGTGTCCCCAAGCACCTGTGCTGAGTCTGTTACAAGCCTGTTTTGTGGCAGGAATGGCAATGTGTGCCACAGCCTTGCTACCCAAGACCCGAACTTCCCGTTTAGTCTAAACATGCCCACAGCTGTCCGTGGCATCCATCAACATCCTGGTTCCGGTTCATGCCACGGCCGCTGCTCACAGCCACCAAGGACGTGAGTCATCGGGGAGCGGGTGAGCAGGCTGGCTTCCTTCAAAGCACAATGCCCTTTCCTGATGTTTGGGGCTTGGTTTTGGTTTTTTTCCATTTAATATCCCCTCTCCTTTGTGCAAAAGCCTGCTGTCCTTTGAGAGGTAAGGTAGGGAGGGAGAGGACAGAACTCAGTCAGGACAGAGCTCAGCTAGGACAGCTGAATTGCACAGGCAGAAGCAAGATGTCATGTACACCTGCTTCAGGGCAGTTTAAGATGCACACTAGGAGCAAGGAGCTTTAATCTGAACACAGCCCTACCACCCCAGCCCTTCCATCAGCACCTTGGTTATAACACTAATTATTTAATGCTTAACTAATAACATATATGCTACCTCTACTACTAATATACTGTGAGACTCAAAAAATCATTCTGTACCCCCATGTGCGATCTTTACACAGAAAAGAAGTCTGACCTCTGTGAAGTGTTTCATAAACCAAGAACAATAAAAATGGTTTTTCCATAGGAGCTATTTTCTCCATCTGAAGCAAGACTTTCCCAATATTTATTAAAAAAAAAAAATTAAAATGTTTAGCAGTAACAAGTGTCATTAGAGAAAACAAACTGTACAGAGTCTCCAACACGTGACAGTCTGGGGTAATCTCACTGAGTATTGCACACGCATTAGGACACACATCAAATGAAAATAATGTTTTAGAGGGGAACATATTCCACGTCACTCCCCCACAAGAATATTTCCGAGGGTAGAAGAGACGTGCAGCTGTTTGGAAAGTATTAGTCTCATTGCAGAGTGAGTCAATATTTAGTGACATATCTTTTTCCAAGTAAATCGGAGTACAGAACAATATCTTTACTGATGCTCTGGGGATGCTTGTGCAGAAAGAGAGGTGGTAGCAAGCATCTTCCTACCACCCTCCTGGTGCAGAAGTGCCAGCAGCCACTGCTGGTACCTGACAGCAAGGTGCCCTCTCAGTGGAGCAGTCATTGCCTTGCTGCTGCCAGCACTTCTGGTGTGACCACAGCATTAGGATGACACACTGCATTTCCAGGGTGCTGTGTGCTCCTTGGTGAATGCTCACTCTGCTCCGTGGAGTGGGCAGCAAGGAGCCCACGATGTAGGACTGTTGCCAACTCAGACTCTGCCTTGAAAGCAGACGTATAAATAAAATGTGGCCTTTTCTGACACTCAGTAGCAGGCCCAATCTGCACCAAGTTGTTTTACATAACTAATGCCCTGCTGGGGCAGAGAAGCTGCTCCCTTCCTGCCATTCAGAGGGATGCTCATCCGCAGCTACTCTGCTCCCTGGAGTGGGAGGAACTCCGGCCACGACCTCCTCAGGCACTGGTGGGGCTGCTGCTGACTTCAGGCTGTGTGGGTTGGGGCTGCAGGAACAGTGGGAACGGCCCTGCCCCGCCCCACATTCACGGCACAAACTGAGTGAGGTCATTTTAGCCA
Organism: Myiotriccus ornatus; assembly: GCA_036023395.1. NCBI lineage: Eukaryota > Metazoa > Chordata > Aves > Passeriformes > Tyrannidae > Myiotriccus > Myiotriccus ornatus. The sequence goes on along the minus strand of JAYRBT010000082.1, from coordinate 13,793,842 downwards.
GAGAGCATCCACAAGGATGTCTCTGTACTGAAGGGTCAGCAGAACATAACCGGCTTGAGGAATGAGAAATCCAAACATACATGCATGTATTTACACATATCTTTGCATACATACATATACGTATGTATACATCTGTATATATATGTATACACCTGAATAAATACTGCAACCTTTTTTTAGTGCTACGAGCAGCCTGAGGTATTTGGTGTATTAGACAGTAGTCATTTTCTATCTAACTTTATTGTTTGTTAATGCCTGTGCATTAAATGAATGCTGAGTCAAATACAAACGATCGTATCAGTAACATATACAGAAAACAAATTTAACTCCTCAGCTAAATGCATGTCCTTGCTCTCCTTCTCTATCTGGCATTTACAAGTTCCAAGCCTAGAAAACAGTTCTGCAAAAAAAAAAAAAAAAAAAAAAAGATAGAAAGAGAGGGGGAAGTTTTCAGCTCTTTTAAGGTATATGGGAAGTGGGAGTAGGGAATCCTCTGTGTAGACCCATACATGAGTCATTACTTTCTGCTTTGGTTCATTTAGATGCTGTGTTTGGTTTCACTGCTGCTACTTTCACCAACTGGTTTAGTAGTTTTTCTGTGGTTAAACTAGTCAGCCAAGATGTGGGAACCACTGATCCAGCCCCTTCCTCCTCCCAAAGGCAGTTGCAAGCCCTTGTTGCCCTCTCAGCTCCACTGCTGGAAGTTCTCCCTTTTTGTACAGAATCCATAAATACTTCTTGGGTCAAGTCAGCATGAGTCTCTGGCCTAGAGGTCACCACTCATCAGCAGAAGTGGAAAAGCCCTTTCCCATCTTCACTCCTGTAAGTATTGAACACCAAATACTGAAACATGTCCTGCAGCACATTCCCTGCCACCAAGACCTAACCTGAGTGCGGGAGGGGCCAGCTTGTCCCCTCTCCCAGGCTGTGGTGTCCTGGGAGGTGACAGACATGTAGGGACTTTGATGTCTGCAAGTGTAGAAAAGCAGGAGATAACAGAACTAGATCCCTACAGGGTGAGGGCAGGTTGCTGTGATAAACCTAAACGCTGGGTTATTAAGTTGTCTGAGGCTCCTCTTAGATGCGAGTGGGTGATGTGTAATCCACACAGCTATAAGGATACTACAGGAATTAAAATAAAAGGTGGCTTCATTATTATTTTCTAAAATATTTGAGGTCTGTATGAGTTCAGAACTTCCCAGTGGATGCTCAGTTTTCTGTTGGTGATCCTGTCAATGATGCTGCCCTCTGCTAGCAGCAGCACCAGGCAAACTTCCAGCTCTGCTCTGTTAGAGGGCCTCAGATGTGCTACTACAATAAAACATTTGCTTCAGGTGAAAGAGTTTTCCTGGGATAGCATTTGGGAAATGTAAAGGCAGGGGGAAAATTCAACTGAGGAAAGAGAAGCTCTATACACCTTTAGGCCTTTCTAGTGTAACACAACACTCGCTTTTCTGAAGAAGTGCCCTTGACTTTCCCCAACCACATGGGTGATTTTGTCTTTGAAATTCTCTCCTGGCACCTTGCTTTCATCTGCTCTTATGAGTGTACCTTTACTCTTCCATTTTTGCTCTTGCCATATAAAATTTCAAACCCTTCCCAGTGATGCACTTGACCTACTGAACTGGAAGCAAAACCTCAGGGAGTCCATCGTTAACCATGTGGCAAATTGGTCCTTCCCACTGGCCTCACCTCCCCGAATTTCTAAGTGCTAAAGCAGCGGGAGACCTGCCCCGGCAGGGAGGTGCACTTCAACCAGCAGCAGCCGATAAGGGTAGAAGTATTCTGCTGTGTCAAATCCCTGGCAGCACCACAGCTGCATATTTTCCTGATGGTTATCTCCTTTCCCAGGGTGCTCTGTGGGTGCAGCTCAGGGGAAACGTGTCTCACCAAGTCAGCGCCAACCCGTGCCAACTTTCATTCAGCAGCATCTCTTCCAGCATCGCTTCCAGCAACCGGCCCTGGGTATCACCCACAGCAAAACAGAAACACAGCTCTGCCGCTGTCCGGGATGGGGTGGTGCATCTTTTCTCTCCCCTCCACCGTGCCTTGCGTTCCTGCTTTCCCCCAGGCTCCAGAGGAACAATCCTTGCCTTGTTCCCGCTCAGTGACCTGGCGCTGGGATTAACACGCATGAGCGACTGCATCATCTGCACAGGGAGAGAATGCCAGGGCTGCGTCCGGGCGTAAGTGGCTATTTACACCCGTCCTCGGCCAGCTGCTGGGGTGGATGGAGATTTAACACAGCTCAGGAAAGATGATTCAAAAAAAAAATTCAAACCCAACCCACCCTGGTTTTTGAGAGGGTGATCTGTGCAGTTTCTGGGCTGGAAAGAGCATCTGCAGGGAAATCCTCATGCTGGTGGGGCTGCAGGGAGAATGACTGCACAGAAGTGGGGGTCACATAGGTGACATTTGGACCAGCAGAGCCCCCAGATGATGACTTGCCAGCCAGCTGTGAGCTTGATCTTAACAACAGTAATAATAGCAATAATAATATTATTAATATTATTAATATTGGCCCTTTGTAGAGTGCTGCTAAGAACCTCAGTTCTGCCTAAGCCTGTGTGGCCCAGGGAGACCTCCCACACTAGGACTGGGACTTGGGGAATGCAATCACCAGTTGGGGGGACAAGCTAAGGACAGCAAAGTGTTTTGCTCTGCCCAACAACCATGGAGCTGATTGGAACAGTTTCCAGCCCCTACCTGGGCAGCAGTTGGGGTCCCCAGGGAAGGAGCCTACCCTTCACCCTCTGCAGTTTTCTGAGGACTGGGCTGTCTAGCACTTCCAAAGGGCTATTTCTTTTTTAGTTGCTGGAAAGATGATATCAAGTTTTGAATGTCTAGAAATTTTTTAGAAAATAATTTATACCCCTATGTAGTTTCTTGCAGACTTGGACAAGTCAGCCGGCCGCAGCTGGATCTGACTTTCTGCTCTGGCTGGAGACTGAGGGTGGTTCTCCACTTGCCTTGCTGGAAAGCCCTAAGGGAAAGCCAGGGAGGCAACAGCATCCACCCACTGCTTCATTTGGCTGTCTCAGCACCACCAATTTCAAGTGCAAGCAGGATGCTGCTATTAGGCAGGATGAAGAAACACGGCTATGAATGCTCTCAGAGTTGAACACTGGAGCTGGAAGCAGAGGGAAGAGCCATCCCACAACACAAGCCAGGTTACCTGCAGGTCCCCTGGTTCAGAGGAGGCTTGTGCCTGAGTAGACACAGCTGAGAAAATCTCTGATAAGAACAACTTGGTGGTGCCAACCCCACAGGGGTCTTTAGGCATCAGGGCACACTTATAGAGTGTTACTATTTCAGTCTATATCATCTTGTCTTAACCCTCAGGCACATTTTGGGAGTGCCTCTTCCCCCCAGGAGCAGGAATGAGTCCTGCTGCTGTGGGCAGTGTTTGAGGCCCCTGCCTGTGTGGGCAGCAGAGGGAGGTCTGCAAATATGTGCTCCATGGTGCTGCTCCTCCAGGGTCTGTGCCCCCAGCCTGTCTGTAATCAGCAGCCCAGTAGGATGGGAGCAATGGACAACCACCAAAAAGGACTCCTGAGACACCATGTGAGTCCATGTTATTCGCTTTCAAGAGCTTCCACAGCAGATGTAGTTGTCAAATGATTTTGTTCCTATCCATTATTTACTGTATCAAATTAGAAATCTCAGAAATGGTTACAGAAAAAGGAGTTATTAGCTATCTAGTAATTTAAATAATCTGCTCCCCCTTACTCTACATTTTGTGGAGTTATGTTGACATTTGAAAAAAAAAAGTTCTGTTGCTATAGCTACCAAAAATGAGCTTCCAGCCATGAGACTATGATCAATAAAACATGCCAGATGTGTCTCCAAGAGCTTTCATTAATAAAAAAACAAGTGTGATGAGAATCTTCAGCCTAATTCTAGGGGACATGAATGAAATGCTTTTAAATAACTAACCCGATGAAAAGTAAAAAGCAACCAGCACCCGTAAGATTTTATCGCAAGCCCTAACTGAAGCACTGCTCTCAGTGAGAACATATGCAGCAAAATAGCATTTTCAGAAACACACAGCCCATAAAGATGAGCACAAGTGAAAGGGGAACCCAGGCTGACGCTGGTCCTTTCCCTCCTACAGAACTGCTGATGTGCAGAACAAAACCCTGGGGCACATTGTAATACTGAAGGCTGAATTTCCTGTCCCTGCAAAATCTCTGCTTCTTTGCAAGTTGTCTCAAAAAGCTCAGCATCTTGTTCCCTCTGGAGAGTATCCCATAGCTATTATAACTTCAAAAGAAAGATGCATTCACTGTTGGGCCTAATGAAGGCCCACCAGCTATGCATCAGCAGGGGGGCACACAAGCAGCAGAGGAGAAGCTGAGAAAGGAACCTCAGAGCCAGGTCTTGCCCAAGAGCCAGCAGGTCCCTTCCCAGCAGCATGGCAGGGAGCTGGGGGGCTCTGCTCATCCTTCAGGCTTCACCAGCCCTTTGAGTTTCTCTGTGGTGGGTATCTGCTCTTGTTTGCTGCAGCTCTTTCATGCAGTATTTTCCAAACATCTCTGAGTCACCTTCCTTTGTCCTAGGCTGCCAAACTCTGACCAAGAACATGACAAAGCCAAACTCCACCATTCCCCAGGTTGGCAGCCCAATTTCTATCAGCTTTATCAGAAAGGCATATGAACCAAGGATCCTCTTCTTCATTTCCACTTGTGCTTACACTCCTGCAGTCAGGTGTGTATACAGTCCTCCTCTGACAGCTCCTGTGCAGGTTCCAGTTAAAGTTGGATGAAGAACAGAAGGAAATTTTTTATTAAAATTGCTTATTTTTATGCATTTTGGCACCTTTGTTTGTTTGTTTTAATGTATATTCTTTCATTTCCCAGTCCCCAGCTCATTTTCACCAGCGTGTGACCAGGTTAATAAACTCACTCCAAGTTACGTGGATGCTCTGACTCCAGTTTGAACACTGCATCTCTGACTAGCCTGGAACAAGCAAAGTACTTGTTTGCTGCCATGCTGTCGTTGAATTATCCTGCCCTGAAACTGGATGCCAGTGTTTGTCACCATGGGAATGAAACATTAATTTAATGCTATCTGCATTTATTAAAGAGCAAGTCCATTGTACAGGCTGCCAAGGGAAACTGACAGTCCTCTACAATACTGACTGTGTGGGAAAAATATCCATTTCTCATCAGGAATGACTCTTCCCACCTCTCACGTGCTGCTCAAGCGTCTGTGGATCAGTGGAGACAAGTCAGCTGGAAATGTGAGAAAAATACAAAAATGTCTCAAGCTTTACCTGTAAGTTGATTTGATAATGATTCACCCGCTGCACAGGTCTGACTTTCTCCATTTTATACCATTATTTTGCAGTTCAAATAAAGAAACAAATTTTTGTGATATTTCGAAGTATTTTCTTGAAGAAAAAAGAAAAAAAGGTTTAAATAAAGAGCGGAAAATGCCTAGGAGAATATTCTGGTACTTGTTCTGAAACATAACACGCAGCTTTTCACAGTATTTTAATGTCGGGATCCAATCCTGTGCAGCTGGGCGGGAAGGAGCACCGCCGGCTGTGGGAAAACGCGGCTCTTGGCGGGGGAGAGGGACACGGGAACACAGGCAGGGGGCAGCGATGCCCGGGAGCCCCGGGCCGGTGACAGCGGCCGGTCCGAGCGCCCGTCGCGGTGCCGAACGCCGGGAATCGACCGCGATCCCAAGAGATCCACAGGGCATCCCCCGCGCGCCCCCTGGCGCTGAACGGGCACCGGATCCCGAACTGATCCAGGGCCCGGCTGCCAACCCGGGATTCCAGACCAAGGGCGGAACGGAGGCCCGAGCCAAGGGAGGGAGCGGGGATCCCTGGACCTGCGGTTCCCAGGGCACGAGGGCCCATCTTTCCCCGTGCTCTCTCATGGCCCTGAGGTCTCGGGTCGATACAGCGCCTACAGCAGGAGCTGCCATGAGCCAGGTTAGTGCTGGCTGTCACTCACCAGCTGGAACTTCAGCCCCAGACGGGAATTCCGTTTCTACTGCCCTGAGCGGTGAGATGACAAGTGTGGCTCATGCTTCACCACATCCTTGTGGGCTGACCGTCACTTGGGTGCTTTGCTGGGCAGCGAGGATAAGCTCAGCCACGGCAGGGGAAGAACTCGTCACTGGTTATTATAAGCTGAACCTCAGACCTAGAAAGTGTCACACACAAAACTTGAAACTTCTATTACTCCACCACAGCTTGGCCTGTATTCCTTCCACTCAAGACTCACGGCTCAGCTCATCTCCCGTTGCGTGGCCCTGAGCACATGGCCTCACGTTCCAGAGGAAAGCAGACCTGTAGGAGCAGCAATACCAATTTCTTTCAGGAAAAGCAGGCAGCTTGTCCCTTTCCCCAGCACAGTGGTAAATCACTCAAGCCCAGGTCCCCAGGTGAGCCCTCCAGGCTGAAGGGGCAGAGGTTGAGCAGCAGGAGCTGCGCTGCCTCTGCAGGACAACCCACCAGGATGAGGGAACCCGACAGGCCACAGCCCCCAGAGCACGTGTGAGAGGGCACCCTCTCCCAAAGGAGCTTCCCTCTTCCATCAGCAGCAGGAAGGGGGGGGTGACCCTGCTGCAGCCCCCTCTGCAAACCAGGCCCTGGACACCACAGTCCCAGGGCAGCCGGCACTACACAAAGAGAGGCCAAGCAGTGGTTGAGAGGAGCTTTCCTGGGCACCAGAATGAGTTCTGTCATGGTTTCTGCTGAAGGGTATTTCCTGCAGTAAAATCGTTTAAAGAATCATTTACACCCTCTCAGGAGAAGATCATCAGGAAATACTCTGCCAACACCCACTTCTTAATAGGTAGGATGCTGGGTGATCGTGTAAAACATCTGGCCTGGCAGCACAAAACCCCACTGGCTGATGAGACCTGTTGATGTAGGCGATAAGCCGACACCATAACACCGAGATTTACACTTAGTTGAGCTAATTAACCTTTTAATTTCCTGACAAAAGCCACATCAAGAATCCATTAAAACAGCGAGCGGCTTCACAGGTATCTCCAATATGGTGTTATCAGCCGTGAAGTGAATTGTCTCCTGCGAAGAGAGACAATTCAGTTGACTTATAGGACAGGAGTTCTCATTTGTTCCTCTCAATAGAAGCTGTGGAAATAGCTCTTTAACACACTCCTCGGGGCACCTCCGAGTCATCTCCACGCCCAGTTTTGTGTATTTAGGAACGCAGACAACGTGGGTTATGCTGCTCTCCCACTGCTGTTACTTGCTGCAGGTACAGAACAACACTTGCCTTCCTGCTGTAGGAGACGTCGATGGATTGAGCTCTGAACCACAATAGGGAGGGCACTGCTGAAACGCACTCCTGCACACCCCGTCTTTCCCTTTTAAAGTCATCAGTCTCTTACTTCCTTGTCAAATTTAAATAGGCTCTTCTCTTTCGTACTGTATTTTCCTTTATGTAACTTTGCCCATTACACTGGACAGCCGAGCTGACTGATACCCCCTGCACCTTCAGCTTTCACAATGGAACACTAAAAGGGGGCAGCAGCTCAAATTACCCTCCCTGCCCAGTCCCACGTCATTCTCCCCAGCAAGGACTGCTTAAAGATAAAACGATGAACAGTCTTGTAGGGAATTTGGAAAGATTCATCAGCTCAAAACTTCTCAGATAAAAATTCTAACACACCCATCAGTCTTCAGTAATCATCTTCCAGACGTGATTTCTGTTATTTAGTGAGGTTCTATTACGTACTAAATATGTACTTACGTGACAGTTTTGCACATAGCACATGTTAAATAGTGATGCATTTTGACACTTCCCAAATTGGTGTTACAAGTTCTTGGTGAATTCAACAGGGAAGCCACCCAGGCCAGCCTGGAACAAACTTGTTCTGCCAGTTAATTCCGTATCAGTTTTGTCAGTGCAGGTACCCACAATTTTTCCCTGTCAGGAGATGCAATAATACTTTTTTTGTAATTTCAGATCATACACTGGTCCCCAGAAACTTCAGAGTGAAAGGAGATTTACTTTCCTTTCAATAACCCCTTAGTCATTGTCTGCAATTAAAAAGGTCCCAGTTGGTCATCTAGCAGAGACACAAATCCACTCAAAACCAGCACTGCATTGCTGGGACTGAGCCATCTTCTGCTAACAGGATACACCAGTTGATATTACAAAAAACCCCCCCAAAAACCTCAACCCCCTTCCCCCCAAAAAGAACCCGAACCATCCAAACCAATCACAAACCAAGACATTCACAACAAAGAGAAGCCATTAAAAATCAACTACATAACAAATGTATCTTTGGGGAAATCAAAGTAATCTCAGACTAGAGTGATGCAAAGTCTGATGGACCATAGCTGTAACTGATGTCTAACATTTCCATAAGCATCAATTAGGTTTTTTTCCTGTTCTTTTGTTTGGTTTGGGATTTTATTGTTTGTGTGTCTTTTTCTATTGTGAACAGTCTTCTGATGACTAAGGCTTAAATATCCATATTTGTGTGGGGAAAAGCTTACTTATATTAACTAACATGGGCATAAGAGGTTAAGAGACATCAAGTGATCATAATTTACAAAGACAAAAGTGGTTATGAAACCTATCAAGTGAAAAGTATTATGTGGAGAACAATGTAAAAAAACAGGTGTAGAGATTATAAATAGAATAAATGCACACAGAAGTTCAAAGATTTTTCTTCTCTTTATTTAAACACAAATACATTTACAGCATGCAGGTAAGTTAAAACTATATGGCGTCTTCCCAAAACCAATTGTTTTAATGCATCTTAAGTGTACTGAAGTTAAACCATATTCCACAGGTAGACTTGTCCTCATGTCAAATTTAGAGTTACACACAGTAGTGAGTCAGCATTTAAGTTATGTAAATAATTTAGTTGTTCACCAGAAATAAATATTATTTCACCAAGTTCCTATCCTAAACCATCTTTTAAAAATATGATCTAGAGGAACATAAAAATAAGAACCATTCAAAGACTGCAAGTTGAAATAGCAGTGTTGAACATTCCCCGTATAGACTGAATATTTTAATTTACAAAATACAGTAACTGTCCTGTCTGGCTGACCCACGACAGCCAAACCAGAAAGCAAAGAAAGTTGTGTGTTTGTTTCTTTAATTTTTTTACATTTTAAGAGGCAGTTCGTGGTAAACGTCATAAAAGGTTTCAAATAAAAAAAAAAAAAGTTTAAATATAAAAAGGTGATGTACACTGAGCTACACACTAGTTACTATTTAATCTATTTTTTTAAACACAGCAATTTTCAGCACCAAAACCCATGACAATTACCTACAGGAATGAAACCCCCACTCACAGGCATGAGAAAAAAATCCTGCTTCATTTCAGTGTGTTGTTTTGTTTTTATGATTGCACATTGACAAATGAAGGTCTGAAAACCTGTAGTTAACATTGAGAAAAATAATGGACAGTGCTGTTTCCATTATGAGGAATTTAATTCAAGATAGTTTGCTGTTCCTTTATTTTTCTTTGCTCAGTATGCTGTCTTCAACCGTGCTCTAAAACAACTGCAAGTTTGGAGTGTTTGGCAGCCCTAATGAACAAAACTGTATTAAAAGCTGAAAACTCCAAAAGAGTGAGATTTCCAACTGATACACTCAACCTTTAAAAAATCAAACTATTAAAAATTCAAACTACTGTAGAAATAGAAAAAAGTGGTTCAAGGTCTAAAATTTGACTATAATCCATCATAATATAAATATTTTGCCTATTTAAAATATAAAAGTTGAAAATGATTTGCTGTCTGAACAGTCACAGAGTTTCTACTGTTTCCACAATAACTGAATAATACCCAGCAAAAAAAAAAAAAAAAAAATTCAAGCCAGAACAAAAAGTGGTACCAACCAGGTCAGGAAAGTTCACTGAATTCTTCCAGTAATACTAAGTTCCTTCTCTCTCAAAGACCTGGTAGCCAGTTTCTATACAGAAGAAGGCTGTTCTAAAAATTATAGTGGCTAAACCCTATGAATAAGTTAAGCAAATTATGCTATAAAATTTTAAATCCTGGATTAGGCTCAGTGGGAGTACTGGAGCTCAAAACAAAACAAAAAAACCCACGTTTCATTTTGTTAGCCACTTTACAGGACTTTATTGCAAAGAGAAGAAAAATATTCAATAACTACTACTTTGGACATTTCATATACCTACTTACAAATGGATTACAAATACAATTCAGGGTAGCACTTTATTTTATTATTATTTTAAACACGTGTCTCTGGGATTTCCAGATACATCAGTTTTAAAAAGCTGTGTCCTCTATTTACGCATCTGAATTCATTAGCCTGTTGCTGAAAAAGGTTTTTCTAAGTGAAAATGAAAGATTTAACCAAAAATTCCAGTACTGTATGTAGTGGAATATAAAGTTACATTTTAGATTGCACCCATTTCGCTCTTACAAAACAGCGAAAGTGAACCATCACAGGTACAGACAAATGGACAGACAGGCTCGTCGTAATGAAGCAGAATGTTTTCACTCCACCAGACTGTACTGTGTGCAGAATCAGGAACAGGACAGATGGGATAATCCATTGCCAGAGTCTTTTTTGTAAACTTAGGTTTACTCTTATTACTGTACAATATTTAATTCTAAGTCACCCGATAACCGGGCGTTTAATCAGATAACAGTTATACAGCCGTGTTCATACTGAACTCTTGAGATCTGTGGTGTAGCGATCGCGGTGCCTCGTGGCAGTTGTCGTGAGCACTTCAGTATTCTTACCACTGTACAGATTTAGTTCCAATGCTCTATGTAGCATTCCAAAAGAAAACCGTGACGTAGAGTGCCGCCCTAGTTCAGTGGGACATGTAGTGTTATGTGAAGTGATAAAAACGAAAGTATACTTAAACACTGTTGCACATTCCCTAAGACAATAAGATGTACACAAATTAAGCTAGAAAATTGGAACTAAGATTTTCTCAACGTACATTCAGCTTGGCACAGTGCAGACTAAATTTAAGACATGAAAGACAAACTGTGTAATAAGCAGAGCTACACTTTAAGTAACATGTCATTTTTCAAGACGCCAAAATTGCACTCTAGTTTGTTTTTTTTTTTTTGGGAATCAAGTTAGCAGAATTTGTAGAAGGGGGGAGAGCTGTACAGGCCAGGTATAATTTATACATTTTCAGAAAATAATCCTACAGTCCCCAAATGGAGAGATTATTGTCATGGAATGACTCCCTCTACACAATATCCGATACTCCTCAGGCCGCATTTACTTTTCAGCAACTGTAAATAAGAAAAATCAGAGTTAAGCCGAAAATGCCAAGTGACTTACATTTACAGTAGACCATATCACTATTTACACAGATTTAAGAGCTCAGTTCTTAGACCACTCAGATAAGTGCTAATAAAACATTTATTTTAAAATGAGAAATCACTCAACACAAAGCATTTACAGCACAACAAATCCACCGGGTGTGCAATCTTGACTGCATTAATGGAGTAAACACTTCAGAGAGAAACCACTCATAACCCTGCTCCATTTTCCATGACTGCTGCTGCTTTTCCAGGTTAGTGACAACTGCATGGATACCACCTACCAGTTACTGCAAAGTTCTGACTTTGCTATTTTGGAAATATGGAATGGGAATTAAGAGATCATTTGGCATTAATGACTTTAATTTATCACCTCTGTACTTCTTTAATGTGTTCAGAATAATTTGTTAAATACTGGTCTCCAAAAGTTAAACAGTATATCATGTTCCAACTATCCCCAAAGTTCTTCTCTAACCATAAGATAATAATCTGTATTAATCCTCAAAAAAAGTATAGACATTACTACAGAGTAAAATGATCCTGGCCACCAGAGTACTCACAAGCTCAGAACAAGTTTATATTTAATAGTAAAATGAGCTCAAAAAGTTTTGTTCCTTTGCTTCCATAAGAGACAGGTTCTTCCAAGAATAAGATAGGAAAGTAGAAATGAATTACAAGTCTCCTGCCTTAAAGTGCTAAACTCTGCTCAGCTCTACTGTAGTAGGGGACATGGTGACATCAGCAGAATTACAGGAAAGCTTTGCAACTGATTCTGTGAGCACATGACGTGGGATGTTTTGGTTTGTTTGTTAAAAAGGTGTTCTAGACAATCCTTAGCCATTTTGTACTCCTTCGTGATTTACCTACACATAGTCCAAAAGTCCAAATGCCAAGTCTCATATTTAAATTCTCCAGGAGCAACAATGAAAGCTCTTGTTCACAGCAAGATGCAAATTCCTATTTTAACTATTTATCACTGATTATATCTGGTCTTCTAAAGCTTCAACTATGAGACTAAATAGGTTCTTTTCAGTTTGCATTCTAGGCAACATCAGAGCATGTGCAAACTCATGCTAATGAGGACAACTAAAATAAACTGGGTCAATCATACCTTGAAATGTCTCTACATTGGACAGCTGAGCTAGATTGCCTTTGTAGTCAAAGTAGCTACCTAAAGATTACGCTCAACATGTCCATGATCAAGAGTCCATGAACTGCCAGCTCCTTGGTCATTCAAGGTTAACGAAGCCATCACTTCAACCTCTTACTTATTAGGAGACACTACTGAACAGAACCAGGTCCCCTGACTAGTACTACAGTCCAATTTTCTCTAAATTAGAGAGAAAGCTTTGGAAAGTCAGTCAGCCAACAAAAAGAAACTAATAGAAACAAGTTTAACATAAGCTGCTCTGGAGCCCTTTAGAACAGGAGCACCTAGGATTAGTGCACCCCACAATCATTTTAGGGGTACTTTCAAACTGAAGATGCCAATAACTAAGGGAATGTCTAGAACACATTTATGGACATGCTCAAAAATGAAGATGACAATGGAGAGTAAAGCATTACTGCTGGGTGAGCAACAGACCAACTATAGAGCAGACATTAACTAAAATCACGTGATTCTGTAAAGCAACTTCAGCATATCAAGTACCACGCTCTGTAATTACTTTGGAGATTAGAGATCTGCACATTAACAAGTAATGCTTTGGAGATTAATAAATGCATGTATTAATTTCAATTAGAGTATCTGCATTTTATCTAGGCTAACATTTTAAGTTTACTGGATGAAGACATAACTTCTTTTGTTATGTAATTCCAAATCACTGACACCTGAAGCAGTAAGAAAAGCAAATAAATAACATGCAACAATAATATCATTTTTACTTACCACTGAATGTTTTCCTGAAGAAAACCATATATACTAGCAGATCCTAGCAAGCCAAAAGAATTTATATGTCCACTCCTTTCCCAAATAGTAGCTATTGTCTGTGACTGGTAACTATCTCCAACTGATTGTTTTCACGTTTTGTTCTATTCCAGCAGAACAACCCCAGAACTACCACTTTACAACAAATACCAGGTTTATAAGAAAAGCAGCAGCATCTTTCATCAGATGGACACATATACTGTTCTGCTAACCATAACATTCTGTAAAGAAGTTAATCTGACTATCCAAGTGACTTAATGCCACAGAATGAACTGTATTAAACCTAATACAATTCCTCACACATTTGAAAAAATCCTACAAGACAAACTTACACTTTGTCTTGCCGTCCCCCTCCACGCAGTACAACAGGCTGGCTGTTCTGAGTGAACGCACCTCCACCACGAATTGCACTTGGATGAGTTGGAGAAGCTGCTGGATGCTGGCCAGGACGGATAGGCTTAGCTGCATGGAAAGAAACATGGCTTACAAATATATACATCACAATTGTACCTTGGATTATTCAAATTTACTGATGCTTTATTTTACATTATCCAAATGAAATTGAATGCACTTTAAATATGAAAACAACTTTAGGCAATTGTATTCTGAGAACCTAACAGATTAGTGTCAACTGCAACAAGCCCTGGAAAACAGACAAGGTTTTGCTTTTGTTGCCCCTACTAGAATTAAAGCCCGCAAAGCTTTTGATAAAAATTCACATGAATTATCTGCTCCACCTAATGTATTACCCTGTGAGAGTCCTATTTTTCGGCAATAAGAACTCAAATAAGACACAATGTTAGAGAGTCTCACAAGGGTTATGTTCCTGAAAGGAATCATTATATACCTGCTGTACTTCCCACAGCTATTTGATTGGTAAGTCAGTAGCTACTCTGCTCTGCAAGTGGTTCTGCATACCAATTACTCTACAGATAACACTGCTTTGTCAACCTACCACCACACAAAAATAAAATCTGCTCTATAACTGAAGTGAAAACCCAGCAGTTTTGACAGGTCATTCACAAGCTGCATACACTTAATAAACTGTATTTTCAATCAGTTTTGCACTTAGCTCTTAACAGAACATGCACGACGGTATGACTTCACAGAGTTCTCTAATATTAAACAGAAGCATTTAAAGTTTCAACAGGCAAGAGGGGATATAAAGCACCTGCAGGTAGCAGCTGCATCAGAGAAACACTTCTCCATTTCTGCCTTATAGGAAGCTGATCTCTAGTAAGACATGACTAGTTCATCTAGATATTTAAGCAAGAGAGGCCGTGTACCTCTGGTAAGCTCACTAGAGAATCTGTTTGTTTTCCTGGAGACTACTTGAGAGAAAGGTAAGACAGAAAAGGACCTGTCTGCAAGCTGCCATTTCATGTGACCAAGAAAAAAATAACTATTTTGCAACCGCGCTCTGCAGACCTACAGAATACGAGCAAAATTCAAGTGTAACACTCATTTCAGCTGCATTAGCATTTAAGAGAAGTGTATTGATTACTCAAGTCCTTCAGTTCTACATCATCATCATGGCTGGGCTTCGCGAACAAAGATTGAGAAGGGCTCTAGCCACGCTTGCTACAAGCGCGCTGATGTTCTACAACTAAAATGTAATATGCACAGTTAAGTGCTCCACAGGTCACACACCTTCTTGCTCCTCAGCACCTGACAGTGTAATGGCATGTGGAGGACCCGGGGAACATGACTGTCTTGCACCACCTCGCTACCCCTTTCTGTTTCTCCATTATTTGTCCTTAGAGAGGGGGGTGGAGTACTGAAAAGGTAATTAGGGATCTTAGGATGATGTTGTTTTCCGTCTGCCCCTCTTCCCCACAAGATCCAAGACAATTCTGTTGTTGTTTCTATAGGTGATGGCTTAATCTTTCTCCTTGCTTTGAAATACCTCCTTACTCTTAGAAACTAGATCATTCCAATTCCATTCCAAAAAATTAAGACTCACATTCAGTGTATTGTTTTGTTCTAGGAAATGCAACACACATTCAGCAAGAATTCTAGGCTGGTAAGCCTTTCCCAGAGCCATTCAAAATAAATAAAAAGCCAAACAACCACACAACACCACCTACACACACTTACGGTCTATTAACAGAAATATAACCCATGGTAGAAAAGTACATCACATTCACACATGCAGTTCCAACGAGGGCTGAAAGATACACATATGCACAAAGATCAACAAAAAATTAAAAACAGACAGATGAAGCTTTGGGGGGCAAGGGATTCTCTACTAACCAATTTGCGCAGAATGTCCTCTTCTGGCCATGTTCTTGGATCTCACAGCTTCCTTTATACGATCTACTTCTTGCTGATACCGCTTGCGATCACGAGAAGCGTTCTCTTTCGCTTCCTTCAGTGCAGATTCCAAAGCTTTAACTCTTTCAGCTGTAGCTCTAAGTCGCTTCTCCAGTTTAGGAAGTTCACAGCGAAGATCAGCGTTATCACGTACCAGCTACAAAACCAGAATTGATTATTCTCTTGGTACCTCTCTCTCTTCTTGGGGAGAGCTTGCCAAATACCCTCCCACCCCTAAACAGGCAAAGCAGTAGGGCTACTATATTAACTTTGCTTAAGCTTTTAGTAAATCTAAACTTCAGTGACAATAAGACTGTTATTTGAAAAATCAGCTACTGTGGAAGAACCTGCTACCCACCATAAGCACTTCTACATTCTTTTTCTGTAAGAGACAGGCAACAATCCCATAGACTGATAGACTGTGAAAAACACTAACTTGGATATCCTTCAATTTAAATGCATGTACTTAAAATAGCTAATTAATTACATTATAGAACAACAGACTAAATTTTCCCTACATCAAGAGACACAAAAAAGATATAGAAGTATTTAATTACAAGAAGTTACTTAATGACCAATTGGTAGTTTTTGCTATAATAATGAACCTGAAGGAGTTTGATTTTAATTAGAACTTGAAACTAAGTCTTACTGTACCTGCTTGTGAACCTTTGTAAGCTGTTCAAGATTATTCTCAAGGAAGGAAATCTTCTGTTTTTGTGCAGCACTGCCTCCCGTATCATCCGAGTCAATCTCGGCACTCTGCAGTAACACGGGGAGGGAGAAAGGAGGCTGAGTATAAATCTGAACTTGCATATTAGAATTGAGCGAGAAAATTATACTGCATAAACATCAATTCCTAATTTAGCTCTAAACTGAAATTTATGCAGCATTCTCAGAAACAACAAGTTTCCCTACAGCACCACATTACCTTTTTCACTCTAGTAGCCAGATCTTGAACGAACAGCTTCCGAAGATTGTGAAGAGTCTGAAGTTCTTTTGCCTACAGTTAAGGATAAGAAGTTAACAAAACAACCCAAACAAACTCTGAAAGAAAAAATAAAAAAAGGCAAGTATTGATATTTGCTTTGGAATTTATTCTGAGTATCTTACCACAGTCTCTTCCAAACCCTTTAAATCTTGTCTTGCTTGTTCCCGTCTGTCCTGCATAACCCTAAAAGAGAATAAATTCATCCTAAACATCCCAGCACAACTGGAAATTTTAATGTTTTAGGAGACAGGGTAATAAACACTGTCTGGTACAAACAAAACCCATCCCTCAGTTGAAGTCCTAAATTAAAGATGTAACCAATGGATGGTATCACACTCAGAAATCCATATGGGATGGATTGAGTGCAAGAGTTGCAAGAGGAAAAGAGAGAAGTACTTTTAATATTGAAGAAATACAAACAAGTACATTCAGATGCATAAAAGTTTCTATACTAATGAAAGACAAGACTCTCAGAGTCAGCTTTAGAGTGAATATTTGGGAAGATCTTATCCTTAAAATGTTCTTAGCTCTGTTCAGCAGATCACGTGATAGATTAAGGATTTTTTCTTTGTTTTGTTCTAACACCTCACTCTCAACACGATTGCCAAAGCCAGCACCATAACAACAATCTCAGTGTACAGGTATATAGCCTAGTGATTATCACTGTACAGAGCTGCTGTCTTCCCATGCAACATAGAAGTGTTTTCTGCACGGGTAAAAATGTTCTCTCGGATCTCTAAGACACTGCAGTTAGTAAGATGCCAGAACACAGGAAAGGAATGTGGATTTCTCGTTTTATGACTCAAGGTTGGAATAGAAAGGCCAGGGACTGCAATAAAATCAAGTCTTTCTATTAAGTAGACAAAAAGCTTCTTCTCTTAAATTATCTCCTCACTCAGCCAGTTTCACTGCTAGTTCACTGTTAAACAAGTAAACATTCAAGGTAATAAAATATTCTAAACAATATCTCAGCATCCTATCCATTTTCCAGACCTCTCTGAAAAAGTAGTTCCAGGCATCTTATACAACATTAAATTAAAAAGAAATGGCATTGTTTCTGGTCTGTCATTTGCCATACAATTAATCAATGAAGCATGCAACTGTTTCATTTTCAGAATAAGCCAGTCAGAACCACCTCACTACTTAAACTGCATAAGGAACAAAAAAAGAATAAAGGAACTGTTACAAGCCTCTTCCAGTCTTGGAGGATGCAACACTTAGCTGTAAACTGAAAAGTTAACTACTCCAATCCTTAGCATATTAACAAAAAATAGTTGTGGCCTTCATTTCTTTCATAATTTTACTTCCAATTTTAAATATTCAGGCAGTGCAAAAGTTTTAAAAAAGTTAAATTCAAGAAGGCCCTAAAATCCCTCTCTTTAATAGGCATCCTATACAGGGAGAGCCATTTCATCATATTAGGTCAGTAGTTTATAGGATAAGTGTTCCCACACGTTTGTTTTATGCATCATCATCACTTACGTAAGTTCATGCAGTTTTCTACTTTTTTCCTGATCAGTTGCTTTCAACTTCTCATGCTCAACTCTAAGACGTTCCTGTTCAAGCATCATCTTCTGGTTTTGGCTGAACACAGAAATTAAATATTTTGTCAGGTGAAACTGTCAGACAACACATTCAGTAACAACACAAGACAGAAAGGCATTGCTGGAGGAAACCCTTGCCACTTCCTTTGCATTGTATTTTGCTTCTGTACTCACACAGTCCAGAAACATTTGGCACTACTAAAATAATGGCAATTACTTACTCTTGAAGTTCAGTGATAAGCTTCTCCTTTGCATCAACTTCATCTCTTAAGCTACTGATTTGTTTCTGATGTGTCTCACGATGGCTCTGAATTTGCTGCTCCACAGCTTGCTATTAGAAAAAACCAGAATGTATTAAATGCTTTGAATTGCCACCAGACTTTGTGGGGATTTGGTTTGGTTTTTTTGTTTTAGACAGTGAATTTAACTTACCTTGACTTCATTTGCAGTCTGAACCTTATTTAAGTGCTCTTTCTCCATCTCATGGACCTTTTCTAGTAGGGATAGAAAAAACACATTGCAGCCAGGTAACTAGGCAATCCCACAGCTGATGCAGTTAATTTCCCCTTCCCTTGGCAAGAACTTAAAATTTGGAAAAAGACCCCTCCTACCACAAAGGTCAATTCAAACAGTAACATCTTCTATTTAATCCTCTCCACAGCAGTTCTTCCAAACAACAAATATGTTTTCGCATTGATTAGTTCCCCGTGTTGAGTAGCAAAAAGCCTTTCTACAGCTCTACCCTTCAGCCTAAACAGAACAAATCCCTATTTATCACTACATACTGAAAATGGTGGGTCTGGGGGGGGGGGGGTGCAGGGAAGCAAATCCTACCCTGTGCTCGGAGTTGAACTAATTCTTCATTAAGGGAATCCACAGATTCTTCCAGCTGCCTCTTCTTCTGTTCCACGTTCTGAAGATATTCAGTCAATGACTTGATCTTGGCTTCATGCTTGTGGGATGAAAATATTCATTTACTTTGGAACCAGGTAGCATGGAATTACATCTGCATAAATGGTTCATACTTATTTTTAAACAAGAAGTAACCTCATCTCAAAACAAAAATGGTACCAACTAGAAACTCTTAAGAAGAATATGACTACTCAAGTAGACCTGTAACATAGCCTATAAAGTAACACCTTTATTCTGGATTGGAATGAAATACACTTTTGGCTGGGAGAAGAGATGTTTTGAATGTTAAATACTACCAGAGGCCTGCTGTATTTCTAAGACTGCACTGAAATGTGCATCTCCTGATTTAAAAAAACATGACCATCCATATGTAAAATATAGGAATATTAAACTGCATATGTGGATGACAATTTTCAGAAGTGTTAGGGGTCACATTACTGATCTTTTCTAATAATCACATCACAATGGTCTTGCATTAGAAGTAAATTTAATCTGCTATGCAAGCCCTCTGTAATTTTACTGTGATATTATTAGCCTAATGCTGCAAGTTGGAGGGGTAAGTGCTCACTAGCCACTGCTTCTGTAAGACTCAGATTTGTAAAGGATCCTGTGATGAAAAAAACAGGGCCTCTAGTATTTAATACAAGTGCTACAAAAGCGTTATCAGGCTACAGATAGATTGCAGAAATTCTGACATCCTGCCACACTCAAAACCACAAACTGAAAAGAGTACTGAGGAAATAGCTGAATTTTGTGGCTGATCACTCAGAATGTGCTTTGTTAGGAGTCAAAAAGAAACTGCAACTTTTTTT
Source organism: Myiotriccus ornatus (assembly GCA_036023395.1). Taxonomy (NCBI): domain Eukaryota; kingdom Metazoa; phylum Chordata; class Aves; order Passeriformes; family Tyrannidae; genus Myiotriccus; species Myiotriccus ornatus. Next base: position 13,774,086 of record JAYRBT010000082.1, on the reverse strand, counting down.
TCCCCTACTAGGAAGAACATTCAGGAAGTGCACTGCAGAGAAACATTTACCTGTGAGATCCGGAGCTGGCAGGCAGCCAACTCCTTTTCATTTTCTTCCATTTTCTTATTGCTTTCAGCTTGTGTGCCCTCTAACTGTTTGCACCGTTTTACCATTGTTTTTACTTCTGATTTCATTTTGCTAATGTACAGTCTTGCAACTGTGAATTCTTCATCTATCATGCCTGTTCCCTCAGGCTGCTGCAAAGTGAGAAATGGTACATTTAGAAAGCTCAGATAACAAAACAGAACTAAAAGGTGCACTGGAGCAACTTAATATCCAGAGCACATCCCCCGCCTCAACAAATAATCACAGCTCTTAAAAAAAACATCCAACATTTTGGTGTTTAGGTTTTCTGATAGATTATTTAGAAGTTTGCCTTAAGGTGATGAGTTGGCTGAAGAAAGAAATACAGTTCGTTATTGATTTCTAATACTGCTTCTTTCTGGCCCTGCAGTGATCCTCTAGATTTATCTTTCATTTCATTTCCTAATTCCAATTTTATGTAAGTATCATCCTGATTGTCACTGTAGGTCAGTATTACATTTCCAAGACAATGCTGTTGATTAAGGCCACTTCATATAGCAGTTTCACAGCAGGAAAACACTACTTCAGAAAAAAATCATGCCTGTTCTTCCTTGGCTTTGCATAATCAAATTCTGTGTGGGACCCAATTAAGTATAAGGAATGGATAAGCTTATGACCAAATTATTAATATACATATGGCTTCCTATGGTGGTAATTTTTACCATAGTAAGAAAATGACCCCACCTATCCACAATGTATGTGTTTAATACATTGCCTTAAAGACAGCACTGATAAATCCTTACCTTGACATCATTGTTTCCTACTGCAATTCCTATCTCTGCAAGATCTTTCAGTAAGGAGGCCATCATTTCCGTTGCTCGTTTCTTCTGATGGTTGGTCATTTCTTTAAGTTTCTGGAGCTCTGCATCTATACTGGCTAAAGTGACCTACAGTAAAAAAAGTTACCCTTTAGTAAACAAAACACACTCTTGCTCTTAGAACTAGTTTCACACTATTTACAGAGTGACAGCATTTCTTCTGAAAAAACTAAAAAGTACTGGGGACAGAGATCTTCAGTTTATAAGATATAAGCTTACAACTGTGCAACAAAATTAGTGTCCACATTGTTAGACAGCATTCGAAGTTATATACGATTAAATATTGCAGAGAAATGTGTTTATAGAAAAAAGGTACATGGACAGCAAGTCTAACATTTTTCACCATATTTTGGTAAAGGAAAACAATTTATTTGTCTGCAGAGCTCTTAACTCTTCCCTGCTTGCAAAGCAAAAAACGGCATCCACTACTGAGACTTCATAAGCACAACACAATCTAGAGCAGTTTTGCAGCAAGTCTGAGATGCCCTGGTTGCAATGGCTGCAGCTCAGCAGCTCACACGCTCAAAAGTCTGCTCTTTGTTCTTCAGTTTTAAAGAAGTGCCAGGAGTTTTACAGTAGGAAAGTTTCTGGTAGAGATGCCAAAGGATGGCTAGTGCCTGGGTTGTCTGTGACAGGGAACACCAAAATGTCTTAACTTTATGACATCTTAGAAGAGTTGCTTTCTTATGGCTTGAGTTACTCATGACACTCAGTAGATATTAGTTATGATATCTAGAACCACTATCTATAAACTAATTGAAAGCAATATCATCAAACTAAAAACCAAAACACACACTTCAGTATCATACACACACAGAGCAATTCTACTCCACTACATTTTAAATGCTGCTCATAAGACAACTAAAGATTCTCTGACTTTTGGGCAACCTTCAGGTGATGGAAGCTACCAATAAAGATTACTCAGCTCAGAACACTCAGAAGTTTAAAGAGAAGTTTCTTAATCTTGTGAACTTCAATTTTAGAGTCAGTGTTCTATCTATCCAAATCTTACTAACTGAAAATTGAAAGCCACATTCACTAGAAGACCCAGACACACTTGAATTTCATCTTCAAGAATAGAGAAGAACGAGACTTGTGCCATCACATATTGTCTGCAATGCCAGCAAACATGCTGATCCTCTCCAGTGTTTAGAATTTTGGGATAGTCAGGGAGTATTAACTGTTTAAAACTGATGGAAGTCTGCCAACTAACTACCAGTCAGTTCAGAAACTTTGCAGGTACATAAGGAGCTGTATGGTATTCACCCTGTGGGCTGATGCTGCATCTGTATTTTAACCAGGGCTATCCTCTGGAGTATGTCCTCAGTGTTCTTAACTACTTTTTTCAGAAAGTAAACAGAACTGCTTATTTTTGAAGGCATAAAGTAAATTATTTCGCATGCCATAAATACAGCAGGTAAATACACATTCCTTTCCAGAAAAGCTGTAGCATGCTCACTGCAACTTCAAGATTGGAAGAAGCAGATTCTAAAGTCAGGATTACCCCAACTGCACCAGGAAGACAAATAAAACTGAATCAGATCACCAGCATGTCATGAAAGTGTTAACTTTGGACATACAGGATATTCCTGAAGACTCTTCAGGTAGTAAAACATTAGACACACTAAAAAGATAAGAGCTAACACAGTCAAGTCACATTGAAGACACTCAGTAGTTTCTTATCCCCATTTCATACCGATTTTTGATTGAGTTCATCACTAAGTAGTTCATATTCCTTTGCCTTGTCTTCTACTTCCTGAGACTTCTGATCATAATTGACAGCTAATTCTTCTAGGGCTTGTAGCACCTCTTTCACTTCCTCTTTAGAGGCATCATTTTCAGCCTGAAGGCGATTCAGCTCTGCTTGCAGGTTGTCTTGGTCCCGTCTGGTTGATGCTAGAAGCTGAAACAACAACAGAAATTTAATAAAATTGCAAAAACAAATAATCATGAACAAAATTCCATGTATAACTTGATTTTATAGCTGCTTTTAGCTACTACAATAGCTTACATCTACATTTTTAGTGTATCTCATCATGCAATAAGGATACCAAGGACAGATACAGTAAGAATGAACAATTAAATTTACTATCTATATTCATAGTTCTTTAGCTTTTAAAATATCTTCAAAATGGAAGTGATTACAAATCAAGACACATAGGGACAGCAATTGGAAATGCACATGAAATATAGCAAGCTCTCAGAAAAGCCACTGAACACTACTCATGAAATTGTCAGCAGGGACTAAACTTCCAGGACTTTAATACCCTTAGCTGCTGAAGAATAACCAGTCAAAGCACACAGCTGCTAAAGAATCTGATTTATTTATTTAAATAAGATTAAACAGTAGCTTCAGCTTCCTGAGTTCTCAACCCACTTCCTTCCTACCATGTACACAAGGATTACTGTTTTTTAAATCTTTGCGCTATGGAGAAATATTTTTTCTTATATCTTAGCTAAATGAAATTAACATTTCCATTATTAATAGGCATTATTAATAGGCATTTGTCCCCATTTAATTAAGTTACATCTCTGGCAACACATGCATACAAATCTTCTGAATATTCTAGCAACTATGGTCTGAAATAAACACAAATACTTCCTTTTTCATTTCCCTCCTCTCCCTTCTCCCTCTGTACAGCAAGTGACCAAAAGTAAACCTTACAAGAGATTTCTTGCAGAACCTTACAAGAGATTTTTTGCAGTAAATCAAGTTACCTTCAGTTTTGACAAACTGCTGACTTTGCATGGGGAAAACAACCACTGCTGTCTTTGCATAAAATACTTCAATTCTTTCGGTCTTCATGGATACTTAAGATTCAAGTAAACTGGTTTAAGCTTAGCGATTAGCACAGTGTAAGTGGGAGGAATGAATAGGCAGAGCATTTAGATAAGGCATAAAAGAGAACTATTGTGCAGTAGTAAGCTGCCATTCTCCTTGGTGACTGTGACCCATTCAGAACACCTCCAGTTTCTTCAAAGAAAAGAGGAAGAAAAATAAAGATGCGAGAGCAAAACTCACCTCTTCCTGATCCAACATCTGGGTCTTCAGTTTTTCTACTAGTTGGCTCTGCTGATTAATTTCTTCATCCTGCAGTTGAAGTAAGACTGTGTTCATTAAATTGACAAATACCACTTAGAAAAAATAATCTAAGAGACATCAGATGTTCAGCATTTAACTTCTCCCTGTTTTGAGATAACTACACAACTGAAAGAACTTGATGTAAAAAAACAAATCCTTTTTATTTCACTGCCTGATCCAGTAGGCTCTTAACCTGGCATGTACATGTAACACATGATGCTTCAAAGACAAAAGTCTTATACCTGTGCTTTTGCAAGTCTTCTCCAAGTTGTTTTTTCAAGAAACAATTAAGCTTTAATTAAAAGATTTTTTCTCTCTGAATATATTACTGCTTGAATTTGATATTATATTCAAATAAAATAGGCATAACACCAAAAGAAAAAATTGCTGTCTTCAAATTACTCTTTATCCCACTTTCTCATATTTTCTAAGAAAGGATACTCACTAGTACCAGATAAGGCAACTTTGATTCCTCTTAATCAGAATTAAGAGTAGGCACTCTCAGCAAATATTTAAACATGCTGAACTAACAAATGAATACTGGCAAATTAAATATTACACAATAATATGGTTCAAGATATAATTTCAAGAGGTCTTACATTAAATAAGAACACCATACCTTGTCATCCAGTTGTTTATATAGTTTGGCAATTTCTTCCTCACATTTCCTTCTCTCAGCATCAGTGAAATTGCCAGTTACTCCAATTGTGGTAGCCGGTTTATCATTAATAACAGTAATATCCTTGTCCACTGCAAAAGCTTCCAAGTTGGCCTTCTCCTTGTCAAACTGTTCATCAACTGGCACAGTCTCCCCTTAAAGAATACACTTCGTTTTACTACAGTCAACCATAAAGTCTCTTCTACAAAGTTAGCCTTGAGAAATATTACATATTTTCTACTAAAAGTATTGCTCCACAGTTAGTAAGCAATTGAGTTCATGTGATTACTTTGAAAAAAAGAAAACAAACAAAAAACAACAAACCAACCACTAGATCATCTAAACTATTTCCCACTTACCACAGAACATTATATTTCACCCAGGTACTCTGCTACAAGCTACATCAAACCTTATCTTCTAGAAAGTCATTTAACTGCCCAGAAGACAGAAAATCCTTTCTTTCCCTTGGTAGTCTGTTCTGCTAGGTAGCCATATTTACTTTTAAATTGCTTTGTTTCCAATTTAAAATACTTTTTCAGTTACAGTTTTATCTTTTATGTTCATAAAGCTTTTCCTCATGAGAACACTACCTTCACATAGAAAAAGTATCACATGCTAATCAAGGCACTTCCTTGACAAGTTAAACTAAATTCCTTAATGATTTGTTCAAAACATTTTATGCAGTCCTTGGAAGGCACAGGCTCTTTCCAACACTCCAGTATCTCGTGTCAATATTCTGAAAGAACTATACTTAACATTTCAGGTGTGGCCTCATACCATCTCTATAAAAGAACAAAAAAACCACCTTGAAAACCAAAAAAACCTCCGTATCCTACTAAACTTATTTCAGTGAACCCATTTTTTTCAGATTTATATCAGGATGTGGTGCAGTTGTCTACAAGATTGCAAAATCATCTTCTATAGCTGCCAAACTCCAGAATACACGTGTAATTATGACCTATGTTACTCTTTTCTGGAATTTATGACTTCATTATTAACTTGCATTTTGCAGAAACTTCAACTGATAAGAAGTTAATTATTCAGGAAGAATGAACGGGCACACATCCTGCACTGTCAGCAGTTTTGGGTGGTTTTTTTGCCTATTAACATGCTTGAGTTTTAAATGAGGGCAAGATCCCATGATATCGATTTGAATTAGAAAACCAAACCAAGAGGAAACATTTAACTCAGTTTCTGCACCTACAATTAAAAGTATTTTTTCCTCTCCCAAAATAAGAATTTTACAATGTAACTCTAGCTCTACTAGTAAACCAAGTGTTGAACAATCTAACGCAAATACACTTTTAGACTTTTTTTACCATTACAAGATTATTAGAAGTTGCTTCAGTTGCAATAAAGTGAAAAGCATGAAGTTCCAAAGTCAACATCCTAGTTTTAATATTCTTAATAGTGCCTTGCATAGTGGTCCCAGATATTTTTGGTATCCTTTAGGCTTATTCAGTGTCTGTTGTCTTGACCAAAGTTTGCATAATAAAAATCTAATTGTTTCTCACCATTGCGCCACCTGTTGAGCTCATTCTCCAGCCACTGGATGGTGTTACGCAGGGTCTTGTTCTTCTCCTTTTCCTTCTCGTACTTTTTCTTCCACTGCTCTGCTGTGAGCTCCACGTTGACACAGACTGTGTTCTTAATGGTCTTTGCTCTATGAAGAAAAAGCAAAAAGCTCTGAAACTTCATTTTTGAAGAAAGGAATTCAAGGTTATTAAATAAAATTTCCACAGATCACTGGTGAAAGCGTAAACATTCCCACCTCTTCCAAAAGTTTATTTCTATTCCATGTCAGGTTACTATTCTTTCAGTTTGACTGATACAACTGTTAATGAAAGAGCAACACAACAAACTTTGAGAAGGCTGAAAGATCTCAAGCTGATTGAGTCAAAAAAATTCAGCTGCATACTTTCACCTGAAAGAATTCAGGTCAGGACAGTTGTGCACAACTTTCAACAAAGGATAGTATTCATTACATCTAGCTGTACAATGGAAAGCTAATGCAAACCATCTGGCTTATCTAACAAACAGTTCATTTCAATCAAAAAAATCCAGTTACTAGATCTCCACTAACCAAAAAGGTGTTACAAGCCAATTAGATAATTTCAGATGGGATTGTCTACATTCAGTCAGGTGAATCCCATCCAATTAGCCAATTAGCTTCCAAGACAAAACTACCAGCACTAATAACATATCCATGAAGTTAATGTCTGGTTTTTACTTTAGTGCCATACATCACTTATCTCTGTAGTTTTCTTGTATAGTCTCCTCCTACCAAACACCCCATCCCAAGAGACCAGAACAGGAAAAAAAGCTTAACGGCAATTAAACGTTTCCCCAGCCCCACATTACAACCCCTACAAGACCTTCTCCAAAACCTTAGTGAGACATTACTACCAAAAGACACATGATTTTTGTACTGTGTTATGTGATATTTACATAGCCTTCAGTTACTACAGCTGAGGGTTTCAGCACAAATTTGAACAACCCTAGAAGGTTGAATCAGTATACTGGAGTAACCGTGTGGCTGAGACAGAAGTGTACTCTGTTAACTCCTGAAGAGCACAAGGCAGTGAAACCACATAGCTGCAGCTGGAAGACACTGTCCAGTAGCTCATTCAATAAATACTAAAGGGAAAAGACCTCCTAACTTCTTTTAGAAGACCAAAAACCTCCACTGTTGCAGAATGCAGTCATTACTCCACACTCACTAACTATTCATAAAGTTCAGAATTCATCTCGTCTACTTTCCAAAATACAAAGCTTATCAGAGAAGACCAGTAGAAAACTATCTTGTTGA
>JAYRBT010000082.1:13750019-13766493 GCA_036023395.1 Myiotriccus ornatus | reverse complement strand
CTAACTTCTTTTAGAAGACCAAAAACCTCCACTGTTGCAGAATGCAGTCATTACTCCACACTCACTAACTATTCATATTCTGTCAGATTTCTAAGTTCAGAATTCATCTCGTCTACTTTCCAAAATACAAAGCTTATCAGAGAAGACCAGTAGAAAACTATCTTGTTGAACTAGAGTGGAAGAGGTACACTAACATCAAAGATCAGATGGACTAGCAAAACACTGACTGCTTTTGTAACGTACTCCAGTAAATGCAGTGATTTAATCGAGTGGTCAGGAACTGGAGTATAACAACAAAGCATTAATAGTAGAATGATAAAGAGCTACCTAACAAAATAACGAATTTGAAATGGGTACTTATAAATTCAGTTACAAATGACACAGGAATTTACAAGTATTAACTCAAATGTTACTAGAATGGTAGATGAGGACAGGCTCCCCTGGCAAATAAAAGATTCAACTTAACAGGAGCAAACCCCTTCCTCCCTCCTTCCACTTTAGGGAAAGAAAAAAAGTACTTATTACCCTCAATTAAACCACATTTTGAATCAAACTATATGCTGTCCTTCTGGAAATGCAGTCTTGAGGATCCTGCTCAATTTAAGGATTTTTATATAATACGAGGTAAGGCAGATCACAACACTTAGCCATACATACAATAAAAAATTACAGAAAGAAAGTAAACATTTTAATTAATTTGGTTGAGGAATCTTAATGGAGTAACTCGCTTATTTTTCATTCTGCATTTATTTCTATTAAGTCATTTACTCACCTTTGGCCAAACAGAAGAGTAGATTTAGTTTCAGATTCATTGTAAGAAGATGGAGAACAGCAAATAACAATAGTGGTTCTGCAATTACCCCCTAGTGAATCTTGAAGGATTCTGGTCATTTTGCTATCACGATATGGAACATACGTCTACCAAGAAAATGGGTAAAGGATCACTTATGGTTTCTCAGACACATTTAATTAGTTGCAATATGAGCTACGTTTTTGCTAAGTGTAACTGCATTAAAAAGACATCAAATCCTACTTTAATTCATAAACAGTAAGACTGAAGATGCACAGGATGACATAAGATTGTACTTCTACATTTGGTAACTTTTAGAGCCCAGGAAGACTTCCAGTATGATGCTCAGGTCCCTCAGCATTAAATGTAACTTTTAATCTTCACTGTCAAAACAGTACAAGACCAATGGCCATCTGCAATGCACTGATGCAACTGGAGTAGTTTAAAAGACTCCAGGCACATCACAGAGATTGGTAAGAATTTCTGTGTAATATCATATTCAGAGATGCAAACCTTTACCCTTCAAGCATAAAAGCACAAAAGAGGACACTTACACTGCTTTCAGCCAGCGCCGAGATGACATTTCCTAGAGCAGACAAAGACTTGTTGATGTTCTTGGCCTCATCCAGCACAGCACCTTCTGCTCCAGTTTTACTAACCTATACAATATTTCAGTACATTACTAAATGCATCTTCAAAAAACACCTTTCATGTTTAAGACAAAAGTGAGCTTTAAGTCAATCTCTTTGACTTTAAGAGATGCTCATAAGCAAGTTGCATTAGAATAAGCAAACTCTTCCTCAGACTCCTTCTCGGATTCATTACCACTTTCTCATTCTAAAGTCAGTGTTTGAAAATGTTTCTGATATTTTACACTGAAGTGAATTTTCTCCTTGCAAAGGAGGCCTTTTTGTAGACGATAAACATACAGTTAAAAATTCCTGTCAAATGAACAACTTCAAAAAGTAGTTTGAAGTTTGTCAAAAAGATTGAATTCAATAAAAGTAAAAAAGCATTATGAGGTCGCTCTTAAACCAAACCACCACCACATCCCCCCAAAAAGCAAACCACAGAAAACAAGCTACAAAACCCAAACCACATACCAGCACTACCCCTGGAAAACATAGCAGAGTCTTCATTAGAAGAAATTTATGCAAACAGATTTCAGAGGCTGAATCTGACCTACATCAGTGAACTACGAACTTAAGCAGATATCAGCAGAAATGTGGGAAAAAAAAAAATCTAACCTGACACCATTCTATTTACTTTAGCTCTTCTGCCTCAAGGGCATAATTTGACTAACAGTTTTATAACCCTCCCTTTACTATTTTCACCAGGCTGTGATCAGGACTACAACTAAACAATTCTACTTCCCTGTGTTTAAACCAACTCAAGACATGGTATTAGCAAACTTCATGTATTTCAAAACACTGGGGAAACACACAAAAGTAAAGTTTGAAATAAACAGTGAAAGAAACTACAGAGAAAGGAGACCTGCAACCCAGCCCTTGAAAGGAAAAAAAGACTATGATTAAAGGAGGACATTTCAGAATAAACACAGGATCAGAGACAACAATAAGGTCATAGAACAATGATGTAAGGAAAGACAACAGCCAACAGAAACAAATGAAAAAAACTGAAGACAAAGACAGGGATAAACCCAGAAGTAAAGATGAAAAGAATGTCAAAAATCCAGCTCTTGAAAGGGTAATTACAGTACACATTTCTTTCCTTGCTTTAAGCCACTGACATAGGAAAGCAAGCTGTCATTTTAACCAGCGTTAACCAGAATTTCAAGTTAAGAAACTCGGTATCACTATATGAGAAAATTCAGATATCCCACATCTATAGAACTCTTTATTCCAGTACCTGGCTAACTCACACACCGGTAGACTTTTTCTCTGCTCTCATACTGAAACTGAACTCTACCCTATTTCCCCACCCTAGTCCCTATTTACAAACCCTCACTGCAGAAACGTAGATTGGCCTGAAGTGGCAGTATCTAACAGCCAACCCAGCCCAGGATTCAGAGACCACATTCTGAAGTCAAAATTAACACACCTCAGAGACAACAACTGAACCATCAGTATTATACTAATATAAAATACTTGACTGAAAAGAAAAAAAGAATTTTTCAGAGCAGAAAAAGAAACTTATAATTACCTTCTCACTACCTGCCAAGTCCACAAGGTAAAGTTTTCCACTTAGTTTCTGTTCTGTTTGAGTATTCTCTTGTTTTACATTAATAAGAAAAATACTATGGCTTCGGGAGCTGTGTTCATTCATATCTACAATTCAAAATATATACATTGTCAGAAAGATTTGCACAACCAAACTCACTTAAAACAGCACTTTCCCACAGTGCAGCGAGAGATAAAAAGCTAATGCAGCTGTAAAGTGTAATCCCTCAATGACAATAGAACCAGAGGCAGCAAAAGCAACGGCATCATCTAATTAAGCAACAAAGATCCAGTTTCCCTTGGGCTTCTATTAATACTCCATAAGCTCACTGATCAGGTTTGCTGGCCCATCAACTATGGAGTTCACACTTCCAATTTACTTTATTAGAACTGAAAGCATATTTAGGTTTTGACATCAGAATGCTTTTCACAGACTTCCAGTGTACCACGTTTTACCCCTCTGTGATAATTTGAACTAGATGGCCATAACCTTTCAGCCCTTTCTTGTACTGCCCCCTCTGCTATGAAACATGCAGAGCAAACAAGACTTGTTGAATTTGAAGAATTATTTTAATTCATTAACTAACTTAAGCAGACTGCAATCTGAATGAGAATATCTATGTCTTCTTTTAAGTATAAATCCCTCACAGCCCTAGGACTGGCTTATTAATGCCACAGAAGCAGTTCAACACAGAATAATATCCTTCTATCCAAATTTTTGCTACTTCTCCCTTACTTAGTGTGGTCCCCACTTCAGAACCTTACTATCTAGGAGCAGTGAAGTGCAAGTGCAAGACTGAAGCATTCCTTAAAAGGAACATCATATTTCGAATTTTGATCTTTAACCAAAGAAATGAGACAAAACCCCTTTTTTTCTTAATGACCGTATATTCTTTTTTTGAATAGAGAACTAGACACAGGAAGACTGCAAAACTCACCCTCAGTTTGGCTCTCAGACATTTCTGGCAGTCACCTCAGTTGCCAAGAACTCAAGTATTATTTTGCATTCACCTCATCTTTCCTTGTCTTTTTTCAACCTCTCTGTCAGTTCCTAATCCTGCTACTGGTGTGAATTTGGAGACCCGTGACAGGGCTCCTTGTGACTCAGCTACATGCTACTGCCAAAAATCTCGGGACATTGGGATGCTGCTTAAGTTTGCAGCACATTGGAATATACATTCTAACCAGCTGCTCTTGGAATGTGTGACAGAATGGTCAAACTGTCAGTGAGCCACAGTGCCTTATTTATAGATTTCTAGGTTAATTGAAATAGATTCCACAAACTAGGATTTTGCACTGTTACTAAACCAGAACTACAAGTTTTTCTCCAGTGATTCAGATCTCCTCACTGACAACTTACTTTCTCCTTTCAGTCCAAGTCTAAGCAATCATCTAACAAGAAATTAATTGAAGTACTTGTTTTGGAAAGACACTCTGAAACTACTTATGCCAGACCCTTTCAGAAACCTGAATTGTTTAACTAACTATTTTTGTCTTCCACACTTCCATACTATTTTTGTACTTCCACACCAGAAGCAACTCAATAAAGCACTAAAAGGAAACAAAACATAATACTTACTTGTAACTGCTACGTGTCGATTTGATTTTCCTTCATCTATAGTATCCATAACTTCTTCTGGACTACATACAAAACGCTCTGTGCAACCCTTTGGAAAACAAAAGGGGGGAGCTGTAAAATAACACCACACCAACAACCCAGAAGTAAATGCTGTACACTAGGAGTGCAAGATGGAGACGTATCAGACTGATGCTCACCTTTACATAGGGAACTCTATTTTTGTCCTCATGAACAGATAAATTGGTCTTCGAAACTGCAAGAGAAAAAGTTCCAAAGCTAAGGCACATATGATTTCATTGCAAAATGAATGAATGCACTGTGTACAATGCATGGCCAAGTCATAAATGTTACCTCTCAGCAACACTTCATAAAAACTTAATATACAAGGAAGCACAACTACTGCAGCTTTAGTAATATTATAAAGATGAGCTCTACACTTTCCTGTTTTGATGTACCCTTATCATGTACAGGCTATTAATATAACACATCCTTAAGTATCATAACGGTGTTTTTTTTTAATAGCTCTCTCCAAAACAATTTACTTTCTATCTTCAATACAAATAAAAGGCTTACCATCCAAAAGGTCCCTTATTTTATCCAAGTATATTTCAAAATATGACACCTAAAAGTAGGAAGAGGAAAAAGAGATACATCATCAGAAAGCAAAAATGCTTTGCTTTTTGATCACAAGAATCCAGTGCGATTACTGTGACCTCCCACATAACAACACATCCAGCTCAAGTTCTTAGGGCTGAACTAAATACACCTTAAAGAAGAAAGAAGTTTCACGAAAAGCTTCAAACAGTATCAGCACTGACACAGGTTATCAGGATAGCTACCATCAATGTTCAATGGAAACAAAATTAAACTGTTGACATAATTCTTCTCTAAGAAGAATTAGTTACTTCAGAAACAACTCAGGTTATTCATATAGGCATTTGAAACAGATACAGAATATCCATTTAACCACAGACTACCTTCCAGTTTTAATACAGAGTAAATAAGTAAAAATTGGTTTACCTTAATATGAAACTCAAGATTCTCATCCATGGAGTAAATATAATTAAAAATATCTTGCACTATTCTTGGAATAATGCCCATTCCATCTGGGTCGTGAAGCTTCCCCTTATTAGAAAAAGATACAATAAAATTAAGCATTCATACTGAATCCAACATCACAAACAGTATACAAAGGCAAAGCAACTGGTTTCAGTTAACAAATTAAAGTGGCAGCAGATACAATGCACTTATTCTGCCTATAAAGGAAAGTCCTGACCATCCATTTAGCCCCAGCATTTGCCAAAAGTGAAAAGAACAGACTCAGAACACTCCCAAACTACTACAAGTGAAAATATCCTATTAACATCATTCTTGCATTTCTCATCCTGAGGGCTGAAATAAATATACTAATTGCCACTCTCAGCCCTAAAAACAATAATGGGATATAAAAATGGTGTAATGGAAAGGGAAAGAAAATTAAAATGGCAAGAAGAAAACAAGTAGACATCTTATTTCTAGAAAGGTAAGACTCCTGCAATGCAAAGATGTGACAGTGGCATTAAGAGAAAATTGTTTTAGTATTTCTTACTTCCATAGTATGTGTCTTTCCAGATGATGTTTGCCCATAAGCAAAGATTGTTCCATTGTATCCCTCGAGTACATCTAAAGGGAAGGAGTATTTTCATTAGTCTTCACTTCCTTCTTCTAAAGATAAGTCAGATTAAATAGGATGCAAGCAGGCAGCTCCTAAATTGTCCAGCAAGTTAAATCACTCAATGTTTGGGAACCCTGTGCTAAGTTAGGGGGAGGGAACATGTTTCTCCCTACCCCTTTTAATAAATTATGCCATCATCTACTGTCTTAGGAGTTTCCTGCATTAGAAGCACCTGTTTCTTCAACCAGAAAATTCCAGAATTCAGAGTCAGAGACAAAAAGGAAATTGATACAATTGCCAGGCTGAACAGATAGACTTTGATATCTTAGAAACCATGAGAATGCCATCATATTTTCTGCCTTCAGGGAAGCTTAACTGTCCAGTTATGAAGAGAATGAGCTATGCCCTAAGTGTCAAGCATCTTACTCTTAGTCTTCTCTTCCAAATGATGAATGAACCAAGCCAAAGTTTTAGATTGAGAGGTGATGGGCTGGTGGGTTGGCTTGTTCATGAGTCAGTTGCTGGAGAATCACATCCTACAGGCAAACTTTTATTTTCCGAAAACAAGTATGAGAAGATACTCCCAGTGGGGAGGTCTCTGCCATTCCATCAGACCTGTTAATCCATTAGTCCCACCACTAGAGTTCACTTGCCACTTGATGTAGCACAGCCTAGAGTTTTACACTGAGAAAAGGGGCAGCTTTACAATTCTCAGTTCAACTCCAGTTTTTAAATGAGCAGACTTTCGATCTAATCTTGATTACTATTTAACTCATTAAAGGGTTCAATACTTGCAGCACCATGGATTTTCCACAGCAATCCACTCTTCTAATGATCAAAACCCCCCTACATTCACCAAATATTCTCCTGCCACTAGCAGTTGATATTTCAGGGGTTTCTGACAAGACTTTGTAAAGCCGTTTTGAAAGTTGGGTCAATTATTATTGATGTCCTCAGGAAATGAATCAATGTTATTTGCAAGAAAGTAGCTACTTGCTTACTACAAGAACTTACTGTGGCATATCCTCCTTTGTGATAAGACTTGATTTTCTAAAGCTACTAGCCCAATTCTGACAATTCAGTTTTGGAGAAACTGTACACCCTGGCATGCACAGCAAAAACTCATTATTTCACAAGTTTCATTTCCACTTCTATTCCTGCAAACAATCTTATGTTTTTCACCAATAAATTTTTGGGGGGACAGATGGACAGTACACCTCAAACCTATTAATAAGTGTTATTTTGATTAATTTTAGACAAATTGTTTTAAACAATTATTGCACAGAACTATAAAAAAAAACCCAACCCAAAACATAACAGGTAAATGTTATCAAGTGTTGCAATCGACTGAAACAGCAAGTTAAGCATTGACAGGATTTATTAGGTCAACTACAGGATGATTTTATACTGCTACAATACATGTTGGCACTTATTAAACATGCAGAAGATAAAAGGCAGCAAAAGAAGTATCAGTTTTCAACACTGAAACCCACACGAACATGAGACACTTTCTTATGGTAAAGCTGCTCTTCCACCTTACCTTTGACAATCTTTTTAGCACAGTCATTGTATACTTGTTCCTGTGATGTGTTTGACTGGAATACACGGTCAAATATATATGGCTTGGACTGCAAAAAAATAAAAAGAGACAGAAGAGTCATTAAGATGCTGTAAGTGGAACTGGAAGGTGTTTGTTCATTTAGTTTAGAAGCATCCTATACTGTCTCAGCCCAATCTTCTATTTTAAGCACATGAAGACTGTAACAAGGAAATCAGCTTATGCAGAGTTGCCTAAATCTTCATATGCTTGCTTACAAGTAAGGCCTTGAATTAAATACATTTGGTTTCAAAGTGTTCACTAAATAGTTCTCCAAAACTACTCTGCTACATGACCTCAAGGTAGTTGATTTACAAGGTTAGCCAATGCCTGGTCCGTACATCCAAGAACCCCTTATTCTGTTCTACTCTGGTTTACTATGGTAAACCCAAACTATTAAAAACAGCTTATACCCATGACACAGAGCATCTGTCTTGGTATATTTGTTAATAAAACTCACACCAAAAAGAAACATTCAGCACAAGAACTATTTTGCCATACATAATATCCTTAAAATAAAGCTCCCCCAACAGAAGAAAAGGCCATGTTGGAGGAAGGGAACATTTCACAAAAGACTCCTTTAGGAAAAGGCTACATAAAGAATTTTGAGAGGAATGTTGGATATTGCTTTGTTTTAAAAAAGAGATTTTCATAACAGTTCTAAGCACCTGACAGTCCATTAGGATACGAACTATTATGCTCTTACAAAGACTTACATTTTACAAAGTTCAAATTTTTGTAGGATTTCAGAGCTTGATTGTAGGTAGGTAGCCAAGCAGATGGGCAAAGTTTACAAAGGACCTAGGTCAGTTACCACTGTTAAACTCCCTACAACAGTTAAGTGTCCCCCAAGGATATTCTGGAACTGCCTGTCTGGCAAAGGAACAAGTATCGTTTCTATCTTTCATCCGCCCACCACATTTTCCTTCCCCGGCCTGACCTTCCATTTGTCTTTTAACAACGTCTAGCACCACACCAAACAAAGCTTTTTTAGATTCAACACATATTTATCTGGGCAGAGGCCTTGAATTCAGATGTAGGAGCTCCCTCTTGGAAAAAAAAAAATTAAGTGTTCACTGTACAAGTAAGTTCAAGAAACCACAAGACTCAGTAGGCAGAAACTATCCCTAAGGTGCTGAAGTTTGTCAGAACACTTGTTTCACAGCAGAGAAAGCACAAACCTCCTCGATTACTCATTTTACCTTCAAATGCACCTCAAATCCCTCTGTTCTACAGGTAGAATTGAGGCCATTACATACACCAGGAGACAAACAACTAACAAGTTCTAGTAACCCTGAGGTAAGAAAATGAAGGGTGAGGACACGTTACACAAAAGGGAAGTCACTGTAGAAAGGATGATACCAGCTACACCTTTTCTTTCTCACTAGAAGTTGCAGCTTCAAAAAGCCTACAACTTCACAGATATCAATCAGCTACATCACAAAACATTAATCAGATCTCTTTCATGCTCAAGTGCATATTTATATGCACCAAAATAATTCCATTTTGGAGCATCGTATTTACCACTGCACAATGCAAAAAAATATAGTGAGAAAAGCAATAGTGTCCAATGTCACAATAAACAATTCACATGGCATTAGAAACTTGTTTGTTTGTGCTTGTCAGATTTAAACCCTCCTTCAAATTATTGCTCTAGAAAGTACATAGATGAAATTTCAACTAAATTGACTTGAGAGGAATTAGGGAAAGTTTCTTGATACAATCTTCTGACAGTCTATGGAGCAACTGTTAACAATGCCCACTATTTCCCATAGATCCCAACATCTCTGATCTTTGCTGTTGCCAGCAAAGCATGACAACAGTGAGAATGGATAAGTATGTTCAAATGTCAACATTATTTTGCATAGTACGTGTTCGAATGTATACACACACATCATTGTGTATATATATTACTACAGAATATTTCTGATGCCAAAGAGCAGGAAGAAGGAACTGTAGGCTTAACCTGCATTAATCTGCAACCATCCTGCAGTCTACAGGTATTTGCAGCAGGTTCTAAAAAAAGCTTCCCTTCTCTACATTTTTAAACAACATTTAGAGGGGTTTGTTCTGTTTTTAATTATTCTGCCAAGCAAAGGTTGACTGAATCGAACTATTCTTTTTCTGTGTTAAAGAAAAATGTTACTTATTTGAGAGCAATCTGCAGACACAGAATACTTTTAGACTATCTACTCTCCAATTGCCACTGAAATGGTTCCATAAGAGACACAGTCACATTACAGTATCTCATACAATCACAGTCCCTTTTGTTTTACAGAATGTTAATATAAAGAATATGGTGAATGCCATGAACTAATAATCAGGAAGTAGACAGGAAATCAAGCTGCAAGAACTTTGGTCAGGCAGTAATGCCTTTAATTGATCTTGTTTATTTATACAGTGAAAACTGTTAGGCATATGACAAACTCCAAGTTCCCTCAAGTTAACAACTGTTATAAAAATAGCCACAAAATTTAATAATTCTGGCCAAAAGTATCCTCACGAGGAGTCCCGTTGCCACTTGTCACTTCTCCAACCCTTGCAGGTAGGAAGTGTTTGTTTACGTGCCCTCAGTATTACAGGTTCCTAGATGAGGCCACAATACCACCTCAGTGCACTCAAAAATGCCATTGCATATTTCCCTCCCAGGTCACAGTACTTTTATCACACCTATGGAAATCCATATTAGATACGTCTCTGTTTCATCATCACCGAATCAATACCTAACCAAGTGGGTTTAGAGCAGCAGGTTCCAGGATGATTATGTTTTAAGAATACAAATTACACCCACTCAGCACGATTTCACATCTTTGACATCTGCAAGGCTATGTCTTATCACTTCTCCTTACAGTCTACTTTCTGCTGTAAACAAAGCTAAAACAGTATTACACAGATTACCGTGCCCTAGAAAGCCTCATTACCTTTAAGAGATTAATCAAGAAAGATTAAAGTGCCAGATATTTTTTCTATACCAGATGCCTTTTCTTCCCCAAGCAGTAAACAATCAAATCGAATGATGAGCTGAAGACACAAAAGCTTCAAGCAATGTTACCACATGGTGTCCACAACAGGCACAGTAGCAGTGCCACTGCCATGGCATGAGGCTGCTTTGACACATTCCAGAAATCTTCAGCAGATGTTGCTCAAATTCTATTAAATATTTAACACATATAACCTATAAGCAACACAGAAAATACCAACCAAATAAGCAGAACTTCTGACTTCCTCTCTGCAAATAAGTTAGCTCCTTGCCTAGCATTTCTTCTGTCAGAAGTCAACCACAACTCAACCTCAGCTCCTACAGTTGCCTGTACTGAAGGTATGTGGTCTCACAGCAAAAACTTTGCAAGTGTTCTAACAGCCCTCAAAAAAGTACATTTGCCAACAAGATTTAGCAGGAGTTAAACTGAATCTTAATGAAGTGCTTATGTAGAAGTACACAGGTCCACAATCATCTTGAAGACTAGTTACCCATTACAGTCATAAAAGGATGCTCAACTCAGCTAAATTATACAAAATTTAAAGCATATGTGAGTTTCTCTGGAAAAGTTTTTAAGTCAATACCTTCAATGAGGACTACGGAAAAATCTGCAATCACAACTACACTGAAATCTTACCTCAAAAGTCAGAGAAATACTTAAACTTATCTCCAGAGAAGAAATTGTAAAAAATCTTTATATTGCTATTGCAACTTTCCATAAACTACAGAACTGGTTATTCCTAAGAACACCTGAGTTCACTTTACTTTTTATGCATTAATATCTCAAGCTAAGTCAGCAGTGAAAATTTATTTGAAAAAACCAGTAGCATATTTTTCTACCACAACATATCCACTGCTTTCTGCTGGAGTGGACAGTTTAACCCATGTCATAACCACCCATGTCAGCTTATTCTCAGTGATAGGCTGAAGTAGCACACAATGGGCCTACTTACTTTCCCTTTAAGTTCTGCATCTTTATCAAAGAATGTTCTCCTCATCAGTGCAAAATGTTACAAGAATAATCCCACATGGAATAATTTCTGGAAAGTATGATGCCAAATACCTGACTCAGTTCTTCCTGTTACTAAGCTAAGGTATTGCTGTATTGCTGCTTTGACACACCTAACTGAGTCCAACACTGCAAATGCGTGAAAAGACACAGTTACAAATTAGTATTTTATTTTTAGGATAAGGAAAGAGGATTTTCTTCTTGTCCTAGCTCCATGCACACACAAGTGCAACTGATACAGAACAGTTAGTGGATCTCAGCTCTCTTTGTCCTATTTTCCTTATTTCTGTGCAAATACTGCAACTCAAGTATCAAGTTTTACAGCAGTTATTTATTGTTACAGAATGACTAAAATGTGATTTAAAATACTGTGACTAGAAACTCAATTTCCAGCATCAAAATAGGGAATAATTTTGGAACAAGAGTTTCAACCAAACTTTGCCTTAGTATAAAGCTTTTTCTAAAGAGAAAAGTAAACACTCCTGGCATAACAATGGTCACTGAATTTCAGAACAAAAAAAAAAAAAACCACAAAACCACAACCAAAACCAAAGTATGAGTGAGGTGTTTCTAAGCAAGTGGTGCAGCAGCCAGGGAGAACAGCTCTCTCCTTACAGATTATTGTAACATAGAATATTTGCTCTCTGTTAAATCATCATACCAGTATCATCTGAAAAGCATCTTTATTATTCACCACTTAATGGAATGAAGTAAGAAAAAAATTAGAGAATAACTCTGGAAGAATAGTATTATTTCAGCTACAGACTGCAATTTCTCATTCATGATTACGGTTGCACTGTAGACACGAAGCACTTTTATCTGTGTGTCTCTAACAAAACAGTGCTTTCCTTCATGTTAGCAAATAACAGCAACTAAAAAGTTGCTTTAAGAAGGCATATTGCTTCTTGCATTTATACAGTCCAGCACAGCCTTCAGCAGCACATAATTTACATTTCCCTTTTGAAAAATCTGCTGCCAAAAGCTGCAGTAGTAGCAAGTGATCTTCATTACCTGATTCTAACATAAATGAAAGCAAGGCTAGGTTTAAGTTATGATCCAACACTAGTTTAAAAGACCATGAAAAAGAAATCTAAATGTCTCAAGCTCTTTCCAGGATCACAGGGATTACATCTTACATTAAAAAACCCAGTACTCTAAACAAATACGAAAATACAGACAGGCAGCCATAATTCTTTCTTAAAAGTCATAGAAATAAGGAATATACTGTGATCCCTACTAAACACGTTTGGACAACAGAGGCATACTGCCCATTTTCGTGCATGCCCACAGCACCTCACCACTTCAGCCACTGGATAGTGCTGGTTTTGGTTTAGGCTTCAGTCAGAAATCCCTGAGTATTCGGTAGTGTGTCTTTGGGGCAATTTTAAGATGAGCAAGACAAGGTATAGATGTTTTTAAAGATTCACAGATGTGCTACGCAGAACTATAAAGCTACTCGGTTGCAAGTAGTTTTATATTTGAAAAAGTAAAGTACAAAATGCTATATCAGATTGCTATTCCTCCCTTTTACATCTTACTGAAAGCCATGAGCAAACTGCTATCAATTTTTGTTTACAGGTATATTTTTAATGTTAAACATCAAAGTCACATACTCATAATTAGTCATCCTGTGATCTATTTTAACAAAATCCTTATATTTAATTAACAGGAAGAGACATTAGGAAAAAATAGATAATAGACTATTAATAGGGAAAGAAGCCACCTTGAATTAATAATTTAGAAGTTCTTTACTAGATAAAAAAGTTTCAGAGTCTGCTCTTTAAAACAGATCAACATCCTATGTCCCCTCAAATTGCTGTTACACACTAGTTATAGTTAAACAAGTATTTTATCTAACACAAATCAAAATGACTCGCCCCGAAACACAACGATGACATTAATTACATAGAAGCTAGGAAGAGAAGGGAGGATAGCTCGCTCAGAGATGACAGAAAGGAGGAGGGTTTGTTTCTAGTCACTGATTTTCCTCCGCACCCTCCTCCAGAGGAATCAAATCTGCAGTCTGGGATAAGCCCTGCTTCCTCTGCCTCCGAGTTTTCACCTCCCATCTACCATTACAGGCAACTCCCAAGTATTATTAAAGCAGCCTTCACTGTTCCAGATCCAGCCAACACAGAAGGTGCAAGTCCTCCAGGAAGCTGAGGAAAGCAGCTATAAAAAAACAGAAGCGGCTTAATTACTGTTCAACAGCCAGCCAATAAGGGCAGAAATGAAACAGCTGAAGTAACCAAACAAAGCTTATCAAGGAATGTTTTTAGAAACTGTTTCATGAGGACTGTTTCTGTTACTACCCTTCCTTGGGCAATTCTGCAACACAAACAAAAGCGTGGCTGGCTACTGACTCAGGTTAGAAGGGCGTTAAATTTGTAAAAAGTTAGCTTGCAAAAAAAAACACACCCAAAGCATACAAACCCAAGTTGAAGTAACTGTCTCAACAGTTTTACAGAATTAAATAATGATTTTGAGAACACTGACCTTGTCCTATAACCACCACTATAAAAGCAAAATCACACATTATCAATACTTCATTAAGATTTTGTGAAACAGGACACAAATACTGTCACTGCTACCCAACCTAATAATTTTGGGGCATTTTTCCCTAAGTCAGACAGAGCATGTACTGGACCCAGGACCACGGGGGAATTTTTTGCTGTGACTGTTACCAGTGCAGAAATCAATAAAGTAAAGCTGGCAACAGTAAAGAGTAACCCTGAGCAGAAAGCCCCACGTGATCCCTCAGGACCACACCATCACACTGTTCTGTTCCACCTTGGCACAATTTACATTTCAGGTAATTTTAAAGCACACTTAAACAGTATTTTAAAAGTATAAGCTTTTGTTTATACTAGGACTAATGAAACAAAATGTGGAAATTTTTTTTTTTAAGTCAGAAAACATCAAGGTTTCTAAACTAAACTATAGATTTCAAACAGATTATGCAGTGTCACAATGAATGGGCATTCACTGATGGAATGAGATCATTTGTTCTAGTTAAATTTTCTATTTTCCAGGATTGGTTCCTTACTCTGAGTTTACCTGTACAATCTCAGGATGAAGAGATACATTCCAAGATAATAACTTGCCAGATGAAATATGCCCAAATTACCTCATTTCAAAAGCATGCTATTGTTTTTGTTGCTCCAGACTCAAGGAATCCCATATTTTATTGACAAATTCATCTGAATATTAACAGACTAAATCACTAGTATCTCCTAACTCATACCAAAAAAAGGTATTTTATTAGATCACCTCCTGCAATTTCAGATAGTTCGCAAAAAAGTTACTGGCAGTCTCAAAAAAACAGAAAAACCCCACAGATTTGAAGATAGATAACGGGCATTTTAATTACTTTCAGCAATGTAGAACCAGCACTATCTCAAGAAAAATATTTACACGAAAACAAAAAAGTTAACGAAAAAAAAGCATTAGGACTAATGTGTATTTATAAAACAACAACCAAACGAGGCACTAAACTACTGTACTTTATTTTTATATTCCAGTTCCACTTCGTAGCTAAATATGACCCAACGAACAAAAAGCAGAGGATTATCTTTTCTCCTTTAACGTCCAGATTGTTTTATAACAGGCCTCGTACCTTGCAAGGAGACTTCAGTTAAAACACATTTACAACCATGAAGCGAGGCAAATATCTGTTTATTCTGATTTAACAACAACAACAAGAAGTTGTTAGCTGACGGCTGATGCACAAATCGCAAGCATCAATGCGCTGGGGCCTGCACTGTTGTGCTGCATTTCTTCCCCAAAACTCTCCGCAGACCATTAGCCGGCGGCAGCTCCCACGCGTGCATTTGGAGCGGGATTTAGCGGTCACACATCCCCGGACAGCCCGGCCGGGGGACTCACCGCCTCCACCCCGCACCTCGTCCCTCGGCCTCTCGCCGGAGCCTTTGTCAAAGGTCTCCCGACCCGCCCCCCGGCCGCGTCCCGGCAGCCCCACGGCCCTCCTTCCCCGCCGCGCCTCGCCCGGCCGTGCCCACATCGCGGCCAGCCCACCCCGCCCGCAGCTCTGCCTGCCCTCCTCCCCTTCCCCCACAGACCCGAAAATCCGCCACCCTTCCCAGGGCGTCCCCGCCCGGGGGCCCTCCCGCCTCTCACCGCGCCCATCCCCGCGGCGTCTGACCCCGCCGACCCCCGACATCCCCTCCCTCCCTCCCTCCCTCGCTGGCGGCGCCTCCCGCCGCTCCAGGCCGGGCCGGCCCCTCACCGCAATGACGACGGTATCCTCGCCCTGGAACTTGGCGATGTACTTGTCGCCACGGGCCACTTCGGACTCGTTGAGGGGCCTGAAGCGACACATCACTTTGATGTTACACTCCGCCGGGTCCGCCATCTTAGGCCACCGCCGCCTCCGGGGCGCTCAGCTCCGCCGCCGCCCGCTGCCTGCAGCCGCACCGCCCGCGCCGGGGGGGTCTCGCAAGCCGCCGTGGCCGGGAAGCCCGCGCCCGCCCCGGCAGGAGGGAAAAGGGAAGGGCTCCTTCCTGGCCGCCGCCGCCGCCTCCCGCGCTCACTTCCTCCCCAACATGGCCCCGGCCATGGCGGTGCGGCCGCGGCTCCCGCCCCGCCCCGCCGGGGGGACGGCGCGGTGACGTCACCCTCCGCAGCGCCCGCCCCGCCCTGTGCGCAGGCGCGGCGCAGCCCCGGGC
>JAYRBT010000082.1:13716719-13749607 GCA_036023395.1 Myiotriccus ornatus | reverse complement strand
CTGCCCGCGGGGCCGCCGGGGGCGGGCGGCAGGGGCGGGGCTCCCTCAGGCGGGCGGGGCTGCGGCGGCGGCGCCCGGGGCCGCCTTCGGTGTCCGGCTGCGCTTGGGAGCGTGGAACCGTGGGATTGAGCGCCAGAGAATCACCGAATTGTGGAATCATCGAGCTTGGAAGAGACCTTTGAGATCGTCCAGTCCAGCCGTCCACCCAGCGCTACCACTAACCACTGGACCACATCACTCGGCGCCAGATCCAGACGCCGCTTAAACCCCTCCAGGGATGGTGATTTCACCACTTCCCTGGGCAGCCTGGCACCGCCTCGGTTCCCTCAGCATAGAGCAGCCGCACAGAATTACTGAATCACAGAATCAGTTAGGTTGGAAAAGACCTCTACTGAGTCCAAGCTCTGACTGACCACACTACCATGTCACCTATGTCACCATGACATGGCACTAAGGGCCACATCCAGTCTTTGCTAGAAACCTCCAGGGACGGTGACTCCACCACCTCCCTTGGCAGTCTGGTCCAATGCCTAATCACACTTTCTGTGAAGAATTTCTTCCTAATGTCCAACCTAAACCTCCCCTGGTGCAGCTTGAGACTACATCCTCTTGTACTATCTCTAGTTGACTGGGAGAAGAGACTGCCCCCCACCTGGCTACTGCCTCCTTTCAGGTAGTTGTAAAGAGCGATAAGGTCTCCTCTGAGCCTCCTTTTCTCCGGGTTGAACCACCCCAGCTTCCGCAGGCTGCAGTTATCAGGCTGCAGGGAGGGATGAGACCTCTCCCAGGCACAAGGCATCGGTGGGCTCCTGCCTCAGCCCCGCTGACAGCTGGTGTTGGAGAGGTGTTGCGACATGGCCCTGCCACCGGCAGAACTCCGAGCACGGCAGTGTGGGGAGCCAAGCTCTGTATGTGCGACAGAAAACTGAGAGGCTGGGTGTGAAGTAAAGGCTTCAAGTTGGCAGTTGAGATAGAAACCTATGGTATTTGGAGATTTTTTTTTTTGTTTTCATTTCTTTTCCTGGCTCAGAAAGGGAAAAAAATCCACATCCGTGAGGTGTTCAGCGATGTCAGGGAGCTGCCAGTGTTTGCTGAAGTTCCTGTGATCCTCGTTGCCTGTGTGTCTCTTGGAGCTGGAATCCAGCTAGTGGGACCAGAGCACACGGCAGCCCACGGCTCTTGGTGTCATCCCCAGGGATGGAGTCTCTCACAATCTCTTCGACCCAATTTACAAAAAAAAAAATAAAAATAGTCTGCACAGTAATTTTTTTTAAGCTTAGTTTATTACAAGTTTTACTAATTTATTACAGGAGATCTAATTTTAATCAGTCAAAACTTACTGACTGTGTCTAGACAAAGATCATCAGGTGCACCATTCTGATGGAGATTTCCAACAGTCTCATGACTTTACAACTGTGCCTCTTACATCCAGGCATGAACTTTCAGATTGGAGCAAAGTACAGACTCGCAACTTGGCTAAGTTCAGTCAGTTTCCTAACAGAAATCATGACTTGTACTGGAAATTTTTCAAATAACCTTGAAGTTAATTTAAAAAAAAAAAAAAAGAAAAAAATTAAGGAGCCTTTATTTTAAATTAGTAAATTTTAGTAGGGCAGAATGACTCAGAATAGCTGTGTCCTTCCCTTAAAACTGTTCTTTTTTCATTAAAAAAAGAGGAGAAATATTATGAATTGTAACAGGGACCATCTGTAATCAGGCATCCCCCATTTTCAAGACTTTTCAGTTCAGGGATTTCAGTGCTGTGTTTTCACTTAGGATAGGTGTGCAAGGCAAACACAACTTCAAAACTGCGCCACATGACAATAGAATTACCTAATAATCTAGTTTCATCTATGGGTTCTTTTCACATAGTAATATGAAAAATATTTCTATGCCTAGTTTATCTTATGAGGTAATCTAAGTCTTCTAAGTTGAGGTCATGTTGAAACAAGTTTATTTTTCTGCTGTGATTAAAAATGCTGCAGGACTGTGCTGTCTTATGCAGGGCAGCAACAATTACACATCTCTACGTACCAGCAAACATGGAAATAGTTGTCTGGAAAAGCTAAGATATAGGCTCAGGCTGTAGAAGGTGCAGTGCTGCTCCACATCATCTAGCATATGAGGTATATATAGATATCTCTCTACAGTTCTGTTTGTCTGTATTTTCAATAAAATGTTTTAAACATAATTGTTATTAGCCTTTATGTGTCAGAAAGCCTCTTTCTGTTGATTGCTATTTTAACATCTTGTTTAAGGAAGAAACCTCATAATGACATGATTCTCAAGAAAACAGGTGCTTGGGCTTGCTGACCTTTTCAGTTTTACATAGCAGACACAAAGACAACACAGACACGTAGGAAATTACTCATTGTGGCCATGTTGAAACAGAAAATGGCAGCATGGGAACTCTGTAGAAAGGACTGCCCACTGTGAAGCTGTTGGGTCTGTGCAAGCTCGTAGGAGAACTGGCTGGTGTGAAGGTGTCCTATACTGGCTGTGAGAGCCTTTGCTAAATGAGATCTGCTGAACTGCATCCTCCCAGATCCCTTTCAGGGACTCTGTCATGAAGTTTCTCTTCTCTGATCTGCTGTTCAAAATAGCAACCGTTCCTTGACATGACCTACTTAAGGTCTGACACAACGAAGCAGTGTGCTCAAAGAGGGCAGTGTGTTATCTCTGCTGGCGCCAAGATGTGTCAAAACAGCAGTTCTTGAGGACTTGTGTTTAAAGATGCAGTCTCATGACCAGGGCAGAGACCAAACATCCTGGTGAATTTCCCATTTTGTCACAATTACAGAATGTTCTTTCTTTGGGAATGTATTTGCTGTCTTCAGTGTTGTTATGTAATGTCTGTAACATACATTTTTTGACACTTAGGATAAAAGACTCTGTTTAAAAGTAATATATTGTAATGAGAAAAAATGGTGTATCAGTTATCATAAAAAGTGAATCCTTCTGTTTGATGTTTAAGCTTAGTATGCTCATGCAAATCAAATACATTTTCTTTCTCTGACAAATAAGTTTAGTAAAGTTTCTCAGTAAAGACCCATGTATTTTTTTATAGTAGTTTATGTAAGGAATTTTTGTTTGTTAGTTCACTAACCATGTTTCTGTCCCTTTATGATCTGTGCAATAAACCTCTACAAATTCTTTTATGATTTACAGCCCCTTTAGATCTTCAGTCTTTCTCAGCAATAAAAGCATGTTAAGCAAAGGGAATTGGCAAACCTGAGCCTATATCTGGATAATGATGTAATTAACCATCAAAATTGCTCCAGCAGAGCAAAAGTGATCTTGATTTGGTCATAAAAGAACGTTACATATTTGAATAAATCTTTAAACCAGGTGTTTGTGGAGAAGCAAATTAAAGCTGCTTCCTCCTGCCCTTTAAAGAATTAAATTCTGAGACTCATCAGTTGACAGCACTTGTTGACATTCAGTGTGCCTGAGGCAAACACAAGTGCTCTTCTCATTTTAATTTGCAATGTGCTGGGAAAATATAGCGCACGGCTTCTGAGAATTTAAGGTGCATTCCAGGTCAATTTTATTCCAAATTTGCAAGTCAATTTGTAGGACAAAACAGTGATTAATCTGTCATATATAGTGTACCTCAAACAAAGTTCTTTATTGCTTGTAACACACTCTTAAATAAAGGCTATTAAGATGACTTACGAAGTCTAGAAACATTGCTTGACACTGTAAAAGTGTAATTAAAATTAACAAAATTGTTTGGTTCAAACAGCTTATATAAATATGTTTTAAATAATATAAATATATTTTAAGTCTCTTTACCAACAGACTGTGTCTAGTCAACTCAGCTTGAGGAACTCAGTAACTGATTGAAGGTTGGTAGATGGATCTCAGTGGCCTAAGATACTGTTGGAGTCCAACTAGATTATTTGAAGCTCTCATCCAGTTACAAAATTCAACAGTTTCTTTTCACTGCAGCAAACAATATGTTGTCAAATATATCTCCTGTCTCAATCAAGTTTAGGATTTTATATGAACTAGATGGATGAAATGTATGTTAAGGATATTTCTGCTTCTGTTTCTGATACATATTAACTTCTTGGCAAAAATAGAAGTAATTCTAAAGATCAGTTTTATTTTGCTTTTTAACTGGAAATGCATAAAACCTGAAGACCCTCTAGTTTGTTCCCAATCACCAAGATCATATTTAATTATTTCTGATAGCGATAGACTAATTAAAAGCAAAAGCAAGCTCTGGGAATAATGTCACATTTTAGATGTTTATTTCAGGTAATTTGTGCAAATTCATGCAAAAAAGTCTCTCTGCTCACTACCTAAAGCATTGATTCCATTTCTCTTTGAAGAAGGAACACACTTTTGGACCTTCTTTATATTTTTAACCATTAAAATTATCCAGCATAGGTTGTCTGAAACATCCCATCGTAAATCTCTATTCTCAATTGCTTTTCATCATTTGTAACCCTTATTAAACTTGCCACTGGATTGTACCTTAATTTCTATTTCTGGATGATAGATTTTTATCAGACTTTCCTTTTGCAGTCAATCTATTTGGTGTGGGAGCCAGAGCTGAAGGCAAGGAGTATGACTGCCTTGAATTCAAGAAGAAGATGCTTTATTCACAGAAGAAAACAAGAAAAGTAGTCAGGAAAGAAATGGCAAAGTGGAAGAGACAACTTTGGGAATCTCATAGAACCAGGCAGAAAAGGCTGTGATTTCTGCAGGAGCTCTTTCAGAATCAAGACTCGGAACTAAGAACCCTCACTTCTTAATGTCAGAAAACAGATGTGGAACAAGCAAGTGAGGGACACCGCTCTATAGCCAATGCTTTAGTCCAGTTCAACAGAGCTACCATCTTGCCTTTCTTCTTGTTTATTAATTCTTGCAGCTAACCAGCCAAGACTGTCAAGCTGTTATCAACCAGTGAAAATTAAAGTCAGAATCAGTATAAGATGGGGTTTGCCTCCCACTGATACTGTTCTGAAAAATTATACTTGGCTAGACCTTTTTGTCCAGTTCATGCATCAAAAATCGTTGGGGGTTATGACTGTTGAAGTAAATTGTGTTTTTCACAGTCCCTACACACACACACACAAACAGACAGACACACACAGACGAAGTGATTGTAAAATTCATATTTATTTTGTAGGTGTCATTCTGTTTAGAAAGATGACCATACACAGCTTTTTTCTCAACAAATTTGACATATGCTTATACTCAAATTCATGTCTGCAGTCTATTGGTAAAATTATATTTTATTTCTCTCTACTTTATAAGCTCTGCAGAAATAATGCTGGAGGAGAGGAATCCAGCCCTTTTATCCACAGTTCTTTTATCCACAGAACTTTCTCAATTCTGATATTTATTGTTGGTGACAGTACATGAGATAGGCAGAACAGAGCTGACTTTCAGAGTTCAGTCTGAAACTGCTAGGCTGAAAGTACCTTTTTTTTTTTTTGTATGCTGAAGAAATTTGTCTGGCAATGGTAAGTGCGTCATTCACGATGGGTGAGAGGGTGGGACAACTGTGCTTCAAAATTTTTTATGTGTGAGGTTCCTGCTCATCTCAGACAGATTCACCATCCTGACTTCTAATCTTCCCATAAATGGACAAGTGCTGCCCTAGGTGAAGGGAGTGAGGGGACATGGGGGGACCGTGTTCATGCACAAGCATTTTTCATAGTGCGCTTCACATAATTTTCTGCATCTCCTCGGTCACATTTTCACCAAGCTTATTTACCGTGCTTGTCACAGGATGTAGAGAGGTTTCACCAGATTTTCAAGCTGTTTAATAAAAGTCTTCCTCCTATTTTTTTTCTTCTTTCTAATCTGGGTGTTTGCCAGGTCTTACGACATGGAGTTAGTATGTGGGAAAGCTGGAGTTCTTAGTGGTTGTTCAGAAGCTTTAGTGCTAAAGTGATGATTTAGCACACTAGGAGTGGCTGAGTAAAGAAAAGAAAATCAGGTGAGAGATGAGACAGGTACTAATCACTTTTTGGCACCATCTAAAGAGCTTGTGTCATCCTAAGTAAACTTCCATCTCATCCATATTTCATGCATGAAGGTGGTCACTTTTCAGCTCTTATATAGCTCTACCCTGTCTATCCAGTCCTGTAATGGTTTTTCCTGATACATTTATTGCTTTCCCAATGTCCAGCAGGCATCTCAAGCAGTTCAAGAAAAGTATAGCTGCTAAGAAAACCTTTCTTGCTCCATAATATTTAATTCTTCCTTAAATGCCTTCGCAGCTTTAAAGATCATTGGTTTTGCATTCCGTGATTTGTATGACTTTGCCTCTCTTTGTTATCTGCCCTCGCCTCTGTCCATGATGCCCTATGCTCTTTTCTTCGGTAGGGATGACGGGATATAGTTTTTCTCTTTGTCCCAGAGTTGCCAGAATGCTTTCTATTGCATCACCCCAGTTATCAAACTGTCTGGAAGAACTCCTTCTGTCATGGTGCCTACCAAAATGGGGAATAACATGGGCAAAGACAAAAGAAAGTGAGAACAATTTATGAAACCCCGTTTATTTCTTATATTTAGAAGACATGGATTAATCTTAAAAGGCATTAATGCTTTTGACTGTGGTACTCTGTGTTTGTCTTCTTCACTTAGATATCAACAACCTTGTTGTTTTCTTAATGGTTTGTAGAAAATTATTGAACATTACCAGAAATGCAGAGAAAAAAATAGAATAGTGGAACTGAAATTGCCTTGGTGATTCCCACGCGTCTTGAATTATTTTATTCTGATCTGTCCATATTCATCTCTTTCAGAAACAATAGTATCATCATTCCTGGCAAAGAATGCTTCCTTCCTTGGTTACAGCTGTGAAGACAGGGTTTGTAGTTGGGTGGAAAAATAAGAAAATGGATTCTTCAGTAGGTATAGTCTCATTTTTGGAGCTCCCCAGAAGCATTAGACTTGTCACCAGCTGAAAGGGGAGGATATATAATAAATTTTTCATTAGGATTTATGTCCTTTGAAATGGGAAACAGTGCCCCTTGCAGTACTTGGAACTTACATAGTGTAATATCAGTAAAATCAGAATTTTCTATGTGCCCTTTGTGCTGGCCAAGCATTTAAGAGGCAGCACACAGGGGTGATAGATCACTCCTTTCCTCTGAGTGTGGTTCAATGATACGGGATTAAAGGTTTTTTTTAAAGTATGTGAGGCTGAGGATATAAAAGGAGGGTTGGGAGCTGAGAGCAAGGAAGCTGAAGCACTTGGTTCATTGGTCAGATGAGCCTGTAAAAGGTTATTAAAGACATTGCAGATTTGAAGCCCTGTGTGTCCTTTAGTCCCTCTTACCTCATCCACCAGACCTCTACTCAGTCATGGCTCTGCAGAATAGTTAGTCTGCATGGACCTCATAGTCAGTGAAATACTTCTGGAATAAACTGTAAAATAATTTTACAGATAGATTTGAAAGTTCTTCAGAATATTTTCTGAAGTGAAAATGTATCTGAAATTAATTTAGTTAATGTCAGATTTCTAGTATGAGACATCAACAGTCCTTGTATGCTGTAGGCCCAGTTTACATTGCTCTCAACACTGGTCAGAATTAGCACCCTTTTAACAGATATAATTCCCCAAATTCATTTAAAAATGGGAGAGGAAAAAATATTTCTTTAATGCCATCACTATTTCTGAAAATTTTCCCTCTCTAGCATCAGCATCTCAAAGGTCTCAGTGGCATAGGTGGGCACCAGTCCTAGTTTGCCTTGAAAAAAGTCTGCATGTATGTATTTTGCATTTAATCTAGGACTTGCAAATTTAATTGTAGTAGTGTTTAATGCATGAATTAACTATCTGGAGCAACTGTCCTTCCTGTGTAAGGATTACAGATTACACTGATTACAGATACATCAGCCGTGCTTCCACTGCTGGAAGGCACAGCCTGGTCTACAGAAAGCAGCACTGCTCACTGTTACTTTAGATGTGTAGTATTTAGCAGAACAATGTAAGGGTTAACACAAAAGTTCATGCTGTTTTAATAGAAAAATGCGTTACATTCCTGTTGTATTCCCCACGGCTAGATTTCCCTGGGAAAAGGTAGACAACAATGGTACATTGTTATAAGAAACTTAAAGTGTTTTAAGATGGAGGTTGATAAGTTTATGGATGGGGATCCCAAAACAAGATAAGAATGATTCTGAAGTTAGAATTAAATCTTGAGATAGCTGTTCTTTTTTATCCAATTTATTGGTAGTGCTGGTTCCCAAACGCATGTTAGAGAGCAGATTCTGTGTGTTTGCAATGCTTTAGCCTCGCACTACAGGACTTCTGTTTCTTATCTCTAGGAGTCAGGGAGAAGGTGGTGGGCTCAGGGCTCAGTGAGAGACAATGCTGTTGCTGCTGATGTTAGAAGCTCCTGCAACATCTTCGGATCTGTTGGTCAATTTACTTCCAATTCTTGCTGCTGTAAAAGGATGTTGGGAAATGACCACTCATACTTTCTTGTTATGGTACCCCAGAGGTACATCTTTAGCCCTTTTCCTTTGTGCCTCAGGTCTGAGGGCAGTCAGGAGCGGTGTGTAGGCTGAGGTACAGGGCTGTCCATGGTGGAGTTGCACGGCTCTTTTGAAACAAATATCTGCTGCAGTGGTTCTTGGATTGCCTGGGACATAGTTCAGTGACCTAAGTAGTCTTTTCCAGTCCTCTGTTTCTGTTTCTAGACTGTGCTAAGACCCGAACCCAGACAATGAGAAGCAGTGCTTGTAAGCTTGTAAAGCTGCTGTTTGTGCCTCTCACCTGCTTAGGGCTCTTCTTTCTTGGCCAAATTAAAAGTTTCTGAAGAAATCCCTAGGGAGCATTTTGTGAGTGTTGAATATGTCACAAGAGCTGTTTTTTGCTCTGAGTACAAAGTGCATTTTTCATTTTTCCTCACGTAGATGTGGGAAGTGACACAGCTCTTTCCCTGGGAGACAGGCATTCCCTTTCTTTCTTGTACTTCCCACCTGAACAGCATGACTTGGTCTTTAAAAACGACAAGTACAAGCATGCTGGTCAAACCATGTCAGAATTAACTAAGTTGGTATAAATCTTTATTAAGATTATTGAAGGTTTTATGAGATATACAAGATTGTAGAGCAAATCCTTTCAGAAAATCTCGTATATATTAATGAAAATACAGCAGAGTGCTCCCACCAGTGTGTTCTGCTGTGTAGAATTCTTTTACTTTAAACAGCATTTCTGCTCTGAGAAAAAAATCTACAAACATGACAAATTTTTACTTAGCAAATCCATTTCTTTGTCTGTAAGGATTTTATCTGCACACACAAGTGACAAAAGTAATTTTGCTTTGTTTTTTATTCTAGCTAGACAGGGTAATTATGTATTAGGTAATAAGCTGAATTCTGTTCCTTTTTATACATGGTCAACAGAATTTATTGCATTGCTAGCAAGGATATTTATATAACTTAATGAGAACACTGAAAAAGGAGCAAAGGTTTGGTTTGCTTCAGACAGGCTTTCCACAAGATTACCAATATTCATTGCTTTGATCTCTCCTCAAGGTTCAACATTAAAAGAGGCAAATCATATAAACAAGACCTTAAAGTTGCTGTCAGCTGGTTAATTGATTATTAATTTTTTGAGATCATTTTGCTCCTGCAAAGAAAAAATCAGGAAAAATAGTAATCTTTCGTGAGATTTCCAGAAAACTGCAATAAGACATGCAGTAATATGCAATATATTGATAACATCAATGCATCAGTCTCAGAACATAATTTCTAATTGCGTAAGTGTTTCAGATGTGCTGCACACACACAGAGTATAAAAGTACACTTTTTAGAGCAGTTTTTCCAAAGCAGAGGCTGTGTTTGGCACTCTTTTGAAGGAAAGTGTTCCAATGACGTAGAATCAGATTGGTTCTCTGGATCTTGCAAACATCAAATAGAATCCATTAAAATATTATTGATTCAAACCTTGTGCTGAAGCCCTGTCTGTGAGAACTCTGTCATTAGCTCTCTGAAAGGGCTGATTAGAGTCTGACATGAGTTATGAGCATATAGAAGCTACCAAATGGTATTAGTGTGCACAGTGAAAGGCATAGGGCATTAGCAGGGGTTGGAGCAGACGATCTCCAGAGCTCCCTTCCAGCCTCAGCTATTCCATGGTTCTGTGATAACTGCACTTCTGGTGCCCATGTACTTACATCCCCTCTTCCCTACCCCATGACTTCTCAGTTGCTTTGCCTGCCCCATTATTGCATTTTCTCTGTTAAAAAAGAAAACAAACAAACAAACAACACAAAAAAAACCCCAGCAAAAACAAACAACTGAAACTAGGTTTTTAAGTGTGTTAAACAAACCTTTTACTTTTATGTCAAAGAGACAAATTTGGCAAGTGCCTGTGGTATGTTTGAAAGAAAAATAAGGAACAATCAGCTTCAGAATGTCATCCTTTACAGACTGACTAACCAGCCTGCAGTGATGGACTGACTAGTCTGTGCTTTCCCCACCAGGTGGGAACAGAAATATCAATATCAATGAACATATGTTAAACTGAGTGGAAATAAACCCTAAGGACAGAATTGTGTAGTGAAGTTATCTACCCCCACAGCATTACAACAATTGATCTATTGGTGTGTTATAAGTATTAAATTGACACTTTGCATTGATCGAAATCAGACATCCCACTGACAGACCACAGCATGCACTTTTCCTTTTAATTTATATATTGCTTTATGTGGTTATCAAAGTGATCATGGTTTTTTTTAGGAAGGGATAATAAAGACAATTGCATGAAAAATAAGCTACCATATGTTATGTTAGAGGATATTTTTGGTATTTTGTCTTTACCTCTAAACACACAGCTCATTTTCATAAGCTCCAGCATATGAAATGGTCCTTATTTTAGTTTAAAGTATTTCAATAATTTAGAATCAAATCATAAAACTCTCAGCATGTGCAATCACAATCAAATTTAAATAGAAGAGCAGTATCAATATTTTGAGCATTTCTGCAGTCTTTTCAGGTTCATTTTTCCCAGGAAGAGAATGCTTCCAGTGTTGACTTATAGGAGAAAATAATGAATTCCACATCATTCAAGATGCAGGGTTTGAAAATAGGAAATTGTTTAGTATTCTAATTTCAGACTCCTGAAGCAAGTGCTCACAGTCTGATTCATCTGTATACAACAGTACTCATTCAAACCATCCCTATGAATTTTTTGTCCAGCTTTAACCCTGCAGCAATGCTTGTCATTTCCTAAAAAAATCGAAGAAAGTTGATGAATAATACTATGGAAGTTTTATATCCTGAAATCAAAATATAAAAGAATTATTTTGATTGAATGGATTTCCTTTGGATTTTTTCTGCTTCACCATATGGTGTTTTTAGATGAGTCAAATCGATGATTGAAGAGCAAGTATCATCTCTTAACATTACATGCATAATATGATTTGCTGCCAAAATTCAAACTCTGTGACTGCATTACTGCATACTGTTAATGGAGCTTCATGTCTCAGAGATAATCAATCAGGTGACAGATGATTTGAATTACAACTATGCAAATGAATGCAATGCATGCATATCATAAATGCTTTGTTATTCCTGAGTTTGCCACAAGAAAATATCCTTTCTGACAGAATTAATTATCTTGACTGAAGAACAAATCTATCACTGACAAAACTTGAAACTTTTGCCCTAGCAAGCTATATAATTTCAAATCACAAACCTTTTGTCTGTACAACTGACTGTACTGTATTGTTTTGGCAATATGCTGATTGCCAGGCAGTGTGCCGTAAGCAATTCTGCAAAAATAGCCATGAGTCACTGAAGGAAACTTTTCCTTTCAGTTTGGAAAGCATAAACTGTTAAGTTTTCTTTTCTTAGGGCGTGTATTTCAGCTTCTCAGTGTGAAATTGTCATCATCTCTGATCTCGCAGTTCAGGTTGGGAATGTAACAGGAAGAATATGTAGACTCAGCCAAACTCATAATGATTCTGTTTGCTCTGCATCCGCTCAGCTTCGTACACACAGACCCAAGTGTTGGCATTTGCAGCTAGTGGTTATCTTGGAATGCATGTAAAGAAACCATTCAATATCAAAATGTTAATTAATAGCACAAGTCTAGCTGCAGATAATTTCTGCAGATGCATTTTACTCTTACCTTGTATATCTGTATAAAGTTTGTAAAGCACTATAGGGACCTTCAGTGTTGAGGCTGTTTGGTTATTCACCAAATCTTCATTAAAAAAGCATTCCCAGTGCCTGTACAGGGCAAGAACTGCTATTTACAGAGGTATTAATGAGCTTTTCCAGCACTTTTCTCCCTTGCATGCCATTTCTCTGCCTGGGTTACAAGTGCAGCGACAAAGTCCCAGTGGCATAACTGGCAAAGAATCAAACAGAGAGCCATACCCCTGATCTCTAGTTGAAGATGCAGATCAACTTATTTTAATCCATTTATTGAAGTCTCATACTTTTACTGATGAGGTCTTTCTTCGTTTTTATATTTATCAGTGATTTTCTGCTCAGTGAGGTAATATGGAAACCCATAAGCTTTTCAGAAACAGTTGCAAACAGTTCTGCTTTATTTGATCTGCAAACACAAGCCATTAGTCATAGAGTTGGTTGGGGTTTTTACCTTTTGTTTTACTTTGTCTTTTCTGCTTTTTACTTTAGAGAGCAAAACATTTGTATTACCTTAACAACCAATGAATCAAAATCAGATCACACACTATCTGTAAGTATTTAGTGGGCATAGCAGGTCAGCTGCATGTGAAATACACATGGTAGTTCCTTATTCTGGTTTTTATTGGAGAAGGGGCATTGAACAGCAAACAGCTTTTGTTTTTATAAGACCAAGATTAGGTTCACCATTCAGTAATTGGAACAAAAACTGGCAATTGTTTGAGGAGTTTCCTTTCACACTTAAACAGTACAAAGAAAAACCTTCCAAATTTCTAAACGCCCAGGTGCCTTGCAATGGGAGGTGTAATTTATACTTCTAACAAACAGTTCAGATCAATTCTCTCATTGTCAGGAACATATCACTGCCAGGTATTTGCTTGGTGTTCTGCAAGGAGCAAGAGGCCAGTTCCCAGCTCAGGGGTGTCCTCAGCACCCAAACTACCATCTTGTCACACATGGCATCAATCTGGGTATCAGCAAGTGAAGCCAGAACACAAGAGTGACATAAATTTCTCATCCTGCTGGTGGTCTTCTCAAGTTAGGTCTGAGACACGTTAGAAATGGGAGAAAAATGCTTCTGCTGCTGCTACTTCTCACTTCACTCAGGCAGTTGCAGCTGTAAATGCAATGAGCTCAGAAGGCCCACAGAGACTATTATTAAATTTCCCTGAAGTCTCAGTTTGGGCATAGTGAGATTGAAAAGAATGTCATTTAGCCCTGTGCCTCAGAGCACAGCACAGTTCCACCCTAAGGAACAGAGCTTTGCAATTGTCCTCTGAAAATATTGTTCCCCTCAACCACAACCCATGGAACCATTACCATCTTGGATGGGATCTTTCAGCTGAGAATTAAAATGGAACACTAGAAATTCTCATCATATTTTGTTGTTTTATTTTGTTTGGTTTGGTTTGGTTCCCCCACGTCCTATCTTCACCCAAATTAAACCCAGAGGATTCACTTACAAAGGAAAAAAGTTCTGCTGTCCTGCTTTCTGAAAACAACCCAGCACTGCTATTCTGGACTAGATAAAGTAATTTGAAGAACTAGTCAAAGTCAGAACTAATTTTTAATTGAAAGAAGAAAACAATTCCTGCTTCCTTGGTGACAGGATTACTCCTCCCTTAAAATGCTGAAATGGCTTTCAAGGAAAATGCATCTTCAGGTAGATTATGGAAGCTGTAAAGATATTTGACTTTGCTGACAGCAGAGTCACAAGAAAAAACAAATTAAAATATCTTAAGCAGCCTGTGTGGTAATTATAAACACAAACAGAGTAGGATTCTCATCCCTGTCAGTTCTCCTCTTGCCAACTGACCCATCTGGTCACCAGAAAGGTCCTCTCATGTGATTTCTGTTTGAAGTGATGAGGTGTTTTCTGACTATTGACAACGGTCTCTTTGTACACTGAGCAGACCAGGGTATACTCACAGTCAGTCAGCTGATAGAGAAATTATTTTAAAGCTTTTTTTCTGGGAAGTTGGATGAAAAGTTATTGTTAGAATTTTATAAATCAACTATTTTTTTTTCCTGTTCAACATAAAAAAAAGAAAGAAAAGAGAAATTAATCATGAAATGAGTAAGTGACATTTGAAGTTTAAATACATATACTCTAATGCCTGCAAAATTCCCTGAAGCATGGCTTAATTGAAGAAAATAAAGATAATTCTTCCAGCAGTATCATGTGCTTTTCCTCTTTCCAGAAACAGAAACTTCATTTGCTTTCTCTATTGACCCTAATCTAATTCTTCTCTGGTAGGGCACAGGGACTATGAATTCAAATGGACCAAAGAGGCCAAAGACTGTTTTGGTGTCCCTCACCTCTCACAGGGGGAGGAAATGAGTGACACTGCTGAGAAGAAAATGGTATAAGCACTCTCACTGACCTGTACAAGTATCTTTTCACAGAGTCAGAAGATATTTAGCAGTGAAGTCTGGGTAGTGCAATAATCCTGCATCCCCCATTACCAAGGGCAGAGTGCAGTCAGGAGGATGAGGGTGGGGATACATGCCAGCCCTCCCACTGGACCTGCATCTGTCCTAGGACTATTTAGCAAACAGACAAAGTTAGCTGGGAACAAATGCTGCCCTTGCCCACAGCATGTCTCTTATCCCCACCCGATGAAAGGAATCCTGCCCTTGGCACCAGACTGCCAGGAGCATGGGATCACTTCCCTCTGCTTGTTCCTCAGCCTGTTGCAGTGCCAGCCAGAGCAGAAGTCAGTCTGTGGAATACGGATTTTGGAAACTAAGCAGCAGTAATTCAGCATTTTGCCTCTACTTTCCAGCAAATAGGTCTTTCTAAAGCATGTTTTTTATTTTTAAATTTTGCCTTGGTGTCTGGTCAGCAGCAGACTTCATCTGTTCAGTATATCGAGAAGTCTTTTTCACCTCAATTAATGCTTTGAGGAAATAAGCTAGAAAACATATGAACCATTATTTTACCATCAGAGGGACATATATATATGTTAGAAACATGTGCTTTGCTAAAGCGGTCTTGGAGCAGTTTCTGCGTGCCTCTGTCCCCACTTGGATCATTGTTGCCATTCCTTCTGTGCTGGCATTCCAGAGCTGCTGATTCACAGCCTGCATCTGGTTCTGTAGTGTTCTTGCCAACTCAAAGCCTCATGGATTATTTGGACACTTAACTTGCTCAAGTCATTCTCCCTGTCACTGACTTGTTTATGTGTTATAAATACATTTCTGCAGGGACTTTCCTCACTGTATTTGATTAGCCTATTTGATTTATCAGAAATGTTTTCTTTCCATCTTTCATTCTTACTTCCTTTGGCTCAGTTTTGCCATTGAGAATAAGAAGAGAGTTGCTGATTTCAGCTCTGTGAGCTGCCACTGGTGAAAGCTAAAACTAAGCTTTCCAGATGTGTTACCGTGGACAGGCACTTGGGATTTTTGAAATTTAGCATTGAGATGTTTGTAGACTGACATACACCTCAATTGCTTAGTGTTGAATTGTATCTATGTTGATTAATTTATAATTGCTCATGAATTTGAATTCTTCAGTCACGTAGTACAACTTGGGCATCAAAGATAATATGTGAAATCAGATAGAAGCTGAATTCAGCCTAATGTGTATAAAGGGTATAAAGAGGTTGGGAACAGTAGAACAGTGACTATGCTTCATTACATGCATGTTAGGGAGGATGCCCTTCTTCAAATTCCTGCACTAAACCATGTGAAAAGTTACATGCCTTTCCATCCTATGGAGCTCATCTCCACTCCATCAAAAGTGGCCAACCTTCCATCCTGTTGAAATAAATCAAAATTTGTGAATAATTTCACTGTACGTAGGATTACTTCCAATAAAATATATCCTGTGCCTTAACCAAGGCTGTTTTAAAATCTCCAGCAATTTCAATAGGAGTTCTTAATTGAAAAAATTGCTCGGGGCCTGAGTGGCTTTTACAGATGAGGTTTCCTCCACTGTAATGTTTAATATGTGTACAGCTGTGCAGTCCTCTTTGTCGATGCGCTGTACAATTGTTATTCCCAGCTTCACTAGGCAGAAATAACTTCCAAGGATGGGATGTGAATTTAGTGTCCGTGGCCTTTCAGTCTTTTTCTGTTGAAACTTAGTTATATTGCCAGTGTGGTTGTGCTGTCGGTGGCGGTGGCAACATGCACTGGGAACAGGATGGGCAACATCTTGAGCTATGCCAGTTAGAAACTGTTTGTGTAGTGCTATCAGTGAGTGCTGGCTGTTGTTCAAAAGCCAAAAGCAGCTGTCTTTCAAGTAACCTGCCTATAAACTGACACAGAAAGCCACCATTATTGACTAATAACAGCAGTCATGTTATGCTTTGAATGGATGGAAGTGGACTGGACATGGGAAATGGGCCAGAGTGGTCATTGTCCATAGCACTGATAGGCAAAACAGTCCAGACTTCCCAACGTACCTCTGTCCCTGCAACTGGGTGTTCTCAGCTGCCCCCATTTCACAGCAAGATTTGCAACACCAGGTTTTTTCCTCCAGCCCATCATTCTTGGAGCCTGACAGTTACGTGGGAATTTTCACTGTCAGGGATTTTCTTGTGAAGAAGCACGTCTCAAGTCTTCAAAAAAACTGCTGAGTGTACACCCTGCTGGCTCAGAGCCAAAGGGCACAGTCTGTGGAGGTTTTATTTCTTTACAGCCAGTCATGATTTCTTTGATCACTTGAGTTCCACCTAAGGAAGGAAAAGTGTATGGTCAGATGCATCCTTCAAAAATGCAGGGTGTTAATTCCAAGTTAACGATAGCATGAGGCAAATTTTAGAGATCCTTGGTCTGGTTCCCATAAGCTTTGCACCTCTGAGCTGCTCTGCCTCCGCTCTCTGCTCTTCTCTCCCC
Organism: Myiotriccus ornatus; assembly: GCA_036023395.1. NCBI lineage: Eukaryota > Metazoa > Chordata > Aves > Passeriformes > Tyrannidae > Myiotriccus > Myiotriccus ornatus. Next base: position 13,732,630 of record JAYRBT010000082.1, on the reverse strand, counting down.
TGAGCACAAACCCTGAGGAGCTTGAAAGGTGTCTTGCACCTCAGCAGCAGAGTGGCCACTGCGACAGGACAAACCTCCCTGCTGAGAACCAGGCACCAAAGCTCTGTTTCCAGCGGGGGCCTGGCCGGCTAACCCAGAGTGAGCTCAGAAACCTGCACTGCATTGCAGACAGTAGCTGAGTTTCCATGCACAGCCTTTCCCTACCTGCAGGAGGGAGGGAGAGCTGAGCTCAGGTTTTCATCTTCCATTTTCCCAGAGCAGGATGAGACAGAAGGCATTATGGTTTCCACTGCAGGCATCATCCTGGAGGTTTTCAGTCTAAATTATTTAAAGCAATTGTGACATTATACGCAAAAATAATGTCTCTATCAGCAGATGGAGCCGAGCCGAGGTCACAATGATCCCATTTGCCATATCCTGAATAAAAGCCTTCAAAATGAAACTAAAAAAAAAAAAGAGGCAATCAAGATGCTTCTCCAGTACTGAAAGCAACCCAATTTAGTGCTGGCTGTGACTGGTGAGACAGCTGTGCCTTCCAAACTGGTATAAGTTACAGAGTTCAGTGCTGCTCCCCCATGCAATAGCCCCTCTTTTTGAAGTGCCTTATATCTATTGTGCCTGTACAGGGAGTGATGACCCTGCTGCACACCCTTCATGAGGACCAATCCTTTTCCTCCCACAGAGTGACAGCTGCTCTCAGGCAGTGCAGCTCCACTGCCAGCACTGCAAAGTCAATATTCTGGCAGAAAGTCAGAGTTCTGTTCTGAGTATCTTTTCCCCTAATCTCTGTACTTTTCTGACTACAATTCCCTTTCCTGTACTTTCACTGAAGCCTTCTCAAGCCTGGGAGCTGGCCAAACAGCCACATTCACAGTGAGATGGTAGAAATTTGTACCATGAAATGGAGTGGGAAGGACAGAGAACAGCAAAAATTAACCCAAAATTACTAGCAAAGAGGAAAAACTAAAGTTAGAGAGATGAGACTTCTAGGTGTCAAACATGTCATCACTAGAAATCTTCTAATAGTTATGGTATTGGTATTTTGAAGATATTTGAGGCAATAAGTACATAAATGGAGGTAGATGCTAAGTCACTGTAAGAATATATAGTAAAGACCATATGAGAAAGGCCACTAAGTCCAGTGGCACGGATATAATTTGCTCCCAGGCACTGTGCCAATCCAAGGCCCAATCTCTGCCAAATTATTTTGGGCCTGGTCTCTGTGGTTGCTGCTGAATTTGTCTTTTTCCATCTTGCTGTACCAGGGTGTTCAGCCCCAGCAGACACATGAAACTGAACTAGCAACTTATTTCAGGGAATGGGCTTAAATGTTCCTGACAAGATGGAAAGTTACCAGCTGGGTTATCTTCTGCATCTCATCCAAACCAAATATTTTCATCATAATGTGTATTAGACCAAACATAAGTGAAAGGTAAACTTTTCCAGTATCCACAAAGCTCTGTATCAATTGAGAGGCCATATATTGTGTCATTTTTTTCTATTCAAGCAGTCTGTATCTACTAAGGCATAAAGTCTTGACAGGTTTCCATAAACCAGTGAGTGCAATTTTAATAGTGTTTTTATACCAATAATTTCATAATTGAAGGTTGTTTGATCAGCTGATCTGGCAGAGCTGGATATATTATAGAACGATGGATTATGGGATGTCTCACTGAAACTTCCAGGTTAAATGTAGAAGTCTTGTTACAAAGGGCAGTGACTGAAGACATCTCCAACCAAATTGTTCTTGCTACTGAGAGAGTTCTTTCAGGATGGTCTACTCTGGGATCACCACTGGCAGCAGTGTCAGATGCCCAAGTGTCAGCAGGATTTATCCTATTCTTGCTACAATTTCAGCAGGGAGCATCGTATGCAGAGTGAGTTCTAATTCCAATCAGATCATTTTGTTTTCTGGTATGCCAATATTTGGTAAAGCTTTTGTGCTTGTTACTTGCCTTACTGGTTAGGCTTGTTGCTTGCCTCTTTCTGTGGATCTTTGCTGAGACCACAACTTCTTCTCTGTGGAGTATTCCTTATAATTATCTTGTCACTCTGATTTGTAGGGAATGAAAGAAGGCATTATGTTCCTAAGAAATCATATTTATCATCACTTGACTTACTCAGTGGGAAGGTTTTTTTGAGACCATCAGCAAGGAAGCAATTACATAGCTGGATTCAGTGTATCTTCTAACCCATCTCTTTGGTGCCTTTACTTACATAAAACAATTCATGTTTCCTATACCTGCCTGATATAGAGGTGCTAAATCTGAGGTGGGAAATGAAAATGTAGATTCTCATTGAAAGGGAGCTGTTACGTCTGTGTTGGCTCTGTGAAAAACTGAATCTTCAATGCAGAGCATTGGAGCACATTTATACTATTTTTTCAAGTCTGAGATTGTATCACTTACCAAAGCTCAAGCGTCACTTACAGAGGTCCAAATTGATTGCAGTTGTGGTGATTGGTTTCATATAATGATGATCCATATCTGTCAGGACTTGACTTGAGACAAAAGGTGCATTTTTGTACTTCCAAGCAACTAAAAGATGTCCTTTGATGAGCTCTGGCCTGTGCTGTAAGCAGACAAATGCCCTCAAGGTAAGCCTCTGCACCCTGCTGCAATGATTTTGAGTCTTCAGAAGTCTCTAAACCAGATGCTTTAACTATACCAATGTTGCCTATATCAAGAGAAACAATGATGTAAAGCAGAAGGGCAATTAACAACCAGGGGCAGTGGCCATATCTAAAGGAATAGCAGGAAAAAAAGTCAGGGATTGGCAAGGAGCTTGGGAGGACAGATCTGTGAACCATTCACCAGGAGGGAAACAAGGACAAAGACTTTGATATATGAGAAATAAAACCGCCTGAAAGTGGGATTGGCTGATGGCATCTGATTGCTGTGCCCAGCCACAGGCAGGCATTTCTCCAAAGCACCGAGACAGTCTGACAAACTGCTTATCCCAGCAGCTTGCCAAAGGCTGAGCTCCAGCAGGAAGACTGCCGGCGCCAAGGAAACTGCAAAAGAGGCTGTTAATTTTCATTCTCAAGGTTTGTTCAGTGTTTACCCACATCCATCTTCTCTTCCTGGGCAATCTTCTCCTCCCACCCCCCTTCCCAACCGGCGTACAGTGACACAAACCTTCAGCAGAAAGGACCCTGCACTCTCCTCTCCGCCGTGACCCCGAGGGACAGCGGTTGTTGTGGCCATCAAGGCCGTGCTGGTGCACACCCACACAAACATTGATGGTGCCAGCTCCTACAAATAAGGAGGCTGGTTATGGAAACCAAGAATGGAATATATGATTTCATGGTGGGCTCACTTTATCACCCTTCCTGAGCCTTAGTTTGTACTTTGCTTTCCAGGATGCACATGATACTGATTGTCTCTTAGAGCACAAGCAAAATGTTAAATCAAATGAAACTCAGAAAGTTTTGTTTCTGAAATTCTTCATTTTGATCATATTGCTGACAGAATACCAAAACACACCACTGATTCCAGCTGTGTGGCAGTGTCCTGTGCTAAAGCAACAGTTATTCCCATAGTAATGACCCGAATGCTTTAAGCTTTAAATCAGGCATTTTTTGAAACTGAAAGTTATGCCTGCTCTACTGCTGACATCAATGGAACACAAACTACTTAATCTAAAGAATAAAACAAGCTTTGAACACCCAGCAGATGCCAAACTTCAGATTTATCTATGCTGTATAATCTCCATTCAGATTTTAGATGTGGCTGGTTTCCTTTATCAGAGTATAAGCAGACTTTAAAAGAATGGTTTATCACACTGAGACACACAACTACAAACAGAATGAAAACTTTTGAGCCTTATGAAACACTTATCTCTAGAACTAATATTACTCTTAAGATGATGCCATCTTTATTCTTAGAAAATACTATTGAACATGGAAGTGCATTTGTTTAGGTGATTTGATCCCATTTTATCCACAGCTTCAATTATATAATCAAACACATTAAAAAAATTATCGCTTTTTTCAACTTGAATTCTTTGATGATAAAAATTGCTTCATCCTTGAAACTTAATAGAACAGAAGGCCAGTTTAGAAAGCGTGATTTCTACCACACTCTCAAGAAACTGGACCATGATAGCTTATGTTGCAAGGCTGGGATCTGGCAGTATAGTTGTTGGTGTCTGCAGAAAGTGGTAACCTAGTGAACCAATCTGCTCTATTGCCATAAAAAAAGCCATTATCCTGGCCCATTTGTGTATATGGCATCATCTTAACCTTTATGGAGACTAAGCACTTAATTGGGCACCAAGTTTTGGTCTGGCTTCTGGACATTGTGATCATGTCCTGCACAGCATTAATCTTACCTAAGAACAGTTTTTCACTTCCTTTACATCAGTCAGGGCCACACTGTTAGGATTTTTAGACAACATATTCAGTGAAATCGCTTTAAAATACCAAAATTATTTACAACCACTGTTTCAGAGGTCTGCTTCTGAAATAGATAGGCTCTAGCATTCACATCTGAAGTTCCAGTAAAAGCCACATTGCTGTGAAGGAGTGCAGGAAATTGGCTTCAGGGACAGTGGCCAGAGTGGTTTTGATCCAGTGATGGAGAAATTTGCTTTTGGCTCCAAGAAGCTTTTGACTTCTCTGCACTCACTGCAGCTTGAACCTGAACCACACATGCCCCTGAGTTAGTTCTCCCCTTTCTGGTGGTAGTACTAGAGCTGTTCCCAGCTCAGCTGGTACCTACTGAGACCTGGGGAATGTGTCATTTCCTAGCACAGCATGTTTATGATGTCAGGGGTTGAAGGGAGAATAAAAGGCACCCTGAGTTTTTCAGTGTGCTTTATTGTCACCCACACAAGAGACCTTCTCAATTTCCCCTTAAGTGAAAATGAATCCTGCAGCCAGGTCAGTATTTCTTTGGCATGTTGCACTGTCAGGTGCATAACAGAGATAGTCTTCCTCCAAGCAAGCAAGCATACTTGTTCAAATAGCTCAAAAATTATTTCATCATTGATATTGCACATGTTCTTTTTTAAAAAAATATCTGAACTTGTATGGAAATGTCTGTTTTCTGAGTGGATTCAACTTCACTAAACTAATTTAATAACTTTACGGATGTCTATGAGAGCAATATAGATATGTCTTTATATATATATATATATATATAAGAAAACCCCACTAAGCTCAAAATACTAAATACTGTCTCCCCAATTTGACAGTTAAAATATATCTTGCTTTCTGAATGTTTTTCCAATTACCTTTCACTTTAGCAGACAAAGGAATTGGTTCTGGTAGTGATTTGTTTGAAGATACAGATTTGGCTGAACAAAAAGCTGAATTATGCCCTGTTCTTAATGAACATTTATGTTGCTGACTAAGGTTAGCTACAAGGACATGAGCTTCTAGTCCATAATTTCCTTAGTGGACTGTACCTGCTGTAGAGGATACATTAATTTAGTTTCTCCAAAATTCTCTTTTTCTTGCTTGGTAATAAGATCAATTCTTCAAATGTGATTCAAGCACAACACCGTAAGAGATGAGGTCAAATTAAAAGCAGTGATGGAGCAATTTTAGGACTAAGAATATTTGAAATTTCAGGGGGCTTGAAGACTACAACAGTTAAATGGGTAAGGTAGGTTAGGAAAGCTTTTTTTTCCCCAAAGTGGGCCACAAATATTAGTAAGAATTACAAGAAGATCTTATTTGTGAATACAGGAACAACAAATAGCCCAAATGTAAACATTTCTGTGTCACTATTATTGTATTTATACTATTTATGTATGTATAGCTCTGAAATATTTAACTCTGCCCATTTTTTAGAACTACCCTGATTTACTGCACAATGCAGTTCCTTTGCTGGAGGGAGAGTCATAGTAAGCTCTGGTTTTTTTTTTAATACTGTTTAATTTACAGCTGTGGTCGGTGCCCAGAATGGCCTGATCTGCAGCTCTAAATAAGCAGAGAACATTATGGTTTGTCCAGTCCTTCTGTGAAAGGGAGTCAGCAAAGTCACATTCGGGTGTTTTACACTGCCCTTTGTTCCCTGAGAAGACGCAGGGAATTTTTTTATTTGCACTACCACAAATCCTAGGAGAGGATGGATTTAGTAGAGGATGTTAAGAGAGGACAAGAGGGAATGGTTTTAAACTAAAAGAATGCCATTTCAGACTAGATATAAGGAAGAAATTTTTTACATTGAGGATAGTGAAACACAGTGACAGAGGTTGCCCAGAATGGTCGTGGAATCCTCAGCTTCTGGAAACATTCAAGGGGTCAGGTTGGATGGGGTTCTGAGCAACCGGATCTAACTGAAGATGTCCCTGTTCATTGCAGGGAAATTGGAACTAGATGATCTCTAAAGGTCCCTTCCAGCACAAACCACTCTACTGTGATACTACGTGATTCTGTGTTCAGAGCCCCATCCAACCTGGCCTTGAACATTTCCAGGGATGGGGCATCCACAGTTTATCTGGACAACTTGTTTCAGTGCCTCACCACTCTGACAGTAAAGAATTTCTTCTTAATATCTAATGTAAACCTACACTCTTTCAGTTTAAAGCCACTCTCCCTCTGCTACAAGTGCCCTACATGTGTTTAAATGACAAAAAAGAATCGTAAAATTTTCAACCATGAACAATTAATTCTCCCATATATTATGAGAATGCATAGGAGACCATGAATATTTGATTACACTATTGATCAGATGCTTAGATATATAAAGACCTAATTTGCTTTTTTAGGAAATCTGGCCATAATTTGGCATAATTACTTGTTTATGCATATCAAAAGTGATCAGGTATTCTGCATCTAAGGAATGTTCCCTAAATCTTACAATCACATTGTATTCAATGAGCGTTTATGTGGGCAAATAATCAAAGGTAGAAATACTGACCAGAAGGGTTACAGAGCTTGTAATCTATTGGTTTCAGAACAGGTAGTGTAAGTGTCTAAAGCAATTTGAAATATGCATTAGAAGCTGATGGAGAACACACTATGAATTCAGTAGAAGTCACATAGCAATAGATGCTGCTGCCCTGATTATTTATTTAGTTTTTTTGTATAGGAACTGTTCCTACTCTTCTGTTCTTTATCATGTTACCTTGTCTCCTTCAGGTATACGATGGGGAGAACTTTCACAGAGGTAAAGTATGTCTCTTATTCCATTTTCTAGTAAGATTTATTTTCTATCAGATTGTTTTGATACAGCCATAATAGAACTAAATTAGCTTTTATCTAGAGCACATTCCATATCTATTCCATATTGCTTGATCATTTTGCTTACAGTTCCTCTCTGAAAACCATTCCCAGGTCTGGGCAGTAACATACGGACAGAAATGGTACCATACATAATGCCTGGGCTCTCAACTCCAGTGTTCCCAGAGTTTCCTAAACTTCTGCTCTTTACCCACTACAGTATTTAGTGTTAAAGTGCTAAAGGTAGTCAGCTGCACTACAGAGGTGCCTTGAAAGGCTTTTGCTAAATATAGATTAAAAGGTGAATTACCTCTGCTCTGTGTACCTGAAGATTAGGGTAATCCCTCATGGCATGCAACTGAAATCCACTAAACCACAGAGTCCAGGGCACTGCTGTGGAGAACACAACGTCCCTGCTCACCAAGAAACCCTTGGTGCAAGCAGAAGGTGGAAAGCTTGCCTCGCTTCCCTTTCTGCTGGAGTCCCCATGTGGAGGGTGGTTGTCTCCCGGGGAGGGAAAGAAGCAGTAAACAGTGAGAGAATGGAAGGCAACTGCTACAGCAGGGACAAGCACAGATGAAAAGATGAACACCGAAAAGTTGAACAATTGGAAATCTGTCAATTTTGATAATCTCTTCAGATTACTCTGCATATGCTGGGTATATTCCCCAGCAGTTTTGACAGAATACTAGAAATATTTCTCCAGAAAATGGCTGGGCATTAGATAAAAAGTAATAGGAATTCATGAAACCAGGCAATACAGGGTAGCAATGACAGGTACCTCTGAGGATGAGAAAATGAATCATAATGGAAATATCACCTCCTATGTCATTCTGCCACTAGATGTATGTAAGAAGTGCTGTTAAAGTCAGTGCCCGGTACTTATGTCTGGGGATCGATTTGACCTCAAAGTCGTTCAGTTTGTTATTCTGCCAGCAGTTAAAAGTGCACATTGTGCTGCCAGAACAGTGGCTACCCAGGCCTCACTTCAGGCACTCTTCTTGTTGGCCTGTCTTGCCTTGAATAGTGGAAAATAGCTTGTGGCCAGAAGCTCTTTCCCATTTAGTTTAAGTCATTCTCCCGTTTGCTGCACAACTGGGAAAGGAAGGGATTGATCACAGAGTCTTCAGAATTAGCATGGGTAAAGCACAGGAAATTTTATCAAAAGGAATTCTGCACAACCAAGCAGGTTTTTTTATGGCTAGTACTTATGGTTCTGTAAGGTAGATATAATTCCTGATTTTAGATGTGGAATTATATATATATGGTTTGCCATCTGATGTTGCCAAAAACTTTACAGATTAAAATAAGTTGACGTGGCATGGTGACCAAACTCTCCAAAATAGGTAAGAGTCCCTCCAGATACAGTGAGTAATTAATGGTGTAGTTATCCAAACTGTGCTTCCTATTTTGCTAAAATATCTCTTAAATCTTGCAGATTTCTTGCTTTTGGTTGCTATTATTGTTTCTTATATTTATATGTTATAAGCAGGAAATTTATTTCCTAGTACTAATAGACTCCTGTTTTTGTTTACTGGCTAGCTAGGAGCTATTTGTAAATACTTCTATACCAATAACACTCTTTCCAGAGACATCATTAAATACTGGAATACCAAATTAGCAAATAAAAACCCTCTAATCACTACAGTGGTATTCACAAAGGCTTTCTTTAGCCCAGACAGGTTAATCTCCCTGTGCTGCCTCTACAGTCAGGATGAAATTCTGAATACAGTGCAATGTGGAGCAGAAACCAAAATTTAAGTGCTCTGAACAATTCCGTACAGTAGACTTGGCAATAGGGGGGTCTCCAGAAACAGCTTCCCCAGGCTGCAGGTATCCCTGCATTATACTCCATGATTTTTTCTCTTTTAAGAAAATAAATTCTAATAAATCAAAACAAATAGCATTCATGCAAAGGACAAAAATGAACAAAAGGAGAAAGCTGTTGATCTCATGCTTCCCTGCAGAGAAAGTGAGGAAAGGGTGGGGAATTGCCCAGACACTTTCTGATTATCCTATAAGATAGGATGGGAACAATGAGGTGGTTGGGGTGAACCTGAACAGAGCACTTTCTTTTTGGCACTTCAACAAATGTTGGCAGCATTTCATTTTTTTAATGTCAACATTATGTGCACAGCTTCAAGGTAAGAGTTCCAAGTCACTCAAATTAATTGATACATCAGGGATGCGGAACTGGAACACGATGTCCTTGCTGCCACTTAAAAATATTGCAAAACTAAATGTTGCCTTTGCAGGAGGAACTAGAAAAATCTGAATGCATTATAAAAGTGTTGGCCAGAAATGGGGGATTCATTGCAGCCATTTCCTTCAATGTCTGTCTCAGATGATTGAAAAACTGTGAGATTATGTCTTCTGCTCTAGTTCTGATGACGTGCCTCCCAAGCTGGATCTACTTTCATCTTATCCTTTTGCTGGATGAAGGTATATTTTCATACAGAAGTGAATACTTTTTGCTTTGAACATTCAGCTGCCTGCTTCAATGTAGCCCCAAGGCTTCAAAAATGAGGGGTCTGAATTTGATGCAAGACTTTGTTAGTGCAGAGGTAGACTCTTCTGATCAGTGGAGCAAAGGAATGCTACTTCACCAGTGGCTGTTGCTCAGGGGATGTATCACCTTTCCGTAAACTCAGGCTGTAGCTGAATTTCCACCTGTGATGCAGCTCTTACAGACTCTCAGGCCACACCTTCTACCTCACCGTGCACTTGCAGGCTCCTTTCCTCAGACCCTGTTCTTCCCACGGCCATGCAGGAGGAGGGATGCCCGAGCCACCCATTGCCTCTGCCAGCACACTCAGGGGACACGGCGAGGGGAGCAGGGCGGGTTTTGGGTGTTCAGAGAGACACAGCAGAAGAGATTCAAATGTGCAAATACAGCAACGAGAGAAAAGTCTCAGGGCAGCCAGCCTGGCCTCCAGCACAGATCTCCCATAGATTCTGTGTCACATCTGTGAGCCTGGGGTGGCTTCTCTTGGGAACACCCGAGAGTGTCACAGGGCACAAGATGTGCTGTTCAACGAGCAAACCAAGCCCTGGGGCTCAAAGAATGACGATTGCTAACAAATAACATTTGTTTAATCCTATAAGACATAGTTTGTCAAAACTCTCTGGTGTAAAACCAATGTTGCTTGTGTTCCAGTGGAAAGTGCCTTGACTGAGAGAGAAATTCTTTTCTGAGATTCCAGGTTCTATGAGAATCTAGAGAGTCTCATCACAGCCCCCATGACGCAGACTCTGCCCCCAGAGTGGCAACTCTGCACAAATTTTACAAAGCTATGGGCTGCTCTGCATCGCTGCAGGGGCATTGCTGTGGTGTAGCTAATCCAAGGGCAGGATTTATCCTGCTACAGACAGGTAGGGAAGACTTGCAAGACTTGCCCTAACTGTATTTTTATAACCACACTCTTCCTGTGCACAATGGACACTGGGTGTAACTGTAAATAAGGATTGCTTTCATCTCCAAGTTCAAAATGATGAGGTTCCTCCGTTTCTTATGTGGTGCTTGTGCACTGAGACACGGGGATGACAGCTGCCAAAGCCAGCCAAGGGTTTGGTGTTCCTGGGAGGGTGGGTCCAATTAAAGTATTTCTATCTCAGTGCTACACTACTTTTACAGTGTAATTCAATATTGCAAATCAAAACTGACTTCATTACTATGTGTACCCACATAGTCAAATCAGTAAGATCTTTAGTGCTTGAAACCTGGAGCACTTTCTAAGTTTCAACACCAGTTTCCAGGTTTTAACATCAGATATTTTTCTCACATGAGCAATACTGCTGCATTCATTTCACTGAGAGAGAAAATGTAGCAGAGGTGAGGAACTAATCTAGCACTACAAAGGGAAATCTTGTGACACTTTCAGCAGAAGCTCAGAAGATCCTGCCTGCCACTAATAGCTTTCATTTACTTCAGTCCAGTTCTTTATTTTATGCAAACTGTATGTTCTGCATAGAGCAGTCACAGTATTAAAAAGTGGAGAAAGGGTGACAGATGCCTGTTTTGTTTATAAACACCATAACTGGCTGTGGTAACCCCTATGGCTCAGAGGGAAGGACACTGCTGCAAGAGAGACGCCTTCAGAAGAACCTCTGTCAGCCAGCCTGTGTGCACACACCCAAAGGTAACCATGGTTCCTTGGCTTCTGTATGCAGAGATATTCCAACATGAAGTGACGTGATGTGATTTGATGTGAAAGGTGAGTCCCAGAGTTAACAGGGAGCTGCAACCTAGCACAGTTTGTCCTTCCTTGTCTCCATGACCAACAAGGGCTCCCAAGCCAAGGCCGGGGAGCTCTGGTCCTTCCACAAATCAGTTCTTGCTTCTGAAAGCTGCTCCTGGCTTCAGTTTTTAGTGAATTCAAATGCAGTAAAATGTGGGTTTGTTCCTTTGAGAAATAGCAGCCAGTTTCTGTCTTCACAGAATCACAGACTATGCTGAGTTGGAAGGGACCCACAGGGATCACCAAGTCCAACTCCTTGCACTGCACAGGACCACCCCCAAGAGTCACACCATGTGTCCGAGAGTATCATCCAACTGTCAGCTTCTTGAACTCTGTCAGTCTCGGTGCTGTGACCACTTCCATGGGGACACTGTTCCAGCACCCAACCACCCTCTGGGTGAAGAACCTTTTTCTAATATCCAACCTAAACCTGACACAACCACAGGTCATTCCCTTGAGTCCTGTCCCGGTCACCACAGAGAAGAGATCAGTGTCTGCCCCTCCACTTCCCCTCATGAGGGAAATACTAACAAGAAATAACTTATCCACAAAGTGCCCTGGATTCACAAAAGTTAGATGATGTTCAAGCCTTAACAAATAGCAGCATGTGACTGAATTGGTGGTTTTTGAAAGGTAATCAGCAGCTGGACTGTAATCCATTCAAAGTGAAATCCTGCTCCGTTATGCACGTTAGTATGCTGGGAATCAGTACAGCTGCTGACTTCATAAAATAAGAATAGACCCTGTGCCGGCACTCTGTCACCCTTGCAGTGAAAAAGTGTTTCCTGATGTTCAGAGGGATCCTCCCGTGCTTCAGTTTGTGCCTCTGGTCCTGTCACTGGGCACCAGGACCTGCTGCACTGTGCACACCACTGGAGTGCTGTTTGCTCTGGCACCAACTGAGCCAGTGCCAAATCCCGCCACAGAGCCCACGGGCAACCTGCGAAAGAAGCACATTAAAGCTGTTACTCATGAATAACCTCACAGAAAAGGAGTGCAGATCTCCATTACAACATACGTCCCACCACTGCAAACACAGCCCAGGCTGGCTGTTTGGCACTGTCAGACCCCTGCGGCTGCTCCTGACGTGCACCTGCCACTGTGGTTTGGCAGGAACCCACGATGGATGGTGCGTTTGGACTGCACAGAGTGAAATCTTTCCAAAAGCTGGTTTGTTGTGGACTGTGAGCTCACAATTCTTTCCTGACACCCATGCAGAGGAGTGATTTTATCTTTCTTGTTAGACCTTCTGACTCTTCTTGCCTTGTTTAGTTCAGCCAGCCAAGCTATAGAGCTGTGTACAAGCTCCCCCAGTTACAAATTAAGCTGAAATCAAGTGCATGATTGCTTTATGAAATAACATGCAACAGGCAGGAGGGGAAACCCAAAGGCACCTGTTTTACCTAGTGATGTCTCAGTGCAAGGGCAGGGAGGTGAGAAGGGAGAAGGCCTATCCAGTCCATGGTGGCTGTTCTGAGGAACACCAGCAGTCAGGCTTAGAAGCAGAGCCAGTTTAGATTTCAGGCCAAATCTGTACAAAGGTGGTTTCTGTGGGACTGGCTCATGATGCCAATTTAGCCAAGACACACAAAGCCCCCAAGGAGCTGTAAATGGACTTCCAATGATGCATGTTGCTGCTTTCTGTGGCCATCATTTGTTCCATTTTTCAAGCCTACAATTCTAAGCAGCTATCAGCTTTATCTTAAAACTTGATTGAAGTTGATTGTGAGTAATCTGATACACACTATCCATGCTACTCCTGAGGGGAACAAAGGGATTATTCAGGGGCACGCAGAAATTTTGGAGAGTCTGAGTGTGCTGGTTTTGGCTGGGATAGAGTTAATTTTCTTCTTCTAGTAGCTGGTATGGGGCTGTGTTCTGGGCTTGTGCTGAAAGGGGTGTTGAGAACAAGGGATGTTTTTGTCACTGTTGAGCAGCACTTACAGCGTGAAGGTCTTTTCTGCTGCTCAGACCGTCCTGCCAGTGATGAGGTGCACAAGGAGCTGGGAGGGGACACAGCCAGGACAACTGACCCCACCCAACCCGAGGGATATTCCAGACCATGTGATGTCATGCTCTGTATATAAAGCTGAAGGAAGGAGGGAGACATTTGGAGTGATGGTATTTGTCTTTCCAAATCACAGTTACATGTGATGGAGGACTGTTGTCCTGGAGATGGCTCTGATGCTGAAAGTGATTATTGTTTTAAGGAAGTGCCTAAAGAATGGCGATTGCTGGCTGAACAGGTACCTAAAGGCAGAAAGTAGTCAGAGGAGTGGCTGAGCATCAAGTTAGTTCCAGGTTACTGCTGGAAGGGATGCCAGAATCTCAATACATTATTGATTTTTTGTACCATGGTACCTGATCTATATTTTTGTTCTACAGGCCTTTAATCTACTCCTTTCCTTACTGTGAGCCACTGTAGCTAAAATCTGCTCTGTTAGTTTTGGGTCCAGCACTTCCAAAAGGATTTCGGGTTTTGATACTTTAATACAGTTTTGCATTAATATGGCTTTGTTTTTTTTGCAAGCATCTTTACAACAAACACATGACATAGAAAATTAAAGCTTATTAAAACCCAAGTACCTTAAGAAAAAAATCCTTATTGGGACATCCCTGGAAGTAGCATCTCCCAGAAGCAAAAGAAGTGAACAGCAGCTTTGTGCCAGAGCATCAGCAGATGGATGATGTTTGCCCCTACTAAGTGGTCTGTCTGCCTCACTTCAGTTCCTGCTTCAAGCCATCATGAAAACATCAACCAGACAAGTATTACTGACAGCTACAGTCTGATTTACACTGGCAATGCACTGAAAACCACAAATGAAAGGACGTCTACAGACTATAGTGAAAAGGATTTTATCTGTATCAGTGCCAGTGGCTGATAATCCCTGAAGACCTGAGACAGTGTTGATGAAAGGATTGCTGTCAACGCCTCACATCTCTCATCAAACCTGTCTTCTACAGAATCCAAAAAATGCTGGTCACAGCACTGACAACTCTGCCATAAAAAACCTGTGCTGTAGCCCATAGCTGCTCTTACAGCAGGGGTCTAACGAAGTGAGATGGGGATTTAAAATGAACACTTGACACACCAAGCATCATCTCTGGCTGAATGGTGCTAAAATAATTCATTTTTACTGTCCAGCACTGTGATCAGCAGAGGCCTGGTAGCACTGAATTGTTTGAACAGACACCAGGAAAATGTAAATCACAGTGGAACCCAGGGAAAAAGAATGTGTCTCTACTTCTAATTGCATCTCATTAACAGAAAATCAGTAACAGCCTGCATGTTGTGTAACACTGACAGCGGTCTTTAGCTATTGACAGCATAGGCTTCACTACAGCAAAGTAAGCAACTACATCCCTCAAATACCTATGCAATCGTGGTTCCAAAAATGTAAGGAAAACACCATTTTCATCTGCAGTTAGGCTAGATTTGAGGACATGTCTTTAAAAAAAGTGGCTATAACAAGACTCCAGTAAGACTGGAGACTGTTTGCCTGTCCCCACAGGCAGAAAGGCACAGGATCAGTGGTATATGACCGGGAGGGATGACTTCTGTATCCAAACATTTGAAAGTGTTTATGCTATGAAACAGGAAAAAAGAAAAAAGTGTGTAACACTAGTTTTAAATCAGCAACACAGTGCTTTGGTAGTTTCATCAAAGCATCACTTTTATGATTTTTAGCTTCTTCCCAACTTGTCCATTACTTCCAGTTTCTAAACACCAGTTCTAGCCAATACCTAGATTCAGGTTAACAGGCAATTTATAAACTGAAATGGAAATTGTTCCCTATGTCCCTGACCACTGCAGTAATTCCACACCTGGCAGAACTCTCCACACTGGGAAAGCACATACCTCTGTCCTTCAGTGTCTTCAGGGTGTAATTCTTTCAGCGGATGTGTTAAAACAGGACAAGAAGAGGAGACTATAAAGTTTTGACAGAATTTAGGGTGTGAGTGGTTTTGCTGTTGCATGTGTCAAGAGATGACACACAGAAGGATGTGGCTCATCCCACAACAGGGGGAAGATGAACAGTTAAAGGTAAAATATATCCTTTCACTAATCTCTACTGAAAAAATAGCCCCCATTACGCTGAAGAGTTGCAGCTGAGTTTGTAGTGCTGCTCTGAAAATCTCAACCTGCAGTTTTTTTCCCATTGTTCTAGACCACCACCTAATGGTGAGCACACGCCCGGGCTTGCCTGGCTGCTGTCACTGGGAATGCCACAGACAGAGCTCAGCACGCAGCTCAGCATCATTTGTGCCAGAAGCAAGCCTTTCCTTCCCCTTCCCACTGACCCTTGGAACAGCTCTTGTTCCAGCTGCACCACACCAACAGGCTGCTCTCCACCTGCATCGCTGCTGTACCTCCAGCAGCAGGACTACCTGGGAGTTCATTTTCCTACAGAACTGAATTGCGTGACCTGGATCAGCACTAACAGGCCTCGCTCTCTAATTGCTTAGGACACTCTTATCCTAGAGCCTCATTCCTGTAGATT
>JAYRBT010000082.1:13666719-13711719 GCA_036023395.1 Myiotriccus ornatus | reverse complement strand
GATGTAACCAAAGCTGAAGCAGCAAATTGAGCACTAACAGAATCCAGTGTCTTGGAAACAAAACCCTAGAAAGAACAACGATGGCATATATATGTGACTGAGACTTCCAAATAGTCAGTACTCTCCCCATTTTAAAGCCACAGAGAAACTAGTACAACAAAAATTGATACATGTAAATCAGAACTGTGGACCAGTCACTCTCAGAGCAAGTTGTCAGCATTTGGTATAACTACTTAAAATCTGAACAGTGTTTTTTTTTTTCCCATGCACTTTTAGCTCCATTAAAACAACACAGAAGATATTCCCAACAACTACTCAAAATACAAAGAAACTTATTTCCAAAGTTCTATGTAACAATACTGTTTCACAGGTCAACCTGCTCTCATGAAATTCCAAACCCAACTCAGAGACTTGGAGGTTCAGACTGCAAACAACTTCTGAACCTTTTCATGTGTCTGGCACCACTGCAATCACTACATGTTTATGAATGTTAGACACTTTCACAGCTGTATGGAGGACATATTCAGGAGTCAGCTTTAATTGACTCAAGTTCTGCTCTTAAAATCCTCCACTGACAAGAGGATAATGACATGGCTGGAGATTTCTGCAATTCATATTGCTAAGGCTTTGAAAATTTCATTAATTGACTGACCCATCTTTTTTTTGTTAAGAGGGAGCAGAGGCAACGCCTGCCACACTCACCTGCAGTGTCCCTTCTAAACACTTTACAGAATGGCTATGATGTAGATTCAGGCGAAAGCCACTTTCCTGTTGGTTAGTTTCAAGGTTCTATGGCAACAGTTGACAATTAGAGATGAACCCTGGTGGGAAACAATGAGGGATAAATCATAGCACAGACAAATCCCTCACCTGTGATGTGTTGGCAGAGGAATTACTATTTGCTTGCTGTTGATGAATTTGTGCAAGCTGCTGTTTCTGCATTAGTGCCAGTTGCTGTTGATGTTGCTGGTATTGTTCGGCTGTAAATGCTGAACAAAATATAAAACGAGAAAATACTATATCAAAATATGTAGGTGTTGTGTATATAAACACATCTATTTTATAAACCTAAAAAAACCCCAGAAGAACTACTACAGCAAGTTCCTAAGAGACTTATGCACCTGCATGTCAAAAAGCTGACATTCTAGAAATTTTTGGTTCAAGCTAAACCTTCTCTTTTAAAGGTGGGTTTTTTTTTGTGTATAGGCTTTAACTGAATTCAGCTCAAGATATCAAAAAGGGAGGGGGAGAAAGGAACCAAAACACCATCAAACCCACCAAAAACTAATAACAGATTAAAAAGAAAGAAGAGGTAGAAATGGTATCACCGTTTTCACTTCGTGAAACTACAGTATCTGCATTATTTTGAAGTAGGTTTATATGCCAAACTGAGGCGACTGCAACGCAGCCCTCACTGACAGCACTCTGCAGGCAGCGAGTGGCTACAATTAAGATTTCTGTTTCAGATGAAAACATTAAGCTGGGCACAGTCACAACTGGGTTGGCTATCACAGTGCTGTACTTTTGTTCTTTGTAACAACATGTGTACAAGAAATTCCATCAATAAAAAAATTTCACAGAACGGTGAAATTCACCCTTCTCTCTGAAATCCTGGAAAGGTGACTCAGTAGTCAGTGCATCACAAGTCAAGCAGAATTTTGTCCAGTTAACCCACAAGTATAAAACTGATAAAGGGTTACTTGTACAGATTCACAAGGGGATGCCCAGTGGTGCAGCAGAGTCACCAGTTCATTGACTAACTTCAGGGTTAGGATTTTTTTTAATTTCAATTTCCAAATTTTTTAATTTACATTTCCAAATTAAGTCTCAGTTTTCAATTTATAAACTGAATCAAGGCTGGAGTGTGAATGCCCTTGCAAAGGATATGCCTTTCAGATTTTCGCTTCCGTTTTATACTCAGATTGTATAAATGCTCCCAAGTAAGTGCTGTAAATAGCATTCATACTTCAAGAACGCAGTGGAAGTCACACTTTTGGGAAAGTTCACTACTGTTTGGCAACAAATCACCACCACTTAAATCCTATTCACAAACTGCAAATTTTAAGAGTTTTTTTTAATCTACTCCTTCAGGTTTGCTTACCTGAAAAAAATACATTTCTATCAAAACTATAATAATGTCCTGCGTCTGGATACAACAGGGTTCTGAAGACCAATTATACCTTACATATAAACTTGAATAACAAATCAGTATAAATGGCTAACCAAAACCAGAACTAATATTTGGAAACATCAGAGCAAACACTACTGAGCATACATTTTCCCACTGTATTTGTCCTTTTCTGGTGTAAAATTTGTTCAAAATACTCCTAGTGTGCATTAGATGTATCACTAAAATTATTACCAGCACTTTGCTATCTGAACACTTGAAGTTATAGATTTTATTCAGCTGTTACAGTCATATTACTTTTTTTTTTTTGTAAGTAACATCCTTCAGCAAGTAAGGATATAGAATTACTTACATAGCCATAAATGACAAATTACTTCCCAACACCATTACAGTTAAATCTCACAGCAATGTTTTAAACTATTCCTAGGGGAACAGCTTAGTAGTAGTAACATTGCTCATAAATGTCCTTACTAAAAAACCAAAGCCTCACAAACTAGAATTCATAGACTCAAGGAGTTGACTGTTTAATTTATATAAAGAGTTAAAATTTATAAGTTCTTTAGATTTTTTTTAAACTGTCACCAAACACAAGGTAGAGCAAGAAAGCTTTAGCACACAAAGATTAGCACACAAAGATTAGCTGACCAGCAGTAGCAGAGGGAGAAAAATGGATATACTGTTCTGGTACTGAGAGATATGTGATTTATACTGATCTATTAGTGGTGACTTATTGTTTTTTTAAACCCTGAAATTTAGAATCAATATGGTTTAGCCAACATTGTGCCAATGATACTGAAGGTTCCATTTATTTATTTACTGTGTGATTCTTGGGGTGTCCTATGCAGGGTCAGGAGTTGGAATTGATAATCCCAGTGGATCCCTTCCAACTCAGCATATTCTATGATTCTAAGAACAAAGTATTTTATTCTGTAGTATGACACATAATATAATGTTTAGTAAATATAATGCTTAGGAATAGACTGCGTAAGTGATGTAAATAAAGACAACACACAGAGTGATAAAGAGTAAAACTGGAAAAAAGAGTATGTTATACCACCATCTTTGACCGAATTATGATTAGAATTTCCACCATCATAATCAGCTCACTTAAGTAAAATTTATTAATAGTTCATTTCAGTTTTCAAGTCCTAAGTATATTTAAGATTCTAACCATAAAACAGTTGAGGTAAGCAGTCACCTGTGTTGGTTTAACCACCTCCAAAATGCTGTTTTCTCTTGGAACAACAAAAAATGAAGCTTACAGAGACAGGCTGTGCTTGTTCAGGAAATACTACACTAAAGACCGACTGTAAGTGCTCCCCCTTCTTTCCAAAAGTGCCATTTAGAAAAACTGTATTTTTCCGATTGTACATCAGTGAATGTCTCTTCAGGCACTTTGTGACCCTTGCAGCTGTACATTTCCCACCACTACCAAACAGTTACAGCTGTCAAAGGAAACAAGTAACAGAAGAACCCCACTATGACCACCACCCTTCATCTATTTTCCAACTACTCCTCTTCCACCTAAAAATACTGCCTGGAAAATACACCCAAGAACATTTCGGGGTTTTTTTCAATTTAGGTTAAATATTCAGCAACATTTTTGCTGCTTCCCTTGTTGAAGGTAAAAGTCTATCAGACATTTCAAAATACTATTTTCAACACTATCAGAGATCTACTGTGAATTCTGAATCAATTGCATCCAGGTTAGAAACACAACACTGCTCATAAAGGACTGCGGCAAGCTACAGCCTCCTAAAATAATCTGATTCGCATTCCTTTTTCATTCAACAGGATACACAGATATGCTCATGAACAAGAGGTTCTAGATTGTAATTATATAACCCAGCTCTTCCCTCTCTGTGTTAAAGAAACACTACATTGAAGGTTTTATTGAAAGCAATACTACTGAGAACTACCCAAATCAAAATTTCTTCCCAAGACTGCAAGCTAGGACATCACACTCTGTTCACCTTTTGTGCGAAGCCACCACGTACTTCGCTAACACCACCACTGGGTTTCTTCCCCTTCTGCTCTCAGGGTAGAGTCTACATTACATTTCATTTGAAGAAATAAGCACATTAATTGTGAGACATAAGTTGCTTCTGAAAACTATCATTCCCATGCAAAAAAAAAAAAAAAAGGTATGTTTGTTACACGAAAGTACTTTCATCTATTTCGTCTTCCATACTCATTTCCTGTGGCACATAATTGTGACTGGAACTGAGGAAATGGTACATGTAGAAGAAGTAAAAAGAACTGTCATTCTCTTTTGTGTCATATGCTGGTCTTTATCTGCCTGAGAAAAAACGAGCAGGCAAGCAGCAAGCCTGGACCTTTCCTGAACACTGAAAAGAGGAACCACACTTCTGGTAACTCAGAAGAGTATTGCTAAACAACACCACACAAAGTTACATATTCCTGACAATACTGGAGACCTTCAAGGCTTTAAAAAAAAAATTCATAAAGCAATAGAAAACTGAACAACAGCACGAAGTTTAAAACATAGACAAAACAGAACATTCACCAGTCGAAGACAACACATGAGATTTTAAACCAGAGCCTTGTTCCAGCAGCCCCAGAGTGCAGTGCTTACAAACTCTTCTCAAACAGCACGCTGGGACCTCAGTGGTCCTGGTTCCATCACACAGTAATGACTGTTTAATAGTTCGCAGTTCACTGAATCCAACAGTGACAAAACATCCAGCTTCATTCACTACACAGACTCACTACACAGTGAGGGGTGAAGGTGGAAATCTCAACCACCACTACCAATACACAACAAACAAGAACATTATCATTTCAGAGTATCTCAACTGTCTTTCACAGCCAACAGTTGTACCTCTATACAAAACCTCTACATACTTTCCAAGGCACTTTGAGTAATTTATGCAAGTCACCGCTCTCATCTAGCCCAACTCCTTTTCTAACCTTAAACATGAGGAACCTTTAAGGTCCAATTCTACCTGGGGTTATTTACATCTCAAGATGGTTATCAGCAGATGGGCAGTTCAAGCTTTACCAAGAGACTTGGCTACACAAATGCGTCTTGTTTTCTTGCAGCATACTGTATCAAGTTGTCACATTTCAGCTCAGACTTTAAGTCAGTACATCATGTTATGCTGTTATTCTCTTAACAGCTTGGGACAACAAACACAAACCTATTTTGCAGCTGTATTAGTGCTGTACTTTGGCACCAAGGAAATGTTTCCTTGTTTACGGACTACAAAAAGGAATGGGAGGTAGAAGAAAAAATTTCAGGAGTTTTCAGCTACAGGTACAAGGAAAGAAACACTGTACATTACTGATACTGACTGATGGGATAAATGACTGCCCAGTATCTCCTTAGTGACAGTTACAAATCTTGTTTTATTAAAAACTGAATTACTGCACACTGCACTATGAATGGGTTTTCCTTCAATCAGTTATATAACTATTTGTAATCCTTGGGATGATTACATGTCCATTTTTTTTCTCAAATTAAGCCACTGAATATCAACTTTCAATTGGATGATTCTGTTTATCTATCACCCAAGTTCTCTGGGATGCTGATACTCAACAGTTTTCTGGAGCACAGAGTAACAGTGATACTGTCAATGGACTTCTCGAAGATCCACGGTTGGCAGCAGTTTTATACTGCAATATAAACTATGCTAACAGCACTAACTGGTTTTACCACAGTATTTAACATGTACCAGCTTTACAGTGCTGCAGCTTACATTTGGCTTCTCTGAAAACTCCAGTCATTCCCAAATGTGGCCAAACCCAGGGAGGACGGCAGGGCTGGCTGCTGCAGTTGTATGAGACTGGTCTTCGTAGGATAAACAGCCACAGCCTCCCCTCACGACTCCTGCTGCGAGTTGCACTGTGAGGTGACTCACCAGTTGTTACTCCGTTTCCCTTCAGTAGAAAATACAGATTTGCAAAAAATTTACCACAATAACCAGCTTCCTAAAAGAGCAGGGAGCATACCCTGGAAAGCAGAAAATGCACGTGTAAACTCCCAATCCCTCTACTAGCATTCCCTTTCATTTCCTGAATGGAAGATACTCACTAGATTTGTGAGGCAAACCGAGCAACCTTTGTGGAGTAAACACGACGACCTATCCAGGTAAGCATTTCTTTTTTTCTTTTTTTTTTTTTTTTAATAAAAAGTTTTAAAAAAATGTAATAGGGATTCAAACAGCTTAATTAAACCTTTCAGCAAACATTTCAGTCCTGTTAAACAACTAAAGAAGTAGATATTTAAATTATAGTAACTTAAAAATACTTAAAAGTTGTTTCATAACATCAAGTTAAGTATCTGTTCTCATGAGCAGAAATGTTATTTCAGTGGTAAAACTGAAGCATTAAGACTATATTGGGTTCAAAAATCTCTCTAAAATCCACTTAGAGTACTAGATTCCCTGATCCTTTCAGTGGATGACCATTAAAAAGGCAGTTTTGATCAGGTAACAGAAGAAAAATCTCCTAACTACAGCTTTCAACTGAGAAATTCCATAAACTACAGAATTGCTGAAGTGCATGGAAACGTGATATATTATGTTACAATGTTTTCTTAAGGGAAGCACTTGAGAGCATCACATCCCTGCTGTGTAAGAGAACAATTAGTGGTTACTAATGCCAAAGTGCATGCAAACCAAACATCAATCACAATGCTACGTAATCTAAAACATCACATTTTTAAGTCTCTATCTTATGAGAGATGTTATCTGGCTTACACTGCCTGGTTAAAGATTTTCTACTGTATAGCAAGTTCTCACCAGTGAATTCAGAAGATTGGAGAGACTTAGAGCCATCAGTGTGATTTAGTATTTGATGCACCAGGCCCAAAGATGTTTCACTTTCTGAAAAGAAGTTCAAGATTGGTTTTACTTAAACATGGCACTATTAGACACTGTGAGAACATGAATCATTATGCCCTTGATTATTACTACAACAGCCTTTTATTTCAGCCCAACAGAAGTGTGAAATTCCTGACATCGGAACTCTAGAAACTATAAACTGGATACAAGGTCTCCGTATGCACTCCCTACTTGATAGCAGAAGACAGAAAATAATTAATAAGGTTTTTACTAGTAGCCATTGAATGAAAGTTAGAAAAGTCTGCTATGCATTTATATTTGTCTGCCCATCATTCTTAATATGAGCTTCCACTGCACGGTCTCAGGCCAGTTGAGGCACACACAAATGTGGCAATCCTTGCATGGGATGCAAAGTGTAAAAGTTTCTGCAAGCCCAGAGATCCACCACTTTGGAGCCAAGTTTTACTCCAACTGAGTTGAAGCTGAATGAGAAAACCTAATACAACTACAAAGTCTTGGAAGTCTCCAGGAGTGCTCAAGTGTTTTCGTGTGGCTCTTATCCCAT
Organism: Myiotriccus ornatus; assembly: GCA_036023395.1. Lineage (NCBI taxonomy): Eukaryota > Metazoa > Chordata > Aves > Passeriformes > Tyrannidae > Myiotriccus > Myiotriccus ornatus. Next base: position 13,704,221 of record JAYRBT010000082.1, on the reverse strand, counting down.
CCTCAGTCACATTTTCCAGATTAAAGCTTTTCCTTTTAATATTTCTCCTTCAACTAAACTTAGGGTGGGCTCTAAACATCTGTTACTCTCAAGGCCATTGCTTCTTCAACCAGAACCCCAACAGCTCAGCCACAGATGGGCCAAGACTATTAAATTCCAATGATGATTGAAAATAGCCATTACAAATTCCAGTAATTTCCATGACCAAGTTTATCCTGTAATGTGAAAGAAGTATTTCAATAAGGAAAAACAGTAACACAGATAGCAGTGTTGAGACTATTACAGATACAAAGGTTAAATAAAAAGATCTAAACACAGCCAGTGTGGCACGAAAGCCATGAAAAGGCAAGACAAGTCCTCCTACTCTGCTGCAAAGAATTGCCATAAGGATTGAGGAGCTTCCTCCTGCTTCTTTCTGGGAAAGGGTTGCCTAAAATCAGGCATCAGGTATCCTTAATGAGAACATGAAATAACAGTATAGAATCAGAATGGTTTGGATCAGAAGGAACCTTAAGGCTCATCTAGTTCCAACCTCCCTGCCATGAACAGGGACACTTTTCACTACACCAGGTTGTTCAAAGACCCCATCTAACCTGGCCTTGAACACTTCCAGGGATGGGGCATCCACAACTTCTCTGGGCAACCTGTTCCAATGCTTCACCATCCAGACAGTAAAGAATTTCTTCCTAATATCAAATCTAAACCTGCTCTCTTTCAGTTTGAATCCATTCCCCCTTGTCACTGCATGCTCTTGTAAAAAGTCCCTCCCCATCTTCCTTGTAAGTTCCTTTCACGTACTGCAAGGTCCCAGCTAGGTCACCCCAAAGCCTTCTCTTCTCCAGGCTGAACAAGTACAGATCCTTTAACCAGCATTACCTTATTTGGGAAATGGAAGTACAGTTCACTATCCTGCTAGATCCTCAAATGTGCTAAACTGCTTTTAAAAAGCAGATTAAGAGATGCAAAAAAAGAGCATGCAAGAGTACTGGGGCAGTAAAGTTACTGAATAGCATAGCACAACTTGCATCACATCATCTAAATATCTGGTTTACCAGAAAATGTAAAGTAAATTATGTTGGATTATTTAACTATGTTCAGTATTCCTGCAGCTTTGCATACACAGTAAGATCTACAATCACAAACAAAGGTCTAACAATGTTCATGAAGGCTTTCTCTCAAAGGGTCAGGTACAAATTCAGTGAGCAGTTAGCTGCCAGCTTCTTCAGCCTTGCCAGCTTTCAGACTGTTTTCAAAGTGATCCAGCTTCCGGCTGATGAAGGCAGAAAACAACAGAATGCAAGACTGTTGCCTGCTCTTACTGTAGAGCCTGGGAACCAGTCCCCAGGCCTTCACTAGTGATGGGTATCTCTGCTCTGCTTCCTAAAGACAAGGCTGGAACAGAAGGATACAGGCTATGTAGTCTTAAGTGTCTCTAATTTTTGTTACCAGATGCAAGCATTCCAAAGTCTGAATACAACATATTTAGCAAGTCTCCAGCAGAAAGCACACTGTCCATAATGTGATGCAGTTCAAAGACTACCATTTGCCCAGCAGAATCAGATCAATCTAACAAGGGACACGAACATTTCAGATGTAAATTCATGCCTATTGTACACTCCAGAGTTACAAGCTCCATCTCTGAAGATTTTGATTCAGAAACTCGAGACTGTCAGCAGTACAGGCTCCTTTTCTGAACTAACTTTGCTGTATTTTGTTCAGTTAGTAGTTCCCCAACTGAACTAGTTAATTCTCCACAATAATCATGATTTAATGCTCTTGCTTGCTTTTTAGTGGTGAATATGTGTGGTATAGTACATTAGTGGTATAATATGGGTGAAGATCTCTGAATCAGGTCTTTTTGCAAGAGGGCAAAGGGTAGTTTTTCATAATTCTTCAGTAAGATAAAAAGGAATCACCCTCTTCCAAAGTGATGCTACTTTTCTTGGCCACTTGATTCTGGTGCCAAAGTTTAGTCTTCAGCACACAGCAAGTGTTCAAGTAACTTGTAAGGGATTTCTCTTTTTAAGACAACCCTTCTCAGTTTATACACAAAATCTCAATGCAACAACTTCATCTTCCACACATCTTTGATGCTGAGCATTCTGAAAGCCAGGACCAGAATAACTCGCATTTCCTTCAGGGTCAAAGGCACTTCAAAATATTTATGAAACAACTGGCTCTTTGAGAAACCTCTCTCTGATCTTCAGGATGAAAAATAATGCTTCCTGTAGTCAGAGAATGGTGTGTCACAGCACAGCTTCTATAATATGTCCTCTGCTCACCAGAAGACCTGAGATACAATCTCAACTTCATGCCCCTGCTGGCCATGTGTAACAGACATGAGAAGGAAAGTTTTCCATAGCAATTGTTTCATGTCAGCAGCATATCTGGCTCATTCAAGGCAGGAAGAGCACAAGACTTCTCTAAACTTCTTTAGTATGGAAACAGACAAAACCCATGTGATGGTACACAATAAACATAGCAACAAGACCACCTCTGCTGGTCACTACAGAATCCTTAGATGAGCTTCCTCTTAAAGGTAAGCAATATGGTTTGACCACAACTCTCAGTAGCAGCAAAATGTTTTTTTTTAAAAAAAAAGTATTAATAAGCGTTTTCTGATAGAAAGACCAACACCCAATTAAAAAACCTAAAAGCTAAAGAGAAAAAACCCTAAAAAATCTATACCTACAACAAACTCCCAGCTTCAAAAACCATGAAGAAAAAGTAACAGGTTGTTAATCTGTAGAAGTAACTATTACAAAAACTTTAGTACAGCTGTTAGATACCTGATGTTCTCTACAATATTTGCTACAGAAAGTAAGAAGACATAGCTCGGCAGATGCAACCGACTGGCACCTTCGAAGAAAGTCAGATTCACACAAGACACATAAAAACAACCTTGTGATCTGTGCAGATAACCCATCTCAAAGAATCCTTTAAAAAACAGAAAAAAAAAAAATCCTGTAAAGAACAGACTGGCAGCAAGAAGTAGACCCTGTGCTCCTTTCGAACACTTACACCTAAACAATCAGCAGTACACCACAGCAACACAAACTCCTGTACACCTACAATGCCACAAGAATCCCAACTAAGATTATAAATCAGAGACAATCTGCCCAGCTATACTAACAACAAGACACTATCCAAAGGCTGTGGTAACTGAGTTAATAGATACACTTTTAAATCAGACAGCTAAATTTTTTTACTGAGTATTTAATTCCTGTATCAAATCCTAATAAAAATATGAAACTAAACTCCAACATTTAGATTTTTGAAAAGCCTGGAATACTAACATACATATTTTACATGGATACTAAGCTGTCTGCACAGAATTCCAAGCACAAATTAATGTTATATACCAGGTACTTACACATACGTATTACTTTCCCACGAGTTTCAAGATGCAACCACACAATTAAACCCTTGTATGGAACTCATCACCATAAATAATAATTGCATTTAATTCCTAAATGATGTAGATAAACATCCTAACCATCAACTTCAGGAAAAAAGACTATAAAAGGATGTGTGTGTATTTATACACACACACGAAGACATAAGCTTTAAACTCAATCAGCCAATTTTTCAAATCTACATGATTTTCAGATGCAAAGTACTGCCATTAATACCTTACAGTGTATTTACAATCTATTCAGTACACATTACTTTTGTTTTCACACTTGTAACCTGGCTACCATTTTATCATAGTTCAGACTGGTCATCATCCAGAGGATGCTCTCAGTTCCGGACTTGTTCAACCTATCTGAACCACTTGAAGGGCAGAATTTAAACACCAAAAGCCACACTTGGATCACAAACCAGAAGAATCATCGCTTTTAGCCTTTGTACATTTCCAGAAAGAATTACCATAAAAGAGGAAAGAAGGGGCAAGGACCTAATCTAGGCCAGCACGGAGGGGAAGCATGAAATAAAGCAGAAGAACAAAGGCACTCACTAACTCTACAAATGCAAGTAGAAAGAATTTTCAGGCTAAAAAACCCAAAACGTGGTACAGGGAGAAGAGGTACGAAATACATTGGCAAACAAGAGGATTAAAGTCATCTGATACCAGGGTAACAGTCTTTGAGCAAACCACCAAAACACCCCACAATTTGGTTATTTTATTAGGTATATGCATTTCTCCCCACTGCACTCCTATGTTACCCAGGTATTCTGATTAATTTCCAAAGCCATAATTCAAAATGGCATGGAAAACACGATTCTAGAGACTCCTTACAAAGATGAACTTTTAAAGTAATTTCTTTATAAAAAAACTACAACACTTCAACCTACTATAAAAAGATGACATTTAAGGTACTGACTCATCAAAATTCATGAGTTATTTAAGCTCCATTCTAACACTGTAAATGCCAGTCTTCCAGTATGAAGAGCCCTAGAAAAAGTGTGATGCTTTCCAACAGTATTCCAATTAAAAAACACCACCACACCAAGTTTTCTCAGAGCCAGGTCCTCAAATCTATAATTAGGTTCTGTGAGATGTAGTCTGCCACTTGCTGACAAGACGTAGAGGTGATTAGTCCAAGAGTTTTGCTAAGTATGAGCAGATGCATCAGTGAAGGTGGGGTGGATACTTTTTGGATGGGAAGCGGCATTTAAGTTCATTTAAGTTCAATTAAGAATTCATAGCATGCTGAGATTTTAAATGCAAACATTTTAACTAAACATTTCCCATCACCGCCACAGTTTGCATTAAAAAAAAATTGTAATGTAGTATTTACATCAACATTTCAATTAACATATTTTTAATTTTAAAAATCCAAATCTTCAGTCAACTGAAACCCTACACAATATTGTTTTTAAAGCTTCATATTTCTACAACTGTAATTACATACCACCGTAGCACTTGTATAAATCTCAGATGCAGTACTCTACTGCCAGCAATAAATGCAAACAAACATTCCATGTAGCAAATAAAGTGATACATATGAAGATGGGCTGTTACCATCAAAACAGACCACGATGTAAAGTATGGATGACCTAATGATATTCCGGATTTTCTGACCCAAGTTTAAAACTTCTGGAAGCAAGTTTGTTAAATTAAACATACCAATATGTGCTGAACCACTGCTACTTTTACTTTGTGTAGAGGTACTGCATGTCTGGGTCCCGGGTTGTGCTGTGCCTGTTCGATTTAAACCCCTGTATAATTTCCTACAGGAGAGTTCATCATTGTCACTGTCATGTAGGGATGGTGTCCGAGGCCTAAAATGCCGCCATCTACATGATTTGATATTGACTAGTATCTGACTGAGGTCTTTTGAGAAAGATTTGTCCGAGGTATTTGTTTCTGAGGTATTGGCAAGTTGACTGATTGAAGAGTGCTGTGATGAGGAAAACCCTTCCAAATCCAGGTGATGAAATGCATTATCATAGTCCGAATGCGCTCTGTCCAGCAGCACCCTAAAATCAGGACAACAATGCAGAATTACACAGTGGCAAGAAAACACAAAGTCACCAGTTTGACATGTGTGCTTGGGGATGACAAAGGGATAGAAGGAGCTACACAAAGCTGTTCTAGAACAAGCAAACACACACTTCCCCCCCCAGTGCATGACTACCTATTATTTTACAGTAAATATTATATTTAGGTATATTTTAGCTTTTACTGTTTGAAGAGCCAAGGTACAACATCACGTATATATTATATAATTAAAAAAAAAACAACAACCTACGCAATAACATTGCTTAACTAAGTAAAAAATGATTCAAATGCTCTCCTGAAGTAACTTCTTCAAAAGCCTTACTCCCACATATACATATATACTACAACCATCCCAATGCAGTAGGGATGTCACACATTAACTTCCAAATCCCCTTGAAAAAATCCCAGTAAGAGCCTTCAGCTCTCATTCCAATTTTGCTGATTAGTTTACTAGTATGTGAAGAGATGCTAAGCACAAATCTGAAAGGCAAATCACATTCTTACTTTTAATCAAAATTTAATACCCATGTACTATTTTCTTAGAGACATAACACGATATTTAAGAAACAGCACTTACACACCGAACCATTTATAAATTGTTTTTGACAAATATTCTTACAAGCAAAATGCCTGAAATAAGGCATTAAATTCTTTGATATTTTGAAAAAGTTTGGAATTTAAATTATTGTCAGTTTTAAGTATCCCTCCCAAAAATCACCAAATATGGTCTAAACTCAGAAAGGCATTTTCTGCCAAATGTAATTTTTGCTATCTTGAAGTGCTGCTATTTGAAGACAGCTATGCAAACAATTTAAATACAAACCACAAACCACAACTGAAAATATACATGTATTTTCACCTCGGAACTTGGGATGGCAAATAATAAAAAAACCCCTAGAAGTATTTAAGGAAACAGTACTAAAGGAGCTTCTACTAGCACAAAATAAAGAGAGATATTAACCAGCTAAGGAAACTTGGATCCAACATAAGTATTAAAAAAGCCAATCTCCCTGTGATATTTGAAATTCTGAGTTTTTTCGGTTTGTTTGTTGTTGTTTTTTTTAACTTCGCTGCTCTTTATGCCTGATGTATTTTTTAAAAAAATTTTGTTTTTAAAAGCAACAGCAATTCCATAGCACTCACCTTCCACCACGGCCAACCCGTCGTCGTGCAAACCCAATACACCTCTGGGGAACAGTGAGGGTGGTTAAGCAGTATCTGTAACGCACGTCTCCTAATCTTCCCTCTTTAGGGCTGCTCCACGGCCAGTTGCCAGGTTGGTCTAAATGAGGCTTGAAATAATTTTAAACAGTTAGACACAAGATGTTTTCCAACAGTGATGCTCTGTCTTATGATACATAAGGAAATTCTACTTACAGCATAGTACTGACAGCCTGCTTTCCTACGGAAGGCAAAAGGACCATCGGGATCATTTTCTTCCTCAGCCTCCGAAGAACCAGATAAAACCTTTAAAGAGGGGATGGGGAAGTGGGGTATATGAAGAGAGATATTAGCAAATTCATGAGTTCTACTTCTATTTTTTCCCAAGAGTAGTACAAAACTCTAGAGGTCCTACCTGGGAGAGAGGTTCTTCATCTGAGCTAGGAAAATCATACTGATTCAAATCTTTAGCATTAAAGACTGGCAGTGCAGCAGGACTTGTCTGTTGAGGAGTAGCAGCAGCAGACGAAGGTAAGACTTTTGGCTTCTTCTCATACTTTCTTTTGGGTCTAATAACATCAGGCTTATCTTGCTGCAAGAAAAATAAAAAGCAGTGTAAAATTACACACAGGTGAAAATTACATTAAAACAGGAGTTTAAGAAAACTTCTGTGTAAGTAGGCTAAAATGTGAACTCATCTCTCCACCATCTTGATAGTAAAACATGGTCATTTCAAGAGTAGCTGGATTTCATTTCCAGTAATGGAAACATTTAAGAGACAAGGTAGAATCAAGCACTCAAGGTGCTCAATCTGTAATGGATAACTCACTAGCATTAAGGTAACAGAAGTACTTTGGAGAAGCAGACCAAAATACACATAATGATCTCCATGAGGCACCTTTTTTATTTTCTAGCATTTTAAATTAATAGCCACTTACGCAGTGTTAGGGAATTACTAATTACCAAACAATGCTTGAAAGGCAAAAACAGAACTCAGACTTTTCAAAGATAATTTCACAAATGCTTCTAAAAATTAAACACATTTCCCCATACTATGCAAAGTCAAGTTTAAGTGCCTTTCCCAAGTTTCCAAGGAACAGATTTCTTTCAAGCTGTGAGACACTGCACTGACCCAGCATCACTGAGAGGCAAGTACACGCCAGCAATCACAATTACATTGCTCTATTCTCAGTGGAAGAATCCACTGATTCAAGCCACTCGGTCAGTCTGAGAACAGCCTCTGGATATCCTTCACTCACAAGAAGTCTTGGTTTAAAATTCAAATTATACCTCAGCATTTCTCCCGTGTTACCTGACCTATTTAACATGCTCAGCTGTTCGCACTGTAGCTATGCTTTGTATGACACAAAATTAAAGCCTGCAGGAAAAAAAGTGCCGGTCAGCTGTCTAAATCAAATAAGGTTCTTTGATATTTTACTTAAATATGAAACCAGACAAAGATACACAGCATGCTGGGAATTTCAGCGGATCTTATTTTAAAAACAAAACAAAAACCAACCCTCCGGATTAAAATAGCTATGTAATTTAGAACAATATATGGATTTTACATCATTAGTTCTATCTCTATACAACATCTAGGTAATAAATACAGTTTTGTTCAGGCTATCCTAACTTTATGGACAGTATTAGAGAAAAACATTTCTATCCCCCTGAATAATAACACAGTTATATGTGTCCTTTCGCCTGTAGTTCGTCTAGACTTTATTTCTGTCTTAAGAAGTAAAGGGAGTCTGAATGTTATCCTCGTAACTCCAACAGAACAAAGCACTTCATTTCCCTCGCCACTTTGCTAGCCTATTGTTAGTTTCAAAAAGCTCCCCTCTCCAGCTATCCTAAAACACTATATCTTCCATATTTTATAGCCAAAGAGTAACTCGGTTACTGACATTACTCACTTTGACTTTATATTCTTTCAGCTCCATAGCTTCTTGGTGTTTAAAAGAACTGCTGTTAGTCACAGGAATGATGGGAATAGCATAGGTAGGTTTAAGTGGCTGCCGCTGCGCCATGACTTCAGACATGATCTCTCCACTGTAGTCACCCAAATTATACCTGAAATCAGAAGACATTTGTTGGAGTGCTTACAAGGTACACCTGGTAAAAAAATTGAGAAACATGGAGAAACACAGACTAATACTTGAAGCTTGTGGTAAATGGACATCCAGGACATCAGCAAGAAGCACAGAAAATATTACAGAAAAGGGGACTAATAACAGAAAATTCATTGCAATGGCTAATGCTGGAAAATAAAAAATGATAACTACTCTGTAAAGCATCGACAAAGCATAATACTGTAAAAGAAATAAGCAGAAACCAGAAGGAAAGAACAGGAGAGGATTACCCTTCCCTCTCCCTTGGGGACTGGTGCCATTTAAAACCCATATATTTATAACTTGAAAGGTTTTAAACAGTGAGGCAGAGTGCCTTATTCATCAATCCTTCCCTTTTTGTGTTGTGGAATATTTTCACAACAAGTAGAACCTTGAAACCTATTACATTTCAAGTCCTGTGACAAATGTTGGGTTGAAGTGCAGTTCTTCACTCAGAGGGAGGTATTAGTGTCTTTCCTCTATTCAACAGCTTATTTTATGAAAAAGCTATTGGGAAAAGCATCAAGATTTCCCCCCCCTCTCCGTTTCTGTTTAAAATGCTCAGTGCTTAAAAAAAGTGCCCTGGCAGAGAAATTCAGCTTGCCTCCCTAAGAATCCAGACTAAAAAACTAGTCCTAGAGCTTTAAGATACTGACTCAGAACATTTGCTTTCAAACATGGATACTTAGGCTAGGGAAGTCTACTCAGATTCTAAGTATCAACCTAAAGAACAACTCCACATTGCAACTGCGATTCTCAGTCAATTAGGAAAGTGACAAAGCATTTGGCCCTCAGCACTGCTGACCAACAGGATGTCAAATGAAGCTCTAGTTGGAGATGGCTCACACATTTTATACTGTATGAAATGATTATTTCTTTTCCTCGAGAGGGTGTTTGATCAAGGTTTTTTAGCAAAGAATTGTAATCATGAAGTCAAAGAAGAATGGTAACGATTGAAAACGGCCTTAAAAATAGCTGGGATTTCCTTAATCTATGTACTGAACATGTATTTTCACATGAAACTGTGATCTCTCTTCTGGTATAATATATAAAGTAGATATATACATTTGAAAACATGTACACATGTAATGAAACAATGTAGCTTAGTGTGATGGATCACCTTCCCACAATAAGAAACTTCCTAGCGTTTTATTTTGCTCTCCACAGCCATATATGAAACGATGCTATCCTGTAAATGTGAGTCTAAAGACTTAAGTTTAAAAATCTTCCACTGTTTAAACATTTGCAGCAATCAGAATATAAAGCAGCTTCCACAGCTTTCTGCAGCAACTTTTCAATAAACATTACCTCTTTTCCATAATTTCCAGTGTTAAATGCAGCAACTCTCTCTTGCTTTTTTCCCTTCTCTTTATCATCTCCAGGATGGTCACTGCACGACTGAGATCTCGACGCAGCTTAAGCATCTTCTCGTAAGAAGCTTCATCATTTTTCCGATTCTGTAGATACACAGAGTATATAAGTTTCCCCTCATCATTTAAATTAAATAATCTGAATTGAAGTAAGTTTTCAATAATTATGGATATCATAAAAGGCAAGTCATATGCTAAACCAAGGAGAAGCATGTGCGTGTTCTCAACAAGCTACAGCTTACTAACACAGTAAGTAGGTTTAACAATAGATTTAGTGAAAAAAATAATATAAAGTTTCATTTAATAGCTGTCCTAAAGTAGTTTTGCTTTTTACCCCTGCAAATTAGAAGAGAACACGCCAATTTTTAGTGTTTCATACAACACTGCAGAACTGTTTCTTTACATAAGCTACTTTTTAAAAGGGGGAAAGGGAGAGAAGGAAAAGAAAGAAAAGCTGAGGGAGGCTCTGATGTACTTACTTTTCGTGTCTGCATCTTTTCTGTTCGTCTTCTAAAAGCAACATAAGGGTCATTTGTGCTGGAACCATCTCGTTTCTCTTGTTTCACTGCTGGGATAAGAGAGGGACCTCGACAGTTTTTCCTCTTTTTAATCCAGTACTCATACACTTCTCTGATCAATTCATCATCTTCCTTCAGCAACAGCTTGGCCTCTTGCAGGCTGACTGGCTAAATGTAAAACCCAGCATGTCACTTTCATACAGTAACATATAGAGTGTGTATTTTAAATTCTTTATTCAAAGTACCATTGTACCTGCTGACCGCTGCCCTTTTCTAGTCTGTCTATCATCTCCTCAAACTGTAGAGGAGAGATGTCCATTCTTTTCTTCAACTTGTTCACAAAGATCTCATCTTCCGAATCCAAGTCATAATCCGGCTGCTCAGCATCCAAACTAAAAGCTAAATGGTACAGTGAAAGTTAAAGTTAGTTTTACTACAGAAATGTTTTGTTCTAATAGCAACATTCAGAGTACACACCACACTCTTCTGGAGACAAAACCAAAATCATTCGTTTGAATGTTGTAGTAACTCCTTCAAGTTACACCTATTTTTTTCTTGAAAAAAAAATTACACTGTTAAAAATCAGGCACAAAAGTTGCCATCTATTTGATTACGGTTTTGTTATTCAATGAAAACTTACTAGTGGTCAAACCAGCTAGCAGCTTTCTGCTTCATTATTTTCCGTAAGAAATTTTTAGATTGGTGAATATTTTGAATGCTGTTGAGTATTACCTAGTTTAATGTCTTATATGATCAACAGTTAAGACTAAAGTCCAAACTACACATGGGGAAGTATATGCAGACTATATTACAGTGATCTTACACATAATCTCATCAATGATTTTTGTGACGTAAATGAGTCAGACTAAACTGGCCCAGCATGGTCTACTCTATGTAGTAAAGCATCTTCAAATACAAGTAATGTTTTGCAGAATGCAAACAATGGTTTGTTTTCCACAATACCCTAAGAAAACGCAGTACTCTGCATTCAAAACAAGATCTCCCTAGTTCTCATGCCTCATTCAAGTTGTTTTAAGTAGTAAGAGACAAATTTCTTCTCAAGCACACACCTGAAAACATATACCTTACTTCTAACAAATAAATAGGTAGAATACAATGCAGCTGAAAAATCACAGTTCCAGCTGCTAGACCTGCTAGATAAAGCAGCTTTTCCTTATCTAGCCTAGATAAAAAAAAAGAAGAATGAAAAGCATAACCAGCATGGAAGACTGCTAGTAGGAAGATATTTTTTACAATGAGGGTGATAAAACACTGGAACAGGTTGCCCAGAAAAGTGGTGGATGTCTCATTCCTGGAAGCACTCAAGATCAGGCTGGACGGGGCTCTGAGCAACCTTATCTAGTTGAAGATGTCCCTGCTCATTGCAGGGGGGTTGGACTAGATGATTTTTAAAAGGTCCCTTCCAATCCAAACCATTCTACATTTCCAATACTTCAAGACATTATTGAGGCTGACTGATATAGAAGTCTAGCATTTAACCAAAGTTAATTAGGCATGAGGTCTTTTTACATAGCACAGATACCACTTTTTAAATTTTACTCATTACACCATGCAACAGAATTCTGCAACATATCGTATTTTTCTTTTTTTTTTTCACAAAAATTATATGAAGTACTGTGGTGCTCACATGTAGGGTTATATTCATATAGAACAGCTGCTATCTTCTAACAAAAACAAAATCCCAACAAATTTGCAAGTCATCAGTGATGCCAAAACCCATCTATTTTTAGATGTAGAATACTTCCATCCAGGCATAGGCAAATACTACCACTGCTACTAACACTTCTGCTTGGCTTGCCAATCCACTCTTAGTGCCATTTTATCTTGGTTATGCTTCTGGGACAGGTACTCTGTTTCTTAACTATGTATTATATATTTTCCTCTTCAAGTAGATTTGGGTCTGTCCTTGCTTAAAAAAAAAAAAAAAAAAAAACAAACCTGAATTTCCCTGCAAACTGTTACTACTACAACTAAGAACTAAACACAGTTCTTCAACAAGCAGTACGCATTTCCCATCAGGTCAGAAAAAATAATTCTCAGAAGTCAAGTCTTGGTGGGAGCTCAACAGACATTTAGCAGTAACGTCTTGAACAACTGGCAAAATGAAGTTCTCAATGTAGACTTCAAAGAACAAGTTCCTTTACTTACGCTGTATGTGAATCAGCTGCTTTGGCATTTTAAATTCTCCAGGATATATAGATTCATAGTATGCAATATTACTTTCTGCTTCTGGAACCGGTATAACCATGTTATCCCTCTTCTCTCCATAGACTTGTTGTGCTGAGATAGCCCGTTGGAGATGATGTTCCTATAAACAAAAAAGTCAAGATGAAAACCTGAGAAAATATTTCCATAACTCAAGACTTGCTAGAGTTGAAAGAAGGTTATTCCTTGGCAAATGCTCTCACTGTAAATCCCTGAGCCCTGACCTGAGGAATGGGTGGTTGCACCCCTGACCCCAAGTGCGCTCCCCCCGCCGGAGGGTTCCCCAGCAGGTGGCGCTCTCCCCTTACACACCCCCCTCCTTCAGCTTCCCAGCCCCGCCAGCCAAGTCCCCGCTCCCGGCACACTGAGCCAGAGCCCGTGATTAAATATATCCAGAGAGACACTTAGGATTGATTAGACACACAGATTATAACAAGTAGCTGCAGACAGATATTGACTCTGGTATTACTCTGTATTTGCCTTGGCCATTTACCACCAGTGACAACAGAAAACCAGAAAGGAGGCCTGCCATCATCACCTATGAAGAGCAACTACTTTTACCCACTGAATGATTCCTGAAGATGTTCTCATTTATTGCAGTGCTTTCCATTATCCTCCCTCTCCTCCTCCTAATTCATCAAACAAAGCAAAAATGCAATCCATTCTTGTTGTAGTTCTGTCAAGACAGTAAGTATTACCTCTGCAGAGTTCATGCAGAGTTAATAACAAAATCCCACACACCAAAACGTGCATGTTTGTAACCGGTTTACTGACAACATAACATGCTATTTTTTCCCCTAGCATCAGCGCTGGTTTCTAAAGTTCCTATGCTGTTTCTTTATTGTGCTCAGCAGACCAGTGCTGAAGTAGTTGTTGTGCCAATACAACTCTCAGTGAGAAGCTATAAACCAGATCACTGAAATACTTAAAAACAGCAACTGCAGCAAAAGGGTAGCAGGGATAATCAGTTTTAATGTTGAAGTAAATTGTATCAGAGTTCATCCACATGATCTTATTGCATCTTTACCTGTCTGACTTCAATTTAATTTCTCTGGTACAATAAGGGGAATTAAGATCTCCTGTTCAAACTTTAAAAGATAAGTAATCAAGAAAATCATAAAACAGGCTTTATTGTAAACTCCAGAGTTGGTGAGCCTGAAACCCAAACATGTTCCAAGGTTTAATCCTGCTGAAAGAATTCACAGGATTTATCTTCAAACAAATTGCAGAGATTTCTTTCCCATCTGCCCCCTGGTTAAAAAGCTTCTTCACAAAAGGAGAGCAATCACGAGAGTAAGACGTAGCACACAGTTGCAGTAAAACTCATGGCAACGATTTTGATACTCCAGCAGTTGTTAAGTTTACACATATGTCACATAGGAGGCATGGCAGCTAAAATTCTTTTTCGGTATAGACAAAGTAATTTCTTTTCTACCTCTTAGTGAGGCACTGCTCTCAGACACCTCAAATTTGTGTAAACTGTAATAACTATTCAGGATTTTGTCCCTACAACTACAGCTGTTGCAGAATAGGGAATTAAGCTTTATCTTCATATAGCACAGTAGGATTCTAGGGTTCCTACCATATCCATCCCAATGTGTGTTTCTAATCACAAAAAATGCTTCATTTCAGGGAAGAAAAGGGGGCTAGACAACTAAAGATTTCAATTTCTCTGATCCACCTCTGATATGGAAATGGACACAGCCTATACTTATTTACTAACAGGTTTCAGTAACAAGTATTTACAAAAATCTTAACAATATTCTTGAAACAGAAACACACATCATAGTTTTGCCTGGCTCTCATCCCAATTACAGAAATACTCAGTATGTGAGCAGATACATGTTATGAAAGCCACTGGATAAAATTTCCTCCACTGAAACAATTAAGTTAACCTGCTGTTCCTATTGATTTCAGTTCAAGAGACACTCCACTAAACAGAAGAAAGGAAACAGAAACAGAACAGGCAACCTCTCCTGACACCTCCATGCACCAGGTTCTCACTCATTTGGACAAACCAGCAACAGCAACTTTGGCCCCAACTTCAGTATCTCAGCTGGTGGCTCAGCACATCTCTCTCCCTCCTGGTAATCAGATGCAATTGTTAACTCTGGAAACACTAATTTTTAACAAGAAAGCATGTTAAATATCCACAGTTAACTAACCTACTACAGATAATAGTTCCTATTCTGCACTCTTTTTCCACTGTGACTGTACAGCTGGTAACTCCCACCCAAATGCAATGCATCATTCATCTGAATCCATCGCTTTCCACTTAAAAACCAATGGTTTCCTCAATTTGCCAGCCTGATTTTTGAATTCAAATCCTAATCAGCCTTTCTGGCTGCCCTTCATGTTATCGTAATTTAATATGTAGGTACTGTAGTCCAGACACTCCTGAACACACCACAAGACTGAACTCCTAGGATATTCAACAAATATTTTCATTTCTTCTGTCCATCTATTTCTAGATATGGTTTTCTGATCAGATACATTTCCATTATACAACTGTTCACTGCATAACAGACCAGTATCAAAAAGCCTTTTTTATGCAACTATCCATTATGTCCCATGCCCTGCTACAGAAAGAAGTTTGACTGGATTAACTGCGGCTTGTTCTTGAAAACCTCTTATTAGCTGGGTATAGAAATTAATGTCTTCCAGGTGACCACTCGAGCCAAATAATTTACATTACCCATATTCCTCCAGGAACTGCTGTTACTTGCTGTAACCCTCCAGTTTCTACCTTTTCAACAGCCTCTTTAATGACTGTTACAAGGCTTTGGGTCAGGATTTTTCTGAATGGATGTTATGTTTTCGGGTGGGTTTTTTGTTAAGAAGCACAGTTGCAGTGCCTTTTTCTCTTCTCTGAAACATCTGCCCCTCTGAAGTTTTCAAATTCCTGTAAAATTATTTCAGTCTGTTTCTTTACATTCCTAGGATGAATTTTAGGTGGGTTAGTAAAGCTCAAAGGCTGCAATTTGTCATGTTAGAAGGAAACTCTAGAATCTAACAGCCACCACAAGGTTCAGTCTTGTGCGCCTCGCTGTCGTTCTCCACACTACCACAGCCTTCTGCCAGACTGAATCTTTGATGACAGCTTAGGGAACTAAATCCACAAAAAGCCATTTCTCTCCTGCAATTTCCCCTGAAAACAATTACAAACAATTAGTAGTGATAGAGTGAATCCCTTAACTGCCAGGGTGTGTGTGTGAAAAGCAGCACGGAAATGGAGAAGAGAGAAGGACAATGCCCTTTGGCAGCAGTTAGCCATTAAACTGGCTTAGCTAGTATTATATAACTAAATTAAAATATAGTATTATATATTACTATTAAAATTATTATTATATATTAGTATTAAAATAGTATTGTAATTAGCTAGCATTATATAACTAAATTTAAAAAGTCTTTCTAAAATTAGTACCAAGGACAACCTCCCCTCCACTAAGATGCATGAAATATTTAGTATAACATACAGTCACTAAAGTTTCCTCTTACTACAAATATTTACAGAATATTCTCATCTTATTCTGCACATTCACTGTCAGATAGGTCTCACCTTGTTCCTTCTTTCAAGATAAACCTTTCACGTCAAGATTAATTGTTCACATATTAGTTGTTCCTATTTATCAGTTTTCACTTTCAGTGTACTCAGATTTCTTTGTTAATGTATCCTTCTTATTGAAACAACATTGAAATAGCTGCAATTGTCTCACAAAAATCTTAACCTGAACTGCTTAACACCACAGCAGCTTCATAGTTTCTTCCCTTTCTATCCCAACTTGCTTCCCTTGGATTGTTCATACTTACTCTATTTCACAACATGTACATATCAAAGGTAGTTTATCCTCACTGAAACTGCCTTCCACTTTCACATTTAACTATTTTCAATCTGTTAGTTAGGCTTATATCCAGAAAACCTTTCATCTTCAGTTGCCTGACATAAACCGCTATCGGAACTGTAGCTTCAGGAGTCATTTGTGCTGGGATGTTAACCGATCTGGTCCTTTCAGAACAATGGTATTGTTCCTCAAACTTCATTCCCTTTACACTGCACTAATGGTCAGCCAACTTTGTGTTTAAAGCTATTCAATGAGTTCATCAAGAAAATCCTAAAAATCCACTCACTCTTCCCAGCCCCCAAGTTAAGATTTCCATCAGGTTAGCTACTTATCCTGGCTCATCATGTGGTCTGACAATGCCAGCATCAAAGGGATGAAGTGGGAGCACTCAGCCAGAGACAGATGATGTCTGGGGAAAGGAGCGGCTTCATCACTTTTTGGAATGCTCAGCCAGAAACATGAACTGAGGGACAGGCACTGATTTATTTTCTCTGGTGACCAGTGACAGGACCTGAGGGAACAGCACGAAACTGTGTCAGAGGAGACTTAGGCTGAATATTAGGAAAAGGTTCTTCACCCAGAGGGTAGCTGGGCACTGAACAGGCTCCCCAGAGAAGTGGTCACAGCACCAAGCTTGTCTGAGTTCAAGAAGCGTTCGGACAATGCTCGCAGGCACGTGGTGGGATTCTTGGGCATGTCCTGTGCAGGGCCAGCAGTTGGACTCACTGATCCATGTGGGCCCCTTCCAACTCTGGATATTCTGCAATTCTATGAACTGCACCTTATTCATCACACTGTATTCCTGTCCAATAAACTATCTAGACAGTTAAAATTCCAACACTTACCAGATTACACTGCTAGTTGTTTAAACAAACAAAACCTTGACAACCATCTTTCTCCTTTCGAAGTTTTCCTCTAATGCAACAGCCTACAGGAAAAGCCCACTGAAACAGCAAGCCTTCTGACTACCCAGAATGTAGCAAAGCACGGTGTACCTGAGACATTTCCTAAGCAAAGATATGTACTGATATCAGTCAGTCTGTAGTCTTCCTTTGTATTCAATTTTAGGATAGCAAGTTTGTCCCTTGTGTCCACTCTTACTGTACACCAGTGTCACCACACACATTCCAAAACAGCGAAGAGCAGAAGGACAGTCTAAAGCAAGTTAGCAGCAATAAAGGCACGTGGGAAAGCAGAACAGAGCAGAGCAGCTCTCATTACAGCCTGAAGGAATTGGAACTTCTGGTCAGTTTTGCACTGGGGGGCAGCAGGACCTCTCTCAAATGATAATGCAAGGATATAGGTATAATTCTCGGTAACAAGTATAGTACTTGCACGCTTGTCGCATTTCTAGAATACTACATTTAAAAAAGCTGAATTAAAACAACTAAGAGTAAAAAAGAAAGGATACTGTAATTGTGGTTCAACCTGACTACCAGTAGGCACTCCTGCCTGCAAGCAGAAGCACAGCAACTGAAAACAAGCAGTATTTGCCTTCTTTCACATTTTGGTAACACTTGGTAAATTTTTGGCAATGTGACCATGGGATTGTTAGTTACAGTTCCTGAAAGAAAACTGGCACATACAGAGCACAGAGGTTTCTTTGACAAAGTATCTACTCTGCAGCACACCCTGGAGAACATACGCAAAGTAAGATAACCACAGCACAAGGCCTTAAAAGACTAAGTGACATAACCCTGTCATTACAGTTGAACAAACCAAAAGGACAGAACGCATATTATCATTTTTGAAAGACAACTGAAAAAAATGCTATTGCAGTTGCAATGAGTGCATCTTCAAGAAATTAAGAAGCAATTCACTGTTTTGTAATTTGCTTGCTTCCTCAAACAGTTTCTCCAATTACTTCAGAGCTCTTAAAAATAATCATTTAAGGCACATTCGTTCATGGAAATGACTCAAACAGCCAGTATCAAGTCCAGTGTGTAGAATGCTCCCAACACTCCAAGCAAGGGAGTGGTGTCTTTGCTGGGGGAAGCAAAGCGTGTGGTGGTGGAGGAAGCCACATACTGCAAGCATGAAAGAGTTTTTAAAGACAGTGGTGTGTATAAAAAGCACACTACTGAGTTAAAGTCTGTGCACATCAGAATCCCATCTTTGCCTCTGAAATACAAAAACTATACAAAAGTACACTGCTATTGATTGTGTCATTACTGGGAACCAAGTTGAACCACTGTCCATGCACTGGTCTCTGCAGAACTGCTGATCTGCATCAGTATGACCAGGGCAATTCCTCTCACATCCCCTGCCTGACAGAACTGCTTTCCAAGGCTACCACCTCACAGTTTAGAAAGGACACCAGCTTCAACAGGTAGTTGTCAAGAAGCATTAGATCCACAGCAGCTACGCTAAAACAGATCACAGTTGATACACAATCAAGGATATACAAGTATAAAACCACATATCTGTCTTCTTTATTACACATTTTATCTTTTAGCAGCTTATAATCCAAATCTTCTGGAAAAAAAAAACCTGAACACACATGAAGAATCCAACAAAACTGCAGCTCATCTGAAGCACAAACACGTTGTAAGATGAAATAAGAAAACATTAGAAACTGGAAAAATCAGACATTGTTATTTATGTCATCCAGAGGTGGTGAAACGGTGCAAGAACAACCTGATTCTACACTTTATAAAGCCAAGTTGCTACGAGACCCTGCTGCAGATCAAGACCTTTCAGACTAACTCACTCCATGACATACAGAAGGGATTCCTGCAGTACATTTATGACCTACTGCACACAAATGACTTCCCAACCTCCACCTTTCTTTGGTTCAGTGACCTACAAGATACATATCCTGTCTCTCAGCCATACGAGTATCTCAGTAGCCTGTGTGATTAGGGAAGACAGCCTCTTGCAAGAGTGATGGTCAAGTTACACTAGAGAAAATTTGTCCCCAGATTCGATCCAATAAATCTGTGCACAAATACAGAAAGGAATAAAACAACCAAACAGGCTCATTCTCTTCACTTTCTCCTCCTATTATCAGATCTTAGCTGTCCTGTAACTTATCAAACACAATATATATCCAAGACTAGGAGGAACATGGAGAGCAATCTCAGAGAATTACGTGCAGATCAAGGAAGGGGTTTTTTGTTGTTGCTTTCTCGTTCTTTTTTAATGCCACCCCTTATTCCTCCCTCACATAATTCCTTCCCCCTTCCTAGAATCAATTCGGGCACTGGAACTGTGGGACTCTCCAGGGGTGGTTACCTGCCATCCCAATAGAAAGGGCTCACCCAGGGACAGCGAAGCACCAGCAATGCTGAAAGCAAAGGTACAGAACACAGCCAGAACACAGAAGCCCATCTCAGATCAACATAAACTGTTCAGAGATACTTCCTTTGCATTACTCTTCTCTTTAGGGCAGAGTGGCCCTAGTGTCTTCCAGTGTGACTGAAAGCAAAATGTTCAGCTGTTCCTGAACAGCACATTCCCAGGTTGTTACAGAAGCACTCACCACACAAACATAGCACACTTTTGCTTTTCCTGCCTCACACCTAACTACATGCAAAACAACAAAGACATTCTGACAAGTTTGTTACAGCATTTGTTTCCAAACTGCCAGTGAAAAGTTGCTGACTGAAGTCATACTGATGTAGGCAGTCTGACTCTGCCTTGCAAAGCACCGAAGTCTTCAATGGGTATTCTGGCACAAGATAAATCTATGAGTTATACCGATCCTTGACTGAGATCGAGAATCCAGCTCCTGAATACCAGTTTATAGATTTGGCCTTTGATCATGGCTAGGTAATAGTTTTGTTGGTAAGCATAAATGCAGCTTCAACCCCCCTGAACTCAAGTAACATGCATATCACATAATGTGGTAGCAATAGTTTAAATTTGGTCACAAGAAGCACACATGATCCAAACAGGACCGAGATGGTGGGTCAACAAAGCAGCATTCCTTGCTCTCCCACTATGATGGGTCCTGAGGAAGACAGTAGGTCACTTCCTTGCTCTTCATCTGGCTCACAAACAATTGTAGCCATCCCTATTAGCATATATGGACACAGGCTGAACACCTTCTCATATCAACTGAAGCTGCCTGAAGGCTCACCCAAACTACACGGCTGTAGATCTTCCCTTCGGAAGCCGCCAAGATCTCCCAGTGACCTGAATTATTCTACACAGTAGAGAAAAATGTTACCTTGTTGTTACAGCAGAGCCTAAAACTGTCCCTTCATATTCCAAACATGGAGGAAAACTATGGAGGTCGGTTAACCAGCTGATGTCAGTCTCATGAGTAGTCAATTAAGAAGGATTCCACTGTAATCACTATAATAATTAGAACTCTGCTACAAATGCCAACTTAAAATAGCTACACAGGATTAAATAGCCATTGCTTAGTGAAAATGTGATCTAATTTACTTTTAAAAATGCATGGTTTTGTAATTAACAAAGTATCAAAAACCCCTCATTAATTATTAGACTTTTTATCTGGAACACTGGTTAGAAATGAGGTCAGTTACACTGTTTTGAGCATTGTAGTAGACTACTTTCCCCATGTTCACATCAGACACTTCTGAGAGTACACAAGGAGTCTGTCCTCTTCTTGGAAAAAAAAATCTTTATTCTGTATTTGTGGACTTCCAGCAGTAAATTACAACCTCTAGGAAATTTTCACCTGCCAGGCTTGTTTGGTGAATGGTGGTAGACAAGTGGAGGACATACAGGGCATTTGACCCAGAAATCTAATGTTACTACTAGAGATCATGACAGCACTGGGAGAAATGGAGAGTGATTTGCTTATCCTGTTACCAGAAGACTGAAATCAGTTTCGTGTTTTAAATTACTGGGCAAAACAGAAGGCAGAGATGAGGAAACAAATGAGACTCGCTCAAGACATGCCAGAAGATAATGTACCCAACCTATAAACCCTAGGAATCAGGAAAACTCTAATATTTAACACATACATTAATTATGCAGTATAGTTCACAAACATGATTTAGCACCTCTGTCTTTCTAGAGACAGGTCCTGTTTAGACTACCTAAAAAGCTTTGTCTGCCTTCCAAACTGCCACTGCACAACATTTACTCAGAGTCACAGGGCTCAGTATAAGTTTGAAATGTTTAGTTTGGGAACCACTGTTAAAGATCAAAACCAGGAGAACGAGCTAAACCATCTCCTCAGTGTTGGTAATGGCCACAAAGATTACCCATCTTGCCTCTCTTTGGCTCTCATGGAACTCCTCAGCCCCCTAACTCATAGACAGAAGGGGAGTTACTCTTGGGTGACTCTTCTTGCTGTGAACTAAATCAGTTCATGAACAGGTAATGCAAAGACCAGGACAAACTCCAAGAGAACACTGGAACTGCCTCGTCTCATTACCAACACAGCTGAACCAGCTCAGCCTGTCTCAGTGACTTTGCACTGCAAACCTGCCTCAGTGCCCCTTCCTTACCTCAGCCCACTGTTCCAGCTGTATCGTCAGCTGTGAGACTTCAATGGATGAAAACTATTTCAGTTATCTACAGTAAACAGAATGCAGTCTAATAATTCAGCAATTTCCCCCTAAATAGGGATTCTAAAGAACATATTAAGATGCTTTTAATGTATTATGTAGGCAGTCCAGGGCATGACCTCCACGCTGAAATCAGACTAACACAAAGTGAAGTAAAATTTTATACAGTTGACAAGAACACAGCTTTCAGGACACAGTCTACAACTGAATGATAACAGCTCTTACAGTTCAGCCTCTCCTTATCAGTTTTCAACTATAAAGCCATTTAGGAGAGCCCAAGTAAGTCTTTATAGCAAAATTATTTTCCCCTTGTATGTGGAATATGGAATCAGAATTTCAAGATAATTTCATCAGTTGACTCATAAAAAGCTGTATCAAGTTCCCAAATTAAAAGATAAATGTAGTGATATCTTGCTGCTAGATTAAACACTACTGTGCATTAGCAATACTTTGTAACTCAAGTAATTTTGGATGGCAAAAGATTACACTTCGATTCCAGCGTTTTTGTTAGTTACAGGGACTTGATACTACTGTGAACAGTATTCAGCACTGATAAAAAAGCGGTGTCATTTGATCAACAAGCTACATGGCAGCCCAACTTCGCAGCAAAGTTTGTATTCTGCTTCACCACTTCTGAACAACACTAATATGCAGATGCTCACAGGGCTGTGTGTTCCAACAGGCAGAAGCCTCAACTACTCCAATTACAAATCATCATAAAACACTATACACAGCACTAGGTGAAATTAAAGACTAAATTATAAATCTACATTTTGATAGTAGAATTAAAAGGAAGCTAACTCGGGCGAAATTTTTTTACATTTCTCTCAAATTTTTTTATATCAACAATGGAAAAACAGTAAGAACTTGTTCATCAGAACAGGTTTTCAAATGATCCTCATTAAACCAACCCTCTTCCTTTGCAGGGAAGATATATCTCGATCTGGATCCATTAACCAACTTTGCACACAATCAAGAGAGGTAAGACATCAAAAAACACCAGGCAAAAGAAACAAAACCATAACACACAGTCTGAGTAGCACCTGTATCTCCCAGGATTAGTCTACCAAAGGCTCAAAAACATTCCCTTTCTCAGGCCACACTGCACAAACTGCAGAGATCAACAGCTTCCCAGATCTACATATGATCAACAACTCTGAAGAAAACAAAAGTCCAAGAATAGGATTTAGCATTGTTTTGGTTTGGTTTTGTTGTGGTTTTTTTTTTTAAGTATTAAAAACAGATCTTGAAAACATTACCTAGAGCTACTACTTTTCCCCTAAGAATTTGCAGCAAGACTTCAAAATTCCACATTAACCAGAGCTTGACAGTTAGATCTCTGAACAGCAAATTGCACAACTACTCAAGGACTTTAAATAAACAAATGCCCAATGTGATTGACTGGGCTACCCTAAACACCAGGCATTACTAGTAACCAAACTCTTCAAAGAATGCAGAAACATTTTTGGACACTAACTACAAGACACAGGTACATTTTGACTAACACCATCTCAAAAAGGAGCCCAGGGCATCCCTACTGAGGACAGTAAGAAAGCACAAACACCACAGCCAAACTTCCACAGCAGTTCTCTATGAACCACAGCTTATCAGAAACTGGGAGCAGAAGTCTTTATGTTTAGTAGTCCAATAATTTCTTTCCTCTATGAACTTTATAGGCCAGTGTGCACTATGCACCTTTAATGTTAAAGAGGCTTGAGAGATACTCAACACATATGCAACTTTATTTTTTCATTTGCCCTTCCCCAATCAAAAACAGTAATTAAAAAAAAGATAAATCAGTGACTGAATGGAGTTTACACAGGGTCTATAACACACAGAACTAAATCAGCTGTGCCTTCCCCTAAGATTGCTTCATTTAACGTCTTGTCAGGTTTAACTACCTCTTCTGTAAAGTATAGTTTCATTAACTCAAGAAGTCATTCCCTTAAAAAAAAACTAATATAACTTGATACTTATACAGAACATTATACAATATTCAAGTTATGTGGGAAGAGAAAAATATCAAAATCTTAATAAGAAAACCAAGTATCCACATCTGTCTAAGTTCATTCATTCAGAAGTTGAGGCTCAGCATCTCATGTCAGACAACCAAAAGTAAGTTTGCCATAACAACTTAAACAGTCTAAACACCTTTTAAGAAGTTACATGTGGATTCCACATAGAAAGCCCACATATTACAGTTCAGTTAAAAAAAAAGAAAAAAAACACATTAAATGTCTTAAGCTATGCAGCTTGATTTCAAAAATGAACAAACAAAAAACTTCTTTGCATTAACCACTTCCAAGTCTGCCGAAAAAGCAGTCAGCGCATTCAAAGCCATAACTAATAGCTAGTCTGTTAAACAAGCACAATTTTAGAGACTCCACAATATCTTCATTTAAGCACTTTATTCTTCTGTATAACAATTTATTTCCATTGTGTTAGAGTGACAAGTAGAAACATGACCTGCACACGCACGCGCAGGATGGCAGAGTACACCTGACTCTGTCCTTGACTAACTGTCAGTGACAATGGTATCAAAGTTCCCATCTCATATTCCCTCAAATTACAACTTTTGTCAAAGAAAAAAAAAAAGAAAAAAAAGCATTGCAGTTTGTAACTCTCAGTAAAAGAAGCTTTTTCATGTACTAAGACAGCAAGATACCAAGAGAACTGACAAAACATTGGAGAAAACTAAAGTGACACCCACCAAGTACAAATGCTAGAAGAGAGAGACTCTCAGAGCTACACTACATAGGGCATCTAGTAAAGAAGAAACCTGCTTAGCAATTACTTACAATTGCTCTAGTCAACTACATTTTGTCAAAGTACATTCATGAAAATGCAAGTAAAACCTCCCAGTGCTTTTCAAGTAAACGCTCCCAGCTTCTGTATTCACAACACCAACAGATCAGAGTTTCAGGTCTGATGACACAAAGGTGGAAAAGTGCTTCTTCAGTAGTGACAGCGACAGGTGCAATAGTGAATAACTTAAAATAGATTTTCCAAAGATTGCACCACTGTGATGAGCTTATCTATGTATTTCCTGCTACAGATGTCAGTCTTAAGGTTGTAAATCTACACGTTTAGACACTTTCCTTGGCTTAGAATGAACATTGCTGCATTTGAATGAACAAGATGCTACTTAGAGCAGAGGACTGTATTAGGCTGAAAAGCTTAGACAAAATACCAACTTAAAAGTTTCCTGATCAGTAAAAATATGTTTTGAACGATAAACTGCTACAAGTCAAACACCAAATCATTATTCTTCATAGCTCAACTATTTACGGTGACTTGTAATCTTCAGGTTTAAATTGCCTTTAAAAACACCAGACAGACCTAGTATTTCAAATTCACGACCTTCTACGTGTGATTATGACCAAACCTGCTTTTAAGACTGGTAGAAACACTGAGCAACAAAGACAGTAAAATCATGGAAGAGCGGAGGAAAGAAGGAAGAACAGAATAACAAGGCATTCTGAATGTGAAGTGTTCCCTGTATGAGCAAGTATTTCCTTAATGTTTGTAGCTGGGGTATTTTAAGTTCCATTGTTATTCTCTCTGTGCACACAGTCAGAGTTAAGTGTTTGACTAGGACAAAACAGGACTACTGAATGTCATGTCCAGGCAGAGTCAGCTGAGCCTCACCGTGCTCAGGTCTGGTCACAACACAGACCTGCTCCTTTCCCACGTGTGCAGCTGCACACTGCCACTGATTCTTAAGGGGCAATTTCCAGTTACAGGGGAATAAAGTTACAAGGGTATGAATATCCACAATTTCATGTGTCTATGGAACATTAATATAAAGTGCAAGAGACATTTTAGAGGCTGCTCTTCTCAAATACCGACTCCAAGGATACAGCCCACCTATCAGCAGAGGTTCACATTTACAGGACTTCAGAAAGCATCCTCTTATGCCAGACATCCCACCTGTCCCTCTCACCATGCAGCCATGTAAACTACCAGAGGCTTTCAGATATTTGTACTTTTCACTATTTCAATAAGTCACTTTTCACTATTTCAATAAGTCACTTCTGTGCAAGGACTCTTTTAGCTACACTACCATTAACAAGCATACTTATAAAAAGATTATTAGCACATTGCATCTTGAAAAATAACAACTTGACACTGCATACATTCCTAGAGAGTAAAATTCAGAGCTGACTAAAGTATTATACTATTAAATTACAAACTACAACTTATACCTCTTGCCACATTTAATGCCTTGATTTGGCTTACAGTAACTGCAAGCCAAAGTAAGATGAGACGATGTTCTCTCTGTCCCTGGAAATGATAATGTTGCCAAAAGCAGCCTCAGGACCTCAAATTCCAGTTCCACCTGTCCGCAGAATGCCATCTGCTAAAGTGGTGGTTTTGCTTCCTTCAAACTCTCACCAATAAATCCTAACATTCTCTGGTAATGTGCATGCATAATTCATATTTAACTAGTGTGAAAGAGCAAAGAATTGAAACAATCCAGAGTTAACTTCTCAGCATTTAGCCCTAGGACCATCTGATGAGAAATTACATCACAGCCCAACTGTGCACACTCACTCTCCCTGTTAATGGTGGGAATAAACCACAAAACCAAAACAAACATTCAGCCAGTATAAACTTTACATACACACCTGGGAGTGAACTCTACATACACACCTGACCACAGTGCAAAACAGTCTGGGGTAAGACACTCAGCAGCAAAATTATTGCTAAATCTTCCCCTTCCCTCTATTAACTAACAAAATGCTTCTTATACAGCATTCTCTTGAGCACTGGTCAACTAAGAAGTCAAACTTCCTTCACTGAGAGAGAGGACAATGATATTCATGAGAACATTAACACTGGACAACATTCAAACTATCATTTTCCAGAAAATTATACCATGGAAATTACACTTTAAATTTCAGACACCTCACTACTTTAATTTTTCCAATTACTGAGTTAAGCAAACCTCTGAACACAACATTTAAAAATAATAAGGTTACTAAATCACACACTGGGACCTTTTTTTACCACCTGAAATGAATCTCTAATGAAGAGATTGAGGACCTGGTTTCACAAGTTTGGGTTTTTTATAGGCTCTCATTTATCAATGGCAATATCCATAAATTGCTTCTGGATGGCTTTGGAACTTCATACTATCCTGCCATACAATAACAAAACTGTTACCTTCTGATGGGACTTGTTCCACAACATACCATGTCATCAATACTTAAATTATTACAGCTAGTAGATGTTTCTTCCCTCAGTAACAGAAACTTAATAAGAGTCCTTCAGAGCTTCTCTTTCCTAAACCAGTACTTTCCTCCAGTACTTAATGCTACATTTCGTCTTTATTTCTAGGACATTCTGTATCCCATATTCCAACCATCTGAAGCCCTCAAAGACAACATTTCACCACTACCATCTACCAGCACAAGGTCCTTCTGTAGTGAAGTACAGATGCCATGGAAAAACAAGCCAGATGTAAGGGTTTAACTGCAACAAACCTCACTGCTTTCTGTTTCAGTCCAAGACACGTCAAATTTGTTTTCGATATTTAGCTACCATTAAGCTCATTTCTAAATACCTTCGCAGGACAAAATACCTCAGAGGAAATGCCTCTCCTTCAGAGGAAGGCTGAGAGCACGAACATGCAACAAAGTTCTGTTAATCACTCTTATCCTACAGCCTTGGTAAGGATTTGTTAGGCAGAAGTGATTTGTAAACATGCATCTTTCACAGATTTCCCACACACATTTCCTTCTCACAGAATAAAGCTGACATTACTGACAAAAAAAGGGAACCTGTTTTACTTCAAGTTTGGTAGCTCAGGTTCCTTCCCCTCACACATACACCAAGAAAATAAAGTCTTGCCTATTGACCTGAAGTTCTAACTACAAAAAACATTCATTTCCCAAGAGGCACAGTGAGTATTAAACTACCTTTAATCCTAATGTTTGAACAGTCTCATTTAGTATTTGGCCTACTCTGAGACCACAGCATCATCATCAGAAAACAGAGCAAGTGCACTAATATTAATAACAACTTTCTTCTAACTAAACAAGATAAATAGCAAAAGAAGGGCAAACAAGGTCATCATGCTTGGCAAAGAACACGACAGTAAAAAAAAAAATTGTTGAGGAACGCAGAAGAGTGCATAAATGCATCCATAAGTATCCGAACAGTGCAACACTTTTGTATAAGTCACCTGCTTAAAGGAGTCCGTACAGAACACAAAACATTCTGCAGGACCCAAACCCACACTGGCTCTTACCTGTAGCCTTACTCCTAAACTTTCCAATAAAACCACCCTGTTGTCTTAAATTCAGTTCTTTTATGATATGTATCATATCTAGGTTAGTGAATCATCAATACTGTCATATCACAATACTGCACAATCTTCTTCCTGAAGCCAGTTCCTATTTTCTGCCACTCTTTTCAGAATTATCTTTCTTGTATTTTAAATCAAGTATCAAAAAGGCACACGGGACGTATCTTGATGAAATACTAATACAAAACTGGGGGTGGAGGGGTGTAGACTTTACCACATATTTAAAAGTCGCATTTCTTAAGCAAAAACAAAAAAGCACAGGGGAAATCAGGAATCCAATTTTATCACCAGTGTTTAAAGAAACTTAAGAACAACAAAACTAGAGAATTTAGAAACACAAGAGAATGAGACATTTCAAATAATTAAATCCTGGGAAATGCCTGCAAGAAAAGATGTTACATACTACGTAGACAGATTAACATGGGGAATGATAATGGCAAAAAGAGTTAAAAAAAAAATAAAACAGACAGTAGCATTAAATGTGTGCATAGGACAGCCTTTACTACAAATCTCTCTCCTCAAATGGAAGCTTTGTAAGTGTTCCAGGCAGGCTACAAGATCTCTAACTGATTTCTATTTATGGCTTGGAACAACCTTGAAGTCTTGAAATTGATATAAAGGTATGAACTCAAACGGATATTGGAAACCAATCCTTTACAACACCACCCTCTTGAAAGCTTCCAATTCAAAAAGCAATAATTTCGTAATTCCTGATTAAATATAAAGGAAACAAATCTTTAAGAGTGGTACTTAAGCCTTA
This sequence comes from Myiotriccus ornatus, assembly GCA_036023395.1. NCBI lineage: Eukaryota > Metazoa > Chordata > Aves > Passeriformes > Tyrannidae > Myiotriccus > Myiotriccus ornatus. The sequence continues at coordinate 13,674,991 of JAYRBT010000082.1, read as the reverse complement.
AGAGGATCGTTTCCTCTCTCACTCAAGCTACCTACCTGTGCTTGAAGAAAATGACAGACCAGAAAGTTATCAAACTTTCATTGCATCCTCAATTCATGCAATTCACCTTCACTACTTGATTAACTGGCAAGATCCTCCCAGAACAGCACGTAAAGCTAAATACACAGAAATACTGCGGACTGGTGGAAGGGAGAGCAGAGAGTACTCACTAAACGGGAAGAGTTTATACACAGACACAAGAGCAGCAGCCAGCATTTTCTGCCTGATGTCATTTGATGTGTTCCTTGACATTAAAGCTGGGTTTCCCTCTTACAAGTGCAATGTGTAAAAAGAACAAGTAACTTATTATATATGCCTATATAGCCTACAAACTGCAATGTTCTGCTCTAGCAGAACAGATTCCCACACATATACATGTACTCGTTCCTTTAAAACAAAAACTTGAAAAAATAATGCATTAACTTACAGGCAGTCAAAACTCAGACCAAATACTCTTTACAAATTGATATATAACTGCACATATATTTTTGAGGGATATGATCATATAATCAGGGCACAATCACTGTGGCAGCTACAATCAAAGTGGTCTACTAAGTGAAAACACTGGCAGATTTAAGGGCTTGCTACTGTGCACATTTATCCTACCTGAAACAAATTAGTATTAGGCAGGTTCCTATGAACAACTAAAACTTTACTGGAATAAACACAGAATGTTAGGTATTAAAATTGGAAGAAAACCAAGGACATACCACCATGATGCTTGAACAGTAAGGTTATGAACTACTGGCCCTTCCCGTTATTAATATTCTTCTGCATACAATTAATACCCAATCTTTTGGTGAAATACACTATATATCAAAGCTGCAAAGCAGTCAGGAAGATAACTTTGTGGGGATCCTCCTTTAGACCAGCTGTGAAAATTCCCAGGAGGTAAAGCCTTTCCATACAAATCTGGCTCTAAAATGACTTACAGTTTACCCCAACACAAGCTACTCTCCTTCAACTCCAAACCCCAGCCAGTTGCATTCTTGCACTATTAAGAACACTGCCAACAAAGTTGTATTTGTGGGTGTCCCTCTCCCTTTCCCCAGCCTAATGTAAAGAATTTGAGACAGATTTTTAATCTCTTCCAATTGTTAACCATCCTCATTTTAAGTAAATGAGTACTAGGTAAGTCTAATCATTTTTACCTCAAGTCTGAACATAAACAATTGATCTCACTCTAGGCAACACCGCTATGCAAAAAGCCACTGATGTTCCATGTCTTCTCTATGTGCAATTATTGGGAAATCAAGAGCAGGATAACAACAATCTGAGTATGCATACTCAACTGATTCCTTAAGAGCAGTCTACATATAGCTTTCTTCAGTGGAATTCAATTGTTTTTGTATACATATATAACTCACAGAACAGAAGCACAGAATGTCCTGAGTTGGAAGGGACATCACCAAGTCCAACTCCTGGATCTGCACAGGACAACCACAAGAATCACACCAAGAGCCTGAGAGCATTGTCCAAATTCTTCCCTAACTCAAGACAGGCTTGCAGCCGTGACCACTTCCATGGGGATCCTGTTCCAGTGCCCAACCACTCTCTTTGCTAGCATCCAGCCTAAATATTCCCTGACACAGTTTCATGCCATTAAGATTACTTAAAGTGTCCTAATTATTCTGCTTTCAAATAGAAAAACCTCTTTCAATATTAAATATTATAGACAATAAACAAACTAAAGTTTGCTAATTCATATCCTCCACAATTTCACACAGAATTTCAATCTCCTGGAGAAGCCTCTGACATACATAACCAACTCCTGCTATTTTCTGAGAGCTTAAGTAGTTTCAGCATTACTTTAGAGTATGGTGTACACACCTTCACCACTACATGCTTCACAGACAGCATTACAGAATTAACATCACCTTATCAAACCACTTCAATAGCAGTCCCTGCTCACAAGTTAGTGCCCGCCTTCTCTACAGCATAACAACAGGACATCTATCATGATTCCTAAAATTCTACACAGAACGGCTACCTTCCAGGACATTGTCATATCCCAAAGGCATAATCTCTACTTCTTGTTCCTAGATGAACCAGTAGATTTTTCTCCTGATTTCTAACTGGAACAGGCAATCTCATTCCAGCCTCAAATAAATGGCACCGATCTGTAGTAGAAGTCTGTGCCACCACCATCCCTCTGACTTTAAAGGAAAACACTGCTGGCAGAGGTGGGTTTCATATCACAGCATTAACAACTTCTTCAGGTAGCTGAAGGTGGTGCATAAACTGTTCACTATAGAAGCTATTCCTTCCCATCAGCCAGATTTCCTAATTTGCATGAATGTTAAGGTGCACAGAGTAACTTCCAACACTACACAGAGCAGAACAGAAAGCTTTGGGTTAACTGAAGACGGAATATCCAGGAAGCTGTCACTGTCACTAAATAGTTGGGACCTGGGCACAAAGAGAGAAGGGGAAAACGAAGCAAACACTTTTCATCACGTTAATATTTTGACATGGTATGGGAGTTTTGCACTTGCAATTTTGCCTCAGTTGTCATAAGCTGATACATTTTTTTCTCTCAAAATTCCCTAGATAAGGATCTTAAGTATTTTTCCCACAGGTATATCTGAGGTAAGCAACTAAGCTCAATACCATACTAAATGATAAAGTTGAGGTCATTCTATCAGCTTACAGAAAAATCTCTTCCAGTTACAAACTGAGGTGTCTGTAGATTGTTGCTTTAGACAAAACTGCAACAAACCCTTGTATCCCCTGTCCCCCTCCTATCAAATTATCAAGCATGTAGGTTCTTGGAAATCTAATCTACAAGTGAAGTGTATTTAAAGTTGAGCACAAAAAAGATCAGACTGGTTTATAAAATTAATGCCTCCTGCATTGAGTGAGCAAAAAAGCTGGACAAAGGGGAACACGACACAAACAGGAAGTAATACTCTTCCAGTTTATAGGACTCATGAATCAAAGAATATGCGAAAAGAGGTGTTTACTCTCCCCATTTGCTTCAAAATCCTTTAATGTTTCAGATGTTGTCGCCTAAAAAGAGACTACCAAAGGAGTTCAGTTGCTCTATTGTAAGATTTCAGGACTTCTACAACTGGGGAGGGGGGTAAAGACTCTCTTCTGTTAGTAAGCAAAAAACTTCATAGTGAGTTTCCTGATACTACATAAAAGAAAAAAAAAAAAATCCAGACTTGAAACTACTTATTCAGTTATAGTACCTGCTATGATTTTACATTCATGTAATTCTGCAAGACTCCAGAATACCCAATATCCGTGACTCGTGCGTCAGCAAGGGAGTGGTTATTTTAAGAGTATTTAAGACACCACATACACAGTTGTTGAATTAGAAACACTTTCATGGAAGCACTCATAGAATGCAGTTTCTTAAACTCGCAAGAATGTAATAAAAAAAGTCTACAGAACCTTTAGGTAAATTTCCATGTGTAAGTTAAGACTGTTCATACACTGACTCGCTACACCTCAGCTATACATTTCATATTTTTAAACTCATTAGGGCTTAGATGGTAACATATGGGTGCCATTTTGTACATTTCTTACCAGCTTTTTCCCTTGATGAGCTAAAACCAGTTGTTTCAGCAGCAAGAGAACCTGGATATGGTAGCCTGCCAATGCCTTCAGTATGGATTTGGGAGGAGAAAGGAACATTTTTCTGCGCAGATATTGCTTGAAAGGGATCTCTGGCAGTTCTGTGGAGAGGATGTGATCCTTGAGGCTGCCCAAACTCTGTAAATGCATATTTACCAACTAGTGCTTCGCTAAATTAACACATATCTTATTAAAGAATGTGTTTATAGTGTTCTGAAGCATTTGAATGAACATAAGCTTATCTTCACCATGTTTTCTATAGCATTAGGAAATACTGACAAGTTATGCTGAAGGGGCAAAAAATTTACATCTAATAATAAAATTTTATCACGTAAGTTTTTCTAAAGCATCCCCAAAGGCAGAGCAGGGAAGATAATACAACTGTGGATTTAAAGAGATCACAAAAGCACAATTTAAACTATTTCAAGGGTTTGCTCAAACACCAGGTAACAGAGTGTGACAGTATCCACAGACAATAATTACACAGATAGACTTGAATCCACCTGCTGTGCAACCTACCAGTTACACCATGACACATTTACAAAGAAAAACAGTAAGAACTGAATTAACAGATTCATTCTGTGCAATTATAATTTTAAACTCTGGGTGCTTAATCCTTTTTTCTGTGACCAGCAACACTAACTAAAAACAGAAAGTAAGCTTGAATTTTAAACTCTGAAATCACTCTGGTAGAAATGTAGTAGGACAAGCAAGCAGCCACCCCAGTGTTAAGGTGAGGGCAACGATTCACCATCAGACCAGGATCTTAGTTGGAAGAGGGAGTTAAGAATAATTCAATAAAGCAACAGGACTCTCCCCTGCTTCAACACCAAGGACAGAGACAATGGGATTTAAAAAAGTTTACCTGAGGGGAAAAATGCACCTAACCTATACAAACTTGAACATGCACAAGATAAAAATCCAAACTAACACCCAAAACCTTAGCAGACCATGGTACTATCAGCATCTACATCAGGATAACAAGCTCACTCTAGAGAAAAACAAAAAAACTCCTCACAGCCATGATAATTCCCATACCCACAGGATTATTATTAACTCTGGAAATGTCATCAACACAGACATATTTTCCTATTAGATAATTAATATCTCTGATATATACTGTGGGACTTAATTAAAAGTATCTCTGCTCACAGACTAATCTTTGCTGAGGTCCTGCTTCAACTGAGAAGTTCTAACTTTCCAACATTTTAAATATGCCTTATAATGTTAATATGACGTGCTTCAAATGACTTTGTTTCTTTAACTCTCTCTAAAAACAAACAAACAAAAACAAACAAAAACCCAACCAACTATATTCAGTTATTTTCCATAAGGATATATATTTATATATATTTTTTACTTATCTACAAAGTCTCAACCCTCTCCTATATTTCTATTTTTTCGTATAAGACTCTAGAGGCTGGGGATGCAGAGTGTATTTTATTTCCTTTCTTTGCCAAAGAACGCAAGGAAAACAAATGTAGTTTCCCTTAGTTTGGTTGGAGGCCATCAAGTCTAGGATGCCTATAGATCTACACATACTTTGTATTCAAAACATAAGTTAATGAACACATTCAAAAAGCTTCAGTCTTATTTTTTCAGTTTTTATCTCTCAACTTAAGTTACCTCTGCTCTGCTTTTCCAGCTGTTCTCCTTTCAGTCTAGAATCTGAATTTCCAGTTAAAGAAACAGCAACACCCCCATCAAAAACAGAAAACCACAGGCTACACAAATTAACACCTTTTAAAAAGTCCTTCATAAAGGATAAACAACTCCAATCCACCTACTTGTTTGTTCAGGCAGTTATCAATTAAATTGACTTCCTAGCCTAATCTGCATTACTATATTATTAACAGTGGTCTATTGTCTAGTTCTCAAAATTACAGCTTTGAATATGTGTTTTGCTCAAAAACAGGATTTTTAGACAATACAGGGGATGTTTAGTGTTACATATGAAATGTCATTACATTTTGAAGGATTTGGGTTTTTTGACATGCATATGTCTCCTGATGTGTTTTAGTTTCTTAGATTTAGCAACAGACTTGGCAACAACCACAAGGTGTTTACCCCAGAAACCTGGGAGCTAAACCAACTGTTAGAACACAGGATCAGATGGCAACTTCCAGTACCAACGCCTATGTGCCAAAGAGCTTTTCACTTGTCTTCTATGTCCACACAAAACCAGTACCTGAAGCCATGGCTGAAGAAAGGCAGACTACTTATTAACAGAATTAGCATCACTTTAAGGCCCTTAGTTGTCACTTCTTTAAGAGTTACTATATCCCTCCTATCAGCTGCATATTTTAGAACTCAAGTCAACTTAGCAACATTGTTTTTCCTTCAGAAGACTCTTATAGGATATCACTGCTCAACTGAAGTTTTCAATCGTAACAGTGAAGACGCACTATTCTCTGTATTTACTCCTTGTAGGAACAGGATGAGAGAAAGATAAGATGAAAGGGAAGCAAAATAAGATTCTTTTTTGTGCATCAAAATAGTAATTAGTCATTTAAATATCTTGTGACTTGATGCTTGAATATTAAATCTCTTTGATTGCATTTTTCCCCAGGGAAAGTTATTTAGTCAAGAGGAGAGCTCTTAGCTCCAAATATGTGTTCATTTAAAATCACATTTATGCAAAACTCAAAGCAATGTTAGAATAGAATTCTATTTATAAAAAGTTATAAATGCTTGTTCACACTAGTTGAAGCCGCCCTCTCCTCCAGACTCTTAGGGACACTTTGCCATCTGTAATACAAAACATCACTTTAGTGAATATTAGGAAAAAAAAAAATCCTCCAACTCAGGTCTTCAGCTGCTACATAACACAAACAACTACCAACTTTCCTAAATCCTGTATGGCATGAAGCCTGGGAAACAGAACACGATAGGGTATTAAACCTGTGAGGTTTGCTGTGACTTAAGTCGTAAAATTGTGTCTCTCTGTTGTCAACACCAATATAAAACTGAAGAGAAAGCTTTTTAGGGCAACAAGAGGGAAGGAAGGATATTTAGCAAGTTTGCAGAAACACGAAGGAGGAAGAGTTTAATATCAACTATTTCATGTAAGATTCGAAAGGGATTCAGAAAGACACCTGTGTTTACTGCTGGCAAACAAATTTCTCTTGGAGGTGTGTGCTTGTGTGTGTACACACATATTCAAAATACACACAGAGCAAACTTTAACTGAGGAAAGTGTCTACTTACACCTACTGCTCTGAAGTTTTACCATGAAAGCTAGATTTGGGAAACAAAAGCATCACATTAACCACATAAACAAACCTTATAATTAATGTTTAATATCTTTCCCTTGCCCATTACTACTTTTCCTCAGCTAGGACATATCTTTCTGGGTGTAGGGAGACTATACAGACAACCCATGTAATTTTCTATCCTGAAAACTTGTAACTGCCAGGCAAGCAGTAAAAAAACAGCAATCTGACGTTTCTACATCACTAAATGCCCACTTGCTCACTTTAACTGAGAAATAAACTCAGCAAGCATCACAGTGAACAACAAAACTTAAAATTCTGGTACAAGAGGAAACTAAGGGTACTTTCTCTTATATTCAGAATCTACAGGTTTCAATTCAGAATATATCTACTGTGTCAAAAAAGAAATACAAGCATCCTAAGCACTGCTACCTACCACTTAAATACTCCTCAATGGATACCATGCTAAAGTTTCGAGCACCTCTACAAAAATAAGGACCACCAAAACAGAACCATAAAAAACCCCAACCTACCAATTAAAAACAAAAACCAAAACCCAAAACCCCAAACCATCACACTTCACAATATACATTTTAGAGGATGTTTAAAGCAACTTATGACTTGCACAAGACTTAGAAATAATGAATTACGTTGAAATGGTAGGGAGTTATGCTAGAAAAGTGTCAGAGAGCGGTTACTGAATGGACAACAACATGAAGGGTATTACTCTCTAGAAATCACTCTGCCTGAAGACATTTCACAAAAACTCAGACTCAGTTAACTTACAGCAATAGTGCCACAGACAGAAAAGTCCACTTAAAGATGATACTTCTTTTAAAATAAAAGTAACTCAAAGTATTCTACATCTAGAAATACAAACAGAAACTTTACAGCCTGCCACCTTTAAAGGACAGTGAAAGTCTGTCAACTAGAAAAACGCAGGACTATGAAACGATCACCTTTGTTCTTAGCACCAAATTTCAAAACCTCCTTACATAACTGTATTTCTACAGTTCTCCCCTATTTGCTGTGCTTAATACACAGCTGGGGGAAAGTGATTATACTAAGGAAATAACTAAAGATTTGTAAACACTGAAAGTAACAGCACACTTCAGAGCAGGGGTCCTCGACGACAACAGCTACCGAGTGTTTTATCTTGAACAGTAACAGCTACTGATTGTTCCACCTATCTTGGAAAGTGCTGAGCAAATGATTAAACGATCCTGAAGTTCAAAAAGGTTTAAAGTTTCACCCTCCACTGAGCCAGCAAAACCGAGCGGCAAGCGATTTCCTCACTTTCAGTCGTGCTTCAGAACCGACTTTCGCAGGGACCATCACAGTTTTACTTGCGCCTTACAGACCTCAGTGTGTCTGAAGGCGCTTCCAGGGTTTTCAAGCAAACCCGAGCGGAACCCTTTCCGCTCCCCGTGCCTGGGCAG
>JAYRBT010000082.1:13647799-13666619 GCA_036023395.1 Myiotriccus ornatus | reverse complement strand
TGCCAGTTGACACCCGCCTCTGGAACACACAGGACCAAAGTCTAGCGCTGGTTTTCGGTGACACTGCAAAACGACGGCTCGCCCCGCGCAACCCCCCCGCCTCATCCTCCCCTCTCGGAGAGAGAGAGAGAGAGAGCAGCCGCCTCTTGAGAATTAATAAAGAAAGACAGCTGGAGAAAATAATTCCGAGACTTCGCCGTTTTCCCTCCGTCCCCGCCCCCACTCCGAACCCCGCAGCAAGTTTGTGCCGCCCGGCGCATCCCTCGGCCCCCCCCGCGGCACCCCCGCCCGCCGCACTCCGGCAGCCTCGCAGCATCCGAAAGAGCCAGTCATGCCTGGAACAAAATCCATGATTCCTGGAAAGTGGGGAGGCTGGAATCCCAACAAATACTCAATTTACTTACAATTATAAATACCTACCTTGTGAAAGAACTAAATTAACACTAAATTCAACAGATACATCCGTTACGGCAGGAATAGTTTTTCCATAAATACTGTTTTAAAAACCCCTCCTTATACTGACTGACAGAATTCTACCATGCTGCCCACAAACAAAATGGCTGTGGCACCGAGTTTTTTGGTTCCTCCCACTGTGCCTCCCCCTGGCCTCCAGGAAGTGGTAGAAATCCAAAATAAAATCTGCACGAAAAGTACAATACATCAGCCAAACTCCGCACGGCACCGTCAGACAGCAGCGGGAGGGAAGCACATTTACCAACATTGTACTTTCTCGAGGATTTTTATTGTTTTTAAAAGGGCATCAATCACTGGGAATTTACATCACTGTGTAATTTGAACTTCCTGCTTTACATATTTATAAGGTCTTTCACCTATCTTGGCAGGCTTTCAAATTAAGTGGGTTGGGAAATTTGATGCTGTGGCTCTAGTTTGCGAGCTGAGTCAGGTAGTCACTGCTGTAGCTGGGCTCTGAAAACACGGGCAAATTCTAACACCTTCGCTGTTCAGGGCAAGATAAAATTATCCCCCCCCCCCCCCAACGTATCACAGTCTCGTAAGTGAGCATTTAGGCACAGAGAGGCCCCTGGAGTGAGGATTTTCAGCGATAACTGAAATTTAGGCCTCTTGCACACAAATACACGTTTTGTAATATTTATGATTTTGCATCTGTGGTTCACTGTAGTCTGCCTTAACCATGATTTCTATGGAAATAATCTTGGATTTTCTCTCATTATGACCCTGTTTAGTGCTTCAGAACTTTGAGGGTTTTTTGCTGTTCACCTTAAAATGAAAATAAACAGGAAAATACAGCATATTTATGTTAGAGATTACGACAAAAATGTTGATATGTGGTCCTCTATCTGATCCACCAATCTTGCCAGGCAATAGCACAGCTCCTTTTGGACGCTGCCTCATGGGCTCCGAAGAGCCTGATTCATTTCCCGTGAGAGTCCTTTTCCTGCCTTTAGGAGGAGTTGCAAAGGAGACAGGCTGTCAGACCTGCTGAGCCTGATCCAGCCCTATATTAAAAGAATTAATATTCCCAACTACTGCTGTTCTAAACCTTTTTCAGAGCCACTGAAGCAACAGTGAAATTGGTGATGTTTTTCCTGAACCACCTCATATTTCTAAGCCTTAGATTAAAAAAAATAAATCTGCAAAGAAGTTTGAACGGCAAATTTTGCCATTGTTATAATTTGTTTGTATTATGTTATCTAGGAGGCTTAATCCTGGACTATGATTACGGTGATATATTGTATAGAAATATAGGGCAAAAAGATAATTCTGACCCTGAAGAGCTCAAAAGTATAAGACAAAAGACAGCAGATGGCTACAGACAGATGAGGGAAACAATGAGACTGTATTGATCAGCCAGTAAGGCACAATTTGCAACACACCATCAGCAGAACTCTTGTTTCTGTGTGTACTTCGTGGCAAAGAAGGCATAAGGTGGGATTTGATGAAGAAAATTAATCGGTTTTGTGGCTGTTTAAAGAAAACTCCAACAAGAAGGACAGCATGGAAGAAAGCACAAAGATGTTTGAAAAAGCAGCAGGTGAACTACAGAAGCACAATCAAATTGTCATTAATTTTTTTTTATAGTGACAGAAAATAGATAAGGGGGAAGGAGGCTATTGAGAGCATTGAAAATACAGATGCAAAAGCTTATGTTTGTTGCAAGAGAGGCAATGAAAGGGTCCAAAAGGCATGGTAGAAAGATCATAAGCCAGGTCTGCTAGCAGTTAACAAGCCCTAGGAAAAAAACGTAGACAGTAGTCCACATTACGTGGGCCTAAAGAGATGCAGCATGCTTTTTAAAAGTGTTCTTAACCATGACTTTGGGGGCTACATGCAGAGTATCTGCACCTCCCTCCTAAATTGGATTTGGTGAATTCATAAGGACTGCTCCTGGTGGTAATGTTTATTCTGTGAACACCTGATTACTAAAGTGTTGCCTCGAAGTTGTAAATACGAGTGGATAAGCACACGGGAAACTTGGGACCAGAATGACCACACACACTGGGAAGGTTCCTCCTCCTGTCACCTGGTTTTGAAGAACCCTTCATCTACCTGCAGTATTCCATGGCTTACTGTCTATCTTACACTAGCACAGGTCTGCCAGAGCCCTCAGATGCTTGGTGGAGAGGGCAGAAAGGGCCCCACCTTAGGGCACAGCTACAGCCAGGAGAGCAAACCATGTGCTGGAGGCAGAGTATGGTCTCATAGCTCTCTCAGCACATTATTATGTTGCTGTGGGTTTTTAAAGACTTTTTTCTTTATTTTCCACATTTTCTAGTGGCATTGCAGCAGTAGCAGGCAGATATTTTCAAGTTCCTTGTAATTCTTTTGCACAAAATACCTTAGATAACTTTGTATTTACGACAAGGATCTTAAGTATGTTGGCTGGCCATGCAATAACTTGGGGCTAAACACTGTACAGTAAATAACCTCAAATGAGCTAAGCCTTGGTGAACATCTGTGGAATTATTGTGGTGTGGCAAATGTGAAAGAATTTGACTGGATTCTTTTGTTGCAGGCTGAACTAAACTGAATGGAGTGTCCTTCAGATTTGAAGCTTACTAGTTCTGTAGATAAGCTGATGTATGGTAACTGTTTAAACCAGGGTAATTTTCTCTCATATTTGATCAGTTTTAACTGAAAATAGTGTATATCAAATGCTAAATATTAAGAGTTGAGATAGGGATTGAAATGCACCTTGTGGCCTTTTTTTTTAAAGCTGAACAAGTGTTCCAAGAAAAGCTGAACAATATGTTCTCATGCTTTAAGAATAACCCTCACTTGACTCAATGTCAAAATTCCCCAAATTTCTTACAGTTCAGAGTAATGCCAAAGAGCACCATCATCCATTCTGCACTCTTTTTTTTGTTTTTTAGAAGATTGGTCCCATGCTTGGTGTGAACATCTGCCTTGAGATTTTGTTCAAAAACAGGGAAACAGAATATCTGTATAGGAACAAAGAAACAAACTATATTTTAGGGTGTAGACTAATACAAAAAAAGTGGCTAAAACCTGCTAGCATTCTAATAACAGCTTCTTACTGAAATTAGTGAAACCATTTTTTACATTTTTCCTTGCAGTATAATTGCTTTTATTATCCTTTATCTTTCATTTTTATTAATCTTTATCTTGCCTGCAAAGATACTACTCTATTGCCATATTTTCCAAGTAGCTCTCTGTCTCTACACTTGTAATAAACAAATTACACTGATCTTCTTTTGACAATGTTGTCTTGATGTCTTTAGGAAGTGAATTACCAGTCCTGTTAAGTCAGTAAATCATTAGGTAGATAGCAAGAGCTGGAGGATATCAAAGTGCTTTTGCAACTCATATGTAAATGATAATTTGTTTTCTTTCATTAAAATGGCATTGAATGCTTTTTGCTTGAAAGATCACCAAATGCATAAATATTTTGCATTTTTATTCAATAGATAATGTTCACATAGCTGCATAATTGCTATTGAAGAATCAAAAAGAATGATTTGCTGTAATTTGGAAAATTCATAAATTATAGTATAACAATAGATCATTGATGCCTGACTGTATTATAAAGGAGGGCACAGACTTCCCTAGCTTAATTCTTGTTTGACCCAGGTCAAATATTTCTAAAAAGCATGCAGTCTGGACTGAAAATGTATAGTGGTAAAAAAAATCCACAAAATTTCCACTAAATTGTTACAGTGATTACTTGAAATTTAACTTTAAATCACAGACTTCGTAACTTCTTAAACCTCCTGTTTCCTTCTCTCTGTCCATGTCCTGGTTTTGTTTGAATATATAAGACTCACAAAATGTTACTCTTTGTTAGGGGTGTTACGTGATTGTAGTGCTTCTCCAATTCATCAGCAACCTTTGTTCTCCACATACCAGGGATATCAGAAATAGGCACAATGTGCCAACAGCAGTTACACTACTTGCCACATACTAAAGTAAAGTAGCTCCCTGTATTTTTATGTATATTTCAAATTCTCATTTGCTTTCTCGCTGCGTTACCATTACAGGTACCCCTGTTCAGCAAACCATCCCTTTAATTTCTGTATCATTTGCAGTAACCCCTTTTTGGTCATATCTTCTCGCTGCTTCTCTCAATAGGACTCAGCGTTCATCTCAGGATTTAACTTTTGCCTGAGCACTGATATCCCCTCTCTGCTCTACTTGGGCCCACACTAATAAGCTGATCCAAGTTGCCTTTTACCAATAACCCATTCACCACTGTTTTCCTCTCGTTCAAATTCTGCAGCACTGTGAGCATCAGTAAGGATTCCTTTTCTTATTAATCTTGCTTTAAACAGTGTTATTCTTTGCTTCAGACGCTGAGGTTGTACTGCTGACTTTGTTTCCTTGTGGTGGAACCCCATCTTCAAATACTTTATGACTAGGCCAAGTAGATTTAAGTTACAGTGTTGTCACAGGTTGATATGTCATTCACCCTTTTCACCTCAGAAGTCCTGTCAGTGACAGTTCTGGTGGTTTGGGGATGATTTTCAGTGACAAAAGCTGTGGAAAACGAACTAAATCAACACAGGGGAAAAAACCCCAATTTGTTACAAAAATGTATGGGAGTTGTGAGTCTTTTGTAAATAAAAACCAGAAATAAGCTGCCAAAACATCTGTTGCTGTTCGCTGGCAACATATACCACACATCTTGGAGGATAACTTCTTCCCCCTTCCATTATTTCTCTTGTATCTTTGTATGATGGTCTGAAAGTACTTACTCAGATCCCCTGCGCAGATTGATCAACTCATAACCTACTTCTTTTTATGCATTAACAATCTTCTTGAGTTTTGGAAAGTATCTTCTGTTGAATAGTTGTAGGACTCAAAATGTGCCCTCCTTTCAGAATTAAATCTGTGTCCATATGAAAAGTCCAATATGGTCATATATTTATTAAAGGAAAACTTTAGACCCACCATGTTGGCACAGATGGATTTGAAAAAAAATCTGGTCTTTTAGTTGTATATGTTTAATTGGTTAAAGCTGGTGAAGAAATGCTGGGTGTTATTTCAGAATAAAGTCAGAAAAAAGTCTGAAAAAAAAGAAAAGCCCACAGTGAAACCTTTCTTTTAACCTCAGCAACTACTTGACTGGGATTGTTCTACATACTGTCCACATTATGTGCTGATATTTGAAAGAGAAACACACCAGCTTTGGTCCAGGTCTTGGAATTTCAGGTGGAAGGTTATTCAGTGCCTTTAAATCCAAACACTGGATCCTCATCCATATATTAAAATTGATCCTAAACAAATACTCACAGGTATGTTTGCAAGCACAAGTAACTGTTAAAGTCTTTTTCACTTGCCTGCGTTCCTCGCCTATGCCCACAATGGTTCTTGTGCGAGCTCAGCTCCTGACTGTAAGATACACCTGCTGCTGCTGCTGCTGAATTGTGTACAGTGTGCCGTGCCAAAACAGGGCAACACACAACTGATGCTTCTACTTTACTGAATACACTCTGTTGTTTCCTCATATTTTCATCTGCTGATAATTAAGGGGGTCTCTCATGGATTTTATTAGATGAGCTACTATTGGAGGCCATTTACCCATCTGATTTATTGTACGTAGGAAATTTCAGCTGAAACGCCGTGGATTCAGATAAGGTGAAAAATGGCTGCAGTCCATCTGTGTTCCACTGACTTGCCTGTTGACTGGTTTATGTGCTCAGCAGATTTTATCTGTTTTTTTCTGAATTCACATTTGTCATTTAGAATAAAGGGCCACTGTTGAAAACATCTCAGAATTGTTCAGAGTCCCCCTTGGTGTTCACTTCTACTGCTGCTGCAAACAAATGCACCATCTGTGTGGCAAAGGCAGCGCTGTCACAAGTCAGTTTTCTTTTCTGAAATGTTCTGATGCTGGTGACATACTGAATGGAATTAAAGTTTAATCAGCAAAAGCTTGATGAGCATAGAAAGAGGATATCAAGGGGAACTTAAGAAAAGCCTACATTTGCATACAGATTTGAGGAGATGTAGGTCTGAGATGTCTGAACCAAAGTTCTTTACAATTCAAGCAAGACTATGAACAGCAGTCATAAAAGCTTTAATTTATCTTCCCAGTTTTTCATTAAGTTTAGCCTTTTTATAGATAAATCTATTTCACTGTGCATCTTCACGGAGGAATGAGAATCAAGCAACATAAACTCTGGTTAGGAGGCTCAAGGCATTAGTTGGTCATCTCATCTGAAATTCCAGGATGCAAATGATAACACATTAATTATTTTAAGATACTGGAATACAGTGGCTGTTTTCTCAAACCATTATTAATTGCTGTTGGAAAATAAAGTAGTTCCAATACATCCTCTGGTATTATTAGAGCATCCATCATATTCTCAAATATGAAATTGCCGATCTGACAGGTCTGCTCTTCTGCATTATTATTATCAGCTGTAATATTTCAAAGCACTCAGGGACAAATACAATACTTGTGACCTATTTTTTACCTAATTATTCTTAAATTCTTTCTTGTATCCCTAATTTTGCTGATCAAATATTCTTTGATTTTTAAGATCCTTGTTGGTTCTCTAAAGATTATTTATATAATTTATAATTATAAATTATTTATTTAATTTATATTTATATCTATTGGCAGTTTCCCTTTTTTAAAGTATAAACAGTGTGTTTACTATTAGTCTTTGTATTAATGTTAGAAAAAACTTAATTGTTCACCAAACTTAATTTGCTTGTTGATTAGAAATGTCATCAATCAGTGAGAGAAAGTACACATTAGTAAACATACCATGCTGCTGGGTTGCAGCCTTTTCATGTAGTGTCTTGTATATCTCATGTTACACTGGTCTCAATTTTGCTCTCCCTAAATGTGCTGCAGAGACAACAGTAACGTTTGTTCCTGTGCTGCTCATGTACAGTCAGAAATGTGCTCCTTGCCCTGCTCCTTCAACTCGCAGAGACCAATGGTAGCAGCATCTTTTAGCAAGGGGCAGGAAGAGCTTTTCTCTTCTGTCAAAAAAAAATGTTCTATAGTTGCCAGAAAGAAAAAATATCAGACTGAAAGGAAATATCCTACAGGCTAGATCTAGTACACATATTGCCAACTGGATCACAATACCTTATTTACACAGTAGATTTTCACAAATCATTGCCAGAGCCCTTTTGGTTTGAGCAAAGGTGGAGAATACACACAGCATGCAGGGCTAAGGCTGCTACAACAAACTCTCAATGCAAATGTTTCCCAGTGGTTTGTAAACGGCACATCTGCAAGTGATGAACTACACTTGTAATATAGATCATTAAACCTTGTAGAAATGTGCTTCACAGTCTAGTATAAGGCAGAAAAAATCCTTTTATTTTGCCTTAACCACATAGGCCAACTTAAAAAGGGTTAGTAACAGTCTGCAAATGGGTGAAGGGGAACTTAACTGTTTATGAGTATTTGCTTTATTCTCATAGCTGTTTATTTCATCTCAGATTTCTCCTAATTTTTAAAACTAACATGGGGTTTCTTTTGTGGTAACAGAAGTTTGACCTTTATCTTATAAATAATCATTTGTATTCCTCCTAATTTTGTTTCCCTAAAATGTTTTAACTTATGTTATCTTACTCCCTGAGAACCAAAGTG
Organism: Myiotriccus ornatus; assembly: GCA_036023395.1. Taxonomy (NCBI): domain Eukaryota; kingdom Metazoa; phylum Chordata; class Aves; order Passeriformes; family Tyrannidae; genus Myiotriccus; species Myiotriccus ornatus. Next base: position 13,658,566 of record JAYRBT010000082.1, on the reverse strand, counting down.
TATATTTTCAAGAATACATGTTTTCTGACAACAGAGTCTAACTAGTTGTGATGGAATACTATTGAAATCTGGAAGAGCTAGTAGTTCAGTTTGAAAATTTCTGCATTAGTCTCCTTCATTCATAGTTTTCAAGTTATTTGCAGCTGTATTTGGTGACAAGATTTTTTTAAGGGGAGCAAATGACAAGATGTTGACTGTCCCAAAGATGCCTATTCTAGTACATGTTCATTAGGAACTGAAGTTTCTCGTATTCAAAACATTCCTATTTTTGTCATTTGCAGTGAGTAGGCCCTCACTGCAACTGAATCTTTCGTAGATGAGACCTGAGTGTGCACCGAGCTACACACCATGAGAAGGTCGTGCACCTGACTGCTTTTGTTTGGCCAAGAAAAACCTGTGAGGGTCTGCCTGCAGCGTCTCTTCAGTGACTGAGGGCCTCGCAAGGCCCAGCAACAAGAACTGTCCAGGCTTTTAACATTGTCCCCAAGCCAACCTTAGACAATAGCTCTCCTTCGCTATTCAATGTACATCTGGGCTAGGACACACTCCTAAATTTTTATTTCTGCTCCTTGACAAGTCTGTCTGTTTTGACCTGACGTGAGTCAGCAGTGCACCACTGCAGCAGGAAAAGCAGATCGAATCCTGGGCTGCATTTTCAGGAGTGTTATTGACAGAGAGAGTGATGTGATCCTCCCATTCTACCCAGTGCTTGTTGGGCCACACCTGGAGTCCTGTGTCCGGATCCGGTCACCACAAGTCAAGAAACACATGGACAGACTAGAGAGGGTACAAAGGAGGGCCACAAAGATGATCAAAGAGCTGGAGCTTTTTTATTTCTGGAGAAGAGAAAGCTCAGGCCAACCTCATTGCAGTATTCCAGTATTTAAAAGGTGGCTACAAAGAGGATGGAAGTTCTCACTTCACAAGGAGCCACATGGAGAAGGCAAGGGGTTCCAGGTAGAAGTTGCACCAGGAGAGGTTTCACTAGGATATAAGAAAGAAATTTTTTACAGTGAGAACAAACATTCACTGGAACAACCTCTCCAGGGATGTGGTAGAGTCCTCATCACTGGAGGTTTTCAAAATGTGAGTGTACAGGGTGATAGATAATCTGACCTAGGTTCCCTTTCCCATGAAAGGTTGGACCAGATGATCTTTTGACAACCCCCTCTGACCTGGATTATTCTGTGATTTTATGACATGCTCCACTACCATACTTCATACTAGAGACTCCTTTCCTTCTTTGCTCTTGGTCTTGCCATAAACCACAGTCTTATCTTGCACTTCAGACTAGTTCACCCACTGGTTTTTAATCTTGGATTACTTCGTCTGTGATCCTGTCTGTAGACTGTACCCTGGTGAAGTTTCTTTAAGCTGGCCTGCTTCAGTGTGCTCAGTGTTCATGTAGAGCACTGACCACACCTCTCCAGTCCTCACTCAGCCAAGTTTCATATTCATTTATCTCAGAAATCTTCCAGGCCTTTTCCCATGCCAGAGGCACCCAGGCTCTTTGGTACTTTTTCCACCACTTGTTATCCACCAGATGATGTGAATGCCCCTTATCTCTCCAACAGTGCCTCACATCCTTCTGTTTCCAGCCAGACTCTCTTTGTGTTCTTAGTCCCTCTCAGGGCTGCCATGTGCCCCACATGCTGTTGCATGAAGCTTTGCTATTCTTTTCATCTTTTGCATGGCCCTTTATTTTATTTTTCCTGTCATGACCTTCACTGCTCTTTTTCTCCCCACTCCACAGGTACAGCATATCTTCTGTTCTTTCCCTGTAAGAGTTTTCTGGTTTTTACCATTTACAACACTCTGCCTGTACCTTTTCATCTTTCTCTTCTGCTGAAAAGATACGACTTACAGCCTACTAGAATTTTAAAACTGCATTTGGCAGATCAGCAGACCTAAAGTGTGGGTTAATGTTATGTTCAGAGCTTCAAGTTACAGAGAGGGAAATAAATAGTAGTGTCCTATTTCAGTCTAACTCTGAAGGATTCTCATTTGTTCTTGAGTACAGAGATTACCATTCCCAAACTGTAACTAATGATGTTCCCTAAACTGACAACATATTTTTGGGCCAGTCTTGGTCTCAACTCCTTCTTTGTATAATACGAGAGTAGGAGGAAGAAAGGCAGATGTGATTACTGTGTAAAGTAATCCTTGAATTAAAAGAGTTGAGGTCCATACAAAATAGAACCATGATTTTGCAGGCCATGAATGTACTGGACAATACCCCTGGGTACTGCACTCTCGTGATCCCTAGATGGCAACACGGCATAATACCAACCTTCACCAAACAGCTAGAGCAGTCCTGAAGTTACTTTAACTTGCTGCTTTGGCTGATTTGGGCCTTAGCAGTCATATTCCCCCTTCAGCTTGAGTCTTGCTCTGAAAGCAGCTCAGAAAGAACTGAATTTTAAGAGTCTTTCATTTGAAACTTCTATTATTTTAGATATTGTAGGTTTTCTCTGAGCCTGTTGGTTTAAAAGGCCAAGTCTTATAACTTCCTTAAGTGCTGTTTTTTTCATACCTACACCAAAACTTGAAGGAAAATTAGTTTTATCTAAGGGAGAAAATTTTCCTTGTAACTACTAGGTTTTATGGCAAGAAAAGACAAACAGCCAAAATAAGCCTTATAAAGCTTTTTGTGCAACACAAGTCAAAAGGTGAGAAATAATGTCGGCAATCTAAGGAAGGGCCTAAGAAGAGCAGCTTCTAAACTAGCAAGACAAAAACTCAAAACTGAAAAAATGTGATTGAAAAATAGCCCTGAAAATTTATACCACATTCTTTTACAGAATCTTTGAATCAACAGCCCTGGGAGAAACAAGCTAAAAATCTTTCCATGTCTCTAGATGTGAACAAATGTACAAAATAATCTCAAGCATCTACTTTGAGAATCTTTGCCAAAACATATCTCAGTAACCTTTGCATTCAACCCAATGATACATTTTAAACAAGAAGTAAGGCATTACATAGGTTTTAGACTGTTTTGTTGCCTAATAACTTTTAAGTCATTATTCCATTCTATATGTGGTTTCACATTGTCAGGGACTGGCTCTAGATACTAGAGTAGGATCTGGTACAAAGTTATTTTAGTATCTGTCTTGCAAAAAATTATGAAAAGAATATCTAATTTGTTGTAAATATTCTGTGTCTTATTAACCCAAGAGAACAAAGAAACCTATGATTGCTTAGTATGTCTTCTAACCTGTAACATGGTATTTTCTGACTCCAGTGTATGCTTGGTATAATTACTAGGTTTCAAAAGGTAAAACTCCCTTGATAGAACTATTAAAAATACCCTAATTTTCCAGCTAGGAATATTAAAAGGACCTCAGGGCTTCTGGCTTAGGGTTATGGCCCACATTTTGCCCCGTTTCTTTTTTTCCTATTCTAGGTTCACATCCATCCATGCAGTACTGGCTTGTCATCAGCACTAACTACTGATGGTGAAGAACAGGTCCATGCCTGGAATGGGTGGTGACTGAGAGAATGGTTGGAGCATTAGAGTGTGGTCTTATTTCATAAGGAGCTGGTATAACTTCAGTCCCAAAAATGTGATTTCTGACTCAGATAACAATGAAATCACATACCAGATCTTATAATTCCAACACTGACTAGTGAAATAGTCTCTTCTGAGTTAATTTCTTTGGATGTGCATCATAGTAACTGTAGATTTACTGAAGAAGCCGGGACTGCTGCAGCCCATCTCCTGGTGCAACCTGTGTGAACCACATGTATTGATCATGGCTAACAGCTTTGAAACTTCCTTTCTCATCCCCCTTTCCACAGTGGTTGCTTTAATCCCTTGCAGCAAAGCATTGACCACTGAGTTGCAACTGGACTGGAGCTTTCTTGTACTCTCAAATTGTAACGTGAGCCCTGATGGCCACTCTCCTGTATTTAGCAGCACATAGTAGCATTATTCTGAATGTAAATGATAGAGAAAACTTTCTTATTTAGAGCCTTGCAGCTGTGTGGAAGCAGATGATGGGACACAGGTGGATACTATAGGTACTTGATTTGAAAACAAAATGTTAAAATCCAGCAAAGTACCTTCTGTGTATTTGCCACATGGCATATCTAGGGCTGATGCCAGAACACTGACATACAGAGTGGTAATTTCTGTGTGGTAAAAAGAAGTGTTCTGAGAATCAGCAGTGAGGCTTTAGTGTCTGCTGTTGGCCAACAAATTGCATGAATCGATGCCAGCAGAGGTGCAGCAATTTTTGTTCAGACATGAAGAAATACTGAAGCTGGGCTCAAAAATATTAGATAGTTTTGCTAACATTTATATCTCTGGTAAAGAAATATAAAGATAAACTTCTAAAGAAATAAAGTGAACTATGAACTAAGTTCATATTGCTTGGAAGTACTTTATAAGACTGGTAATGCTTTCATGCAAAGTACTTCACAAGCTCTATGAACTCGCCACTGAGTTGAACTCAATTATTTTACAGAAGAGAGAGCTGAGCTCCCACTTGCTCTTCTTAGGTGCTTTTTATAAAGCTTTAGAACAGACCTTTATTTCAGGTAGACTTAAGACATTTGTCAGAGGGGATAGTTACAAATGTTTCTGTCACAATGAAAAAAAAAGCAGCTTAGATGGGTTTAGTTGGTTTTAGCCTCATTTTCTTTTCTGAGCCAAAAGTCCTTCTCCCCACTGTTAACACATTTTTCTTATTACTTACTGGATATAATTTGATCTATCACTAGTTAACCTACTCACACTTCATTGAATTCCCTCATTTATCAAACAACACAGCAAATGGACTTGGGAGACTGTTGAACCTGCACAAAATCAAATGGACTTTATCCCTACAGTACTAGCAATCTTAACATCTTGGGAAGAAAGGAAGAAAAGACTGAACATATGTAAGTTTAAGAACAAGAATTCTCCTGCAGTTAAATAGAAAATGGAAGAAAAATCAAATACTATAAAAAGTCTGTGAGTAAAGAGTTTGCTTTCTGAAATGAAGCACTACTAGTCAAAGGCTGTAAACATTAACAATATTGGGTATTACAAGCCTCAAAACTGATATTAAAACTGTTAATCCTTCTTTGGAGGTATTAGATAAGATTAAACATTATAAAAAACGTAAACATTTTTGTATAGATTTATTATTGAGGCTTTTTCTGATTTGTGAATTTGCCTCTAAGCTAATTTGCATCACCTTTGTAACACTTCAGACTGATAATGTTCAATAATTCATTAACACTTTTATTCTGTATAGCTGCATCAGAAGATTTTAGGTACCTATAACATGAGATAAGTAGATAAATTATATACTTACGTAATTACTGAAAGATTAATTGTATTTAAACTAAAAGTACTTCATGAATTATATATAGCATGATAATTGTTTACAGTTTCCATATCTTAAGTCAATCCTTTTTTTTGCAGTTCAAGTTCTTTGCAGCAATAAGTTCAACAAATATGTAGGAAAACCTGTTCATATGTAGGGCCTGCAGACCAAATTGGCACAATCCTACATTAAAATACACCTTTATGCCTATTTTCTCCTTGATATACTGACTTTATTTTTTATGCTGACTAATTGATACACTTGCATGTAAAATTGCTAAGAATATCCTTTTTTCTCTAACGATACAGTTTAAAAGTGAAATTCTTTAATAAAATTCCGAAATGAAGAGCAATTTATCAGCTCCTTTGCAGTCACCCAGACAAGTACTGACATGAAGGACCTCATTCTTTTAAGATAAAACTGTCAAGGAGATCAAAATCAAATTTAATAGCTTTAATGCTGTATAAAAATGTGTTGAAGTATCATTACTAAATGGCTACAGGTAAATGCAAGATTACTCTTTTCTAGGCTTTCTTTTATGTCTGTGCTTACAGAAGGCTTCTTGAAGTTGACTGACATCTGGGCAGCGTCTGACACACACTTAAACCATCGATTTATCATTTTACCGGTGGCTTGGTAACTGAGCAGTGGCATTTGATACTTCTGAATTTCAGAAATGTCTTATTTCTGCAGAACTTTCTTGCCATTCAGAGTAATGCCACCTTGAGATGTCTCTTGGAGTGAAGTTTTCTTAAATACTTCTGTGGCCTTTCTCTTTACTCAGTTGATACTGTCTTTTTATTCCCTTTATTTCAGCTCATCTGCACTATAGTAGGGTCCAGAATGCCTTTCCTTCTCTACAGCTTTCCCCTTCAGGTTCCAGCAGGGCTTCATGGGGAAATTCAGTTTTTACTGTCATGCATTGCAGTCCATTTCTAATACTTTTTTGAACTTGCTGCCGAGTTTCAATCATATCTGACAGAGGAAGAAGCTGTGTTTATGTCTGTCTGATTTTTGTATGCATAATTCAAATATCTAACCACAATCAGAGTTCTGTGAACTCCTGGAGTGATATGCATTTATGTAAATACATTCAACTCCTACTAATTCCATTAAATCAGAGAGACCCCCACTGAAGACATTCTTATAAAAAATAAATGCACATAGAAGTTCTACAGTAGAGACTCAGCTTCTATCATTCCAATACCTTTTAGATAATTTTAAGCTTTTGTTACTTACAGTGTGTTTATAAGAAAATGCCATTGACTTTGGGGGATATATATTTTTCTAACAGTTTGTTTGTCTAGTCAGAATCAAATCCTAAGCTACCAGAGGGTTTGAACAAAATGGATGCTTTCTCACATGCACTTCACTCCATTTGTGGAACTGGAGAAATCAGTGAGAAGCCTAGTTGTGTTACTTTGAGAACTAAAATGTATTTTCTGACAAAAATTCTGACAGTATTACCATTTCAAATAAATGCAATTTTAAATAACATAGAATAATAACTTAGAATTTAAACATGTGTTGGACAACAAAGCACCTCCATAAACCAGAAGTTCTGGGTGGCTGGGAAAACGAGAGTTTTCATGCTATCAGTGAAATATTTCCTTTGGGGTGAAAAAATAGCAATTACACAATTAGCAGGCATGGAGAAGAGCACGGGAATCCAGGCCACACACGGACCCGTGAGTGCTTTTGCTTGTTGGTCTGGCACAGGCTCGCTGTGCTCGGCAATGTAAGAAAGTGAGAACAGCCAGAGAGTGAAACGAAATGTCAGGCAGCTGCTGGTAAGGACAGCAGATACCTGGGGAGGAACACAGGGAACAGGCCAAGTGCAGAGTGATCCCTGCATGGGTGTGAGCACACTGAGAGGCTGGCAGGTGGGGAGGGAGCTCTGGAGTTGTTTCTGCAGCTGGTCCACAAGTGTTCCTTATTTACCAAGGGACATACACGCTCCACGAATTTGGGAAGCATGTTCAAAAGGTACTTATATTTTGAGTTTCTATAGTAGAAATTGTTTCCAGTTGGACTTAATTTGTAAGTGGCTGATTGATTTTCTGATCTGCCCCGTTTCTTTTATTTTAGAAGCATGAACAATAACTTCCAAGTCACATTCTGCCATCACTCCTAATTCTATACCTTTATTGTATCTGCTGGATGAGAAGGATTCTGTTGTATTTTTTTGGGAAACAACAAGTAAGTTCTTTACTTGAAGTGGAGCAGTTCAGTGCCTCTTGTTATCTTTGCCACCTTTCTCTGCACCTTTCCTACTTTCTTATTACTTCTGAGACAGGACTGCCAGAGATAGGTGTAGTAGTCAAGATGTGGGCATACCATCTATACATGCAGTAGGACAATGATGCTTTCTTTTGAGTTTTAGTTTTCTTTGCTTATTATCCTCTGCTTATTTTGATTTCCATAATCCATTAGATTTTAACATTATTTACTTCACATTTAAAGTTATCTTTGAAGAACTAACCACAGTAATATCAACTTTTTTCAGGAGAGGGTAGAGGAATTAATCATAACGTAGAATCCGTTTTTATATACATGTAATTTCACTTCATTTTCCCAATGTGCACTTAACAGAAGTGATGGTGACTCCTCTCCAGGTATATCATATTTACCCATCTGCCCTTCAACATTATATCTGAAATAGTTTCTACCAATAGTTTTCCCAATGTGGAGGTCAGTCTTAGGAGCTTAAAGCTCCCAGGATCACACTGAGAGCCCTGTGAAAGGGTCATATTTCTTACATTTACTTTCCTTGGTAGTGAGATTTTAGAACTATCAGGTCTAGTATTGTCACATTTTGAAGCAGGGACTTGGAATTTGGCAACAGAACTTCTCTGATATTAGTGAGACACATCTGCTATTTCTATGACTGCCATCAAATTTCGCCCAAATAAGCCCTGGAAAAACAATTCCTATCTGTTCAGTAAATACCGATAGATCTTCCTTAACTATAAGCCATCCAGTTTTATTGCTTTTACTCCCATATGGAAATTGTGTATGGTTTATAGTTTTTAGAAAGATTATATCTATATGTAGCATTCTCCATTACATACTCCTGTATATTAATTAGACTCTTATTCTGCTGTGCCTCGCAGGTAGTGAGGTCATCGGATCCCTCCCGCTGTTGCTCTGTCCCTGCCTCCCTGCTGGCCAGCAAAGGGAGAGCTCAATCTGAGGACTCCAGAGCTCAGCAGAATGCCCGACATTTCTGTCACTGTATGGAAAGTTACTGCGTTGCTAAAACTAAGACTGTGGGTCATGTCTGAGGCTTTCCTCGTTCAAACATTAACGTGGAGAGCTTGCAGATGCAGAGTGACTCGAGTATAAGTCTGCTGGGAAGTTGCATATTAAAGAAGACAAAGAGAATGTGATTAAGAGGAGAAAACAAAAATTGAATGTCTAAGAAAAGAGAAACCCCTCTGGGAGTTTGGAATTAATCCATAATTTCTTGCAGTCAATGTGTGCATCTGCCATCATCAAATAGCTTTGAAATCAATGGCAAGGTATGTGACCTCTCCCCGATTTCTCTGTATAGAAGACAGCAGCAAGTTGCTGGGCAGTTGCCTGTGCTGACAATCTGAATGGCCCAGTATTGTTCAGATCCTGTGTGGGTGTAAATGTATTTACACATGACAAAATTCCTGGAGAGGCAGGGTAAAAAAGTTAGTATGTGTGTATCTTTCTCTATTTTTTTTTTGTGTCTTGTTTTCTTTAAACGTTTGAAAAGTGATATTCATACTAAAATAAAAAACAACACAGAAAGACCAATTTTAGAGACCTTCTAAAGTTGCAAGTTTCTAATTCAAGAAAGTATTCTGTGTGCAACCTTCTTTTGGAGAAATTTTGCAAGCATGATGGTGGTCACTCAGTACAATAGGTGGTCACTCAGCACTTTTTCTACAAGATCCCTGCTTCCTTCAGTGCATGAAACTTGGTCCTCAGGGAATGAAGTTGCCTCTGTTATTCCCAGATAATTTGTTTTCAGAATATGTAAACTGAATGTGAAGTGAATGAGGTAGAAATGTGCCTCAGAAAAAGAAAGGGTTCAGGCAGCTGCACAGTCCCCCAGTAGGTCTGAATTTCTGTCTTCCTGCGTGATCCTGGCCCAGTTACTGTAATAAAAATTGTAAAGGTGGTGGAAGGTACAATTTGGAAATGTCACATGTGAGATCAGTGACCCCTGATCAGAGCACACTAAGTGCTAACACTGGAAAAATCGAAGTTCACCTTGGACTTTCAAACTAGGTTGACACCACTTATTTTGCTCTCTTTACACTCACCTGTAAAATTACACCATCACCTCATCCATCATACAAAGTATCTCTGAAAATGCATGAATTAATATTTGTGAAGTACTCACGGGGATGACCTGCATTATAAAGAGAAAGGAGAAAGCAATAAGGAAATAATAATCCACTTTCAAAGCACTTTTTGCAAGTTTTTTAATGTATATTAACTATTTGAATGAAGTTGTCAGTATCTGCTGGTTTAGGGATTCCTATTGTGTAAAGTGAAGATGTTTCAGGTACATGATAAAATATGAATTTTCCCATGACAGCTTATGAGATGTGAAGTACAAAAAAAGCAGGAATTAAAGTTACATGTTCAAACTTAAATTGGCATTTCCTAACCTGCAAGTACTTGACCATGCAGCAATAAATATTTAAATACAGCTTATGTGCAAGTTCAATACTTATATTATAATCTAGTCTAGTATTCTGTCCAGGACTGTGGACCTTGTATAAATTATGATGTATGAATACCTAGGCCACGTGTTTTTACAAGCTGCTCAGCAACTACCTTTTAAAGTGAGTCATCACAATCATCTCTTTGCCTGGCTGCATGACTTATATCTTAGCAAAGATACAGTATAATGAAGAGAGAATGGATAAAATGAACAAGCAGTTGCAAGGGTTGCATATTTTTGCATTTAAAAATCATTAGCTATGATTATTTGCTTTGGTTTACCCAGTTTATTGTGCAAATGTTACTTTGTTTTAATGTGGACATTATGGCAGGGATGGGGTTCCTGTTTATTCAGGGGTGATTTCTCTCTCACTGGAGCTGAGCACCCACAATGGAAATGATACGTGCATGTCAAGGAGTGCTATTTAAATTTTCAGTTAATGAGCTCATTGCACAGTAGTGTTTATATCTTAAGCTTCACCTTGAATTTAAATTTGACCTAAGGAGGTTCTTTTTAATCTGAGAATTTTCTATTATAGAAATTGCCTTGTGCACTGAGCACTGCCTCTTTCCTCCACATTTTGGAACAGAATTTTCTCTGGGCTTTTATGTGTTTGGAAAGTCCCATGTTGTCGTGGTTTTGCCCTGGGTTAATTCGTTCTCACACCCCCCCACACAATTACTTTAAGTAGAGAGCAGGTTTATGCAGACAAAAGAGACTGGATTTGAGAAAATAACATGAACATTTATT
>JAYRBT010000082.1:13623345-13639325 GCA_036023395.1 Myiotriccus ornatus | reverse complement strand
GCACTTTTTCAAATGTGTTGCTGCTCTGGCAACTCCTGGTCTCAAGATAAAGAAACAGACACTTCTGAAAATTACTGGAGATGCCATAAAAAATAGAATTATTTTAAGAGGATCTTAAATAGGCTAAAAGACTTTACGTTTTTTGATATATAGATGACAGGCTGTCAAACAAATTAAACAAGGTTGGGAATACTGGCAGAATACTTAAAATATAAATAAGCATCAAGCTTAATGAGAGAATATGTTATAAGGGAACTGCAGAGCTCTACAGATGAACAGGAGGAATATCCTCAAATGCATAAAGTTGTGCATAAACTAAAACATCCTGCCAAGAAGCTCAGTACCACTGCTGCTGGGGGTATTTCACCAGTTCTAATTTAAAACTAGCTCAGATGTTTCCTCTACTTGGTAATTAGATACAGTTTACCTAATACAGGGTTTAATTTATTATTATTATTTTTAAGATGTAGATTTATATGTCACATGGTCACTTAAAAGCAATACTGAAAAATGTAAATTTGATGTTAAAGAGAACTGGAGCCTGGTGGAAGAATTCAGATGAGAAAGTCTTGAGGCAAAGGTGAACAAATTGAAAGGGTTTTCATAAAGGTTTTTACAGCATTTTAAAAGGACTGAAAGGAGGCCCTGTCGGTTTTGACCAAGTGGGAAAGAGAATGTTGAGCAGAGCAGGATCCCAAAATGCCATGTAGGTTTTCTTTATTAAGAGCAATATGAGGGAAAACTTCGAAAGTATCCTGGGATTATGCACCTTAGTATCCAGAAAGTTGGTCTTGGAAAGCAAAGATATAAAAAACTTCGGGAAAAAAAGGTATTAGCCCTTTTTCACAAGTTTAGTTAAAGCTGATAAAACCTTGAAATGACATAATTTGAGAGAAGGACAGATGGAGAATATTGCTAGAAGAACAATTAATGATGCTGAGCTTGATTTGTTAGTCATCAGCATGGAGATGATAATTGAAGATGTGTCAGCTGATGAAATTGCTTGCAGAGAGAACGTAATGTAAGATGAGCAAAAGGCTACAGACACTGCCCTGGGGAGTGAGAGAGTGGGGAAAGAGCAAAAAGACTCATCAAAAGGTGAACTGAAAGAACAGTCTTGAAAAGAATTGGAGTGAAAAAACCACAGTCTTCAAGTCTAGTGGGTGTAGAATGCCAGGAAGGCCAGAATGATCAATGGCATCAAAAATAGGAAGGAGGCAAAAGAGCGAGAAAAGATGGGAGATGAAGGACAGAGAGATTATATGTGTCAAGGAGCAGCAGGAGTAGGCTTTTCCACAAGGGAAGGACATCTGGGAGATGACAGTGGCAGCATGAAAGTCAAGGGCAGTAATTTCACTGGCAAGGGCACAATCCCACAGTAGCTGGGCAAGGCAAGCAGAGCTGGTCAGGTTATGGTAATTAGGGTCATCAAACAGTCCAGATCACAGGGAAAGTCCAAAATTATGGGACATAATCTGAAGTCAAGTCAGCATGTCAGGGGCAGAATCAGGACTGGTGACAGCAACTGGGTTCAGCCACCAGCCCAGTGATTGTCAGGCAGAAATATAATGACAAAGTCAAGCCAGGAAAACAACTCAGCAGGTCAAGATCAGTGAGGCCACGGCCCACAGCATAGCTCAGGAAAGGGCTCCCATCCGAGGAGAAGAGACCCTCCTCTTGCCACTGATTGTGGCACAGCTCTTGTCTCAGCAGCCTCCTCCCCAGGCTGCAGAGCTGCACCATTCCAGAGCTGGCCTGACCACAGGCAGCTCAGCCCCTGGGAGGGGCAACAGGCTGCACTCAGAGCCCAGGGAATTCACTGCATTTAATGACTTACGGTGGACTCTGCTGCAGTTAATGAGAATTTTGTGATGGGCTTAATTAGGGTCAGGAACTCATCCCCAGGCCTATGTCTGACCATAATTCCTTCTTGCTATTGCAATGTGTAAGATGAGAAAATAAGATGTTATGATCTAGAGGCTGGAATGAGAATCACAGCTACGTTGTGATACAAACAGGAGGATGCTCTGTGTTTTGAAGGGTTTAAATATAAAATACATTCAGGAGGGAAGGGTTAGCAAGGTAATAGAAATGTTGTTTTCCTATGCCTGTGCACTTTTTAATTTTGGTCTTTTTGAAATGTGAGCTTTTTTTTCAAGGCTTAGAAATTTCTTTTAAACATTACTCGCAGTATAGGCCGATAATTTCTCATTGATGAAGTAAACTTTAAGCTCAAGATCCGTCTGCCAGGATTCAATTTTTAAAGAAAAATACAAACGTAGTTTTCTAACGAAAGGAGCTAAAAACCAGTGAAGGTTTCTTGCAGCTTTGGAATGAAATCTGAAAGACCTGCAGGAAATGCTGCTTCTGGCAGGCAGCCAAGCAGGCAGCACAAATGGTAACACACAGCTGCAGTCTGATGCCTTATTATTTATTCATGTTGTCCACAGAGTAGAATCATGGAAACATTCGTGTCTTCCAGGAGTAAGAGTACAGGACTGGCTTTTATAAACATGGGAATTATTTTTAGCAAATTTTAATGTTTAGAATTCCTTTGCTTGAGACGTGAAGAAAATAAAGAAGTTGAAGGGAATATCTCTTTTCATGTAGAGGTCTGACATGGGGAATGGTATTTTAGCTTAACTGAGTGCTACTTGAGCATTTTTAAAGAAAATACAGTTTAAAATACTGATAGCCTAGGAGAATATTAGCTGAAGATGCATAAAAATGTACTTCTGATCTATGTCTCCAGTACTAGATTGTCACTCTAAATGGAAAATGTTATGAAAGGTATAAATTTCAGCAGGTAGGAATTACTTGCTCTTATTCTTTAGTCTGTACAGCATGTGTTACAAACCTGCATTGTATCTTTGTCATAGCACATAATGGTTTATAGAATTGTTTTATTCTTCAATTTAAACATTTTAAAACCAACTTTGAGTAATTACTGTGTCTAATAGTCAGTATACTGTATTTATTATGAGAACGCAAGGGCAACTTTTCAACAAATAAACATTCAGTGTTACATTACAAGAGCCTGTAAAACTTTGAATTGAGTAATATATCTGTCATTTCCTATAGGGAAGAAGGGATATGAGCAGAAAAGAATTTTAGCTGCAAGTCTGGAAGCAAAATGGAAAGACCTGTAGCAAAATTGAAAGACTTGCAGCAAGGGGAGATTTCTGTAGCAGATTAGTTAAGTGTACATGGGCCAGAGGGTGAGACCCTGCATGTACATTTTTCTGTATGTACAGTCAGTAAAAATTCTAGCTTTGGTAGAGTCCTAGGATGGATGCTTAAAGTATCTTTTTTTTTTTTTTTTTTTTCTTTTTAACTGAAAATACACATTTGTGTCTGTTTTGGAATATGTTAGATAAGACGTGAACAAATACTCTAAACTGACCTAAAGACATTTAGCCTATCAAGATAGGAAAACAACTCAGGGGATTGTAAATTCTTTTTTGATATATACCATTTTGGTATAAAGACAGGCTATAAATTATGAAAATCTATGTAGAAATTATTTAAACTTTGAAAGGTTTTCCAAGAGCAGGAACAACTTGGTTCAGAAAAGTTTTTTGTACTAATTCCTGTCAGATTTTTTGGTTTTATTAAACTCTAATGGAACTGATGGGATGTTTCAGAACATGAAAGAAACATAAAACCAGTGCTATAGGAGACAATTCAGTGCAAAGGTCAGACCTTACCTGCTTTGGAACTTCAGGTAGGATGTTTCATAAAAAATTGAGGTACCCAAGTAAAAAAGAGCCAGCAGTTCAGCAAAAGTTGTATGTGCTAAATTACCTTGTTACAGAGTAACAAGCCTTCCCGGTTTTCAACTGTCCAGAAGATTTCCATGTTTCTGATTGCAAACAGTGATCCAGTTTCATCAAGGAATGGAGACCAGTAAAACTTTGTTATTTAATGTTGTACTCCAACCACAAATGTATGATACTTGCCCACACCCAGGGAGGGCTCAGTGCTCTGGATCCTGTGTGGCTGCAGGCGCCAGTGATAGGAAAAAATTGACACAAAATTTCATTTTTAATATTTCCTATTTGCTGACTGTAGATAATACTTTAATTTGACAGTGTTTTCTGTTTTGCTTTTCACTCTTTTTCCTAGTAATCCCTGGTTATTCAGTAAGTTTTATCGGTTGTTACTGAGCATTAAACTGATGGTCTGTATCTTACTTCCTGAGTAGGCAACTGATAGTTCAGAGACTGTCACTGAATATGTGCAGATAACGATTGATTTTTACCATTTCCCTTGGTTTAAATGTCTGAATATGGCTTTCTAAGGGGACAGCAGTGGGTGTAATCTCCACTTTAGTAAGGCTTTTGACACTGTTTCCCATAACATCATTGCAGACATGGTGATGAAGTGTATATTAGATAAGTGGACAGTGAGGTGGACTGAAAACTGGCTGAATGCCTGGGCTGAGAGGCTGTGGCTGGTGGCACAACATCGACTTGGAGGCCAGTCACTAGTGGTGCATCCCAGGTTTGACACCGGGCCCTTCACAAACATCCTCTATAATGTTGTGGGTTTTTTCAATCTTCTATTTTTAAACAGCTATTTATTATTTTGAAGACTTTCTTCACACCCCCTGGAAGTTTCTGCAATGGTCCCTAATGAAAAGCATTGTAGAAAGGCTTTGGAAAACCAGTTGGATGAAGTGATCTCTTTGCATGTCAGATTTGTGACATGTGACTTCCCTCTTTCACGTGCCCACTTATAATTTCTACCAGATAGTGGTGGAAACATCTGGGTAACTTTTTTGTATTTTTTTTTAACTCCTCAGAAAACCTCCTAAAAATTGTGTGTTAGCTATTTTCCATTCATGTGGCAATGAGATCTGGCACTCAACCTTGAGTCCCTTAAGCCTTCTTAAATGATTAACATTGGCTTTTGGCAGTTTGCTGCTATTCCTTCACTGATTCCTCTCCAGAATATTTTGTTGACACTTTATTTTGAATAATTTCTCTGGCATTTGCTCTCTGATGGGGAATATATAAGCAAAGAATGAGTTTACATATTCTGCTATTTCTTATTCCAGCTGTCCTTCCCAATTCAGTGTCAGGCCTCTTCTTCCAGTGTATTTATTAGCTTTTGTGCCTTCCATGAGGCACTAAATCCTCTTTAACATACTTTTAATGTTTAAATTTCTGTTCTTTTTTATATTCTTCATTTAAATGCAATTCAGCTTTTTCAAGGACATCTTACTTTGATCAGATGGTTTTACTGGCTGATTAATCCATCCTTCTTCTGTCTGTGATCTTTCTAAAGTCATCTTAGAACAGGTTCTCTGGTGCCCAAGAATAATTTGGGGGCTCCATCCAAACATAGCTGTAGCTACCCCCTAGAGCTGATTTTTTTATATTTTCCCATTTTGCAATTTGGCATTACTGCAGTAGATGACTTGACTTTCATCAGTCTTGCAATAATAATATCCTATCGTCATCTTTTTAGAGTTTCTCATATTTTCTCATATTTTTCTGATTTTCATATTATTATACTGATATTAGGCTATGTCAGCACCCCCACTAAAAAAACCCAGGAATTCTACCCCTTACCCCATCTTACTTCTCAGACTACCACTTGTTCAGAAGAATGAATGCATTTGATCTGAGTTACTGGTTTTTGATGCCTCTTTTTTTTACATGGCACTCTGAAGTAGGCCTTGATCCTGAGCCTGTGCTCCTTAGTCATTAAAAACCATGACTGTGTGAGTGATTACTCTCAGGGCTGTGCTTTGGTTAGGAAATATTTCTAGAATAAAAACTATGACATTTCAGGTACAGATTTACGTTTCATCTTATTTAACTTGTCTCTGCCCCACGCTAAAATAAAAGGTAAATAAAATTATAGATAAGGAAAAAACAGATCATTAATTTTATTTTTACATTAATTACTTCATTTAATGAAATGCAATGGTTTGATTAATCTATATTGACTGTTCTGTATTATTGTAATGGTGTTTTTGAGGGAATAAAAACATTTCTTTTCCATATGCTGTACCTCAGTTTTCACTTTACAGCGTTGTTCCATTAATTTTTTCTGAGATATACAGCAAGACCATCTGCTTTTTATAGAACTCATGATGAACTCATCAGGAAAGGAGAATTTTAATTGCTGAAACAGAAGAAAATTTGAAGAGCTTGCAAAAAGACGAGAATGTGACAACAAGCCGTTTAATCACATATTCATCGGTAATTGCAAAGTGAGTAACTTTGTAAAAGGATGTGAAAGCCAACACGTAGCTGGAGGAGCGCGGGGGACCCAAGGAAAGCAGCCGGGTCTCCCTTTCTTTCTCCTGTGCCCTGGCTCCTCCCTCCCCTGCCTACCCTGTGCTCTGCTTCCCTCCCTCCAGGCATTCTCCTGAACCCCACGAGTTCATTCAGTGCTCTGAAGTTTTGCTTCTCGACATTCACCCCGATACCAGCACTGGCCAACACACCCAGCTCCAGCCCCTCCTTGGGTGCACCACGTCCTCAGGAAGCAGAGAGCAAAGGAAAAAGCAGGCTGGGGTCAACAGATGAATTAGAGGCTGACCCACAACACTTGTGTACGTGAGGGATGACCTACCCTTCCACTTGCAGGCTCACTCTTCTTTAGCTGGTGATTAATATCTTGAGAAGATGCAGCTTGGAACTTTTAAACAGCAAGAAAAAGTATCACACATGTAAAGGAATATTCAGTAATTTGCAGTGGAAGACATGGACAACAGAAGTCTTGCTCTTTAAATAAGTTAAAGGTGAGATCATATTTTAAGTGTATGTTGATGCTTCAGCAATCCAGACCGTGCGTGTGAAATGAGGCACAGAACCAAGAGCTGGAAAATCCATAAAGTAAAGAATCTACAATACAGTACTTTTAAACCTCTTATGGACAAAAATACTTATGTTTTGTGTAATGCACTATTAAAGCAAGGTGAGACAGTTCATATTGCTATCCCATGAAAAACAGAAAACCACAATATTTCTGATCATTTTCCACTGACAGCACATTAGACTTATTTTTCTGTATTTTAGAAGCTATTTCGTATGCTGATCTGTATGAAACTCATCAGTTTACTTCTAATATGTTCTTTCTAAAAAATTACCTTAAAAATTTGTCTAAAATTAATGCTCAATCCAAATATTCTCAAGTTATTTAAAATTACGCCCTACAGTGTGTTTTTTCCTAGATGCAATTTATCCATTTTATTGAGATGGAGTTAATATATTTATTATCATTAATGAACATTCATTAATGAATGCTGGAATTACTTTACAGCAATCTGTGTTCTGGTACTTGTATTCACAGTTGCTTATAAATATTTTCTTTCTCCTACATAAATGCTTTGGCAGCAATACTGATTTTTCAGGAAGAAAACCAGAAGTGCTTGGAAAACATCCTCTAAACAGTAGAATTTTGTATCTAGAACATACTCTTTCATGATTTCTACTTGATCAATATTTTACTTAGATAAAAGCTTCCCCTTTATTTCCTATTCACATTCTGTGCTTCTCTGAGAATGAATTTGTATTTGTTACGGAAAAGAAAACATGGTCATATTGTAGACCAGCGCAATTATGCAGAAAAGGAAAAAAATCATCATCCCAAGGCGATCATATATTTATCAGTTGAGACTTCCTCATATGTAGGTGCTCAAGACTGCTAAGACTAGTTTTCAAGCAGCCAAGCGATAGTTTTTTTCTTTAGCTGACTTGTATTTTTGCCATTACAGTTTCAATCCAGGATAAGAAACCTTGCTTATTAATAACTGCCATAAAGCAATTCTAGCTTAGCTCTTCAGTTACTAGACAGGATTTGGAAAAACGGATGGATTAAGGATAGTTAGACTATGGTTACCTTAACTGTCATTCTGGGATCTTATATCTGCCTTGTCTGGGATCAAAGTCTCTTGAGTCGATGCACTGATGCACTGTTGATATTTACTGTAAGAGTTCACTGCTTCACCAACTGGCAGAATTCAGGGTAAGTAGCTGAGGTCAGTATTTACAAACCAAGAAGAATTCACAACTACTTCTGGCTTCCAGCACTTAAAATTTATCATACTTGAACTACACCTTCTCTCTTAGCTGGAACATTTAATCTTGCTTTAATGCAAACCCTACGATCTGTGACACTTACAGTATCCTGAACCTGATCCTGTAGGATGGCAGCTGTTCTCTCTCATTTAATCAACTGTTCACTTGGAGACATTAAGCAGCTCCCATCTGCCTGGAAGAGGCTACTGGAAACCCAGTTCAGACAAGGGTTTAAAAAAGCTCTCCTTAATGGGCCACTTAAATTCAAAGCCTTCATCATCTTTGTGAAAAAGCCATCTACCAATCCACACAAGCATTTTGAAACCAGACTAGTTAAGGAAACTGCAGAACATGTAACATAAGAGTGGACACAACCAGGTTAATGCACACGTAATTAAGTATTTGCTTAATTTAGGAGGACTGGTAATGCTGTATAGGGGTCAATGTTCCTAAAGGTCAGCTTCTTGTAGGACTTGAATTCTGGATAGTTTAGGATTCCAGTGTTCTCTGTAGTCTGGGAAAAATGGAGAGGTAAAAAGACAGATCTGAAGGGGACTTTGATACAGTCCAAACCAGAAATTTGGGATCAATATTTGTAGAATTTTGACAAAGCTACAGCCATAAAGGTCAGAAATTATTTTTTCTGTTCAAGCTGCTTTGTCTCAGTTTTCATGGCTAAAAAACAGAAAATGTGTTTAGAAGAAATTTCTGCATATTTTCTTATGGAGCTATTGAAAATCCTCAGTATTGTTGGGGAAGTGACTGAAGCACTAAGAAGGAAGGTTAGTATTCATATGTCCAAAATAAAATTTCATCCATTGTGGAGACAGTCAAGTTGCAGTTCTGTAAAGTCAGCATGAAGAGGAACAGACAACATGAGCTGTACATACAGCTGCAGCTCCCACTGGTATCAAATCTTGTGCCAGGTTAGATGGCATTCTCAGGCTGCTTTGGTTCCGAGGTGGAAAGGCAATACAGGAAAGGGCATTTATGACGTAAGAACCAACCCAGAGGAACACATGGCACAGCTCCTTCCCATCTGTGAGTTTGCTCTCATTTGCACCAACCATCAGAAAACGTACCTGTTGCCAAATGCAGTAGGCCAAAGGAAGCAAGAACTGCAGCAGCTCCGAGCCCATCATGCAGTGAGCTGAAGGGTGTATTCCCAGTGAGCCTGTGCAGGCAGGGGCAGCCTCACGTACACAGAACATCCGTGCGCACACAGAGCACCACAGACAGCACCGTGCTCAGGGAAACAGGGACAGGACCAAGGGCCTCCTCCCTGTTGCCCTTCCCACTGCCCAGGAGGAAGGCCCATCAGTGGGAAGTGCAGACATCCCTGCAGTGCCCATCCCTCCCGCAGCTGGGTTGGCACACTCAGCCTGTCCAGCAGCTGCCCCTGAGTCTCTGCTCTCCCCCACTGCTCCCACCTGTGCCTGCCCTGCTCCAGTGGCTGCTGCAAACCTGCCCCTTGCACACCCCACCGGGTGGGGTCTACCTTTGTATCAAACCTCTTATCTCCAGTTGCTTTCCTCATAGAGACATGGAGACAGACAGACAGATACACACACACACACACGGAGCCCAACCTCTCCCTTGATCCCTGCTCCCACTTCACGGACACCAGACTGCTGCCCTCACATGGGTGTTAGGAGGGATGTTCAGAACAGATCCCCATAAGGTCTCAGGATAAACTGAAGTACCAACAGTTAAAAAGGCCCCAAGGAATCATACAGATTCCAGGAATATACTTTAGGAATGTATTTAATTACAAAGTTGCTTTGATAATCTACCTAGAACATTATACTCTTAAAAAAAAAAGAAAAAAATCGGAAGACTTTATTTTCCTACAAAATGCATCGATTTTTCTCGTTTGTCACGTGTTGTGAAAGAGTATTAACTGAAGAGTCCGTTTGCTGGAGCAGTTATTAAACTACAAAACTTCTTTAGCACACACGCAAATGAACACCAAGGGCTTTACATCCACAGCCCCTGAACATAACACAGCGCTGACCCAGCCTCTGGGCATTTATACAACTGCTCATGTTAGTTATCCAAGATCCTTTCAACTTAACTCTTCTTAGGACATATTTGGCATTATTACAATGTCTATTACCTCTTATGAAGACAAAATTCTCAGTTTTTTTGAGTAGTATCAACTTCTACAGGATAAAGAGACGAGATCCAAGTATTTTAAGGTACTTTTATTTAATAAATAACTTCAGTAATAGCACTGTAAAAAGTGAACATCTGTTAACAGAAAAAGGCACTTAAAACAAGAATATGACTATGATGCAGTTTGAATGGTCAGAGGCAAATGTACATGGCACATGTCAAGAATGATGTGTGACTCGTCACATGACAAACTATGCAATCTTAGCTACAGGGTAAAGGCAAATTTACAGCTAAGACTGCTAAAAAAAAAAAGGAAAATAAGCTTGTGTCGATACAAAAATATTACAAAAAGAATCGCAACCAAATACATTAAAAATGTTAGAAGGGTGACAAAGCACCAGGCTTTCAAAGAAAACATTACAGAATAAAGACACAGCATCACGTAAGGCCCTTAGGTGATCTGAGGATGTCTCGGTAAGGTTCTTCATGATACTGCCACCCAGGGCTTGAATTTACAAAATAAAACTAAGCAAGTTACCAGTCAGCAACTTTTTCAGTAATGGCACGTGTTTTAAAGCTATTTTTTCCCCTCTTAACATTCTTCTCAAACACTTTCATTTTAACCATAACCTGGCAATAAGCAACTTCAGAAACAGAGATAAGTATGCACACACTTTTCAGTCTTTTACATTGCCCACTTCCAGCTTACTCAACTTACCATATACTTAATCACACATCTAGCAATTCGAAGACCAATTACCCACCAGCTCCATGCTACGTGAGTTTAATTACATCTGCAAACTCAAGCCCTGATTTCCCTGTAAAGCTAAAAAATTTAATACTAAATGGCTAGGCAGAGCCCTCATGCTGATTGCTTTAATCCCTTCCCTCCCTGTCATCTCATGTAGTATCGTGCCCTGCAGAAGATCTGGATTCACAGCACGGGAATGGGAAAGGTCAGAAAGGCACCATGTGACCTGGGCTGTCTAGGCTACACAGTCTCAAGTTTTTTTTTTTTGTCCAACCTCTGGCACCAATTACTTTTACTTGCAAAAAAAACAAAATAAAATTAAAAGTAAAAAATTACATATGGTACATTTTCACACAGGAAAACAAACCTATATGTAATGAATTAGTAAAATCACCGCAGTTTGCCCTAAATCTATCTTACTGTGACTACAAAAATTGCTATGCTGCATACAGTGTTGTGAAGTCATACAAGCAGTGTTCATTTTCCCTCATACTTAGGATTGACCACAGTTGTCACTGCACTCTTGTAAATAGGATTTTCACCCTAGAAAAAGAAAAAAAGAACCTCATATTAACACTTAAAGAGATGAAAAAAGCAACGCGTTGGCAAGAGGCGTAACAATTAGCTTAAGAAATTCCCCAAAATTAATGTTTCATTTGTACACACAAACAGCTCAAGTCAAACCAGTTTTCCCTCCAACAACTTGAGCCAGGGCATGCGCAGCTGATCAATAAAGCAAAGGGTTAGAACAGTCCCGTTCTGTTTGCACCACACACCTCCTCGGAGGCAGCTGAACCTCAGTGCTCATCCCAGGGCTGAGCCGTCACCCAGGGCTCTGCAGCCCAGGGCGTTGGTTTTTAAGGAAGCATAGAATTGTAAACAACACTGTTTGACACCGAGACTGACCACAGACCACACTCTGCTACAATAAGCATTTAAATAACTTATCTTGCATTATAATTTAATTCTAGAAACAAAGCGGAAAGACTTCTAGTGTTTTGCTAATACACAGTCATTATTTATATTGAACATTCAGTACTTGTCATTCTCATTTTATTCCTACAGGTCCCCCCACACCCCCATATGGGCAAAATGCACAGATAAAACAAAGAAACTTCTGTACTGGTGCAGATGCTGTAATAAAAACATTATTCTACTGACATGAGACAAGCCTACAGAACGACTGCTTACGTCTCTCTTGCTGAGATTCAAAACCCTCTAAATTAAGCTTATTTTAAGCTTCCTTTGTTCCCAGGTTTCCTTCTATCTCAGTAAATCTTACTCCATTTATGACATCCTTGTACACCTCAGACGAACAGACTGAACAGAAAATTAACAGATAAATCTTTGCAGGAGAAAGGGCTACTGTGAGGTACAGCCTGGAGCTGCAGCGCTGAGCTCTTATCACAGCCTGAATGTCAGCCTAAATGAATGTTGTTTGCCAGCATGAAGCTCTTCTGTGCATACACAAATAATTCCTGAGAAAATTCAGCACAGTGCAGTTGTCAGCTGGAGTGCTGTTGTGGCCAGGGCTGTATCTGGCCTTCTTCAGCAGTAAGGGAATCTCTCTCCCTTTAAGGTTCCCCCCCAGTCTGAGACAGCCTATATAACCATATTAATTCAATTCTATAAAGTTACATACCATTCGAAATATTTCAGGTTAAACCAATTTTTCCTACAGTCAACTAAAGGACACACAAACACCAGGTCTCTACTTTTCAGGGTCATAAGCCTGGAAAATCAACTAGGAATACCACAGAATGTGCCAGAAATGACAAGGCAAGCAAGTCACTAACTTGGCGTGAAATTTTCATATCACAGTTCCTGGGGAATTTGTTGCCTTCTATTTGCAAGACCTGGTCAAGCTAACTGGGCTACCCCAGCACCTGTAGCTGCTGCTGAGGAGGACCATGTAGCTGGTGTTGTGTTCCTGTCACAGGAAAAGATACTTCTCCTCACAACCAGCTTCTCTAACGTGCAAACACCAAGGAGGTATATCCAATCCTGCTTAGACCCCAGAGACTCGTCCAGCCAGAACCTGGAGTGCTGGACAATGGAAGTCAAGGTTCTCTATTCAGTCTTCTCAAGATCTGAGTCAATGCCATCTGGACAGAGCTGAAGGAAGAACTGGGTGTCTAGTGCTGGCTGTACTTCACAAATACAGTGTAGCAGCAAAAGACCCTTCTTCCTTCGAGCAGTTCACAGGCAAATGCTGTCTTGACTAAAAGTATATCAGCTACTGGTCTGGAAATGGATGGGGAGTTATGTTTGGTTGTTTTTTTTAAATTATAAATCATGGAAATAGTATGATGTGACTAGTTCTCAGACAGACTAATTAATCTACGCAAAATTACAATCTACCCCAATATTTTCAGTAAAAAGACTTGCAATAGTAAGATGTAAATGAAACTGGAAAAACATGCAGGGATGAGGGATTTAATCTGTAACTGAAGTATCTCATTATGTCTCAAAGTTCTTGGCAAAGTACATTGTTTATTTCCTTGACAAGTTTTAATGGAGAATTCTTAAAAATATAAATACAAATCAATACAGTTTATGATGCAGAGAAAGTCTTTGAGCTTAATAGGCTGTGTCATATGCTGACTAGAAGTTACTGTACAGCTCTTCCATGGCAAAGCATTATGTAATACTTGCTACACTGTGCTTTTAACCTTCAACATTTTACAAAACAGACTACACCCAGCACAAAAAGGAAGGTATATGCTTACACTTTCTAGTTTGTAAAAGGGAGATAACTTCTATCAGATAGTGCAGGAATGGGTCTAAAGGTCAGGACTAAAACTTAGAAATTTGCTAGGTGCTATTCACACAACTAATTTGAACATAGAATCAGGCTTAAAATACAATTTGCATAATAAGGTTGTAAATTTTTTACTATAATACTTTTGAATTTGAAATTCACTTGCTCTTTATTTAGCATAAGCCCTATTTACAAGAATATTGAAACACTGTCCTGCCTTCCCTTGTGCTTTTCAGAATCACACAGTAGGATTTAGGTCACTGAATAAAGCACTTGATTAAGTGTCTCCCTATGTCAGGTGAGTGTCTCGGTTCCCATTACAAATAATGGAGATTTAGTCAATATTCAGAACTATTCAGCCTGACACTTGATCAGTTAAATGGCTCTTAAGGCTCTACTGCCTTTAACCACAACACAGGCACCTGATGGATCTGCAATTCCTTCCCTGCTCTCTTCTGTTAGACAGCAACAGCCCTGGCTGTTCCAGCCATACTCCATCACCCTGCCTTGGGCCTGGCTTGGCAGGGTCTTCTGCAGACACTTCATCATTAGAATACATATCCACTAATCCAGCACGACGCTCACCTCGCTTAGGGCCCCTCACAGCTGGCACAGGGTATAAACTTTCAAAGATTAGCAGCATTCCAGTTTTTTAACTGGCCACTAAAACAAACTTGCTGTCTTAGACAAATACTACTGGTTTTAAATAACCCCCTTTTCTTTATGTCACTGCAGAGAACACACTGGCTGAAGCATGCAAAGTTAGGGAAAACACATTTACCACGTGCCCCTGTAACTGAGAACTCCATGCACACTTAAACCGAAATTAAAATCAACAAACAATAACTATATACAAGACTGAGTGACATACATTAAAATAAAGATGGAGGTACTTTTAAAAAGTACTTTCAGCCAAGAATAAAGAGCTACGTTTTTGCAACAGCATTCACTTTCAGATAGAATGGGCTGCTTAGAGAACAACAGTTCAGTTCAGTGCTGCATAAAGACGAGCCCATTATATAGGATGTTTGAGTCATCCTCTTTTTCCTTTTTCTCCAGGGACTTATTGTTTCAACACTCCCTTAGGTCACCTTCGCAGTGGGTTTAAGACCTAAGTCACTGCAAGAAGCTGGACTCTGGAGTATTTAAACTCATCGACATGCCTTGGTTAAGAGCCGGTTCTGCCCATTTCCAGCTCCCACTGGCACCCAGCGCTGCCTGGCAGGAATACGGGGCCGGTCCGCCCGGACCGGCGGCGGCTCCAGGGAAAGGGGCGAGGCCCAGCCCAGGGGCCGGGAGGCCGCCAGAGGGCGCCACGCCCCGCTCCGGCCCTTCCCCGGGAAGGAGCCGGGCGGGAACAGCGGGAAAAGCCCCGAGGGCACCGCCCCCCTTACTCCATCCACATCCCCGCTTTGCGCTGGATTACCAAACAGCCCACCAGCCGTCATTACAGATACATCTCTAGTGGTCGTGAGTTGTAAAAAAAAGGAAAAGAATAAATAAAGGCAACAATAAATGGTTTAATATAGTTTCTATCTATCTTTGGTGCCACAAATCAGGATTATTTGAATATAATAATTGATATGAAAGCAATTGAAAACACGGCAACTCTGTTCCCACACTCAGCATATGTTCATCACTGAATAGCAAGGTAAGTTACAGACATATGATCTAAGTTAGATCAGATTTAACATCCCTCAGATTTTCAGTGCCTTGAATTGTTTGTGGGTTTTTATTCTTATCAGTAGCTGCTAAAACTACTAGCCAAATTACTACAGATTTAGTGTCTCATATAAACGAATTTATCACCTGTGAAGTGCAAGATGACTGAATGCAGAGTCCATCTGAAGATGCTTAGCAATGTACAAGCTATCCCCAAGCAGGAGTGGTGACGGCATTTGCTACAAATAGCAGGTTTGAGCTTTAAATTTGTGATGTGGCTTTTCAGTCCAGAGGGAATGAATCTTTTCTTAGACTTGTTCCAAGTATGATTGCACCAAAGCTTTCATGGCTGCTTGGGGTAGAACACGGGCAAACGTGGTTCGACCCAGCTGCCTCGAGCATCAGCCCCAAGGATGCCGTGGCGACATCCTTCGCAGCATCAGGGACCAGCACCAGGGAAGTATTTGGGCACCTGGTCCATGACAAGTTCCACAGTGCTGGAGTTCCCCAGAGCCCCAGCCTGTGTGTGTATGATGACTGTGGGAGCAGTGAAGGGTCACACAACCTGCATAGAGCTAATTTAATTGTATACACAGACACAGCAGGGAACTTACTGCGGTGTAATTTTCTTATAATGGAATTTCAGGTGACTTTC
>JAYRBT010000082.1:13532444-13623245 GCA_036023395.1 Myiotriccus ornatus | reverse complement strand
ATATCCAAGTGAAACAAAAAGGCAGAAGTCTACCTCTCCATTTACACAAAAGGAAAGCTTTCTGCAGGAAATACGTTTTGAGGAGAACCGGCAGCACTAAGGACGCTACATCCTGAAGAGTCACAGAGTAGAGAATGAGAGCATGGAAATTACACACCATATGGTTTGTTAGATGCTTGTCCTGCATGCAACAGAAAGTACACAGTTAAGTGAACAGCAGAAGAGCAGGTAACAGAGGCTTAACCAGATGGAGTATGTGAAGTGTTAGAAAGGACCAACAACTCAATTTCCTCCCCAGAAAAATGGACTCTGAGAAGAAAAATGAAAAGGAGTGAATGTGGTCGATGTAGCACATAAAATGAACATTTTTACAATCCATTT
The DNA here is from genome assembly GCA_036023395.1 of Myiotriccus ornatus. Taxonomy (NCBI): domain Eukaryota; kingdom Metazoa; phylum Chordata; class Aves; order Passeriformes; family Tyrannidae; genus Myiotriccus; species Myiotriccus ornatus. The sequence goes on along the minus strand of JAYRBT010000082.1, from coordinate 13,622,864 downwards.
TGGACACACTGGAAAGTGAAACAAATGCAAAGAGGAAAGGAAAGTATATTTCATCAGGAAGGGCTCAGAATGCTACGCTAAGTACTTTTTGTCACAGTGAGAACAAGTAAAAACTTAAATTCTCTCAATTTCTTGCTTTCTCCCCTCATTTTTTCCTTTACAAAATCTTCTGAGTGCAAAGGGAGACAGCAAACAGTATAAATTTAGAGACAGAGATCACCCCTTCCATTGGCTTCTGAAGAAAATCTATTGATATTTAAGGGATGTGCTGCCTTTCCACCATCTTCATTCCCCTTCCTCTAATCTGATCTCTGTATTACTTATCTCTCAGTATTCTTCTGACACCCCTGCCCTATCTCATCCTCCCTTTCTCACTCCTTCCTGAGCAGCTGGGGATCCCAGGGAAGGAGGAGAACACCTAGAGCACTCAAGGAAGTGAAACCTGGAAGTCTACAGAAGGTACCTACTCATTACTTCTGCTTTACTGACTCGCTCTCCTTGATCCTGCTGTTTCTCCTGGAGTGTTGGGTGTGAAGAGAACTGAACTCAGCATTTCCAAACAGAAATGAGGTGCTCAGGTAGAGTTTAGGAAGGACTTAAGAAAACAAGTGGAAAATGCATCTAGAGGAGACAAGAGCATTTCCTCCTCTCCTATCAAGTGTTTTTCCCTGTGGACACCCTCAAGCTGGCTGGGCTACAAGGACTGTGATATTGCCTGTTTTGATGGAAATAAGGACCAAAAAAGTAAGATGCATATTTAATTATAAAATTAGTAGAGTATATGCATTTCATGATTAATAAGATGAAGCAGTTTACAAAAAAGGAAAAATCTGTAAGGCTACTCTGAATGTTCCCAGAGTTATTCTAATAAAAACAGTGATATTTATAGGCTGGGATATCTTAAGGAGAGTATCTAATCTATCTTAGCAAATATATCAAATTAAAGCAAACTGACTGCTGATTTGAGGAAATAGAAGACAAAGCCTGCCCCTCTGTCTCTCCACGATCTAAGATGTGTTCACACATCTAACAAAAAAATAAAATACAAATAATCACTGGTAAAATAGTTTAAGCCAGTACTGGTAACATTAGTAAGTAAGTAATCTAGCTCTCAAAAGCAGTTAAAAAATTTCAAGCTGCATTCTTAAAAACCCCACACTCAAAGCAGCAGTAGATAAACTGAGCAAGACATAAACTGTGATTAACTGACTGTGACACACAGTGAGTTTGAAGTGACATGCAAAGGAGAAAAAAAGAAAGAAAATGAAAGGAGATACAAACTGAGATTTAGAGACCAGCTTTACGTCCATAGTTTGGATTCTTGAAATTGTTAATAGGGCTCTTGTATATTGGATTTTCTTGCTGAAGCAAAAGAAATGGTCAATATCGAATAACTCAACAAGAGAAGAAAAAAGTAACATTTTCAACTATCACTGAAAAAAATCATGCTATATATATCCAGAGTTGTTAGTAATTTTGTTTTACCCAGAACAGAATTAATTCATTTTCTTAAATAAAACCAAAAGGCCTCCTTGGACATTTTTTTAAGTATTCTCTTATCAAGCACATGTGAGTGTTGCCTTCTACAGAACTGTAGTGAAGGGGTTGTTGATTAGAAGATTCCTAACATTTCCCAGAGACAGGAACCTGTAGCCTGTGAAAACCTACAAACCATAGGCTTACTTTTCTTGCACACTTCTCTGCTGACAAAGCATTGGGAAGATTTCAACAAACCAGTATCAGCCACAATTTTGTGACACTGAAGCCTCCCAATGAGCATTTACTCATTCAACCCTGTATGAGTATTTACAAGATCTGCTCAATGAGCGCAAAAGTTTCTTCTTTGTTTTATACAGAAGTGACTCATCTTTCTAATAAACATTTCAAAAATACATTGTTATGTGTGGTAGAATTGTTAAGCTGAACTACGCTGTCACATTTTCTCTCTGAAATGTTATTTAAACCCAAGTTACTACTCCCTTTTCTAACTCAAGAAGTCCTTCTCTAAGAGGGTTGGTTACAATCTGAAACACTTACGCCATGTGAACAATAAAGTTCTATTCTTCTCTGCTACTGCAGCTTTTATACAGAGAGAAGCCTCTTGACTTACCGTATCCCACTTGGCATTCATCTTCTCCTTTTCAAATTTAGCAAATTCTCTTCTGTCATGAATGATCATTAGTAGTTTCCAAATCAATAATAATGCAAGTCCAATAAGAACAATTCCAGCAACTACACCAGCTACAATGGGAATGATGTCAGGACCGCTGGGGCACTCTAGGGAACAAGGCAAGGGAAACATGATTTTACAAAATGGTAAAGGTAGTGCACATCCAGATGCTTTTAACATTTGATTTTGTACTGAAGCCAGCATTTTGAATATCAGGTATGCCAATATTACTTTCCTTACAAGTAATAGAATTTTTGGAATATGTACATGCTGTAACATTCCAGCTTATTTTTATCCTTCTAATTTGTGTTTGATTTTAGCAATAGAACAACTCCTGTCCTGATGATAAAGTCAATATACTGCTAACCCCTTAAGCTATTGATTTACAATATTAAGAGCAAAATAACTGGCAATGGTATTTTAAACATACAAGTCAAAGGTGGTGCAGGAGGGATAAACTAGCTGGAATACAAACACAGACTGGCAAAACAGGCCCCATGTACTCTGTCACAGCCTTACAGAGAAAGGTGCTCCCTGTTTTACCTCAAATGGCTGTTAGTGGTTAATACATAGAGATAAGCAATAACTTTGCTTCTGAGACAGATTTTCATTTTTTAAGGGTATTTCCTCATCTAGGGAACTGATCTCTGCTGAAATCAAGTTTTGCAAAAAGGCACATCTTCTTTGCATAAAAATATCACGTACTTCCAAAAAAAGTGAATTGTGTGCTTGAAAAGAGTAATACAGATGCAAAGTGATTTACAGTGACTGACACAGAAATAATAATCCTCCAAATTAAAACCCAACACTACTATTAATGTAAAACTCTTAATAATCACAAACTGAAGAAAGGCTCTTGCAGAGATCAATGCACAGAGTGAAGGAGTCAGAAGCAAAGAAATGCAACTCCTGTGTGGTCAATAGAACAAAGCTTCCTCCCCCCACTGCAGACTCCTTATCTTTGTAGCTGCCCTCTGCAAGGGCGAGGGAAGGGGGAAGGGTCATGACAGGAATTCCTTGGGAACCAGTAAGGCACAAGTGCCTGCTGAATACAGTTCTACTGACCAGAGCTGGTTCCTTCAGCACTTGTATGGCACAGAATTAAGGTGCCTCCTTTTGCATGATAGGCTTGATTCACCTCTGAGCTCAGGCAACAGAAGTTTATACATGAAGAAAAGGTCAGGCCCAGGCCCCAGAAGTGCAGGATGTGTTTGACTTGCCCTAGGAGACAGGGCTCAAGATTCTCCTCTAGACTGTGGACTACCTTTGTAGAGAATTATAAACATTCTGAATTGAAGCAGTATTTATCTAAGAGCCACTGGTATTAAGTCATGATCACCCAAACAATTCAGAAAATTCCTTGAGTGGAATACAGCACTAAACCTTTAAGTTGTGCATTTTATATCAGGCTTATAAAAATCAGGAGACCACACACTGCTAATGTACAAACCCAGAAATTTTGCACTGTTAGATGCAACATCCAGTAATTCAGACGAACAGTGGTCTTGGTAAATAAGGGGTAAATTACTGATTGAGCTACAAAATTGTTCTCACTTTTTTGTATCAGAAGATGGAACTATTAAGGATTAACTAAGCAAAAGGCTTTTGGGATCTATTATTGAAGGTACCTCAGTTAAGTAAAAGCAAAGGCTGCCAGCATGGAATAATTCAAGCAGTTTGCAGCATAGTACACAATTTGATGTACAGTGGTCCCAAATTACTAAGAAAAGGAAATGAAAAAAAGCAACAAAACCTCAAAGACACAATTGTTTATAACGTGTAGCACAAACTTGGTAAAAAAATTTGTGAAAATTTATTTAACTAGGAGTTGCTACAGGACAGGTAAAGTAAGCCTGCAAAGTACACCAAGTGGAAACAGGCAATGTTTTAACAAATATACATATCTGATTGACTTTTTGATTTTAAAAAACAGAACCTGTTTCTGACAGCCTAAAGGTTTGCAAAATCTAGATCCAGGGAGACTTATGTTCTTCTAAAGCCCTTCAAACATCCACGGCTGCCATTCAGGGTACAGCTACCTATTTCTGAATGCACCAACTCACCCAAATCAACCAAAGCTACTTCGTAACGCACAACTGAGCCAATTAACAACAAAGGGAGAACAGGCAACATCCTGTCTGTACCTGGGGTCTCCACCACATGGACATTGGCTTCACCATTCGAGTTGACAGAATATGTGAAGTAGAACCAGCAGTCATCAACATCCTTCTCTTTGCAGTGGGACAACGGATCGGGCTGTCCGGGCTGCGGCAACTTGTCCCGGCTTTCTACCAGCGTCATATTGAAGTGCATACATTCCTGGGAACAGGTGTCCTTCTTTTCCCCCTTTTCAAAAGCTCTGCACTGAACGCAGTCTCTGTGGAGGTACAAACCAGAAGCAATGCTTTTTAATGTGCTCAGGACAGATTTCTAGCATTCAATTCAAAGACATGTACAGGAGAAAACATGGGGAAAAAAAACAAGAAAAAACCCCACCCTTTTGCCATAAAGATCAGGAAAAAAATAAAGTAAGACACTGCTTTTTAGCAGTCAGAACACTCATGTACTTTGGGCTTAACAAAGGCCCTTTAATAAATTCCTCTTTCCCTGGATGACCCACAAACTTCAAAAGCAGAAAAAAACACAAACTTTTCCATCACCTCTACCTGGAAAATGAATACTCTCAGAGAAGGCAGTGTAGGAACAGGATGTTGACAGTGAAACAGTATCTGAGACTATTTTGCAGCTTTACAGTGGGGTATCACTTTGAATAACTCATTGAAAAAAGCAGAGTGAACAGGATTTTTATACTAAAAGGACTAAGTTTTTTTCTCAGCACAAATTTAGCTGCACAAGAATCAGCTCAGCCACTAATCCCAAACTTACTTCAAAGTTTCCATGCAGAAAATATTTGGTTTCTAAAAATCTGGATTTCCGAAGGGAGGGATGCAAATTTCACTGGCCCACACAGGTCTAGGTTCAGTTTTTGACTGTCAGGTTAGTCTGTTTCAACAGTATTTCAGAATAAAAGTTTCAAGCAAAAAGCTCAGCTGAAGTTTTAACTATCAAAGCCTTTGTTTTAAAAATCCTCCCATATAAGTATCACCAACTCAAATGCACAGGAAGCTGGGACTTGGTGTTCTAGGTACGTACTTGTGCTCTGCACAGACACCGAGGCAAGTCTGACACATTTCACATGTGGGGCCTTGGAATTTGGGATCTGTACAATTGCAGGTGCCACATTCACAGGTTCCTCTTCCATTGCAAATCTGCCCATTAGATGCCATACATGGTGTAGTATCCAAGGAACAATCGCAGGCACTGCCAGTGAAGTTGGGGAAACACTCGCACACTCTGCATTTGCAGATACCATTTCCTGTGCATTGGAAAGATATTTCAGTAAAATCAAGTCTAATATAAAACATAAAATTTCTGAAAGTAAGAAATAAATGTCAGGGCAGATAAAAGGAAAAGAAACCCTGGTGGAAGGACAATGAAAACTCTAAAGGATTAAGAGGTACAAAATAAATTTTAGCTCCTTGAAAAACTACTTACATGCAGGCATTTCTCCTCTTTTCCCATTCTCCTACATTTAGATTTCCTTTCATGAATAAAATAACAAGGCTAGGGAAATGTGATCAACAACAGTATGGTGTGATGACCATATTCCCTGGGTGGAGAGCACTGCAGCACTGCTTCAGTTCACAATTTTGTGTGTGTACAGATAAACTGATCGCTTCTGTCTTTGTATCTATCACTAAACAAACATACAAAGCAAGACCTAAAAAGATGGGGAATGCACTGAGACTTCAGAACACAGAAAAATGAACCACCTTTGGCTCCACAGGACACCACCATTCAGCTGCTGTACTTCTGACCTCACACACCCAACCCAACTTCATGCTCCTTACACTCCCTACACAGGAAACAAGATGCCTGTGTCACTCCAGAAGGGTGATCTGGATGACATGAGAAGCTTCATGGCCACACCCCTCCTTCTCCATTGAGAATAAAGTATTTTAGTCAGTACTTACCTGCCACCACGTATTTTGGAACACCACTGCTCCCATCCTTTGTGGAGCTGGTAAGCAGTAGTGTATTCTGAGCAAAATTAGGTATCTCATTACTCAGTTAAAACTTAGTGGCTTCACTGCTCTATTTTTGTATCACAGACAAAACTGAGGTAGTAGTTATAGTCCTACCAGATACTTCCATGTCTAAAGCAACCTAAGGAAGTTATAGGACAAAGATATAAGCAGCAAAATAACTTAGATACTGGCTGCTGAATGATTTTTTTTTTCAATTGCTTTTGATTTCAGGAATTACCTGACATCAAAGTCTTGCTTGAAGTGCTTAAGGTGTTTTTCTGGATCTTGCAAATTCTAATCTTCACACACCTTTCAGAATAGTCTCAAGCATCTCACTGGTGTCCTGTCAAGCACTTAAGTCAAGCACTCACTATTACAAGTAAGCTGAGGTAATTCTCTCTTTCTATTGACGCAGTGGTTATACTGAGCCAGAATAACATTATAATCTCAGAACAGTTGCCTCAGCTTTCTTTACTACAATACCTGAAGGTAATTCTGTAAAAAACAGCAGAAGTGAAGTTCACTTCACATGCTTCTTGGAGCTGCGATTCAAGAAAGGTGAAATGTGTATTAAAATGCTGTACGTTCAGAGTGCTGTTTTATTTATAGATGTTTGCAATCACTAAACCTGTGGATACTCTCATGTTTGTTATCAAGTGGCTATGATCTTTAAGCTAATTACTCTACTGGGTAGAGATGGCAGACTTGTATACTGCTGACCAGCTTTGCATGCAGAAAACAGAAGGAGTTTCTCACCTCCACAAATTAAACCATTGGATCGATCACAGTTGAAGTTGTCACATTCACAGTATTTGCCAGAATACACTTCATTGGTGTTTTCTCTCTTCTTGCATACGCATTGTCCACAAATGCATTCCCCATTGTTACTGCATATTTCTGTACTGTTCTCTCTCCTGCAGTAAGCATCCATATCCTCACTATTTACTTCATCTGTACTACATTCACATAGTCTTCCAATACGTCCTTCATTACATCTGCAAGGTAAAAACATGACTGAAATTTTAACCTCAATTAAAAGTCTCCAAAAATTGCACAGAGAACAGGAGTAAAAGTGAATCCTCTCCAGGGATGTTCCAAATTAAATTTCAAATGAGACTTCCAACTGACATCTACGTACCCATTCTTGAAGGAGCAAACTGGACTAAGTTGCTTTTATGCTGATTATCTCACCTGATATTCCAGGTGAGAAAGTACCTCTAACTAAAATTGTCACATAATCACTACTAATGCCTGTCATGTGACAGAACAGTAATTATTTTTTAGGTGACAGCGACTGTTCACTGTAGCTGCTGTCATATTTCAGTGAAAAGATTTCCTAGGAACAGCAATTAAACAGATGATCTTCAGAGCTGCTGAACCGAGATCCTCGTGGAGCAGCACTTCTCATCATCAAGGTTAAAATGTCAATGAACAAATGGAAGTTGCTCTCCTTCCCATCAGTGATTGCCAGACTGTTATAGGGCGTCCATCAGAGTAACAGTTCATTGGGAAACTGCTACTGGTACAAAAACAAAAGGCTGTGCTTACCCTAAGGTCTGTTCTCGCCCACGTGAAACCACGGGGACACCAGAGACAGTGACACCAAGTATAAGAAGTCTTTCTACACAAAGATGGGAAAATCTGTTCTCCTTATTTAAAAGGAACATCAAAAACTGACTGCAAAATGAAGGAATGTACCATAATACTGGATACAAAATGGCTTATTCCTCAACTTACACAACACTAGGCAGTTAGGGGGACATACCTTGGTCTTTCAAAAACCCTATTAACTACCAATGCTTCACCAGGCAGATGTGAGTCCATCTCACACCAAAAATCCTCTAAGAGTGAAGGCAGTACCTTCTGCTTTGTTTTTATTAAGTCATATATTAAACCCTGAGGAATAAGGATTCTTTTATTTCAATCACAGTTCACTGAGCAGGAACTAAAACTATCTTCCAAAGTCCTAGATCTTATTCTCCCAGAGAAGATCTTAATTCCATTCTTCTCTCACCATTCTCATCTCAAGGGTTTCCAAGAAACAGTTTTCATTTTTATTGTAGATTTCTTGGGGGGGAAATAAGGATCAAACCTTTTTGACTTCCTAGGTTGATCATCAACCAGTCTCCACTGAAACTCTAAGATGTTGCACTGCTTTCATTTGTGTGTTAACTCCAGAAAACTGAACAGAACTTTACTTAATTTTCAAATATGTAATAAGGAATACATTTGTAATCCAATCCCCTGTGATGAGCAATAATGGACCTTTCAGAGGCATAAGTACACAAAAAATTTTTTATATTCTGAAAGTTTTATAGATATGTGCAATTAGAAGAAACTTTGAAACAAGAATCCAAAAGGTTAGAAACAAAGCAGGGAGAAGAGACAAAACAAAATGTGGTTTTTTATGAGGTGTTACTCTCTCCTGCTACGAAACAACCAGTGTTAATCTCGGTAGGAGCTCCTACCAAAAAACTAGAAAGCCTTTGAATTTCTCAAAATTAAGAGGCGTCACACTGGAAGCATATAATTACATCAGTATGAATACTTGCAAAAACATCACATTTTTGTTCCATAAATCCATAATCTTGCCCTATTACACAGACTTCAAAACTAAAAAAAGAAACAGAAAAGGCAATAAGACCTATACCCTTTAAAGTACTACTCAAGGCCAAACTTGAATTGTCACTTGTACAATACTGGTGATCTAATGATCAATACTGTGAATTTCAGCATAAGGATTATTTGCAGAGATACAGCAGTATTTCAAAATACCCTAAAAGAAACAAGCCTGTAACGGTAAATCTTGTCCTTTAATTATAAAAAACAGTAAACCCAAGCAAACCCTAGTTAAGGAAACAAAGATCTTGCTCACATTTCTCTTTTGCAAAAATAAACAAAATGTCTATTTATTTACCTGCATGCACCACACTCAAACGTTCCATTTCCTTCGTGGCAGGCTGGACTATTAGGTTCTCCTTCACTTTGACACTGACACTCACAGATGAACTGGAGATTAATTTCCACTTCTTCAGTGAATCCCAGTGGTTTAATTTTAATTGTTTCATTTTGTTCTTTCTTTGGACATTCAGTAGCTGTTACATTAATCTCAAATCTAACCTGCAAATAAATGGAGAGCACATTACTAAAAGGAGTTTTGTCTGTACTGTTAAGAAGAAATGCTGTGTTGGACACTAAATGAATTTTGTATTTGAGTAGCAGCACATATACTGTAAGTTACCTCATCTCCAATTGAAATGTTAGAACATTTCCTTCCGTCTTCTTGTGTATCATTCACTCCATTCTTGCAGAAAGACTTGTAACTGATTGTCACTCCTTTTGGTAGCTTAGTGTTTTCCAGGATAACCTCTGAAGAAAGGGACTAAAACAACAGTTATGAGCTAACTTCAAATTGAGTTGCATAAGCATTTTGCTGAAGAAAAGACATCATACAGCTAGGCATGGTCAGGCACCAATCCCACAGGCACACTGGAATTATGCAAGTTCCAAGAAATGTGCCAAGAAACACCAGCCCAAGGCTGCCCAAAGTCACGCTGTGGTGACTCCTTCTCACGTCTGAACCTTGTTACACAGGGTCAGGGCAGGTTTCCACAGACATTGGAGGCACTCGTTTGCCCTGTGTACTCCAAAGGAGAAATAGGGCTCATTTACACAACACAGCAATGAAGACAATACTTTGGGATCCAGCCCAAGAGCCCCTGAGATTGATGGAGACATTTCCTTTGGGATCAAGAAGTCGCAAAATGGCTTTTTTTGGTTCCACATGGAAGGAAGGCAAGATGTAGAGATGCTGAAGTGTGGGTTTTGGTTGTGGATTTTATGTTTCGAAAGGGAAAACGTGGATGTTAACTTTTCTTTCTAATGTCATTTTAAATAACTTTAAGAGTGTATCTTTCTGGTCATCTAAGCTCTTATTGTCATAGTGTCTGAATATCTAATGTGGTTTTACAGCAATGGGGCATATTTATAGTGTAGTACACTAACTAATCCACTCTGGAGTCTGCGTGAAAAACTCATAATAATTTAGGAGCAAGAAAAATTAATACATCCCAAATAAAATCTGAACTTACGTTGTATGCATCAATGATCAGCTGAATCACATTGCTGGAGTTTGAAGACAACGTTCCCACTGCTGATTTTGGTATCAGATTTTTCAGTTCCTTTCAACATTTGCAAAAGCAGATGGAAAATTAGAGTCTTACTAGCAAACAGAGTGTAATTTGTAGTGTAAATGGTGATATAATGTGTTATTGGATTAACTAGTCAAGATCAAGTATTTCAAAAACCAAAGCTACAGTGCTGCCAGAATCATCACGATTTTTCAGGTTATACACAGCACTATTAGCATAAACAAATACCTAGCCCTTTCTTCTCCTTTGAATTTTCATGCTAAATTTGGCAACAGAGTACTGAGACCTTCTCTTGCACAGGTTTACTGCATACAACATGTCTTCAACCACACTTGGAGTACATTAAAGATAGGCAGGTATCTCCTTCCAACGGAAAAAGAAAAAACTTACAATTTCAATACACTTTAAACAAAACACCCCAAACCAAAAAATCACCTTGTTAGGTAAAAACAAGGAAAAATATGAATCTCCTTTACACAGTCATTTCCTATTGCACAATCACATCCAACCGTTTAGTTAAACATCAGAAATATAAATAGACCACAAGGGACAAAATATGTTATTTCATAAGAGTGTCTCTTGATTCAGTGTCCACACCTCCCTCGGCTATTTTGCTGCAAAAACGTTCACAAAAATTAGCACTGCAAATGTGCTCTCCACTCCCTCCTACCTGTAAAGTATGAAGAGTGGCAAGGAGAAAGGGCACTTTTCCCCTGGATATTACACACAGAGACAGTTTTGATTTGAACAAGTAAAAAAGGCTTAATAATAAAAACATGAATAGCAAAACATTACTTACATATCACTTACTTACACAATTATTTTAATTTAAAATAAAGCAATTTCAATTACATCAGAGCAATTGCTTTACCTTATAGACTGCCTGAAACTCTTCAGTAACAGCAAAGATTGTCTGAATGTTGTTCTCACTAAGTTTCTGTACCAGATGAGCAATAGAGGGATAATCCTATAAAAATCAAGCACAAAATGCAATTTAAATTTGGGACACACTGCCAGAAAATAATCAGAAATACCATGACATCATAAATACAAATAATCTTTAGAAATATATGCAAGACTCTTAACTAACCAGCTTATGTCACAGTCCTAAAGCAAAACAACCTCTGAAAACAAACAGGCACTGATTCCATATACGCCTCATGAAGATAGGTGTTTCTTGACAGTGGCATTATCCTATTCCCTGTCATATAAAGACTCCAAGTTAAACCCTTAATCTCAATGTTACCAGAAAATTACCTTCACTAGCTTTCCATATGACTTATCTCCCTGAAAACCACTACCTTCTGAACTGCTTTATAAAGAAAAGATGAAATAAAATTGAATTAATTTCAGGGTTTTATTGAACAATATTCACTTAAAGTTAGGAATATATGAACACAAACTTTGTAAAGCTTATTGTGTTTACTCCATCCAGTAAATGTTTCTCTTTCCACCTTTTGTCTGGTCTACCTATAAATAAACACAATGATGACCATACTTTTACCATAAACTTTGCATCATAAACTTTCAAACAGTCTTTCAAAACACTGTCCAAAATGCTGTTTTACAGTAGTAAAATATTCTGAACACAAAGACTGGTGAAATGGTAAAATAATGGGACATAGCCATCACAGTAGTCCTACAGTGGACATGTAGGATTATTAGTTATCAAAAAGGTTAAAATCCAACAGCACAAATCATAGTGTGAGAGTTGCCATCTCTTGAAATTTTCCAGTCAAGACTGGATTAATTCTTGCACATCTGCTTTAGTCAAGGTAAAGTCACCTTACGTAATATACAGGTAAATGTGTGAAGTTCACAAGATATTGTGGTCTGACACTATACCAGATGAGCTAATGAGGTTTTTGAGCTTAAGCATCACAAAATATTAATTTCCTCGAAGATGAGGTTAAGACTTACGTAATAGTGGCTCATTGTGTACACATTATTTTCCAGATGACATTTCCCATCATTTGGTAAAACAATTCCACCAAGTTTACCATCTCCTGCAAAGTGAAATCCAGCATCCGTGGAAAACACTAGTAGCCTTGTAACATTCCTCCAGCCAATTTGTTCCTTGGGAAAAAACACAAACAGATTTTCGGTATTTTGTACCAATTTATTTTATATCACTGGAGATCAACACTTGAGAGATAAATCCATGAAAAAGTAGACAGACAGGACAGGCCCCACTGCAAAAGTATCACCCTGGAAAACATTAATTCACGCAAACCTTGAGAGCACTTGCATTTAATTAAATGTCTGCTCTGAAACATCTGCCGCAGCTTTTTCATCAAAGGCAAGAAACACTCCTTCTGTGATATACTTTGATGTGTTCAGTTCTCACCAGAGCATCTGAAGAGCGACAGGGTGTTTGAAGTCAGGCACATCAGTCCAGCTCTTTAATGCCAAGTCCACTCCTGTGCCACAGGCACAGCCCAAGCACAGGGAATGCTGGTGAGCAGCACTGCTGCAGGCTGGACTGCCCAGCATTAGGCTCTGAGGAATCACCAGGCTTTGCAATCTAACGCAGATTTGTAGCCAGCACAGTGCTTGCCACGGGACTGTCCTGACCCACTGGTGCAGGGCCTAATTCTGTAACCTGCCCTTCTCTATTTTTTTTTAAATTATTCCGTGGAGCTGAGGCCCTAGCTAATTGAAGGAGAGAAGACCATGTAAAAGTGTCACATAACACCAGTTACCAACAAAAAAACCTAGAAGGCTTACGATTAACTCTGCACTTTTAAAATAAGATTCCATATTGTTTCAGGAGGTCCCCAGTCCATTGCTCAACAGCAAAAATATGTTAACAAAGCAATAAATTTGGATATTGATTTTTTTGGGAATCCATTTTGTACAGGAGCACAGAATAGTCTGTCAAGGCTACACAAACATCAAAGAATCTTCAGATCTTCAAAAGAAATAATAAAGCTTTCCATCTACTTCTGAGAAACCAGTAGAAGTTATAATACACCAAATTTCTGCAACCACAACTACAAGAAGCTTAGAAACCTTTGAAATAATCTGAGAATAGTTGCTTACTCAGGATTTCACACACTTTTAAGCAGAACTCGACTTTTCTTCTACAGCAAACTCTTAAAAAAATTTGTCTTGGGAACATATCTGTCTGCTGTGAACATGACTTCTGTTCAGCACTTTCACATTTCCCAGTTTCATTCATTCACTAGAGCTCTCCACAAAAGCCAAACACAGGCATCCATGCAGCCCATCTCATCCATCCCGCCTTGTGCACGTGAGACAACATGTTCAAACATCAGCCACCACAAAAGACTAAGGTTGTATTCAAAGAATTTCATCTAACAGAGCGGTAAAAAAAAGTAATACACACTTACCCCACAAACTGCAACCTGCATTATTGCATCAAATCCACCTTCAGGAGAATCTAAATTCCCAGAAATGTGCTGTTTGCTTACAAGTTCATTGAATTTGTTTCCTTCACTGGTAAGGCTGAGCACATTTTTATAGCTAAATGGACTTGTACAGTTCTGGTCACCTGTACAGGGATTTCTGAGTTTGGCTGGTGTTGTACTGATATAAGGCATCACAGTTTTCTCCACAAAAGAGCCAAATCCTAAGAAAGAACAATAAAATCCCTGTAAGTTGAAGAATGGAGGTCTCATTTATATTATGACACAACAGAATTCAAATGCATTATAGCTGAGCTGGCATCAGAAACAGCTCTCATACTTGTTTATGTTCCACTCTCTCCATCAAAACCAAGTACTCTTTAAGTTGTTCAACAGGTTCTATGTATTACAACATCTCACGTAATACTGCTAAGTTGGAAAAAAAATTTACTTCTCATACACAGTCATGTGAAAAACATCAGCAAGGACACTCGGGGGTTTTAATTATTATTTTTTTAGAATAGGCAAGTCCTTCTTACCAATTCGAAAATCTGAAGTTATTTTTTCCATTTCGAACATCAGAGCTGTTCCAAGACTTTTCACATTCTCTAAATCATCCTTCATGGAATAGGAGAGGTCCATCAGATAATAAAGGTCAATGGGGTAGTCTTCAGCTCTCTTAAATTTTAATGAAAATGTCTGGGGTTCCCCTGTTTCAGAGATTAAACAACAAATAGAAACCATTAAAAATTCCACAACTTCACCGACAAGAAAAATCCTTTCTAAGAAAAAGCTTGGAAGCACTTAAGAAGTTTGAATTTTCTCAGATTAATTAAAATGCTTAACATCAAATTATGATGAATAAAATGTGTTTCTTTCTCACGTTCAACTTCACATTTCCAAGATATTTTATCTCCCTACAGAAAATACTAGCCTGCCAAAAATCAAGCCTCTGGTAGTTGCTGCAATTTCAAATCTTCACACTTGAAATCATTTTAACAAAGTTCCTGTAAGATCTAATAGCACAAATTTTCAACATCTATTTTCATCCACGATGACTCCGAAAGTTCTCAGTTAAAAACACAGTTTAAATAGGTTTACACACAAAAAATCAGTTCTGGATGGAACACTGCAAGTTACTTAGCACCACCAGGCTGACAGCACAGAAATGTGACTGAGAGAATGGCAAATCACTCTTTGTTGTGATTGTAAGACCAGATCCTGCATTTTACTGACAGAAGTGTGTAGTCTCATTCTGATGTTGAAAGATAGTGCAGAAGAATGGCACACACATACCACATACCCCCTTCCCTGGAAAATGGAAAAGCATTCCATATGAAGTAAGGAATAGAACTACAAGTTTTTTCCTCCTGCTCCCCTCAGTCACTGAACTTAAATGGTGATATTGCGGCTGCTTAAGTTCACTTAATAATTAGGAAACATTTGCTTAACAAAAAACCAGCCACCAAAACCTATTTAGATTTTCATTTAAAAGAGCCTGCACAGAAAGCAAGTATTCCCCTCTGCCAGTAAACAGTCCCTCACCAGAGAACTTATACCAAAAGAAGTGCTTATAAACAGAGTAATAATCTTTTGGATAATTATACTCTGGTTGCTCAGGTCTCTGCTACGTTCTGATGAAGACAATTCTGTGTCAACAGAGAAACAGTAATTTAGTTTGAAGTGAAAAAGTTCACATTAGAAATAAACAGGGGCAGTACCAAAACTGCAAATAACTTTCAGCTGCTTCACATCACCTTCCACTTACTAATGCAACCACCACCAAGCAGCTGACCCCAAGCACAGGCCATTACTCCAGGGAAATACAAGGCAGCTATTCAAGGTGTCTAAAGTACCTAAGAACTCTCCTTAAGGACAATCTCCATTGTGTTCAGGAACTGTGAGCCACTAGCCCTGTTCCTCCCCACCCCCGCCATTTGAATGAAAGTTCTCTTTAGCGGATGGAAATGGTAAACATCTACTTTATTTTCATTACTGTAGTCCTATGTCCACATCTTTAGCCTCTGGAAAGTATTTTACGTAGCAATCCAAAAATCTTGCTGCATAACTACACAACCATTTTGTTCAAACACGCAGACTTCAGACAGCAGCAGTACTTCAAGCAAAAGGAAATGCTCTCATAACTTCTCTAAGTTTTTGCTCACTGCTCTACTTTCATTCTAAGAAACCACACTGAAGAAAACCAACTACAGAATACTAAAAGCAAAACAGTTTTACCTCTCTGATCCATGTATCAATCCGTGCTGTACCAATATTCTCCTAAGTACTATTTGGAACAAGTAATAATATCTTTCATAAAAATCAAACAGTACTTGGAGTACCTAAACACCCAGGGCTGACCTGAATAGCTCTGCTATCAATTCAGGTTATCTGAGCAATAGTAATTTCTGTAACAAAATGGTTACACACTCAAATGAAAAAATGCAGATGTGGTGGTGGCAGAAAAATCATAATGAGACTAGAACGAAACTGTCCTTACCGACTCTTAGTTGCAGTACTAATTTTTGTGGCTGGATCTGTGTAATGGCTTCTGGTCTCAGTTTCTCTGCAGCACCTTTCTTACGATTCGTTACTTCTCTGTTTTCGAGCACCTGTTTGCTACCTCTGGGATTTTCTATATCTTCCAGAGGACAGCCTTTACTCTTTAGTGCTGCCAAGTCATCACACCGTGCAGATGTTGGCTCTCCTTCTTGCAAAAAGTCCTAGAAAACACAGGCAAAAGAGTATCAGGTTTACAGTAACGTGCAATTTGTTGTACTCTACCCACAGTAACTCTTTCTACAATGACTCTGTTTTTTTTTCAAAGTTTAGTAATAAAACACACAGTCCTGAAATGTATTAAAGGATACATCAGTGACTCCAATTTAGTCCAGGAGTTTGATTCTACTTATACTTATCTGTGTGTAAGATGTAAGTAAGATGAAAGAAAAAAATAAAGCCCAATGTCACCTCTGTCACAAGCAGGACATCCATTTAAATGGCTGCTCTAAAAGTGACAGTAGGTGGAAAAAGCTTTTATCTTCACATAGTTATCAATAACGTGAACCCACTTGTACAGCCTCCTTGGCTACTACCCTCCCTTTTAACTCTTTTTCTTTTTTAATTTAAGAGTAGCTTGGTACTCCACAGCAAAATAATGGCCATATGCTGACAGAGCAGGGCAAAGACAGACAACTCTTATTTTGGGGAAATTCAATCCAAAAGTAGGATTCATAAGAAAAACCAACTGGTATCTTTGTTCTGGACAACAAATTATCTCAACCCCCCAAAAAAGCTCTTAACCTCAAAGATAAATACATAAGGCTTCTAATTAAGAAACCCGGCAATTCTGATTCTGCCCCCTCCCAAATCTGCATATAAATAAATGTATCTTAATGCTTGATAGTTCTTGATGAAAAAGACCTACTAGGAATCTGACAGTTCAAGATCAAATTTTAAAGTTAGTCAGTTCAATTAAATGTTGAAAGTTTATGAGCTGGTTTGGGGGACAGTAAGTAGGCACCACAAGGAAATAAATATACATTATTATCTCCTAATAAGAAAGAGGAAAATTTCTCAGTTTTCAATAACCAGAGAAAAACTATAGAAAGCATTTTCTTCTGTTTCTAACCTGAAGAAGATACTTCAGCAAATACTGTTTCAGTCACACAAATTTCAGATCACCTTATATTTTGTAATTTCCTGAACTTAGTTTTTACTAGAATAAGAAAAGACTCTTTGTTTCATACTGAAACAAACCACCTCCACACACAAACTAATCTCCTACCCCTCAAGTCTACCAATAACAGAAAACTGAAATTTGAACATTTTCTTTTATAAAAAAAACCCCTTTCCATCTCTTCCCCTACTACACCCACATCTGTCTAAAATTAGCTCTTACTCTAATGTTTCTGGAAGAATATAATTAAGCATACTCAGATTCCATGTAGGAATCACTTTAAGTAACTATGAACATGGCCTGTAGGGTCTGTACACACTGAAGATTTGAAAAACGAGAAGTAAACACATTGTGAAAAGCATTTATACTCAAATCAGGACATCAGGAAAATCACAGTATCTGATTTTTAAGTACAAATAAGTATCAAATTGAGTAGCTAGGGGGAACTATTAGTAAAGAAAACAGACATTTCTATACAGTTAAACTAGTTACTAAAATTTGAAACCAAGGGGGAAAAACCCCAAACCATAAAAGGAATTTTGCAACACTTACTGTTTTTTTACACCAACCACAGTTTGGTCCTGCTTGTATACATTCACCACATGATTTTGCATTAGCCTTTATGCAGTCGCTTCCACCTGGCAAGGAACACAAATCGGTCACTTTACTTATAAAAAGGTGTTAACCCTGGAATTTTACTTTGTTTCATTCTGGCTTTGTAAACTCAGTTCTAACTACCAACAGGTTAGTAACATGAGATATGACTGACCTACTGCCATTAGCATTTGCCTAATGAGGTTATATCTATCTACACAAATAACTGCTAATCAGATACAGTTTTAAGGCAGCATTAAACTACTGCAGTGTAATCAAGTGACTCACCTTGCTGAGCAAACCCATTCCATATCAAGCAACAGAGGACCCCAGCATACGCGAGCAATTTTAAAGTAGTCTGAAACACAAAACCAGAGAACCAAATTGTATGATCTATTGTAATGACTACGCACCAAAAAGAAAATAAAAAATTGCATGAAACTGCGGACATGTAACTGTGTTTCATAGGAGACAAGGAGCACCGAGCAGATGCAAAGCAAATTATCTTAGATGTACCAGCTGGACATGTTTGTGGGCTACACTGTATGCACAAGATATGAAACAGAGTAACTTCTTAAATTACTTCAAAATACTTTGAAATACTCTTACGACAGGTACCTCAGCAAGCCATGAGAATTTGGGAAATGCTATTCAGCTGGGGGGACGAACCCAGACCAGTCTTTTAACATCTTAATAAAAAATGCTCATGCTCTGAATATTATCAGAGAAATACTTCTAAATAAAGACATCACAGAAATACAAGATGTAAAAACAGAGCTTCTATATTAAAATCTTTTTTTAAGATTTTAAGATAAACACCAAGGACCTTTCCAAAGCATTTTCCTCAGAATTCACAGGGCATTTTACAGCTTAACTTTGCACTTTATACTCCAACTAGAAATTTCATCTCACAATATGCACCATAAAGCATCCTTGATATAAACTCTGGCTCTTTTTTTTCTTCTTTAGACAACAGAAAATTAATGGATACCATCCATATCAAAGCAAAAACACACTACCCTTTGTTCAGCACTATAAATATTAATGAAAGCCTGGCAGAAAAAATACCTACACCCAAACTATATAATCTACATGCTTTATGAGACAAGATTTGAATACTTATAAATATTGACTTGTCATTTTCCCTAACTAGTTGAAAGACTTCACTTAGTACTGCAGACGATTAAGTTCTATAACAGGTTTCAAGTAGACCTTTCTTTTTTGAAATTTTCTTCTACCCTAATAGCAGGTAGTCAGCCAGGGTCAGTTGTCACATCTTTTAAATTTTGGTACTATTTTAAATTCTACTTCTCTTTTACTCATTGTAAGAATTCTGAGAATTTGGACAGTAGCTGCCAGTTTCCTCAGTCACCCTAAAATGTTATTGCTAATTAAAGCCTTTCCAGTCATCCTGGAAACAATATTCTTAATAACATTTTGTTCTAAAAAATATCTTGCAATATAGCCAAGGAAAAGTGAATTTGGCAGAGCCTTCTAAAACTAACACGTGATTTTTCTAGAAGATGTACTATTTTTCATATAACTTAGCAACAAAGTGAGCAATGCTTAAATTAGTGCAGCAGTTGAGCTTTGGTTTTCCCACACGGATTTAGGATTGTAACACAGTTGTTATTTTGCACATCCAGCCAGACCCAACAGAGAAAGGATGGCTACTGACA
Organism: Myiotriccus ornatus; assembly: GCA_036023395.1. NCBI lineage: Eukaryota > Metazoa > Chordata > Aves > Passeriformes > Tyrannidae > Myiotriccus > Myiotriccus ornatus. Next base: position 13,603,135 of record JAYRBT010000082.1, on the reverse strand, counting down.
GAGAAAGTTTCAAACAGAAGCCAACCCTTTGCTAACAAATTGTATCCAACAACAGTCTTAGACGGTTCATATTTTTCTGATAAATCATTTTGGCCCACTCTTCAGTGGATGCTGCAGTGAGAGGACAAGCAGTGGTGTTTAGACTTAGGAGAATTAAGAGAATATGCTGTGGAATGGCTTTGCTGGATGTTATGCATATACACATAAGAAATTACTGATAATAAAACCCCCAACGTTTGAACAGCGAACACATTATATCTTACTTAACTTTTGAACATTACTTATTGCACATATGTAACTCCAGTTTCTCCCTCTGCCCATTACTGCAGAGGCGATCACTCATTTGCAAAAAACTCTGTTCCAGGAACACTCTTTCACTAAGCCTCCTCTATAAGTGATCACCTAAATTCAACTTGTGCAACCACAAACGTCGATCAGAGGGGAACTGTGACCAAACAGACGTGATTAGGTGGTACACAGATGAAGGGACTGAACCAAAGCTTGGGAAAGACAGTGGTTACACGGTGTAGGAGCTCACCTACTGGACCAGGAGTCTGGAGGGCAAGGCCTTGCCAGGCTGATCAACCTTCAGGTTCCTTCTTTCCGTCTTTTATGGTAGCTATGTTCTCTGTTCAAACCTTACTTCCCTCAAGTGAAAGGGTATTTTGTTACTTGAGAAGCAGTTTTGCTTTAAGCACAGCCCAGAATGGGGTGGGCTTTTCAGAAAAAAAGAAACCCAAAGCTGCTGGCATCAGTTTAGTACCGTCCTTTCTGTTAGCCAAAACGAGAAAATTATAAACAGTTCACCTTTTTAGGGCAGACTAACAGCGGATGCACAGCAAGTCCACACAGACTTATTTATGTAAGTCAGCAAAGATGTGACACAGTGCTAAAACTATGATTAAGACCATTTGGAAGAGAAATGTTCCAGTGGAAATGCATCCACATGATGAATGTAGTTCTGGGCACAGATTCCCTGTAAAGTTAACAAGGAAAATGTCCTTTTCCATATATGGCTAAGCCAATGCCTCTCCCAGAGCGAGCGCCTGCCCTCCGACGCACGCGAGCTCTTTCGCTTCCTTCGCCTCCGTGGCTTAACAGCTTATCCAGCTGCTGAGTTTTGGAAAAACTCAGGCAGAGATTTGCTAATTTGGATTCAGTTCTGATTGTTCTTCAATGCAAGCAAAGCGATGCACACCCCCAGCCTGCAAACCTCCTCCTGGCCTCTGCAGCAGCCCGGTCCCAGAGGTGTCAAACGCATTCCCTGCAAGTCACCAGACAGCACCACGAACTGCTCTGTTGGAGATTTTTCCATTAAGGGAATGAACCCAAACAAATAACTCCTAACTACACTAGACGGCTAAAGGAAGCCTTTGGAAACCCTTGGAACTCAACTTTGTGTCAGTATTCAACCACAGATGATGGGCACAGAAAAATAAGCCCATTGTTACTAGAAATAAATTAATTAATGTTTTTGTGAAACTTTTAACTATATTTTATTATACTTGTTCTCCCCCTTTTTAAAACATTGAAAAATATTCCAGAATCCTTGAAAAAGTAATATTTTTCCTCCCTGAAAAAAGAAGCTCAAAGCTTACAAAAAGTAAGCTTGCCAAGAACTGAAATCTCTTTTAACAACTATATCACCAGTTGGATTCTTTTTAAAAGGCTGCAAATGGTGTGTTGCTGAAAAACTGATCTTAAAATTATTTCTGCACATTTGTGAACCATACTTCATATTTGTTAAATATTTTAGGAAAACAAACATGGACATAACCTTGAATGTTTGGACTCATTGCTTTCCAAGTTCCTTTTTTTTTTTACTGTCTTGACAAACAGCAATGCTTGAAGAAAATTTTTTATTTATAAAACTGGCTTTGATGGAAATCTCTGGAGCTTTTAATTTGAAATGAAAGACTCATTAAGTGACAACAGGAAAAAAGAAGGATTATTCCTCCATGGAATTTTGAATTTGCAAATCAAACATTTAGAGCCTTTGTATTCTGCTAACCACCAAGATATTTAGAAATTAAGTTTACTACTCCACAGCACAAAAGCCTTTTGCAGCTTTTAAAATTTATTTATTAGAACAGCAATAGCATCGCTGCTATTGAAAATTAACTGGGCAAACAGGATCAAGAAAAAACGGTAAGAGTTATAGACACATTTATTCCTTTGAAATTAAATACAGATGGCTATGCTGCCCTCCTCTCATCACCCTCCACCTCGGCACTTCACTCTACCTGACACAGGCCACAATTTATACCGATAATTAAGGCCATGTTAAGAACAACACCTTAGGTTGCTGCAGTATTATTCCCCTCAGCCGAGCCGCTCCTCATCTGACCCAGCATCCACCAAGCCAATGGCAAGCAGAGAAAAACACTACAATCTGCCCCTACTGCATACTGAATCATGCCTTACTGCAAAGTTTTCTATCGAACCACGCAACCACGCTTCAGACCATGGGGGAGACATCTAAGTGTGCAGTAAGGGCTGAGCTGCTGAGCAGACGCCACCTTTCCGAGGCCATAACCAGCCAGCCAGCTTACTCACATCCCCACACACCACTCTAATTACACTTACAAACCTAGAAACGAATATACAACTCACACTTTTGGACTAGCATTCGTGCTTCCTGCAGACTGACACCTCTTTGCATCAGCTGTGTTTTCACGGATTTAAATCTTGATTCAGAAACGCCATACGGAATGGATTCCTCCTAGAGCTGAGATTACATTTACAGCCACTTTCATGAAGTGTAAGGATGGAAAGTCACTTAAGAGAGCTGCCCCATCTTCCTTGTTGATTATTTGCCCTCATGAATCAACATCCTGGTTGATTATTCTTACTGCTTTCCTTTCTGATCAATGCCAGCATTAGTGTGGCCATCAAGGAGTGCTGGAGCGAGGAAAAGATCTGGCCAAAACGCTAATCCAACAAAGAAAATGTCTTGCTTCTGCCCCCAGGGTTCAAAAATACTTGTCCTGGCATGGCTGAGGTGGTGAGATGACGATGGAGAAAAAGAGAACTTGGGGGGATGGGGAAACAAAAGATCCTGCTCCTCAGTCACAGCCTGTGGTTGTGTGCTGGACTACACTGGTCACACAGCCAAGCCCCCACCCCCAGGCATGAAGGCTCTGGTTAAAAAAAGAGCAGGAAGAGACATGTTTCTAAAATAAGCAGAATTAAATAGTCTCTGGAGACTCCTGCTTCAGGACTCGATGGCTACCCTGCTAAAAAAGGTCCCTCTTCCCTCACTCCAGAAGGTTTCCTGGTGGTAGCTGAGGGCCATGCTTTTCAGTGTGAATTTTATGGACTGGTAAGATGAATCCCATTCACATTTCAGAAAAAAATGGGAAAAAAACCCAACGGACTGGAGAAACCAAATAACTCTAGTAACATTGGACAGCAATTACACAGATACTACAAACCTCTAGCAATGACCTGTAAGTACCCTTGACAGCAGAACTCTCAAAACAGACGTCATTAATTACAATCCCGAATTTGCCTGGACATGCAACAACTCCAAACATATCTCCTTGTACAACTGTTCATTGCAAAGAAGCAATTCACTGAAAGAGAACGTAGTAAAATGGTATCTTGCTGCTCTGTCTTAAGAGAAGTATATTGCTCAGAAAGGCATCGTATAAAAAATGAAAGTGTTTTACACCAAGGAGTTGCTTTTGTTTAAAACTTCCAAGTTTGTGGTGCAGACTTTCCAACAAATTTTAAACTGGTAATCCTTCACTGGTGGCCTTCACAGCTATCTTACTTAATTAATCAATGTTACTGTAATATTGAATTATAGTTAGAATACACTGTTTGCCCAGTAAATTCCAGGACTACCATTAAGAAACTACGTGACGCATTCTTCATTACACAAATGGAGATTTGGGACAAACACTGATGGTTGAATTGCCAGTAATTTTAATCAAAGAACCAAAACCTTAACTTGGCCTGCAAAACTACTTGTTCCCTGGATGTGGACCAGTCCTGTGATGGCTGCCCTTCACAGAGGCCCAGCTTCTACCCTGCATCATCAGAGATGAGCTAGCAGTGTAACCCCATGTAGGAGAAATTTATTTCAGGGGAACAGTCAAGATGGACAACTAAAGTCCAGTCTCAAGAGCAGGACTTTGCAGCATCCCAATCCAAATGGGAATGCTACAAGTAAGCCTTCCTTCAACAGCCTGTCTACCAGCCTACTGACAGCAAGGCTCATCACGACCACGATGTTCTTTCTCGTCCTGGCAACTTCACAGACATTAATGCAGAAGGTTTTGAACTGCTTGTAATAATATGGAAAGAATGGGATGTTAACCCAGATTAAAGTGCAAAATAAAAAATTCTTTAGCACTGAAATAGCTTTTACACAAAAAATGCAGCACATCAAGACTGCTTACTCAAAATGTTTCCTGAGAAAGCTTCAGCTATCATGATGCTACAGCTTAAAAGAAACAACAGCATTTCACACTGGACCTAATTTCTCTGTCAGTTATTACCTTTAAGTTAATGGAATAAAACAAGAATAGTCTCCAAATATTAATGAAAAGTGCTTCCATAACCACTCTGTTTTAGAGGGGCATCACATATCAAAATAATATTTAATAAAGCAGTTAGGTCTTTAGTTTTAATTACAAGAGAGTTAAAATCTACAGAAAACTGTCTGTCTGCTTAGGTTAGGGAGACCAGATCCTCCTTTCCAGTACAGTTATCTGCTGCAATTACTGTATGCTGCAATTAGTGTATGTAGTGAACTAACACTGGTTAGTTCAGAAGATTCTCCTGCAGGTTGGGAGTCCAAAAAGAGATGAGAATACATGTTTCTGCATGCCTTATCCATGAAAAAACATCTCACAATTCTTCAGGTTTGGCATGGAAACTACTATGCCCTGCTCCCGTGCTTAGTAAAGTGGGCAAACATACAGAGTAACACAACTGGTTTGCTAATACTCTCAGTTATGCTACATTATTACCCATAGCTTATTCATACAGCTCTAAAAAATTTCCCAAGAAAACAAGTAGCTTAAAATTCACGAAGACTGGATTCAGTGGGAAAAATCAGTAAGTGTTAGGTTCTAAAACAGACTTGTGGATCTTGCTGACATCCCAGCATGGGCACCTGCATCGCAAAGCCTCTTCAGCTGAATACATGAAAATATTCATGTAAAAGTACGAGGCCACAGCTCATGAGAACAAATCTGGAAGGCTGTTCATGGTATTAGCTTGTGTCCCCAGAGTATGGGGGGTTTGTTAGTTTATACAGGACACAGCTGCTTCCAGACAGAACTGCTAACTTCACAGGCACTCACACTGTTTGACTACACTATTGCTTTTACAGAGAATTTACTAGTATTTTTTCCTGGATTTCACAGGAGACCTCAACTTACTGACAGTTCTAAATAGTGGAATGAAAAGCAATTGGGTACTTTTATGAAAAGTATTTTTGGTCTTGATTTAAATTACTGAGTGGAAACAAATCTGCCCAAGATAGGTGCCTGGCTGCAGGGAATGGGGGTGGGGAAGGAGATTTTTCTTGATGGAAGGCATAAATTTCCTCTATAATCAGAAAAAACAGAGGTACTGATTTCAGAACAACGGCAGATGATGAAGTTTTCTGGTATCTGACATCTCTCCACCTTAAGATAAAAAGTGGTAGATCCAGTTGGGACACAGTTCACATGAACAGAAGGTGGTAATGGATCCCAGATATTTTACACTACTGAGGCATACACAGGAAATAAGATAACGGGGCTAAAGTCCCTCTTCAGCCCCAAAGGATTTGCATTCATATTTCCTCAGAATGTTCTATCCTACAGGATATACTAGAAAGAGCAATCTCCACTGCTTTTATTAAACCAAAGCTGCTACAAAGAATGAAAGGCACAGAGACAGAAAATGAGCTGATAGCTTTGTGTCTTGTTTATCTACGGAAGCACTCATATGGTGGGAGGTAGAAGAAAGATATAAGCGGGGATCCAGACACTGTTCCCTGTAATATATACAGATTTACAGCATATTGTCCGTGCATATAAACAAAGAGAGTCTTGGGATCATGATTTGGAGCAGGAATTTTATTTCTTTCTCACCAAATGCCCTAACCTGTAGGGATATGAAGGGAAACAGATGTATGTTCACACTCAGACATGGAAGAGAGCCTCTACTGCAAACCTCCTGTATCATGGATGACTACCCTGACTAGTGCACACGGAGCTGAAATCCCTCTCTACACACACAGCTGACCAATCTGAACCATATGGACTTCTCTAGGGACTTTAAGTGAATGCCTACCCTCCAACAAGGAACTAAAGGCACCCAGGTAGCTTCTGGAAAATCAGGAGAAACTGACAGAATGTAGATTTTAGGACAGATTACATACAATGTACTTCCATGTGCGTTTCACTGCATTTCTGTAACTGTTTTCATTAGCAAAATCCATTGATAATTTCACTTAGTGACAAACTCCTGCAATCCCGCAAACCTAAATAATATTCATCACAAGTGAAAACAAGTGCCACAGCAGATTGTAAAGCATACTAGTACTGCTGAACCCCACTGCACTTATTCACAGTTGGAAGGGACCCACAGGGATCATTGAAGTCCAGCTCCTGGCCCTTCACAGGACAGCCCCAAGAGTAACACCGTGATTTGTCTTTTTGTAACATATTTCTATTTCAGAAGCCAGCCACACATGTCCAGACGTGCTGACAGTGGTGACAGAAGGTAAAAGAATGTGAAAAAGATGCACAGGGATGACATGAAGATACTGCTACTGACAAAGCTGTCTAGTCAGCAAACCCCAAGTGCTACCTTGATCTCTTCCCTTTGTTCTTGTGACTTTTGGAGAGCACTGTGGTGCAGGCAGAACTAACACTGGTTAGTCAGCACCACTTTTGAAGGAGGGACCTTATTTCAAGTGTATTTACACACACCACCCTGCACAGATGGTTAGTAATTCGTGACTAGACCTCCTTAGCACTACCATATCCCAAATAATTATTAATTTAAGAGCATCACTTTGCTGTATTATCCATGCTTGTCCCTGTCTTGGTCCTAATGCAAAGAGACTATTTGTATAACATTCTCTTGCCCTGTTGAATCATTATTTGAAGCCTAGATTCCACAGTTTAGGAGTTGCTTTGAAAAGTAGTTGCTTGAAAAGTAGTACTTCGACACAGCTCATGTGAACAAACAACCTGTGTATGATTACCACATATAGGAAAACTGTTTAGAAACCAAGTGAGGCGCTCCTTTTCATGAGAAAATGTTCTTTTTTCTACCAAGGCTTATGTAAGTATTTTTCCCAGGCAGTTATCCACAGACTGCAATTAATAGCTTAAACTCTGACAACTCTATTTTGGAAACCTAGACTAACAAACAGGTGTATTGTGTTTAATGTTCAACATTAAATCAGGAGAGAAATACAACTCCATATTCTCCAGCAGAGCACTCAGAGGCCTGCAGCTACATCTAATTAAAACACCAGCAATGTGCTTTTAACTCTTGGTTACCTATGGCTTATAACTAGCTTAATCTAAAACATTTATATCTTTTTTCCTGAAAATCCAGTTTGTAGCTACTTGCTACTCTACACTTTGCCAACTGCTGTGCTTATGAAATCCCATGTGGTTGCATTCTGCCCACAGAAAGCTGGGATTCCTACCAGGACATTATGAAGCTCTGTGAATTTCAAGCAAGGACAAAATAATCAAACCTATTCATATGCTGCCTGTGCTGGTGTGCAAGCACTTTGCAAAGGCAGCACCTCTCCAAGACTAAACCACTAACACGCCAAGCCCATGGGTACCAACCGATACTGTGGTTGAAAGTGTTTTCTGCATCTATAGCACCCTTGTACATGCAAACCTAAACAGCTTCCTCTTTAAGGATAAATATATGATGAGTATGTGTCAATAACAAAAACATGTAATGTTTTTCCCCTTAACGTTGTCAAAAATATCCGCTTTTGATACTCTTTCCAACGAAGTTTCCAATAGTTCGAGTACTTCACAGCTTTACCGCCTCAAAGCATGTTGTCTCCACAAATTTGTAAGAATTATCATTTTAACTAACCTCACTGTTACCAGTAGGCATTTTTCTGTAACAAATATTTCAGGATTTTCATTATTACAAGCACCTCCTTACACAACTGGGATTAAAAGAGAGAAAAAAACCCTCTATTTTTTCATTACTTCTAAAATGTTTTCAGAACCATGAGTCGTTTTTGCTATAGTAATTCAATTTCTTCTCTTGCTTAAATGTGGCACCTTTTTTTGACAAGAAAAAGTGTGATTTGAATATTTAGCCTGTTTACATAGGTCTTGCCAGTCTACAAGACTTCTTGGCTAAGTTTAGCATTTCCATCACAAACAGATTACAGTTAGGAATGCCACATAATGATTTTAGCCATTCTAGTAGAAACCATGGGTATCTGTTCCTTGTGGTGGTATTAAATTCCCGCACACTCTGCACCACTTAGTGCTCCCATAAAGAAACTATTTAATTTTGTGCAACTTAAACCTCACGTTTATCCACACAGGGGGAAATGAAAAGTGTAGTTAAGCATATAAATATAGCTCTTACACAGCTGACTGTAACTGATGCTTCCGAGGCTGTACTGCCTCCATGACTGTCACAACATCTGGCTAAATTTACTTTAATCCAAGCTTTTTTTTTAAAGGAAAAGCAGAACAGAGGCCTGTATGTTCTTAAGCAAAAAGCTAGAGAATTTCAGTTAATACAATGCCTTGCTCACCTATTTCTTTAAAAGAAAACAGTTGCAAATGTCTCGCTGGCTATTGGTGCAGGTACTGCAGGAAGCCAGAAACTGGCACACCACAAAGAGCAAACTTGACGGAAACCCATCTGTCGTTGCAGGGCAGTGTTCACCCACCAGGAACTATCATTAACACTCAGGGTATAGTTTCAGCAATCAAAACCAAGATGAAAGTCAACTGCTGCTGAAAGGAACAGCAGTGCTACAGCATCTCCAAAAAAAGCAACCTCTGACCCTGCACTCCCACTCACGGACCTCTCCCACTACTATCCCCAAGTCAGGTCAGTTTGGACCTTGAGTCATCCCATTTCCCTCCACGTCAAAAAGCCACTTTCTGTAAGTGTCTGCAAAAATCAGACCTCCACATGGACATAGGAGTGCTGAGGAAACAGCTCCTATGAAGGGGCAGGTGGCTGTTGGACTGACTAGTTTTCAAAATTACACCAGGCTCTTTGCTGTTAAATCAGCCTAAATTCAGGCTGTCTCAGGCCAATCTTCCTTCTCTGCTGATCTTGGATGAATTGCTTATGAATGCTCTGTAACACAGCCAGCCAGTTAGGGGAACTATGATGATTTTATTTTTACAGGTTATTAGACTAAATTAGTTGGCAAAAAAAATTAAGACAAGCAAAGAACAAAATACTGAAGGTTTTTATCTTGTTGTTGTTTGTTCATATTTTGATTCGGGATTTGAATGGCAAGTACCCAGAGTAATGTTTACAGATGGGACCCAAATATTTAATTGCAGGTTTTTAAAAAGATTCACTGTATATTCACTCTCCACAACATATTCACTATTCAAACACAATTTAGAATGCGTCTTGTACTGAAACAACTCTTACCCTCAATGTTCTTTTAACGTCAGGTAAATGTCCAGAAAAATGAACATGCAGAAATAATACAAAACTGATAATCCCATAGAACTATATACAGCCTTCTAAATCTGTATCTATGAGATTTTTAATATACATTTTATTCTCTCTATATTTAATTTTCCATATGCATGTTATATATTTTTATATATATAACTAATGATGATTATTAATTCAATGGCAGTGATAACTGGCTAGGCAGAAGCACATAATGAAACAAAGAGTGAACTTCATACAGATTTTAATTCTGAAGTTTGAGCACCTGTAAAAGCTCACCAATCTCAGGGAAAAAATAAATTCAACCTTAAAGGACTTTTTAAAAAAAAAAAAAAGATCCAGACATATCACAAAGTACTTTATAAAACACAGTCCTGGCCTGAACAATCTGCCTATTCATACACTTCTGCTGCTTTCCAGAGCAGGATTTTAAGCCTGGAGTCCACAGGCTGCTTCTAAGAACACTGCAAAAGATAATAAAAGATAAGGTTTCTCAAAGTAGCCAAATAGATGTGCACAGAGGAGACAGCTCAACTTCTCCAGGCCCTAAAATTCCCCACTTCACACCTTTCATCTATCTCGTGCCAATTGTGGTTGATACTTTCACCTCTAAACTGAGGCAGTGGAACATGCTGAGCAATAACTCCTTGCTGAGTTATTTCTCACCTGATCTAGCAAGCTAAGATGGATTACTCAAGTCAAGAGCACTAAAACTGGCATGAGCAGATGCTGTGAGCAGTTTATGACAACTGCTCTCTGGACTGCCACAGTGCCACTCTCTCTTGCTGTGAGCTGCACATTTTCCCGTTCCTCGTAATGCACATGGTCACACTGATGAAACAGCTGATCTAGATGAAAATTAAGTTTTTGCCAAGCTATTCTTCAACCAGAACAGCTATTTCCATGACTTAATGAACATTCTTATGACTTCCACTGCTGGCGCAAGGAGGATGGCAAAACCACACAGCTACATGCAGGAGGGACAGTTAAGACGTACGCTGGCACAAATTGCTGCAGAGCCATATTCCTACAAAAACAAAACATATATTTAGAAGAATTCATGGCTCAAAGGCCACTGGAACATTTCGCGAAATATGAAGTTCAGGTATATTTGCAAACCACTTGTCTACTGCAGAGTTTTGAGTTACCACTAATGAGTGAGCTCTTTTTTTTTTTTTTAAACTCTGCAGAGACATAGTATCAAAATTGCTTCCAGCTACAAGCAAATCTTAATCATATCAAATATGGACATTATTCATTTAGAAAGTGAAACTGCATAGAGAATTATGCACCAAAAAGAAGCAGTATCTGTGCAAGCTCTTCTATTACTATCTTAACACTCTCCAGATTGGCCAGCTGGCAATGGCAAAAATGCTGACAGGAATCTTATACAGTATAATTTCTCCTTAATGCTGAAGTTGAGTTTTTCACTGAAACTGGAGATATCTGCAACATGGCTATGTAAGATGAAAAGTTACGTGAACAACATCTGCAGTAGAGGGAGATAACATATATATAGAAAAAAATGATTATTGATGTTTATTGATTTTCTTACTTATTTTAAACAACCTATAGCCGATACGTACAGTATGTTCTTCCAAAAAAGGAAATTTGCTGTTTCCTTTTTTATGCTCAAGTCCACACCCAGGAAAAATTACACTGAAATTCTTGAACACTAATTTCCCACGCAGATTTGTATTTGCATAGAAGTGACAAAAACAACACCAAAAAAATATTCCATGCTTTTGAACTGCACGGTAAAAGCAAAGAACAAATGTTATCTTCTAAAATGTTACACTTACAGATGTTTTGAAAATGCACATAGGTTATATTCACATCCAGCTGGAAGACATATCTTTCATCCATTCTGACACAAAACCAGCAAACTTGTATTTTGTGCAGATGGGTTATAGTGTGCCTTCCAGCACTGGGACAATCTTTAGCTAGCACCAGAAAGCGAGCACAGTAACATACACTAAATACAACCTTGCAAAAGCACAAAAGGAACCTATGAGAAGGTAATTCCTGGCATTATTCTATGCCCACTAAAACCAACTTCCTAATGCACAAGAAAATAAAATATCAGTGTAGTAAGAAAAAAATCCAGCCAGAACACACTGGCAGCACATCAACCTTGCTTACCCTAGCCAATCTTGTGGATGGTGCTAGCAAAGATTTCCTCATTTCTCCTTTTCATTATCAGAAGAGGGAGCATTTCACTTGCTGACTGGACAAGCATAAAGTCTTCAGCCACTCCACTATCAAAGATGTGGTATAAGAAGTCATCCTGATGCAAAATTTAATCCAAATTTAATGATAACCAATAACTAAAATTTATCATCTTTTAATAGGGGAGAGTACTTTTTTATTTAATACCAAAAAGATTACGTTCTTTTGTACTTATCTCCCCTTCAAAAATAGGTTTTCCTTTTAGATGTACTTGTTGTCTTCACACAAACCCCCTTTCACCCCTGATCTAGAAAACCAGACAGCTGAGGGTCTAGACAGAACTTGGATGTTGCCCAATTTGGCACTTAAGCAACTGAATTTGCAGAAGATGCTGGCCAAGCTACTAGAATGCCAGGTCCTTCAGATGACCTCCTACAGTCCCCAGTACCTTCCTGACACTGGTTATCCCACTACTCATCGGGGGAGCATCCTGTGATCTTCTGCTTTACAGCAGACCACTCCCAGCAGGTCCTACCAGCCTGCAAAGCTGCACATGAGCTGGAGCAGCTGCACAAGAGACAGACACACTCTCGCTGCCAACGCCCAAGGGTAGCACCACATTGGGGCACAGTAAATTACAATTCCACCAAAGAAAATTAAGAAACCCTAGAATGACAGTTTATCCTCCTTTTTCCTTTGCAGAATGGCCTCCTCATCCTTATTTGAATACTTACTTCAATGTCAAGATTATGCCAAACTGAATGTCCTAGTCTCAGGTTTGTTTTTCAAACAGGGATGAAGTACACATTAATATTCAATATACCACATCTGAGTCATATTAGCACCACTTCGTAAGTGAAATACTGACTCCTTCTAAATTAATCTAATACAATTATTTTTCTTCTCATTTAAATAACCACAAATCAGTCATCTTTGAATGGGGGTTAAGTTCAGTGTTTCAATTCAGCCCAATATATAATTACTGTTTTTCATTCTACCACAAAGGATGAGAAAAGAAGAAAGCTTTCTCTTTTTCCATTCAGCTTCCACATCAAAAGTGCTTTTACTTGCGCATCTATAAAGGTAAAGAAATTATTTGTTAATAGCTACAATAGAAAGTTAACTACATGTAAGTACTTTTATGTAGTACAAAGACTACACAGAAATTTATAGTTTAAACCAACAAGAATTCATATAAACAACAGCCCTCCTTCCTGCTTATGCACTAGAATGTACTAATAACAGAACTTAAAAAACGGAGTCAAAACTAGGACTAAGATAAGCATAAGTAAGTTATCTCATCTAAAACACAAATCAGAAATAAGTGAACTACAAATATGAAGCCAATCATTTGAGGGAAAAAATACTGACATCAGATATTGTGTATGTTACAGTTTACAAGCATTTTAAGAAGATTCTGGTCTAACAGATTAGAATTTTAGAGAAATCAACTATAAACAAAAAACTAATGATTTACTGGCAGAACGTGAGAACTGCATTAATTTATCAGACACACAATGTTTTTCTGTGGTAAAAAGGAATTAAAAGAATAGTGAGAAAACAGTATCTTTTTAGCTCTAACTAACAATAACAAACTTAAGATTCTAGCCTCAACTTTGTTACTCAAAACTTCCCTGTCCAATAAAAACCACAAGAATACTCATAGTATTTTGCTGCTGCTGTTGGAAAAGACAAAAAAAGCATATGAAACTGCTTTTAAGACAGAAAGCATGTTTCATAACCTATTTTGCAGCGACTGTACAGAGAAATGAGAAAGATACAGCCAAAAAAAATACTTACTAATATATTAAAGAGCCTTTGCTCAGTGACATCCCAAAGAGGATTACAGGTCAGGTAGGAATTTTATCACCTTTCCCAGAAGAAAACATTAATATTATAGTCTCATCAGGCTAATGTCCCTACCATATGCCTGGTTATGTGCAAATTTTGTACTAGATTAGTGATTTTACCATCTCTCTGAACATCTTCAATCTGTTAATGGCAGAATACGATGGCCTAGGAAATTCACTAGCCAGTGTGATTTCTAAGAATAGAAAAGTAAGGGAAGGTGGTTATTACAAAAATACAGGATGTTTAATAACAACATTCTGCTAAAGAGAGCACCCTTAGCACTGAAAAAGACAACCAACTACTTAGTGATGTATAGCGAGGTGCTCAGTGTCTCATTTTTCATTCACAGAAGTCAGAACTTTCTGTGTGGCATTCCCAACAGAAGCTATTCAGCAAGTCCACACACATCTTAAACTGGGCCAGAAACTCACATAGCTAAAGCACATGACAATTTCTTACAATGAAGATGTATATACTTTTCACTGGTACTTACACTGATCCAAGGGGTAGAGAGAAGAAAGTTTAGAGAACAGTCATAAATTTATTCTGATTTACAGTTTTAGAAGTTTAGGTTACTGGACCACACCTAGGCAGGGCAAATTAGAAAAGGGGGGAAAAAAAAAAGTAAAATTTTTCTTCCCATTTGTGGGTAAACACAAAAATGGCTTTGTAGCTACCCCAGAAACTCCATAACCACAACAACCGACAGATACTGGTCAATATTGTGGTCTAACTGTGGTTACCCCATGACAAGTAACACCATCTTTCTCAGAAAGCTGGCAACAGAATACACCACAGAGCAGAGCAACACAGAGCAAGGAGGAACTATACAGAGAAAAGGAGATGGTTTCAAAAATGACAACATTCTTCAGCATTAGAACTAACAAAAAAATTTCAATTTTCTGACACAATAGGATTAAATCAGACTCAGATATTGCCAAGATCTGTCCAGGAGAGAGCTGCAGAATTTGTTCATGAAAACTGCCTGTGAAAATGCTACTACTGGTACGTGACTTCAAAGCAAGGAGAGCAGAGCGAGTGGGAACAATTTGTAGAATCAGCAATACAAAAACAGACAGGAGATGAGAGGTAGGAAAACACAGGCTTAACTCTGAGTTTTCTGCTGGGAGACAGGGAATTTCCTACAGGGTACAGAATACAGCAGATGACTTAAAAATCTAGTCACAGGGGAATAGTACACATACTGGCAAGTACTTTTTAATAACACTTCCAAAATAAATCTAACTACATATTGCCTTAATTACATTTTTAAGATTTATTTAATTTATGTAATTGCTTTATGAGCTCTACGAATAGATCCCGAGAAGCTTAAAAGGACAAGGAAAAAAAAGGAAAAAAAAGGCACTCCCAACAAGGATTCCCTCTCAGAGGGCTGACTGTAGCTCCTAGGAATCAAAAGGATGCCAAGGGGATTGGCCATTCTAAAAAAAAGATGGAAAAAATAAATCACTTGAAGTTCTAGAAGAGCAAATGAGGCAGAATAAGCTCTGCTACTGTGCAGTCTGGATTGCAATTTTTCCAGATCTGTTTAATCAGTATCTCTTCAAAAGTGCCATGTGAGGTGTCATGAGAAATCTTAAAGCTAGTGATTTACACTTATAGGAAAATTAGGAAAATCCCTGCCTGCTTTAACTTCATTTTTCCAATGTCTCACTGATTATACTAGCCTCTATTAAATGGAAGTGGTACAAAATGCATTTGGAAAGGAGTGAGGAGAAGAGGAGGGTCAGGTAAACCAACGGCCAGCAAAGTTCCATCCAGATCCCCCCTTCCCCCTCAAAACCCACTCCCCTGCACCATGCAATGGGTGCAACTACCAGAGAACAGAAGGTAGCACAACTCAGCACCCTCTCCCTGCGTGAGCAGAGGCCGCACCAGGATCACGGGCAGGTCTGCACTGAAGAAGTCCAGGCACCTGGACCATGTGCAGGACAGCAACAGCCGGAACTTGGCATGTTTGTCCACTAGAATGAAAGAGAGCGGGGATGGAATCTTTTCCAGAACTACAGCCTTAACTGATGGCTTGCAAAAAGGGTCTCATCGGGAGGAGGTACTCAATAGCCTGTTTAGCTGCAGTCCTGCTGCAATAGCTTGTTCTGAGGGCCACATTACCAAGAGCCAGAGCCAGCCAGGAAGCCTGTAGCAGGCTGATGAGAGGCTGGGAGAACCACAAGCTAAGTGTGCATCACATCACTCAACTAAATCAAGACTGGGTGGAAAGGTAGGCATGACAACTATTTACAAACTAAAGAGCACTCATACCAGCGGCAGCGAGGGAATTATAATCAGGGCAAGGGAGACCATAGCACGTGTCCACCCCATGTGTGCTTGGCTCTCCCCAAGTTTGCCTTTCTGCTACCCAAGTCATCTACTTCCTGAGCTGCTGCAATAGCAAACAAGCTTTTTTCAAATCCCTAAGAGAGGTATAGAGAGGATGGTTAAGAGCAGAGAAATGAAATAATGAATCAGGAAGAAAGAACAGCAGGAAAAGTTTCCGGACAGTTTGTTTTCAGCTTTGGGAATCACTTCCCAAAGGAAGTGGTAGAGGACTAACCACTTGAGTCACTTAAAACTCAAGACAAAACACTAGAATTCTGCATTTTAATCAGAAATTCATGCATATTCTAGAGAAATAAGCATCCCTCCAATCCAGTCCTTAACAAGGGTGGGCATTACTGGGAACATGCCATGGCACAGATCAGACAACAGAACGTACAGAGCTCTCTGGCTACACACACAAAGAACACCAGAGTTTTAACTGCTGACATTTCATTTTGAAATAAATCTGGTTCATTTATCATAAGGGTGGCAAGCAGATACAGCACTTACCAGCTCCAACTTTGATTAAGGTAAGATTTAATTCTGCATACCTGTCAGCTTTGCACCTTTCAGCTGAAAGATCTTTGAAAAGGACAAAAGTTGAAGGTGTTCACATCCCAAACTTGTCTCGTCTTGCCAACCTATTGCCAACGGCTCACTGTTTTTGCAACCCTTATAAATATAGCCTTAGGCAGGCTTGCAAAATGCTACTTAATCATTTGCCAAAGGCAAGTTATACTTTTTGTGACAGGAGAATGAATCATCAGTTTCATCACTGGCATGGATGTGGACAATGAATGTCTTCACTACATTTAAAGTCTTGTTTAATTTAGTCTACATCTTTCTAGTAGCACAATACTTCTTAATTTTTCCTCTTGCTGCCACCATCACCTACCGAATGATTAATGCTCCAGGAGTACACATCATCTAAGTCTGTTTTCACGTATGTGAAGTCCTGCTCCATTTCAACACTTCAGCACACAAGCAGCATTAGCCATGAGTGGTTCTACTAATCTGAATGCAGACAATCCTTACTCCTGAAGGTTTATGTGTCTTGGCATGAACAGGACTGCAGCACCAATGGCAAGTCTACCAGAAAAATCAACATTTTCACCCAACAGGTATGTGCACGTGTGTTGGCATGAATGGATTGTTGTATTATGTCAAGGACAAACGCAGAAGGAACCATGAGCTGTTCAACTTTTTTTCATAAATAGTCACAAAGACTACCTGATGAATCTAACAGACAGACACTTATTCCGTAAGATAAAGACATCTGACATGGGCTAAACAGTGAGTCAGAAAAAAATTCCTATCACTTCATGTTTCCTTCCAACCACTGGTTTATGAAGCTGATAATAGGAGAAAAAACACTGCGCTACTACTGCTGTAATTTCAGAAATCTTCATGGTAAACATGGCACACAGAGGCCTCACATTGTCACTTCCAGCCTGACACAAACTTACACCAAGCTATAGAGGCTCACAGACATCCTCAAGAAAACACACGAACTTGACCGCACTGAGCGGCCAAAACGCCGCACTGCGATCATCCCGTCATTCAAACCGCACAGACCCCGCTCTCAGCGGTCACTTTCCACTGACATGTGCAGGTCAAAGCCCTGGGTGTTCAAGTTCCTGCCCTGCCTCACTCCCTACATTCCCATTCCTGTAACTCCAGCGCCCGCTTCCCGCGGAAAGCACCGTCCCCCCTCGGCTCTGCCGCCGCCGGACCGGGCGCGGAGGGAGGGGGCGAAGCCCTCCCTCACCCGCACTCCCGGGGAAGCCGCACCAAACTTTCCCAGCCGAGTGCTGCCCGTTCCTCGGGCACCGGCACGGGCTCGGTCCCTCTCGGAGAGGAGGGGTCGGGGCGCTGCCCGGGCAGGGCCGCCCCGAGCGGACAAAGGCCCGGCCGCCCCCCCGGCCCGGGAGGCCCGAGCCCGCCGTCCCGCCGCCACAGGAAGCCGCGGGCCGGGCCCGGCACCTTCCCGCCCACCGCGCCGGGCGGGCACGGCGGGAGGCGCGGCGCCCCCTCCTCCGCCCGGGACGGGCGCCCGGGGACCCGCGGCGCGGCACGGCTCCCGGCACGGCCGGTGGGGAGAGGCGCTCGCCTCCCCTCGCCCCCCGCCGGAGCCCGCCCGGGCGGACACGGGCACCGCTCATCCCGCTCCCGGCCGGCTGCGACCCCCGCCCGTCCTCCCGCTACCTCGGCCATGGCTCAGGGCAGCGGGCGAGCTCCGGCCCGCCCGGCTCGCTGCGGTTCCCTCTGCCCTGGCGTCCTGGGCTGGGCTGGGCTGGGCGCGGCGGGACGCCCGGGCTCGCTGCTCGCTGCCTGCCCCGCCGCCGCCTCGCTCGGAGCTGCTGCGGGAGCGCGGCCCGCGGGGGTGGAAGGGGAGGGCCGCGCTCCGCCGCTCTGCCCGCCCCGGAAACACATTCCTCCCCGCTGCCGTCAAGCCGGGCCGGGGCGGCGTCCTTGGGCAAGGAAGGCGGGCAGGGAAGGGAAAGCTCTCCCTGAGGCGGGGCTGCCGCTTGTTCTCCGCTTCCCCCGGCGCCGCCCGCCAGCGCCTTGTTTGGGGGTTACCGGCGCGCCGGCCCCCGGGACGGGACGGGACGGGACGGGACGGGGCTGTCCCGCGGCGGGCACTGTTTGCCTCGCCCGCCCCGCTCCCCACCGGTGTCGAAGGGAATGCTCGACTCCAGCCCATTTTCCCCTGCTTGCTTTCCAGCTGAATTTTGAAATTAAAAAACTAGTGATGTTTCTCTCTTACCCCAGCATGGCTTGTGTTTCAACCCCGTGTTCCATTTGGGCAGTGCAGTTGTTTAGGGTGCAGTCTAATAACATAGCTGTTATAGCAGAAGCTTTTAAGCTGGTACAGCTATAATTGTAAAACTGGTTTAGTGGTGTTGGAAAACAAGATTGAAGTGATCAGACTGCTGCTCCAAGCAACTTCATCAAAAGCAAACTCTGGACAGATGAAATAGTAGATAAATAATTTTGACAATCAGAGAGAAGGAAGCCAGAGACCACATGTTTCAACTGGTAAATCAGTATATAATATTAATACTGCTAGCGAAAAAGAAAGCTGCCATAAAGCCAACATTTTTAAAATGATAGAAATTAATGCCATGCAAAATAAAAGCAAATGCTGGAGGGATAGCGATCTGCCAAAAATGTAAGAAATGTATTGGGAGAGAAAAATGACTTTTAACTGAGGTATTCTTCTCTGCTTATTTATTGCAGTGGGAAAAAGAACACATTTGCTGGTAATAACACCAAGGTCGCAGGTTTGATCACTGTACAGGCCATTCAATTAAGAGTTGGACTCAGTGATCCCTGTGAGTCTCTTCCAACTCAGAATATTCTGTGATTTTGCCAGAATATGCAAATGGTAAGCTGCAGCAGTCCACTATAGTGTATTGCAAAGGAGTGATGGCAAAAACGTGCCTGAGATTGCTGGGGCTATGAGGAGTAAATAAAAGTGCTCAACACCCTGGTGCTTGAAGTACTACCCAATCCTCTACTCAGACATTTGTGTGTCAAGTAGCCAGTAGCTGGCTGTGCTGTGCAATAGGAAATTGGCAGGGGAAAAAAAATCTCCCAAATGGCTGAAAAAAAAAATCACTGAATTGTTTGGCTGCTTTCTGGACTCCTTTGGAGAGCACAGATGGGTATGAAAACCATTTGTTATTTTCCAACACTTCTGAAGTACTACAGATGTCAGAAAAAAAGTGTTGGAGATGTCTGAGCCAGCAGACACAATTGCAGATGATGTCAAAATGTTTAATGTAGCATCTCCATACTGCAGTGTACATGACACTGGGAGAGTGAGTGAACAGTTTTGCATGGAAGAGCTCAAGAAAAGAGAGGTTTTCGTGGATTGAGCAGACACCTAGGAAGTTTTTGGGTCACTCTTAGCTTTCTTTGCAGATGTAGATGTTATTATAACTCTTAAAGGGAGATACTTTGCAACTGGAGCCATGGTGATATCAAACACAGTGGGGAGTACCATGGTTTGCAAATTAGCCCCCAGATGCAAATGCCTCCCATTGGGGCACCCCTAGGCAACTTCATAATCTCACTAGCCACTAACACAAGTTTTTCCACCTTTACTTCTTCATACTGTACTCGACATCTCACCCACCTCTGCCCTGGGGAGTGTTAATTTTTATCTGCACTGCTCCACTTTCCCAACAGACTTTGTTCAATTTAGAGCAGAGTACTTTCTCTTTCAACCCCTCTTCTTTTCCTTCCCTACCTCTTCAAAATGCTCCTACCCTACCTACTTTTTCTTTCCAAACTAAAGAAAACCAAATTATAAACCTGAGGTGAAAAATCATAGTCTAAACACAAAAGACAGATAAAGGGTGGGAGAGAAAACAGAAAGTCAAAGTAAATTTTCCCAAGGATAGCAATGGAGCCAGGAAAAGAAGGCCAGTCTCCTGGGACCAGACCAGGCTGCAGCCACCTGGGTTGTGCTGGCTGCAGGAGCACCCGGTTTTCCTGGCCTGACCTTGGAGCAGAGCAACAGCAACTGCAGCCACTGTTTTATTCCAGCAGCAGCTGTGCAGTTGCCAAGGGGCACAGCGAGCACTGAGGCCTCACTGGCAGCTGGTCAGCACTGGGCTCCGCCTTCCAGACTAGAGGATGAAGGAAATGTTAGGCATGGACACAAGTTTCATCCAGAAAGTATTATTAGAAGACAGGGTCACTTAGTCCAGGAAGTGATGGTGCAAAATGGTTGTGGTAATTGCTTTTGATAACAGCCTCTATTTGTCTCCTTTTCTCATGAGCAATGAGCAACACTTCTCTGGGGGCAGGCAGTGAGCAAACCCTGCAGCTTGTCAGCTGCGTACGATGTGCCCAAGATATGGAGTGCTATGTTTACACTGGAGCCAGGTTCTCCTGCCCCACACAAGGGCTGGAGGGAAGTGAGTCACAGAAATGTTCAGCTGGAAGGTTGGGGTAGATTGTATCCTGTGGGCAAAGGTTTGCTCTGCACGGTTGTCTACCTGCTGGAGTTGCTTTCTGTTCATGAGAGCAACGTTCAGCACTTAGCTGCAATAAACCTCATATATTAACACCTGGTTTATAATCAACACTTAGATCTCTACTTTGTTCAATCAACAGTCCTGTGTCTAACGTGAGCCTGACAAGGTCAGAGTCCAAGAAGCCTTTACTTCAGCTCACCAGTGTTTAAAAAGCAACTTGTCTTTTAGCTGTCAGGCCAGGAGAAAGGAGAGTTCAGCCAGAGCACATGGCCATTCTGGTGGGACTGCACGGGCACAGCGCAGGCTGTTGGGGTAGAGGGGCTGAAGGGCAGCTTTTGTTAGAGCTGCACTGTGCCTTGTGGTACTTCTGTCTTCCTCTGATTCTTTTTCTGCACTTACTTCACCTGAAAAGCTGCTCTCTCCTCTATTTGTGCATATGTTTGAGTAGGCTGAGCTGTTGCTGTTACAGTCCCTGCTGCCATTAACATGCACATTCCTTCTTGTTTGTCACATGGATTTGTATCTTCCAAAGGACTTTTTTGGGATACCTATGTCATTGTGAAGATCATTCATTTTATACAGATAGTCTATTAGATATTTTGACGCTCAGTGAGCAAGGCAGGAATCCTATTTCATCCTTAGGCATGGAGCACAGGTTCCCTCTGTGTTCCAAAGTAAGGAAGTGAGAAGGAATTAAGTGAAGAAAATAAAGAATTTGAGATTTATGTTCGAACACTGGTGATCATGGTAACACAGGGCAGAGAACTTCTGCACCAGCTCCTTATGTTGCTTGAAATGAAGCATGTTTTCTAGAGAACTAGTTTTAAAAGCTTCAGGCTTGAAGATATTTTAGTGTTTAATTACCCACGAAAAGATGCCTAAGGGAGATTAGAAATATCCCCAAAGGATGATAATTCTGAATGCACAATAACTTCCTGAGGTTCAACAGTTAGTTAATTCTTACCATGTGCTGCTTTTACTCTGTGAGTCTCTGAAATCATGTGTCTACGTATTCCATTCCCTCCTTCTCAGGGGATTCCCACCGCTTAGACAAGCAGCCCATGCTCATTCTGGGGCAAAATGAATTCCACTGTCCCCAAAGAAGTGTGCAAGAAGGGTTGTTAGAGCTTTCCTTGCAGAATTCTCCTGCTTTGGTTTTGCCCTGAGGGACATTCTGCAACATTTTAAGATCAATGCAGTAGTTATTAGTGCATAAAGTTACTGAAATTTATACTTTTATAGAGGAGAGGAAGGAAGGAATGAGAAAGGAGGGGCTTGATACCATCTGCTGCAGAAAATGTAAGAGTTGGGAACAGCCTCCTAGCAGTGAGTCTGTGTCATGAGAGCAGGACTAAGGACAAATTTCATGTTCCTTGGTGTATATAGAGGAAAGAGGAGTTATGTAGAAAACAGCTTATTTTAAACAATACTAGTAGGCAAGAAACAGGACAAATATAGTCTGAAGGAAATAAACAGTAATGGTACCACTATGAAAGGAGATTTGGGCAAATAGAATCACTGTTGTATAAGGCGATTGGCTGTTCCACTAAAAAACAATGGCAAAAAAAGGCAGGACAGAATATTTTTATAATACTACTTCTGTCAGGTAGAAGAGTCCTATATTGAGATAGTTTTGAAGCCCCTATATATCCTTCCCATTACACCTGAACTTATTTTCATGATTGTGTTTCTTCAAATAATTTGTTTCATTTGCTCTTTTTTTTAATTTTTTTTTTTTAAGTTTCCTAGACTTGTATCTAAAATGCTTTGACAGTAATGATTTAGATTTAGATGAAATTGCCAGAGATTTACAGCCAAAGTCTCTGACTTGCACACTCTCAGTGATCCCTGCATGTTGTCATCTTTCTAGCACAAGTGTCATCATTTTTTGTAAGAGGTTACGTCTGGATGTTAATAACAGTTTTGCATGAATATTGATTCATCCCACTACCTTGTCATCTAATACAAAGCAATTCTGACTCTCTGTTGTCTATTCACCCAGCTTTTCCTTCCATTCTTTATGACTGACATCAGTTGCCGTTGTTTTGCAACACTGAACTGTGTAATTCACAGGACTCATCAAGCAAAGAGTTCAGTTTCTCAGTTTGCAGATGCAGGCTCTTAAATGAAATTCATCATTAAGTAGGAAGCACTGTACTTTGCTAGTATCCTTGGCAGTAGGATATTTTGGCCACAGCTGACATTATAGTAACAAACAAAAAGTTCTGATTTTAGCTGGGTGTAATGAACTAATAAGAAATGAAAGTGAAAAGACAGTTGTCTACGAACAACTATAATGGAGAGGTTCACAAGCAATTTTGAGAAAAGCTCAAAATGAGCAAGGTGGAATGTTGCAAGGAGGTGAATTTATTAGTCTAGTTCATGTTTAGGAAGTATTTTTGAGTTACTATGATTCTAATGCACATGTAGGCCATGCTGGCTACTCGGGTGGTGGAAAGACATTCGGCTTTCAGCCTTTTGCCTCACAGCTTACTCAGCATCTGTGGTACTTTCTGTAACCACATACTTGAATGCGTGGCATTGCCTTTCTGCTGTAGCTGAGGTTTAGCTAAAATTAAACTGACTTCAAACTCGTAAATATGAATTTTAATTCTCTTTGCTTGGCTAGTACCTGTATCAAAAAAAGCTACTACCATATATGATCCATCCTCCATCTTACCCTGTCCTTCCTTTTTTGTCCTCCTCATTTTCATCTGTGATCCTCCAGATTTCCTCATCTGCTTTGAACAGTCCTCTTTTTCTGGTCTGCAGTGTGGATTCTGGGCTCTGCCTTTCACTGGTGGCACCTACCCCCTCGTGCCTACGCGTTCTAGCTGCACCGACCGGTCCCCGATTCCCCTTCAAGAAAGATGAACTTCAAGGGCTATTGAGTCACACCATGTCCACTGAAGATTGACCTGCAGGTTCCAAGAAAACTCTGCCAAGCTACTTTCCAGATTGGAGTCTGCATGCTATAAACAAAGCTTTGGGAAATGTCAAATGCTACTTTATATCAGATATGTATCCAGTCTCATAAAGTGGCCTGATTTTCCAAGCTGTCATAAGAAAGGATACCTCTAGTGGCTCTAAGACCTTTGCCCCAAAGATGAAAGGTTGCAGGAATTATTTTATCTTCGTTTTTTGTATCTTAGTTTTACACTTTTGGAAATGGCAAGTCTGTTTTTGCTTTCCAAGGGAAAACATATAACTGCAGGAAGATGATTTTCTTAGATGCATTCAGCCTCATGCATAAATATAGCAAAGCTGTATAATAGATAAAAGGTTGTTATAAACAGAAATTTGGCCTTGACTAAATGCAATAATACTTACACACTGGTTTTGTAGGTTTATAGGGATACTGCTTTAGTCATATTAATAATTTTCCTAGAACTGAGATTTGTAAAACACTGTAAAATGAAAAGAGGTTGCTGTTCAATTTACATATTTGTCTCAGGTGCCATAGCACTGAGACAACACGTAAATTCTAAATTAAAGTTAGTCCTTGCTGTGTCATTTTATTGTCTAAGCAGAGCTGACAGAATAAGTTTAAAAGCTATGATTAACAGTAAATAATAAACTGCTTTGAAACATATCCATTTTGATAGTTTAACATCATTTAACAGTACAGGTCTTTAAAAAAAAAAAGGTAACATTTTTGTCACTCCCCCCCCTTTTAATCTTTTCTTCATGAAAATATTGTAAAAGAGTAACACTTTATTTTAGATTCACTTTCTTCTATTATTTTTTCAAATATCAAAGGAGAAATGTTTTGATGGTGTAAATATTTATTTTTATATTTATTTTTGCACTATAAGACTACTCTACAAGAAGTCCTCAGAAGCATATAATCTGTACTCAGGCCAGTGGGTGGTAAATTTGGCAAAAGACCTAGGAACAGATCTGTGCCTCTACTGGTCCCGTAGCTATTGACAGTTTGACAAAGAACATCAGATGATGATCCTGCAAGCAGACAGCACCAAACTTCCGTTGAAATCTATCTCAGCCAGAGGCAGGTAATTGGTTTCTAGACTGATACCAGTCAGTGGACAAGAGTGATTCATGCTGCCTGAAGAGTCTTGTGTCTCTCTCTGTGACTGTAGTAACCAGTTTGTACTTGGCAGTTAACTGTTCACTGGCAAAGTGAAGTGTGGGGAACGCTCCCTACCTTAATGTCCCACAATTCTGAACACTGGATCCCTTCTGAGTACTGGGAGAACTGTGTGCAGGCCCAATGTAAGCAGTCACAGGAAGCTGTGAGCTCTCTGCTGAGTAGACTAGAGACTGTTGTCTTGAAGTTTTATAAACTTCTTACTCAGTTCTCTTTGGCAGCGCTCTCTGTGAAACATTTCC
The DNA here is from genome assembly GCA_036023395.1 of Myiotriccus ornatus. Classification (NCBI taxonomy): domain Eukaryota; kingdom Metazoa; phylum Chordata; class Aves; order Passeriformes; family Tyrannidae; genus Myiotriccus; species Myiotriccus ornatus. Next base: position 13,577,789 of record JAYRBT010000082.1, on the reverse strand, counting down.
ACTTAGTCACTGGCTATTCAGCACGAATGATTGATCAGAAACATTCCTGTAAATATAAATCAGTCTTATCATGTTTAAACACAAATATAACTTCTACCAGCCAGGATGTTATGCATACTGGGAGTGGGAGGGACACAAACAGCTGGAAGCATTCCATGGTTACTGAATCTGTATTGCCATAGGGCTCCTTTGCTCAGTCAGAGAATTGCTGTGCAGAAGGAATTAAGAGTTTCAAATTGTTTGGCCTTAAGTGCACGTGATTTGCCTTTTGTTTTATGCTTTGATTTCAGTCTTCTGTGGGGGACTAAAATTTGGGCTAAAATAAAGAGACAGAAATGTTAAATATTCTTTTATTTATTCCACCAATTTCATTGCCATCTTATAGTAGCTAATGCCTTTTTACCAAATACTTGTTCATTATTTCAGAGGTTTCTTTCATGCTGCCGGGAGATGTATTTTCTGACTTTGAAAGTACCATAAAAGTACAGTGAACTGACTCAAGCTGACTCATGGTTGGGGCAGATGATGTGTACAGCTCAGCTGATTCTGGATAGCATCACAGGTTATTTATACAAAGTGTTTAAGGCTTTCAAGTGACCTGTTTATTCTTCCTTATTTAAAATTTAATTTAATACCTGGCAGATCTTGGATATTTTTGCAACTATTTAGTCTGATACACCTTGTCTTTTTTAGCAGATGTAAACTGAATATGAGTGGTGTAATGTTTGTGTGGAGGCTTTTTTATTTTTTGTTGGGAAAGGATGGGACTGAAGTAAAAATGAAGATTGTCATTCTTGTTATCTGGATATTTTTGTTTCAGTCATACTTTCATCCTTGACTTCCAAGTACAAACAGGAACTTGAGTCACTTATGGGAAAAGGTGCAGACTTGTTTGTGACAGTTTACCTGCAATGGAAGGTTTGTCCTTTGCTCTGATTCAATTGTTGAAGTAAAACCAAATGACACAGCACTGATAAATCCATATACTGAGCTGCTTGTATCACTGAACTTACTACCTTAAGAGCACTGTGGTATTTCTGGAAAAACGTTTTTTTCCTGGACTACATAAAAATGAACTAATTTAAAAGATTTTTTTTTTTGCCACTAGATAATTTTAATAATTTTATCTTTTCACAGAAAGTATTGAATCATCTAGTAAAAGAAATGCTCAGTTTTGAAATCATTTGTGTTCAAAAGGAAATCCCAGGATGGTTATATTAAATATCTTGCCATATGACAGAGGAAATCTCATCCAGCTACACAATATGCAGTTACTTTCATGTAGGAGTCCACTGACTGGCTTCTCACATGGTATTCTCATACAGTATTTAGAGTTCAACATCCTTAAGCTTATATCCAGTGATAGAGTGTCCCCTCAATGGCTTTCCACAGAGTGCTTTCCTGGATGAGGAAGGAATGGGAATTCCTGTGTCTTGCTCCTTTAATTTTAGGTATCACTGCCTGTCATCTTCCTTTCTTTCCAGTACTGGTAAACAAAAGATGAAATTTTATATGATTACATTTCTTTAAGTGAGGGAAAAGATGTGGATTAATTATCATTGAATGGAATCCGAATTTTGATCTGTTTATGTCTGTACTTATACATACATGCACATAGATACACATACATATGTGTGTATGTATGTGATTTGTAAAGCTTTACAAGTTTTCTGTTCTCATCCTCTTCTAGGAAGCAACCAATTTCTCTTCTGTGCTAAAAAACCTTCTTTTTTAGAACTGTATCAGGGAGCAAAATGTCTATATTACATGGTTTTAATACTGTTTCAGAACATTTAAACAACTCCTCTAAATGTAGTAGCTTTTTAAGGATTTCTCAAGACTTTGTAGGCTAAGCTCTATGGGATAAGTTCAGGACAAAAATAGTTCTGCTTTTAATTTCTTTAGCAGTGTTGTTACAATATTTTCTCAGAAGAGTGACGAGTTTCATATCAGCATTTAAGTTTCCATGTTTCATACCCCACTGGTGTTCCTATTTATTCTACAAATAAGTAAGATTTGTCACACAGGGTTTTGGATAGATAATTGCTCTAAATTGCTCGAACTGGTGCTACCAGATGACCCTAAGATGCCACTGCTACTCATGATTTTTCGAAGGAAAACATGAACCTTAGTGTGCACATGAGTTCACGAGAAACTAGTGAAGCCTCTTCTGCTAAGTGTTTGTACCTTTATTGTTACTTTGCTGTTTAAATGAGCTATGGTAACATTTCAATGTGATATCCAAATTTATTGTGCAGATAAAGTGTTCTTGCCTTCTTCTGTGTGGTGTTTGGGCAGCAATGTGCAGGCTGCAGTACTTATGGTTGCTGCACTCTGTTTCTGACCGCGTGAAGGATGATGCTGCGCTGCTGGCATAGCTCAGCAGTCCTGTGCTTATGCCATTTTCCCCATACTAGCCCCCTGCTTTGAGTTATCTCAGTGAGATGTCCCATGATAACTTCCAGAGCATTTTGTTTCACAACCCTTTTTCTGCTAATGCCCCTCGTCCTCACCCCAGGTCAGCCTCCCCACAAACACTGGTCCCAGGCAGCTGCCATCAGCCTTGGTGCTGCTCTAAGCATTGTGCCTGTGCATGAGAGCTTTCCCAGCCCTTCAGCTGCTGCAGTACTTTTGGCTGCTGATGCTGCTGGCCAGCTCTTGCATCTCCCTGACGTGCCCTCTCGTTCTCCCCCATCCTCTGTCCCTCCTCTTGCTTCGGACAAGGCTTTCAGAGCCCTTGACAGAAGCAGCCAGAACTAAAGCTCCATCTGAGTAGATCTGAGGGCAGAGAAAGAAGAAAGGCATCCCTTGAAAAAAAAAGAAAAAAACCCTTAATAGTTCAAAAAAACCCATTAATAGTTCAAAATAAATTCTTCCATTCAAAATATTCCTCCGGCAACCAAAAATATTCATGTCTCATCTCTTTCCGCATTTGCTGGAAATCCACTAATGGGTCCAAATACCACGGGACACATATAAATGCAACTGTTTCTAGTGATGTGATGGAAGATCTCTCATGTTTCCATATTAAACTGGGCTAAAAAATGAGCAAATAATGCAGAAATATAATTTGGCCATCTGAAGTTGAAATATTACATGTATACTACATTCTCATATACTACTGTCAGCTTGAAATTATTATTAAAACACACAAATTGGGTAACACAAAAAAAAAGCCTAGCCACCTGTTCTCTGTGACCTGCTTATTCTGTTGTTCCACCATCCTTTGAAAATTATTTTATTGAAAACACTTTTGCAGGCTGCCTGGCTGTTTTCCTGGAAAATAACTTCTGAATAAATAATAGGACTTGGTGGAAACTCCATGGAAACTGAGGGGTTGTCAGCTCAGTTTCCAGCTGTTGTCCTCGTCCACATCTCTATTGTAACCACCCGATCTAATAAAGTGTAAGTCCAGCTTTTTCCTCCCTGACAGACTTCCAAGTCTTTCCCTTCACATTTCTAATTTGCAGAAAATTTTGATTAGGTCCTTTACAGGTCCATGAACTTGACCCAGAAGGGATGACTATCAGAAGTTACCAGTTTGGTTATAATAGTTTGGTAAACCTGTTTAGGCTGAAGTCTATTGGCCTCATAGACTGACTTAAATTGCCATACTGAAAAGGGAAATTAGTCAAAATCAAGCATGTTTTTGATTTTTGCACGATATCCTGTGCAGCTGTTTTTGCAAATGCTGGGCTCATTTTCCTCTAAGCTCCTAAATCTAGAGTTCCCTGCAAGGTTTGGTGTCTTAGCCAGAGTATATATTTAATATAATAGTGGTATAACGAAAAAAAAAGAAAATGTAGCGACTATAGTAAAATTACATTTCACATTAAAAAACAGATTTCTTTCTAGTACCTTAAATACACTATTTTGAGTTATATTTTAAGTTTCTGTTTTTCATAAAACAGAACTATTTTATCATTTTTTATGTTACTCACTTGTAAAGACAGTGAAAGAAAATAACACCCTGAAGGTCCTGGCAGAGGCTTCTGAAGATAGAAACTGTACAATAGGTGTGGTGTGCTTTCCTCTGGGTAATAATTCTGCAAGGCAGGGCAGTGTTGCTTCATGTGGTATTGTCTCATTTTAACCCTGCTAAATGAGTGGTTACGTTATGATTTCTTTTCCCACTAAGTATTGCCAAAATCTTTTTTAAACTGGTTTTCATTAAAACAGGTCAGAATTTGTAATACACAAATAATAAGAAAAAAAAGAGGCAGAGACTTTCTAAAGAGAATTAAAAATAACCTGCATTTAGTATACAGAGACACTAATCCTCCACTGGAGAGCAGGGAAAAGGCATGGCTGGCAGTGGGCTGTCCTCCTGTCTTTTGGGCAGGAAGAAAGGAAAAATGGTCTTCCCATAGTTTTCTGAAAAATGAAATAGTGCCAGCAGACCTGGAACTCTGGTATTCTTCTTCCCTTCTGCACTAAATTGAGTCCAGTAGGGGAGAGATGTACATCAGGACTGAGACAGTGTCAACAGAGTTTACTGCAACTTATTAAAAAGAGGACTTTCCATTTGCAGTGCATCTGTGTTAAAAGAAAAACAAAACAAAACAATCCCCAAGCAGTTTCTTTTTCAGCTTAGTCTGAAAACATTTTGATGCGCCAGAAGTTGCTGGACGTGCCTGTCTCTCAGCTCAGAGCTGTACCTGATCACAGGGCTGTAAAGCTCTGCTGCCTCCGGTGCTGTCCAGCCCACATCCACTGGGCTTCCTCAGAAACTTCAGCTTTGGTGAAGGTCTGCCAAGTAAGAAATATTCCAGATAGACCATTTTACATTCAACAATGAAGATTTTTTTTGGACAAAACTTGGTTGCAGAAGTAATCTTATAAATAGCTCGAGCTTAAATTCCTTTGTTTTCGCTATGGCTCCAAACACAGAGAAAAAAGGTACTATCTTTTAGGGTGACCTTGGACTAATTCTAGCTTAAATAATAATTGTAATAGTGCTTGTAAGCAGAGTTTTGCTTTTCAGTCTCTTCATAAAATTTGTGATGCAGGTATCAGCCTGCTGGAGCTTACCACCATCCTTTCCCTGTCATCAGTAGGAACAGGAACTGTGACCCTGTGCCACACGACTCTGGAGAAAGACTTTGGGGGAAGTGACAGAGCCTGCTGGCTCTGGTTCTTCCTAAGACTATTGATCACTGCTGGAGACATAAAATAGATGAAGTAGCTGTGGTATAACCATTCTTACCTTTGTGGTGTACAGGGTGTGCAAGCCTTCCTGAAGGCCCTTCTGCTATCGAGCAATAAAGTATTCCCTCTTGATTTGCTTCCAAATATGTTTTCTGCTGCTTACCAGGACATCAGTGGATCTTGCAACCTTTGCCTCTGTGAGGAAAGTTGACAGATTTCTCTCCTCTGCATGTTTTTGTTTAATTTGTAGGCACTTAATATTCTGAAGAGATTTCTGTCTCTGCTGAGTTTTTGTTCCAATCTATGTAAGAAAATTATACAGTCTAAATATGCAGAATTTAGTTGGTCAATGGAGGAAGGAGGATTAATGTCTAAAAGAATTCAAAGGGATGTGACATCAAGAAAGGAGAATAATTCTCTAGGAGTATCCAAGAGCTTATATTAGACTCAAGAATAACTAAACAGAGCAAAAATGTATTTTTGGACAAGTACAGGGAAAAAGATTCCCAGGTTTACTACTCTGTGGAAGAGACTCCAGAAATAAAACCCTTATGCCTCTTCATTTACAGATTTTCCTGGAATTCTGTGGATGGAAGCATGCAGTGGAAGGATGGAAAAGATAACCCCAGAGTCATGACTAAAGTTGTCTCAGAGGAAATAAATTTGTTATTGGGGTCATTTATGTGATGGCAATCTACAAACAGAAAACAAGACTGTTTTCTGAAGGCATCACCTATGCCCTGATAGCACTTAAGCCTAAAGCTCTGATCTGCAACTGTATCTGTAGAGATAAACTCTGGAGACATGGTATGATAGAATTCCAGTGCCTGGAGTGCTCTGCAGAATGGCATTATCTGGCTGCAGAATAAGAGACCCAGCTTCAGCTTGTATCCACTGAGTGTGCAGATAGCACAGTCCTGGGTGTTCAGTTGTTTTATCTGGAGCTCTGGGACACTTGATTGCTGGTGGAAAACACCAATCTGCTTCAACTCTCCCATTCAGTGCCTTTGTCCTGTTTTAAAAGGGGCAGATACCACTCTCCTTAAATACTGGTGAAAGAGAGTCCTGGCAGTTCTGAAGAGTGCTTGCTAGCCCAGGATCAGGTGCTGGTACATGTTCAGACATCCTTACGTGGTACTAGAATGGACTTGTCTGCCTGACTAACCTGATCTGGGAGGAGAGGAGAAACTGCCCTTCCCCTTAATTTTTTAGAGTAACTTGTCTGAAAACAGTTGACTGTTGGAAGTGTTTGTGGCTTGGCCTCCTAGTCCCCTTCTAGGAAAATGAGAAGCCTTTGCAAACCGGATGATTACAGGACAACTCAAAACAAACCCCAAACCTATGCTTGCTGTCTTGTTATGGGACTCATGTACAGAAGCTGTACAGAAAACTGCTTGGGGGCACATTGTTTTAGTTTCGGACATTTACTTTCTCATGTATGGAAAGTCTAAGTTTTCTATTTTAAAAAAATGTAACCGGAATATCTCCACCCCAAAGCTTATTCAGGGAACATATTTGAAGTTATATTAAGTCTGCACTGTTGAGATGAAGATGTGAGAACAGTAACAATCTCGGTATCGCTTCCTGAGACAGTCTTACTTGAATTTTAGTACAGGCAATCTTTCATTTTTTTCACTGAAGGATCAGAAATGCTCGCTGTGTTGGAGATGCAACCATGCCATAAAGTTATCTGCTTTTAAGACATGAAACTGTACAGTATGAGGCTTTCTAAAGACCTGCATTCACAGCTGTCCTCCTTAGTTTCTCCTTAAACCCACCTTAGAAACTGCATGCAGAGGGACAGTTTTTCTTCCCTGTTTCCATACCTTCTCATCTCTTTTACTTCCTTTTCTATTTTTCCTCCACATCATCTCCCCCACCACCTGTTCAGTTCAGTGCATTCTACCAGCCTGAGTGGAAAAATATTTTAAAAATCCTGAAGGACGCTTACAGGATGGAAGCAGCAGGAAATGATGGTACAGAAACAAAGAGGAAGCTCTTACTCATGAAATGGTGTGGCAGTATCAGATGGGAAAAAATATGGTGAAGAGAGAAAGAATGTGCATGTTTAGAATCCAGCCTGCACTGGGGCCATTCCTCTTCTGCTTCTTCCTAGCACTGGCCTTGCTGAGCTTGGGACTTTGTCCTTTATCCCCCCTGTTAATGAACAGGAGAATCATAAAACCCCGTGAAGCTAACCTACACCAAAAAGGAAGTATATAATATGCTTATTTTTGAAGGACATCAAGAAGTAACCTTTGAACTGAAGTTTACTCCAGTAAACAAGACAGGAACTGGAGTTTTGAGAGTCGATTGTAAGAGTAAATATTTGTTTGAAATATTTTTTGCATTCCAGAAATAACTGGTGATTTATATGAGCTGTAGATATGCAACCCATTCTAAATCACTATTCTTTTCCTATCAAAATGTAGTGTTTATCCCTCTTCTAAATCTTTAACAAATATTTTAAATAAGACTTATAACAAGTTTCCTGTTGGATGTGTACTATTTTTCTCTTTAAGATCACAATTATTTTATTCAGAATTAATTTGTTTTTCATTACCAGCTACTCTGAGTATGTCTCTCTTTTGCTTACTGCTGTAACTTGTGTTAAATGAAAAATGATCTGAACTGGCTTCCAGTTGAAATTAGCCTGATTACTGGCACCTCTACGGCAATGGCCAAATACATAGAAAGGTTTCCAGTACACGCCTAGGAAGGCTCTGTGGTTAATTGGAGCTGAGCTCTGTGGTGTCATGGTTATGTTCCTTGTAATATCTGAAGCAGATAGGGAAGAGCTAGTTTATGCATATCTGCACATCAGCCAAAATTACTGCAGAAGCTACAGCCAAGCCACACCTGGGTTTTATTGAAGCCATTAAAGAATTGCATTTAAGATATCACAGCTACTGTTTCAAATGCTTCAGAAAATCAAGTTGTTGCAGATTACACTATGGAATTATTTTCATTTATTTATAATAAGAAACAAAGTGTCTTTGTCAGTTGTGATCTCCTTTTATAATCCAGCTCTTCCATTGTCTAGACACTATTACTGCTAGATTGTATTAGTGGAGCAAACTTTCTGTAATTTGGAATTCAGATTGGACAACCTGTCAGTATTTCTCTTATACCCTTTAAAAACAAATCACTTTTCTTTTTGTTTTTTTTGAGTCTGAAAGATTCTCTCAAAAACTAACTTCAGTTCTGTTCCGAATTCCCCTTTCTCCTTCCAAACAATAAAGATCACATGACATGGCAACACAGAAGACCTATATACCTCTCACCAATCTTGGAAGATTTCATGTTTGGGCAGCCATAATATCACATTTAATGGGTCCGTGGATATGCCAGTGAAAGAGATTCATAATGTGAGAATAGAACTAAGATGCTGTAATTCTTTGCTCAGCATGGCTTTGTGCTCAAACAACTGACCTGATGGGGCACTGAAAGGACTTCTTTCACACACTTGTCCCCCATTGTGTTCTGCAGGGGCCTTCACAGCATTAGAAGTGTCTGACACAATTCCTGCTTTGTAGCAGTCCTGCTTACACCATGTTGGGTCCAAAGTAGCTGAAATACCGAGTCTGTTACAGTGAAAGAGGCTCTTTATTCATGGACTGTAAAGCCATAAGGGGATCCTTGAGATCATCTAGTTTATCTCCTACATAAACCAAGCCTTGCATAAATGCCTGTTTGAATAAAGCATATATTTCAGAGAGTTTTTCACTCTTTGCTTAAAAGCCTCAACTGATGGGGAATCCAGCACAGCCAGTCTGCATGTTCTTTTAGTGTTTGCAATTTACAGCCTGAAGTCTGTTGCCAATGTACAGCCTAGATCACATTGCTCCTGTTTCCAATCTGCTCTTGTTTCCTCTGGACTGGGACCAACTCACATTTTTTACTTTGTCTTGTACAGTAGATAGAACAACTATAAAGTAGAATAATACAATATGTTTAGAGAAAATATTAGTAAAAATATTAATATTTAATGTCTGTATAGTTTTATGAAAATACATGCTGCTAATCTTTTAATATCAATTTTCAAGATTTACCACAGAATGTTAGTGAGAAGGATTTAGGTGTGCATATGTTACAAATGCAGGTAAACCCCAAGGGCATTTTCAGACAGACTTGTAGGAATTTGAGATCTCAATGCCTTTGAAAAGCAATGGCTTTGTCATTTCACTCATTTCCCATCAATCCAGTACAATTGGAACAGGTCAACATCCCATGGAAGTACAAGTGTAGCTCTGAAAATGGCAGAGCTGGATCAGCATTCAACTGATCCCAAGCACAGGATTCTGTTGCCTAAAGTTGATTCTCACTATCTGTCCTTGTGTATGAGACAGGCGTGTTCAAACATTCCCATGGTATTGGTAAGTTTGCTATCACTCTTCATTAGTTTGATGATGTAAAGTTCCCCTGTGATGCTGTTAAAAATCCATTTCAAGCAACAAATAAAAAATTAGCAACTATAGTTCCAAATAACATAAAAAATTATGGCTATTTACAAAAGATAAGGAGAATTGTTTATCTATACTTCCATTAATTATACACAGCTGTTACAGCAAACTGTCAACACACACTCACAACTTTGTAGCAGTATTTTTGGAAATGTATTTCCTGTAAGCCAGAATTGTGGATTTACATAGTGCTAAAATTTTTTCATCAGTTTGCTTATCATGGCATCCTTGAAACACATATTACATAACTCAGATTGACTGGAATGTTTGGTAGGACAGGAATTTAATTTGAAACTGAAAAATAAGGTATTGGTAATTACTATTACATGTCCTTTAAAAAGCCTGTGAATTTATCTGTGCTTCCTCCCCTCTTTTTTACTTAATGCCAAAGAACTTTCTAGGTTAATGATAATTGCAGGCATAAATTCTTATCCCATGGCATCTAGTTTTCCATCTCAGATTGGTCCCTGCAACTATGTGGAAACATACTTTGTTAAGTGAGGCAAAGAGGAGAAACAGGGGAGAGATGTCCAAGACTGTTTTTTTAGGATGGCCACCCCAGAGGACGGGAATACCATAAGGTTCAGCCAATTACTCAGTCTATTCTTGATACAGACAGGAGTAAATGAAAAACAAATAAAACTACTTATTTATGTAGTTGGAAAAAGGTAGCATGAAATGCAGAACATGCAAAAATACATGAAAGGAAATGAAAGTAAAAAAAAAACCCCAACACTCATATCAGCCAAGGGTTCTGGTTAGCACTGAATGTCCTTTCTCCCTAGATGAGTCATTTCTCAGCCTGGTGGGTGCTTTACACTGGTCTCGATTCTACAGCTTGAGGTTGCTTTCTCAGAAAAGTCACCTCCTAGGGGGCCCCTAGGTATCTTCCTAGCCCACTTCAGAGTCAAGCCTCCCTTCCACATCCCTGTGTCAGCTAGTTTTTAGTAATACAGGCAAGGAAGGATTTTAACCCTTCTGCCAGTAAACTGGCAGTTACAGCATCCTGCCTTGGTGGGTTTAGGATTGAACTTCCATCAGGTAGTCATGGATGTGGTTCTCTTTTCCAAGGAAGCTGAGCCAATTACTAGAAGGAGGCAGGAAATTGAAACTTCTCATCTTTTCAGTTAAATCATAATGTCACACATGCACAGAAGTTAGAGTCATAGCATCATAGAATCATTTAGGTTGGGAAATACCTCTAAGGTCACCAAGTCCACCAACCATTAGCCCAGCACTGCCAAGTCCACCACGTCATGTCCCTAAGAGCCACATCTACACATTTTGTAAATACCTCCAGGGATGGTGACTCAACCACTTCCATGGGAAACCTGTTCCAAGACTTGAAAATTCTTTTGGTGAAGATATTTTTTTGCTAATATCCAACTTGGACCTCCCCTAGTGCAGCTTGAGGCCATTTCCTCTTGTCCTATTGCTTGTTACTTGGGAGAAGAGATCAAACGCCACTTTGCTACAACCTCCTTTCAGGTAGTTGGAGAGAGTGATAAAGTTTCCCTTGAGTGTGAAATGAAGTGGCACCAGGAACTGATTGCTTCAATATTTTGGAAATAAAGTGTGAGGAGCTCTTCTGTAAGTGCTTTTCCTTGTTCTTCTCCCCACCCCCTGAATTAAAAGATGCATGGTAAGCAGAGACACAATAAAGCATAAGAAGTTGTAGTAGGAAAATTTCTGTTTCTCTGGGCATCTAGGTCTCTTGGGTCAGGCAAAAAATATTTATACCTATATAAAGAGTGAAAGTGAGTACTTGATTTTACTTACAAATTGAAGCACAGGTCCTTTAACAGAATCCCTATGATAGGTAATTATATCACTTGAATCTTGTCCCAGCAGTTGTCTTTGCTGAGCCAAGTGGGCTTTACTTTGCATGCCACTCTGTTATTTCACATTGCACCAGAATGACAGTATTCCCTTGCTTCTTGACAAGCTACTAAATAAAATATCTGTTTACTTTTTGAAGCTGCCAAGTTAAGCAGAGTTATAAATAGAAAAATAATTCTGACGGAGGAAGCGGGGTGATGTTTTATTGGAAAGGTTATCTACCCTGTGGGGTTTTATAGCATACTTAGGCTTATGTTTTTGCTCAGTCCTTTAGTCGCATTCCAGGCTGATGCTTTGAAACCGATTTTTGGCTTCTGAACCAAAAAAGCAGTAATACAGCGGTTGTTGTGTGCCATCTAGTGTTCCTTATACGAAGCAGTCTTCCTGAGCAGGCGTGCCTGGGCTCCACCGGACGGGTGTCCCCACATCTTGCCCGTGTAGGACCATTGAAATCCTGCTTCCCAGGCATAGCGCTGGCCAGGCGGGAGGTCGGAAGCCTCGGTGTCTTTCATGCTGCTGACACCAGGGCTGGAAAAGGGGTGGAGGAAAGGGAACGGTGGGAGGGGAGAGCACTAAAATAGCTTGTTGAGATTATAGATAGATGTCACAGTTTAAATATCCCCTCCGGCTTGCACTAGATTATAACAATCACTAGATCACACCACAATTAGAATACACTAGAATATAGCACATCAATGCTGTGACAGTCCCTGAAACAGAAATGTGGCTTAAAGCAAGTGGACTGAATGTCCCTGTGCTGCAGCTGGATACAGTGTAAGTCTAATATAGACTCAGATCCTGATTTGGTACTGTATGGGCCTCATGTCCAGAGTCCCTGGAGGGCGCATGAACCTCACAGTGAGAAGAGCAGTCTACACACTTCATCTCTATTTTGATTTGGTCTATTGCTCTTCCAGTACATCTGTTTTTATTGATCCCAAAATAACTTAACCAAATACCTTGGGATGGGTGTCATAGTAAGAGACTAATTTTAAATGGTGTAAACAAAATACAGCTGGAGAGCTAAGAAACTTGCAAGGAATGCATCAACACCAAGGTGGTTTGAACTTTGCCAAGGTTATAAAGAAAATCTGTGAAAATTCCTAAAATTGAATCCACACGGCCCAAGTCTCTGACAACTAAGCCTTGGAGCTTTTCATGTAGCTCTGGCATTGCTTATTTGAGTTTTGTGGATGACCACAGGGCAAACATTTGAAACCGCACATTGTTCTGTGCATTAATGAGGAAGTGAGGTGTTGAGAAAGGGAACGTTAAGTGGAATTGAAAACATTTGAATTGGAGAAATAAAAATACTATTGGGTGTGGGGAGGGAAGGAAGCAGACCTGAGCAGCAAGTCTAAGTTCAAGCTGGATTTTTGACTGGCCATATTTTTATCAGGCCCCTTTGTTCCAGTTTAGGTAAATGTAAGTTATTTTGGAGAGATAATTTCCAAAGGGAAGTCGGCATAAGCAAATGCAGATAAACTATGTAGAAAGAAAGACTGAACTGGTAACTCATTCTCTGGGTGTTCTATGGTTGTAGGTAAAGTTCAAAGGGAAAATGCTTATTAGTAGAATGTTTATTATGAAAATTTTTATTATTACGAGAAGAAAATTGGTTCAAGAAGAGCAATTGATAGAATCACTAGGAAGAGTTGAACTGCCTGGCATTGAGTGTATGATGATCTTATTTTTGGGATCCTTCAGAAATACATGTGTGCATGCAATGAATCCACTTGATAAAAGCAGTAACTGAAAATACTTGTGGTGATGACCACATGTGAGACTGTTTCAGATTTAGAAACTGTCCTCACAGGCAGTGCAAAGCTCAAAACAGGCAATTTTACACATCCACAGTGATGAAATCTTTTAGTTCAATTGCTTCTGGCCCCTACAACCTCTGCTCATCCTCTTTTTAATAACATAATAAATACCTTTTTTCTCCCAGTTAAAGCAAAAAGTTAAACAGGCTTTGCAAAAACTGATTAAAAAAAAAAAAAAAATCAGTGCACTTGAACTAGCCCAAGAGATAGCCCTTGTAGACAAAAGAATAAGTACGTGCCTATTTTTACTAACCACTTGTGCATTCTTTGGATTTAAATCAAAATCTTGTTGGAAATTCAGGACTCTTTTTCTCTTAAACATAGCTTCTCCAAACCATGACTGTGTCTCTGACTTTTCCAATCAGTTTGTTATTGACCAGAACATCTAGTCAAAGATTCATGTGCAACCCAGGCCCCCTTTCCTGCTTCCAAGATCCGTCTGGTGAGTCACTTCTTGGTAATATCTCCCCTGGAATTAAAACAGAGGAAAACCTGGGAAGGAGTTATTTCTGTCTAAGAGGACTCCAGATGAATAGGTGATCATCATTAAGTCTGCGCAAAGGGAGGAGTTTTTCTTGTCACATCCTGTGGACTTTGTTTGAAAAATGGAAGTTAAAGACAACAGAGGATACCAGCAAACTCCACATCAAGATAGCATAAGAAGCACACTGCCAATGTCATCCAGAGGCTGTCCCCAGTATCAAAAGGAACTTGTGAACTGTGTATGTAGTTTTATCCAAACTTTTACACAATGTATTCCTTTTAATTTTGTCAGTGTGTGTGTGCATGGTATGCACAATGCAACCACCAGCCGATGGGGCAGGGCACTTCCTCATATACAATGTTAATAATGGGGAAAAAATAAACATTGCACACTGCAGCATAAAATGATAAAGCAACCAGTTTCCTAAATGAAAGATGAGATAAAGCTTGGGTATGTTACTCAGGAAACACATCAGCATTTTCATCACACGCAGCCTGGAATGCTGACTATAAACAATAGGCTGGAAATGTAAGGGGAAGAAAGGAGAGAATTACTTAGTCTAAACAATTTATCTAAGAAAAGTTTAATGAGCTACTTCTGTGTTTCAGTGCACGTTCTTTAAGGCAGTGCCTACAGGATTGTTAGCAGCTGTGGAAGGGGGAATGGCAAGAGTGTTGTGCAGAGGAGCTTGTGTCACTTTGAAGAGAGGGACTGAGTAAATGTCTGTGAGGTTATTTACTCTTTCCTCTGACCTTCCACGTTGCTCGGTCTCAGTGATCCTTCATTTCCTACTTTATTCTGTCCAGCTCTGAAGGTGCTTCCACAGAAGAGAATGCAGAATATTAAACTGTAGAACTTCCAAGGAAAAGAACACTATGCTTCTCAGAATTAGTTATTGTGGCCAGTCACATTTGTGTGACGAGTAACTCTCTCTCGGACAAACATGCATAGAAGAAATCATATGAGAGAGATCTTCTGAGCTCTGTAAAGTGAAGCAAAGACTGCCCAGAATCTCTTCTACGTATTTTGTTCATGGTAGAGCTTATCAGCCTCCACCTTAGAGCAGGACCCCTTCATAGCAGCTCCAGTGTGAAATGACAGGCCCTGCCTCACAGTCTGCAAAAGCCGTGCTGGGACTTAGCAAAGGGATATACAACCACCCAGTGAGGAGAGCACCTCAGCCAAGCTGACAGCTGGTGGCCTTTGTCCATCATCAGGATTTCATTTGAGGAGATATAACAGGCCTGGAGCAGACAGGCAGCCTATGAAGTGATGCTGAGAAAGATGAATCGGGACTTGCAGGTGAATCTTTCAAGGATTACCACAACTTCCTGGGCTTCCATTTCCCTTGAGATCGAGCTTTCACAGTGAGGACTGGGAGGCAGAAATCTACAAGAAACACAGTATATCACTATGGCAATCTTGTGGGCATAACAGAGACACCTTGATGAAGCTCCCCATTAAAAAATCTGCGTTTATGAGACTCCTGACCAACTGATTCCATAGGAACCTGCCTCCTCCAGGCAGCAGAGAGTGGAGGGAGGCATTAATTCCCCAGTGTGAAGTGAGGGGACCTACATGATCAAATTGAAGCCAGATACAGTTCTTTGAAAGTTTTCAGAATACATGAGTGGACTTGTATTTATCTGAGCTGTCTTTTCTCCTAGGAAGGCTGGTCTCATTTGTCTTTATTCCAGCTGTCTTTTCTCCTTGGAAGGCTGGTCTCGTTTCTGAGTGCCTATCAGGGGAGCTGGAGAAAATCAGAACTATGACAATATTTGAATAGCTAGCAAACTTCCCATGCTTTCAAATGGCTTTTAAAACATAATGCTTTTGATGCACACATTGCTAGGTAACAATGAGGTTGAAACTTTAATTTCAAGGTAATTATCTGTTCCTCACCATCAGGATTTTACTGAAAAGGCCTAAAGGCCCCTGAGAACCAGAAATCACAGTAGAACAATGGACATGCAGGTTTGGAAATTTCTAGATATCTGTGCATATTTATATACTCACTATGCACCAACCATTTGTTTTAAGGAGGTGGAGTCTGGAACTGAAACAATGGGTCTGAAGTCCTCATTAAATTGCCAGAAGGTCAATGGTGAATGCCAATTCACAGGCCCTAGCAAGGTAGTTTTAAAAATATCAGGAAACTGTGAGGAAGATGAAGGAGTAAAGAGGTTTCCACCCAAACTTTCACAGACCCCTGCAACGCTTCCCTAACCCTCCAAGGTCAGCTGCCTCTTGCCTGCAGAGAAACCAGGTGTGGCTGTCCCCATCCCAGCTGGAGACCTTACAGAGACTCTGCTGGCTTCTCTGGGGAGCACACACAGGCTGCGTGTACGTTCTTAAACTGACTTCCTGGAGGATCAAGTCTTTTCCTTAGGTATGTTTGGGGGAGAATGGAGAAAAGAAAAAAAAAAAAGTAGTTCTTTGGAGATGAAGTAATGGCAAATATCCTGGAGATGGAAAAGGGAGGCAAAGATTTAGACCTCAGCAACCTTGGCAGTGGAATAACCTCTGCTATGTAGGATTTGAATAAAGGTCCTCTCAATGCATAATGCTATTTTATGATTTCTTTAAAGAGGAAAACAGTCTTGCCAGCACAAGAATTCTCATATCGGCAATACTGAATGTTTCAACAGAAAAGTTTTGATGAAGTGAAAGCCAAGAGCATTAAGGATGTTGAGGCCTATTTTCCCCTGCTTTTAGAAGCAGCATGTGTTGGTAAAGAGAGACACTTTGTACCAAAGTTTTTCTGGCTGTAAACATCTTAGGAAATATTTTCTAGCTTGCAAGGAGAATTCGTATTTTGGGACAAAAGCTTTGCCAGCAAAACAATCCAAGAAAGTATAGAATTATGTTCTAATTTGTAAGGTTGTGCTTGTTCTGCCAGATGGCAGGACTTTTTACTGTGCCGTAAGATAGAGAGGTAAAACAGAAAATACAGACATAGCAGAATATGGATTACGAATTCATCATTATGAAAGTTTATTGGATCAAAACTGCTTAAAAGTTTTTCAAAAAATATAACTATCGTCTCAAGAAATAACTAGTGAGGTGATTTAGATTTTAGGCGTGTAATTCTGGCCAGATGACATTAAGATAGAAGTACTTTTAGCATACGTAACATACAGAAATATTTCATCAAGATTCTTCTCCTTAAAGAACCCCCAAAGAACAGTTCTGCCTTCTCCTGCCTCTCCACCAGCCCTCCCCAGGTCCCGTTCCCACCACATACACTCCCATATAAGAATTTGTAGCAAGATGTCACAATGACTCTATTACTCTGCTCCCGTGTGAGAATTTTCTATGAAAAAATAATTAAAGCCATATTTTGCCAATGTGGTCTAATGGAGCTTATGATTGCTCTCAGATGAGCTTAATGAGATAGTAAACAATACTTGTGCCTAAATACAAAGGAGGGGGGGGAGCAATAGAAAGATGTTGAAAAATTTAGACAAAACATGAGAGAAGAAACAAGGAAAATGTATAGCTTATAACCACTTCACTCCATGAAGAGTCAACACCATGAGAAAAGTCACTTCTCCTACCAGAAGATTAAGCTGAATACATTTTTGGGGATGATTCAGCTCCAAGGACTTTTATGTGATATTAAGCCAGATTCTGATCACCTACTGTGTTTATTTAGGCAGTAAAAAACCTTGTGAGTGTTTAGTCTTGGCAGGGGGAATTCAGACTGCTGAAATTAGGTGCATAGGCTTCTGCGTTCTCTGCTGAGACCAAATACCTCTGCAGACCTATATAAGGCATGCGAACGAAATGCTTTTTCCTTGGTTTAAATAGAGAGCATAGTATCTTATGTAGGTTGATGTAAAGCTCCTGAATGTGGAACAAAGTGCTCTGAGACTGGCCAGCATCAAATACCATGTCTTTGGATCTATCTGATGGGCCTGGTACTTGGCTCCATTTGCAGTTGGTGTCTCGATGGTTTGGAATTAACTATATTGGTTCTTATGAGGGTATGTGCCCACTTGCTGAGGGAATGATGGCATTTGCATACCTTGGAGCTGCTCAGGACACTGCTCAGAGGCAGGGTATTTGCTGAGAAACATCTAACACCCCCAGGCCAGTGCTTTTACCAGAAACAACCAGGACAGTCCGAGTGGGGCAGTGCTCTCCCTCTCTCCTATCTCTGCAGAGCCACTGTACAGTGGGAAGCACAAGACACAGGGAAGGGGAAGGAACAAAAGAAAAGCACTGGACCTGCCATCAGTCCTGACTGCATGTTGTGCTCAGCAACTCTTGGGAGGTAACACAAGTGATCTCTGGCTCTGGATGCTATGTGGTCCAAGGAAACTGTTCTCCCCCAGGTGTGTTTTGAGCAGAGGGAACTTCTGGGACAGGCAGTTCCAATATGCTGAGAAACAGCAGCCCGGGGCTCCCAAGTCACATCATGGTGACCCCTTCTCATGGCTGAACCCTGTTACACAGGGTCAGGGCAGGTTTCCACAGACACTGGTGGCACTTGTTTGCCCTGTATACTCCAAAGGAGAAATGAGGCTCATTTACACAACACAGCAATGAAGAAAATATTTTGGGGCCTAACCCAGGAATCCCAAAGGTTGATGTAGACACTTCCTTTGGGGTCAAAAGGTTGCAAAATGGACCTGTTCTCTTCCATGTGGAAGGAAGGGAAAACCTGAAAGTGTTGAAGAAACACTGCATTGGTTTTCTTTTCAAAAAGGGAAAACACAGCTGATAGTATTTCCTTTGTAATTGTGTTTCAAGTGGCTTTAAGAGTGTATCTTTCTAGTCATCTAACCTCTTATTGCCATACTGTCTGAATGTCTAATGTGAATTTATTGCAATGGTTGTACATTTGTGGTTGAGTTTATTATTTAACAGCTTATTTTAAAGGCCATAGACTGTCATTAGATGAGATGTGTGTGAATAAAGCAAGCAGAATTTGTCTAGTAATGGTGTGTGGTACTGCAATGATTTGTTTTCCGTGTGCCAGCTTTAACAGAGAAAAGTTGGAATGATTTGGGAGAAATGACAAAGGAAATGACAATAAGTTAAATCCCGTTTTCAACAGATTCAGTTTACATTGACCGTTATAGAGATTTTTGTAATTTGTATTGTGAGGAGGAGTCTGTTTCTGTGGCAGACTCCTCCTACATCTCCACGATCTCTGTCTGTCTGCCTAGTGGATACTTAACTGTATGTGAATATTTTAACAGGAAAAGATAGTGTATGGGTAAACCAGGTCAAAGAAGATTTATGCAGGTCTCCCATATAATATACGGGAAAAGCCTGTGTAAAGAAATCCTTTCTTGCCGCGAAGTGGATGAAATGCATGTCTTTATTCAGAATATTTATGGATATGTTTACTTATTAATGAAATTTCTTAGAAGCAGACATAAGACCTACTTCCATTCTCCAAACCACTTACAGTAACTACACCAGCTTTCTGGATTTGTTGCTTACTTGGAGACTATGAGTTCCAGGAAAAGATGTGTGGGTGTTAGCAGGGAGAAGTGTTTCTTCAGTATGTATAAGGCAGTGCTTTTTCCAAAAAGCTTTTGGGCTTGAAAGGTGGATGCCACGGCTCTCCATATACTCTTGTGCCTCTCTTTCTGTAGTATGGGAGGTAGGGGTGTGTCAGACCCTGTGACATGGGGCACGTGTGGCACATGGGGCGGGGAGGACTGAGGCAGCTCTGTGTCAGCCAGCAGGGATTGTTGCAGGGTGGGGCTCCCCTGATCAGCCCATCACATCCACAGCCATCCACAGGTGGCACATGTGGTGACAGGGATAGAGAGGGAATATGAGGTTGCCCTGAATGAACCATGAAAAAGATATCTACAATGTGATGTTTCTGCTTTGCTGTAGCAGAACAGGTGAGTGTGCTGTGAAAATGAGGGTGTTGTGAGTGCTGGTTCACAAGCTGCTTTGTGTGTGTTGCAGTGCAGTCATACAGAGCCTGGTTTTTGTGAATTAATGCTGTAATTTTCAGAATATTCTAGGGAATTTGCATAACTTCCCCCAAAGCACTCACGAGAGAGCTTTCTATGCTTTTCCTCCCAGAACAAATGGAAAATGTTCTTCTTTTCTGTGCTCTGGTTATACACAGAAGTAAACCTCTTTAGAGCTGGTGAGTGTGGCAGTGAGCTTTCCTTCCACAGGAGCGTAAACTACAGATGAGCTCCTTGGGGGCACTAGATAGCTGAAACATGTAAACAGTACACAGGCGTACGATGAGTGGAAACCAAACTTTCTAGCTCAAATAATTTCCACAGGAATAAGCATGAGAGCTAGGGCTTTAGTGGGAGGGAAAACATCATGGAAATATGGAGAGGGCAAAAAGCCAGAGAGGAAAACCAGATTACTGTGTAGGGAAAAAAACCTGAAGGAAAACTTTCCAGGCAGAGAGTTGGCTGAAAGGAGGTTTGGAGCTGTGGCAGAAGAATGTAACTCCTTTTTGACTCTTATTCTGTTCAGGAAGACAGGCAGTTATAAATTATTTCTAAATGAGGAGGTTTGCATCATGCTTTATCTTCTCCTCAGAAAAGAAAAGGACTCCAGTTTGGCTCAACTAGTTCAAGTCAAATAGATAAAAAATATTTATCAAGACTTTGCTACTCATGTCTTTACAGTGTGCCCTTGCCGGGGTTTATCAATGCCAAGAGCATGTTATAATTCTGAAAGAAGGGAGGCAAGGGAGCCCTAATAAATAAGTTACAGTGAAATTTATGCTTCCAGCCACCTGCTACCCAGTCAACTGTGTTAATGCCTGGCAAAATCGAAGTCCCTGTGAGATTTCCTGTCTCCTGAATATTAGTTTCCCCTGTAGTAGGTAGATACCTCTCTAATGGGTTTCAGGCCACCTGCAGACCTGTCCAGCTGGGTAAATTGCATTGCATTGTAATGAACCTGCTTAAGCAACCAGGAGGAAAGTTGCTTCAAAATTATTTCCATAATGGGAAAACAAACCCCTTAATTAAAATATTATGCTCTTAAGTATTAAATATAACAGTTAGAAACCTGAAAACACTTAAAAGTTACTTGCCTTTTTGTCCTATCTTAAATGGTAATGAGTGTAGCTGATGATACCTATTGCAGATTATATTAACAGCACATACTAAGTTGTGTGATCTGTGTAGTGAGACATATGGGGACATTGCACGCATTATCTGGACATGCAGTTTGGATATTTTATTAAAATACATTTTCTAGGCATTTTGTTATGCACCTAGAGCCTAATGTATTCATAGTTAATAAATTCTAATGGATATATAAATATACAAAGAAGGCAAGGTCAGTGAGAAAGTAGTTGTGCCCCATAAATAGCACACTCTGGAGTTTTTAATCAGCGGGATGACAAATTTCACTCTCCTTTCATTTTCACCCTCCCCATACTAAAATTACTCTTCATGGGAAAAGTAGCAGGGAGATCCAATGGATATTTGTCTCATGTAAACATCAGGGAGGAATAGAAAGGATAATAACATAGTTTTTAACACTGCCTTGTGACTTGTCACAGAATATACTGTCACAGGAAAATCCAGAGACAGAAGAAGGAAGCTTTTCCAGCATGGCAAAGGTGATAGACAGGGACAGACACCTCTAATCAGAAAAGCTGAGAAGGTGATGTCCTTCCTGGAAAACCCCGCCTCGTATTTTTCTATCACAGTTTTATTATTGCAGATCTCTGTTTTAATCTGTGTATTACAAAATGAAATGGTCCTTGTCTTGTATAGCAATAAACTGACCTGCTATTAGCAGGTAGACACTGGGCACTGAGTGTGATCACTACAGTCATCTACAGATCACTACTTTCTGGGTTTCTCCCCGAGTACCACACCCCATAGACAGGGTCCCTGCAGAGTCTGTAAGGTAGTGGCCATTTGCCTGCAAATGCTTGCTGCAAACTGGTAAGTTTGACTTTCTAAACTGAAGAGGAGGAGAGTTTTTGAGGGGCTGGATCTGGGCATCACTTCGTTTGCGTCGTGATGCCTGAGTGGGGCTGGATGCTCGCCTGCTCCTCTGGCTCTCCAATCCAACAGCCAAGATTATGGGTTGACTTTGGGTAGCAGAGACGGCTTGTGAGTAGAAAGGGTGTTGTATCTGCAAAGAGAAAGCTACTTGGCCACTTTTTTTCATCATCATAAGGAAATGAAAAGAAAGGTGGAAGTATGAACTCTCCTGACCCTTACATGTGGCAAAATCACTTTGTGACCATGATAAATACCTGCCTCTTCTGTGTGTTATGTTGTTGCACTGGACCTTTTGCTTTTGAATTTGGCTCTGGTTGACTAAATATTGTGATTCTGTCTGGGGTTGCCACCCTTCCAGCTTCTCTCGAGCTTCTAAATAAACTTCTGTACGGAGGCATTGTTCCCTGAGCAAAGACTCCTGAATGCCAGAATGAAACAGTCAGCAGTTAGTGACAGCAATTACAAACAAAATCCATGCTAATTCTGGCTTTGGAAGTTAAAATATAGCAGCTTTTACTGCCATTTCTGAGCCTCTGCCCCTTTTGTGATCTTTCTACAGTTACATGAAATGTGGTTAATTAACCTGCCATCACCCTCTTTTCCTTGAATCCATAGTCACACCATCTACTTGGTATGCTGAGGTTTTCCAGTGATGTATGTTCCTCCCTGTGCTGACATTTTTTTTAACCTCTTTGTAGCCTACTAAATTAATTCACTTTTGCATGATTGTTTTTATTTCTTGTGTGCTGGTATTCATATTCTTACTGGTCTTACTGTTAATTTTGAAGCAGAAAACTCACATTACTGTAAGATGACCTTGATGGTCATTCTTTCAGTTTGATTCTTAGCCCTGGTCTGGACTTGTCCACGCTTTTGTGGAAGGTAAGGCTTCTCCATCTTTGCAGAACATACCTTACAATGTGAGCTCGCTAACCAACATTATTTTCTTAGGTAGTTTTTTGGGGGTTTTTTTGCCTGTTGTCCTGAGTTTTCAGTGAAAAATGAAAACTACAAAAGGAGAAAATTTGCATTTAATAAAGAGGCTATGAAAAACCAAAGCTTGAAAATGTCCTTCAGTTTGAGGCAGCCTCAGGATAGTGAAATAAATAAGTAAAATTTAGATAAAATGGAGAAAGATAGCTACCACTGCAATGCAGTGAAATGGAATTAAGGAGTCTGAGTGATTCTTCCTTGTAAAGGTCAACATCATCGACTGAATTTTTGTGAACCTAATAAATTCTAAGATATGCTATAAATAGGAGCATCTCAAGGGCAATACTTAAGTCATTCAATTGAAAAATGGGACAAAATAAATAGTAAAATGATAATGAGAAATGGCAAATCAAGTTAAAATGTTACGTTTAGACCTGGCTTTCTGGATAATACAATTTTAAAATGTTACCAAATCAATTCTTATTTATAATGCATTTTGGACAGAGATTAACTAACTCTGGATACAAACCAGGTTTCTGTACAGGTTTTCAGTGATGCCAGCACTATATGTATTAGACTATTTCTAAAGGCTGTCACAACAGTGAAAATCTCAAATATTTACATATTTGCAATTTGATATGAATTTTAACCTTTATATTCATCAGTTTGTAAGAAAAAGAACCAATGTATTACTATGCTAGATACACTGTAGAACTACAGTATTTTATCTTAATTTTCACTGCTAAAAGTACAATTTAGTAAGGAGGATAATTAGTCACAGCCTTGCAATAAATCTGGTCAAACTATTTTTTAAAATCAAAAATTTAGGGAATTCAAATAGTTAATATCCTGTAGGAGATAAAATTAGATGTTCACAGTGGTCCATTCCAGTTTTAAATTATATTCATAGCTTTATAGCAAATTCTCCCCAATTTTATATTCATATATAATTTTTATTTTTATTCAGTGAATCAGACTTGAGGCTTGTCTTTCGTCATGAAGCAAAGTGTCAGTAGTCAATGCTCAGCATGCTAAAATGTTCTCTTCCCAGTCCATCCTGATTGTAAAAGCTCCTGTTGGCTGCTTCATCCTGGCTGTAAAAATGTCACTGTCCAAGAGCACATCAGAGATCAAGTTTGTCTTTGCTGAAGTTGGGGCTTGATCAAGGTATATTATCAGGAGATGAACAGGAGCTGGAGAAGGGATTTGAGCTGGTGGCTGGTCTCTGCATCAGTGCAGAAGATGCCAGCTGCCTCCTGTCCTGGTTGGCTCCACTTTGTGTTCTGCCTCCACTGATGATGCTCAGACTTCACAAGCTTCACCAGCCAGCCAGGTGCACACTGCCCTCAGCAGAACACAGGCTTTGAGCCAGAGAGATGGAGAGTGAAAATTCAAACAGACGGTGGCAACCCTAAGACTGTAGACGAATGTTTTACAAAGGTGTCCCTAATTACAGTTTATGTAATATTTAGCCACTTCCCTGAGCTGATGTTCACTGGTCAGAGTGGTGAAGAACAGCACGCAGATCATCTCTGTAAGCTGAACTTTCACATTAAACTGCATTAAAAAAAAAAAAAAGGAACCTGTCGACATACTGTCTTATATCTAGTACACTTTTTTGGTTTTGAGGTCCTTTTCATTCCCCTGTCCCTCAGACAGATATACTATACTTGCAAATTAATGCATTTTGACTACAGCTTCAGCCTTTTTCACTGGCTTGTCTGCTGGGAGCACGTACAGCAGATCAAGGTAAGGCAACAACAGGAAAGCATCTAAGCACAGACATACAATAACCAGAGGCACTCACACAGAGCAAGTGGTAAGGTCATGGAGAAGTCACAGGGAGGGCAGAACCTAAAAGAAAAAGGGACCAAAACAGGATACATACACAGAAATAATGCTGATAGCATCTTTGTCTTGTGTTCAAGGCACTCTGCCCCCTAACAAACAAGAGCAGTGTGACTTGGTAGAAACCAAAGGATGAAAGAGTAGCAGGTAACGCAGCGCTGTGGCCCTGGGTGTCTGTAATTCCTGTCTAGCAGAAGTCAAGGTGCTGATGGATGGCTGCTTACCCAGGTCAAAAGGATTCAGGAACCCAGCAGATGTGCAAGGTATAGAAAAATGCCTGAGGGCACTGGGGGAAACAGTTAATACAGTTAGTGCTGTGGCAGAGGACCAGGAGGAGCACCTGGCAAGCAGCAAGCCAGATGAAGAGTCATCCCTGCAGCAAATCACATCAGTTAAACTGGCCCTTGGTCCTCACACTGGAAGCCTTCACTCAAGCAAATATCTTTGGCCTAATGTTATGAGTGAATTACACTTTCTTTCTGTGTAGTGAAGGTCTTATGAGGTCAACCAATAATCATTTGGGATCTTAAGTTCTATGAAATGAAGTGAAGGCTGGCTAGGACGGGAAAAAATGTGGAATAAACTGTTTCAGGTTAAGCCTGGTAGGCAGCTCAGCCCCACACAGCCTCCCCCTTTCCCCCTCCCAGTAGCTGGGGGAGGATATCAGAAGGTCAACAGTGAGAAAACTTGTACACTGCTACATCAGTAGGACAGACCCCAGACACGTACAGACCCCAGTGGAGTTTGCCTGTTGTATAACAGAAAAAAAACCCTAAAAATCAGCTTTTTTTTCACTCGTAAACCATTACAAAAACTTGTGGATTTCTTTGAACATCTTTAGGGCAGTTTGCAATGAGATACGCCAAAGGAGAAAATAAATACTCAAACTGGTAGCTTTCAGCATGTATCAAGGAATCCAACAGCCAGACCTGTGGTCTATAATTATGGTATCCAAGACAGATGAACCTAAATAGTTTTTGTATAGATTTCAGAAAGATCAATATTGGTGCTTCTTTTTTAAGCCTCTCCTATGACATAGATAGATACATCATTAGAAAAGTTGTATATTTGGCTGCTGCAGATGTGAGAGAATATCTGACAGGTTCTCTGAAGATACTGAAAGAAACAATTAGGGCTTTCATTATATTCTCTGACATGAAGAAGTTTGAGATGTTACCTATAAATATAGCATGCAGGTTTCTTTTATAAAAGTGGTCTAGTTTTTGGAGGAAAAAAGGCCCTCCAAATGTAAAGTCTTTTGATATCTAAACTTGGAAACTAATAATTTGAAGAGATGCTGGTAATGGTGGGTGATTTCCTTTCTCTCTCACAAACCCCAGGAACAACAGAAGTGAAGGTCATCATGGCTACGATCGGGATCTGCTCTTGTTTCTGAGTCCTGCTATTACTTATATATTTTCTTGGGTTCTGAATTTCAAAACAAACTAAAATGCAGTTTGAATCCCACTGTTCTTTTTCCTTCATAGGGGGAATACAGAAGACCAGAAAACAATGCCAGGAAACGCTTGAATATATTTTTAGACCTATTCGTTAACGGTTTTCCCTCCTCCCCTTCAGGCAAACTCCTGCTGAAGTCGATGAGTAAGGATTGCAAAACCTGCCTCTTTCTTGTCCTGTGTTTTGCTTTTGGCTGAACCAAAGGCCTGGCGAAATTCAACAGTTCAGTGAATCAAACAGCAACCCCCTCCCCAAAAGAGTAACACACTGCCCACATGAAACTGTGATTGTGATTAAAACAGAAAAGTGGTAGCTGGAGAGAATCTAAATGAACATTTCTTCCTGTCACTGTGTGGTTTTTGCACTTACCAGACGGCAGTTTCATATGTGCTGTGAATCCACCCGTGTGCCCTGCAGCCAAAAGAGGCAGTCCCGCCTTCCTCTGTGTGCTCATCTCCCTGCTGCCCCCTTTGCACAGGCATTAACGGATCTGGAACAAAATTTGCCCTACCAAAAAAAGCATAAAGAATTGAAAGAGCAGTTGTGGTCTGGCTGACTGTTTGGTTGCACAAGTGTTAATGCCAGTGCCCTCAAAGCGGTGGGAACATGCACCCAGGGATGCTGCGATGGTGAGATAACATTTTCTTGGTGGCCACATAGTCTTCAGGTGGCTTAACCATTTGTAAAAGCATACCCTGAAATATGGTCAGGTCAGGAGGCTCAGGAATTGATGATGTGAATTACTGGGAGGTCTGTAGCTCCACAGGAGTTCAGCAGTAGATGCCAATTAAGGGATCAAAGAGCAAAGATTCAAATGCCAAAATTAGGTGATGATATTTGCAACAGAGAATGATTAGAACAGTGAGGTGTTAATAAATATGGAAGAGAACTTTAGAGAACTAATAGGTATAGGTGAAGTAAAAATAATTAAAATTATATTTAATGAGAGAAGCAGGAAAGCAGGTTAGCACTGTTTGCTCTCTGAGGAAATGAAAAGGAAGATAAATGAGAATGAAAAGAGAAGATAAAAAAGCAAAAAAGTAGTTAATGGAGGAAAAAAGAAAATCAGTAATTTGTTTTCTTTGTCTAATAGTATTATAAAAAGAAATAAGAAAAATATAATTGTGACATTAGGGGAATTTCATATTCCTTGATGATGCACCAGTCTCAGTTCCAGCAGTATCTGATCATCTGGATATCTATCAGTAGATAAATTCTTTGTCAAAATTAATCAGCTTTAAGAAAGCAAGGTTTAAAAAGCTGTTCTGTAGAGGTTTTTCTGTAGATGAGGTAAAGTTTGCTTTTTCTGGCTGTTAGCACTGTATTTCTGCCAATATGTTGTGGAAAAGCATCTGGCTTATTCTTGCTCACAGAAAAGGACATAACAGTGCATTGTATTGTATGGTGAAACTATTGACTTGAGCATCTGCTGCAGTTAGGGAGGAATTTATTGATATATTAATATCAATGCCATATGGCTTATAGAGAGTTCCTTGCTCTTAAAATTCCTGGTATTTATATAAGTCTGGTCAAATGTAACCAGTGAGTTCCTCCAATTGTGGAGGCGTTGCAATCTTTTGTGTGCATGGTGAGGGTGAGTGCCCTGAGACAATGCTGATAGCACAGAGGGAGGCAATGTCAGAACTAGGCACAGAAAGAAAAGCTCTTGATTTTGGGGCTGAAAGTCTTTTGCATAAACCAGCTACCTTTCTTGGGGAAAAAAATGACACAAAGATAACCAGGAGATTCAAACAGCAAAATCAGTGTACTCTGATAAATTAAAAAATATTAGCATGAGAAGCCAGTGGTAAAAATGTCAGGGGCAGGAGCAAGTGCTCAGCTGTTTGCATGTCATTTCTCAGAGGGGAATAAAATCTTTTTTTACACATCCACAGAAGTGGCCCACAAGGCTACACACACTTTTCCATAGCTCATCTTTGTGTTCCCAATAGTGTTTGAATACCATCTGAAGAAGGACTTTTATTCATCAGAGAAGACCATGACTTTCAAGCAGTGTCTGGCAAAGTTTGGCCACAGATAAGTGTAATGCAGTTGTCGGTGTATGGGTGTGATTGCTCAGTATAAATCCTTAGATCATGCATCTTGTTCTTCTCGGCAGGCTCAGTAGCTGTCCTTATCTCCTGGGCACCAGAAGGCTCTGCAGCTCAGACTTCCAGCAACACGGGCTGCCAGTTCTGCCTGCCAGCCTTTCCAAGGACATTTGCTGTTTTATTTCACAAGTCTCTTCAGAGGTGGCCTTCTCTGCACTCTTGTGGCAGCTGGCCCTGGTGCAGAGGTCTCTCTCAGGATATGTCTGATGTCTTCAGAGAGCTTTGGAACTTCTGGGCAAACGACCTACATGTACCTGAAACATGGTTAGCCACATTGGTCTGTTTGTCTGTTAAGAACCAGAGGGAGGAGGCTGATTAACGTGAAACTCATAAGACACTTTCCTTGAGCTTTGTGGATATATTTACCTGGTGGTTTCCTGTCAGTGAGTTATCTCATACCTCTTCAGGAGGACGGAGACCACTGTGAACATACACCTAGCCCTCTTAGCTTCAATGGCATTGTATAGAATTTATACTTTGCACGTTTTAAACACAATTAAAGATGCAATTTGATCTCTCTATGGTTTGTCTACAATTGCTGTGTCTGCCACAGAGTAGTCTTATTAATATATAATTAATATTAATTAACATGGATTGCAAAGAACCAGGAAGGATTTAATGGTGTTTGGGGAATTCTGAAGAAGCAGAGTGCTTGCAAAGAGAAATTTATTATTGTCTTTCCTCCTAAAGGGATTAGTCAGGTGTTAACACAACTTGTCACACCGAAATACAAGTAAAACAACAGCTATACACGCAGGCACACGTTTATATTCTGTGGTTTAACCCCAGCCAGCAATTAAGCACCATGCAGCCACTTGCTCACACACCTCTACCCCTGGTGGAGGAGGAGAATTGGAAAAAAAATTAAACCTTGTAGCTTGAGATGAGAACACTTTAATAATTGAAACATATTATTAAAAAGATAATAATGCTACTCCTACTAAAGACAAAGATCTAGTGGAGAGGGTTCAGCAGAGGGCCACAAAGATGATTAGGGCTCTGGAACATCTCTCTTATGAGGAGAGACTGCAGGAGCTGGACCTGTTTGATCTAGACAAGAGAAAACTGAGAGGGGATCTCATTAATGCACATAAATATCTCAAAGGTGGGTGTCAAGAGGATGGTGCTGGACTGTTTTTGGTGGTGTCCAGTGACAGGATGAGGAGCAACGGCCATAAACTAAAACACAACATGTTTTACCTCAGCACTGAGGAAGAACTTCTTTACACTGAGGAAGGCAGAGCCCTGGAACAGGCTGCCCACAGACGGCATGGAGTGTCCCTTCTGGAGACATTCAAAACCCACCTGGACACATTCCTGTCACCTGCTCCAGGTGACCCTGCCTTTGCAGGGGGTATTGGACTGGATGATCTCCAGAGGTCCCTTCCAACTCTAATGATTTTGTGATTTTGTAATACTAACGAAAATAACAATAACAATAATAATGAAAAGGAGGGAGGGAGAGAGAGAAATAAAACTCGAGAGAGACACATGATGCACAGTGCAATTCCTCAACACCCACTGACAGATGCCCAGCCCATCCCTGAGCTGCAGCTTATGACTCCTGGCCAACTCCCCCCAGTTTATAACTGATCATGGTATTCTCTGGTGTGGAACATCCCTGGAGCCAGTTTGGATCATCTGTCCTGTCTGCTCTTCCAGGTTTCTTGCACACCTACTCACTGGCAGAGTATGGGAAACTGTATAGAGTAAGCACTAAGAGCAACAACTAAAACACCAGTGTATTATCAACATTATTCTCATACTAAATTCAAACCACAGCACTGAACCAGCTACTAAGGAGAAAATTAACTCTATCCCAGCCCAAATTTGTACAATATGCATATGAACACGTATTTGCGAACCTTACCAGAGATCTTAGAAGAAAACTCTACAGTGTAATTTCCTGTTCAGAAGTAAGAGAAATGAGAGTTTATCACTCATATATGATATATATGAACACAAATACTTTGAATTTTTTTAAAAAAGCACTATCAAACTAGAATAAAATGCTTGATAATTTCAGACAAAATTTGCAGGAAATGTTAAACCATAAGATGGACTGTGTACAATTACGTTATGATGCTGACACATTGATGGATTTCTATAATTTTAGCTGAGGTCTTAAATTTGTATCCCCTCAGTTTTAACCACACAGGAGTATTTCCTATTTCTTATAGCTCACAACTGAATTTTTCTTCCTAGGTTAAATAACCTAACCTTTAATGTATTCAGAAAAAGGTAGTGAGAGAAAGCTGACAGCTTATGGATAAGATTGTTGTGTCTGTGTACAGTTCTATGGCTGCTAAAAGTTCATGATGTGATAGTGATAAATCAAAGGTTTCTTGATTCTTAACACAGATGAGCTGTAACTAGTATGTTATTATTGCATTTGTTACAAAGCTGTACTATTTTGTCTTCAGTAATCAATCTTTTGCTGTTATGGCTCTGGATGATATTTGAGAGGGTGGACTGTGCCACCTGACCGAGAGGTTTCAGCTCTTGTTTGAAGCTGGTGGTGGTGGTGTTTCTCAGAGACAGGATACTAGACTAGATAGAAACACGGGAACTGCCGGGTCAGATCAGCCTATAAGCTTTGCAAAATACCATAGGAATATTTTTAGCTAAGCCTCAGCACAACTTTCACGACTGCACCCATATGACACTGTGTGACAAAAATTAGGCTTGATTCCAGTTTCTGTTTGCCATGATACAGTTTTTCATCTGCAATAGCAATTTTTTTCGTAATATGAAGAACAATGAACTTAGAATCATGTTCACTTCTAAATAAGCTTGTCAGTTAGAGAGACAGAGAGAGGTTATTTCCAGGTCTAAATCCTTATGAAGCACAAATTCTCTCATGCTCCATTTGGAACTGCTAAGCTCATCCCATGAGTCTTCTGCAGTTCTCTGCCTTTTTTATGTCTTTTTCCATGTTCCCTCTGGTTCCCATCGATAGCCAGCAGACACTAAACCGTCTTACTGAGTCTGGCTTCCATGCACAGCTCTTGCATGATCCTACTGATATATTTATTGGCTTTTGGAGATTAAATGAGGCACAAGTATCACATACAGCATTTGGAGATGAATTCCTCTATTTTGGCTATGTCTGGATTAGGGTTGAAATAGCTGACCTCACACTGAATCAGCTTAGTAGTACTGGTATTTAAAACAGGACCTCTAATGTCTTTGTACTGATTTGATTGGTTAAAAAATTTAAGAGGCTTGTTTTTAACTAAGATTTTATTGGTGCTCTTCTGAGTCTCTGCAAAAAGCTGCAAGTGTCCCTGTGCAGTGTCCTGAGTCCAGCAGCTCTTGGGAGTCAGGCCAAATATCCAGGGCACAGTAAAGTCATGAACTGAAAATACTACTAACTAGGCCAATCTAATTAATATCTTCTAAACCCAAGAGTTTACAAAATGAAGCATGTAATTAGAAATAATATAAGTCCTTTGAAATCCTGGTCTTGAGAGGCATGGATGTTATGTGGTGTAACTAGAAAACAGGACTGGGATCTTTAACAATATTCCTGAAAGAAAAAACAAGGCAATGAATGGAAAATACCAGGCTCAGGAGTCTTTGATGGCAGTGGGTAGAAGTGCCTAATGGTCAGGACTCCTCGAGTCCTGTGACTGTGTTCAGTGAATTGTGCAAATTGTGTGTGGGAGCCAGTATGAGACAGCAGTTTCCTTGTGTCTTGTGCCCCTCTTTTACTATTTAAGCGATGAACCTTCAGCCTGAAAAAAATTCATGTCCCAGTTCACAGTGATTCTGGGGGCTTTGAGTTTATCACCAGGAAGGAGAAGTAGGTATTGCTGGCAGGAAGCTGTGGCATCTTTTATAGCTTCAGTGTGATTTAATGGAGACAGAGATTTCTTCTTGGGCTGCAGTGGCTTAGGCTATGAGTACTTGAGTGGCAGAGAGTTGGGTTGAGACTTTGGTTTTGAAGGATTGTTGGTAGGATAATTCAGAGTGGAAATTGATAGTGCAACAGTATTTTCTCTTTGACATAGCCTGCTCTTGGGTTCACTTTCCTTGACAAAGTAATAAACTATGCACAGGAAGGTCCTGTCTTTGGCTATCTCTGTTACAGCGTCCCCCGTTTCTAGGATGCATGGAAAATACAAGAAGATCCAAAAGACCATGGGCTTTTTCTCTTTTCTTAGCCCTTGTCTTTTCCACACCAGATCGCCTCAGTTCAAAGACCTCCTACCTGCCTAGTTCAAAAGGGGAGCTTTGCCATTAACTTTCCCCGTGCAGTTGCTTGGCAACACAAGGTGAAGATCTAAACAAAAGGACAAAGAGAAATGATTTAATTCCCAAGACAGCCTGAACAGCTCTGGAGGTAGCTGCTGATAGTAGCCTGTCTGTGGTTTGGCTTATGTTACAAAATTTTCCTCACAGAGCAGCATGACACTCCCAGTTATCACCGATATGCTGAAAAAAATCTTTGTTGCAGACACACATATGGCTACAGAAGAGCGTGTTTCCTGGCTTGGCTCTTGCTGTCTGGGGAGGAGGTGTAAATAGATCAACAGACAAATGCATCTTGGTGACATATGTTTCCCCCTGCTCGGGGGCTCTGACAGCGGAGTCCTCAGCTCCTCCAGGCAGAGGAATACCCCAAGCATGTGTCTGCTGTGACCCCTCACGTCCCCTCTCCTCTCATCTCTGGCGAGGAGAGAACACTGAGGGCTGATTCATTCACGTCTCCTTGCTGTCCCCAATGCCGGGTGACATGTTTTATTATGTACCTCAGTGGCAATTGGCACTCAGTGCTGGAATCAGACGCGAGTCCTCGCAAGGCACGTAATGTATGCGCTA
The DNA here is from genome assembly GCA_036023395.1 of Myiotriccus ornatus. NCBI lineage: Eukaryota > Metazoa > Chordata > Aves > Passeriformes > Tyrannidae > Myiotriccus > Myiotriccus ornatus. The sequence continues at coordinate 13,544,894 of JAYRBT010000082.1, read as the reverse complement.
CCCGTGCCAAAGTGGAGCCTATCTCTTGTAAAATGGCTTTGATACATCGATAAATGGAGCTAGCTGACAAAAATTCCTTAACAATGAAGTATCATTTCAAAGCCAATATTTTTTTAGAGTGCTGAAGGTACAAGGAGTCCTAATGACTAACAGAGGATCGTTATGTATGCAGGTGAAAAAGAAAGATGACAAGGATTTTAAATCAATCTATCACATTATGCAGGTACCTGCCAGCAGTGAGTTTTTCACCCCTTTCATTTTCTGCTGCCAAATACCACAGATTCAGGCTGGTACGCAGAGCATTTGGGGGTAGAATTTACATTAAAAATGAACCTTTTACATAAATTATGACCTCTTTTGTTTCCCTGCTGACTGATGCACTTTAGCTGTCACATGCACATTGTAGAGGGACTATTCTTTCCCTGATGCGTGCATGTAATTCTCATTAACATCAAGGCGACTTACAAGTACTCACTTGGGAAAGACAGAACTTGAAGTGCCTCTAAATGCTTATGACAGGGGTGCCTATACTTCCAGGTCCTACAAGCCACAGTCCAACATGTATATCTGGCTGAGAGCCTTTCCCTCCCCAGTGACTCCCTTACCCACCCCGTGAATCCCACTGCCCTAACTCAGATGTCTCCCCAGACCCTGACACAATCCCCTTCTGCCTCCCTCGAACTCTCCCAACAACCTGAATCCCTCACTGTCTCTCCCAAACTCCCACATCTCCAAACAGCCTGGGCCATCACACTTTGCTGTCAGCCCACCATCTCTGCAGTAGGTCCCTGCTGATGCCTGCTTGGTGCAGGCAGCAGCAGAACCTCCAGCACCTGCAATGGCACGTGCTGCTCCCTCCAGGCACCACATGGCACAGGTGTGTTCTGCAGTCTGCTGGCACGCTGCACCTGTCATGGAGCTTCCCCAGCTGGAGAGGCAAACACGTGTGAATCATCTCCCGTGCCTGCAGCAGGCGTCCATGAGCAAACGGGTCTCCCTGTCAGGAACAGCCATCCCTGTCCTCTTATTTGACCTGCTGTTCTCCTCCAGCTCTGGCACATCTGGTGTAGGAAAATGAGAGCAGGCTGGGTGTGATGGCAAGCTGTGTGTGGATCACAGATTTTGGCCAGTCTGCATTGTGATCCCAAAGTGGTGGGACTACAAAGTAAAGGTGCCATTGTGGGAGGTTACCTCTGAAAGTGAGGAGGCTATTTGCACTTCGAGAAGTGTTTTTTTTCTTCATGTGCAGCTGACATGATCCCCGTGTTAGGCACAGGCAGGGAATCTGGCTGCCCACAGCTTCTCTCATTTCTTAATCCTCTTGCAGTCTCAGTACTGCCACAGAAGGTGTGGGACCAAACTTGAGTCTGCAGTCATGGTGGGTTTGGGAAGTAGGAAAGGAGACGAAAAGCTGCATAATTATTCCAAGAGCCAGGGAAAAGTGACCTATGAAAATCTGACAGAACTTGCATTTAGTGGCTGCAATTTGTCCTGCTTGGTGAAAGATCATTGGGACTTCTTAGGTCCTCATTTGATTAGAGTTATCACTTTCTCTTTTTTGATATGTCCCCATATCAGTTAAAAATGAAAAATAGCCCAACTAATATCCTAACTAATGTCGGCAAGCTTAGAGAATAAGAATACGTCTATATTATTTGCCTCCGAGGGCAGTCAGACCCCAGTCCAGCCTTTGAAGAGGCTGAAGATCAATCACAACAATAAAGTAACTCAAAAAATAAGAAGGTGTCTACAATATGATAGAGAGAAGGGAACTGCCTCACTGAGGAAAAGAAAATTCCCTGCCCGTGGTATTGGTCTTAAAAATAGTCATGAAAGAGAGAAGTATGGCAAAAGCACAGACATGGATCATGGCTTCACCTTTGGGAAGATGTGGCTCTGTACAGACGGGAGCAGCCAGCAAACCATTCCTTGGACCACCTATCTGAGTACTGAGGCCAGAGTGATTCCTAGCAGCATAGGGTTTTGGGGCACTTGAGGTTTAAATGAGCTTAGGAGTCGCTTTTTAATCTCCAGAATTTGCTCAGTATGAAGCCTTGTGGATCCATCCTAAATTAAAACAACAAAACAAAACAGTTCTCTGTCTACCTTATAATTTTCTATAAAGATGGATCTGGGCACATGTAAGTTTGAGTTAGACGTTTGCCTCCTGCCTGGTAACTGACTGAATTTAGTTTCGTAATGTGTCGGAGTCAGTAAATTCAACAAGCCTAGCAATGCTTACTGTGATAGTCAATTATGCAGTTATTTTCAGTAAGAATGTCTCCTCCTTCCCCCCCACCTCTCCCTCCCAAATCTCCTTCTTTGGCACTAATGTTCTCTGTCAAAAAGTCTTCCTTTTAATGGCAAAAAGGGTACACAAACCGAGAGTGGCAAAAGACTCTTTTCAGAGAGTGAAACTGGCAAGTGCCTGGCAGGTCGTATTGGTTATTTCGAGCTGGTAAACATGTGCACTTCTTAGTATTTGCTTTCATGTGGGGAGGGTGTGTAGTCACCTCAGGGGAAGCAGAGCCATTATACTGGTACAGATCTGTGCCTGTGCTGAGATTAGTCTGTTTTTCAGTACTTCTAAAATATAATGAATCTCATGTTCTGTGCCATACTGTCTCTAAAAGTTCAAATATCTTTCAACAGTTTCCTCAGTCTGAAGGAGAGACTAAAAACACAAGTATTGACAGTTAGATGTGAGAGAAGAGCAGGGCTGTGGGAGTAGAGAGCAATGCAAATGTTGACATTTCAACTCTAATGAACTAAGAAACCTTGAGTCAGTGGTGGTGTGATGGAACACACCAGGGATTTGTCTTTTACCCAGACAGACGTCCGAAAACTGTGAGCTGAATTGCCATATTGCCATCTGGAGGTGCCCATTTCTACTCACAGAAAGAAACTGGATGGCTGGCTTAAACCTCATTTCTGGATGACTAGAGAGGATGAAGATGAACCCCACTGCTGTGACTCAGGGTTTGATCTCTTTCTTTGATGTTTTGCAGGATGATGTTAACTCATTCCTTTCAAGTTTCCTACTTCCCAGCCTCGTTCTTTGCTTCTTTCCACTCTTGTCCTCTCCTCTTCCTCAGAATGTCCCCAAGCAACTCTTTGACTAGAGACAGCAAATAGAATCATAGAATAGAATCACAGAATGTCCTGAGTTGGAAGAGACCTGCAGTGTCAGGTTTTAAAATTTGTTGTGTGAAGTGGGAAAAAATAAGGCTTCCATTTTGTGTTGCTTTGTTTCCTTTTGGTGAAAGATTGATATCCTGGTGGCTATTCTTATCTACGTGATTCAAAGTCCTTTCCACCATAAGATCAACTGAACTGCAACCTTGGGTTGTACTCATTTCCTCTCTGCTTCCAGGGAGTTTACCACCTGTGGACTACTAACATAGGAGTTTTAATAGCAGAAGTTTTTAAACTTTCTTGTTACAACCCTGCCTACAAGAAATCTACTTCTCTGAAAGCCTTTTTGTTTAACTAGTTCAGATCTTCAAAGATGAATAAAATGAAGCTGTGCAGTACTACCCACCTTCAAGGCATTCAGAATTTTGGCTTCACCCTCTCTGCCACTCTGAGTGGGAAATCTGTCTTCCCTTTGTAATGCTTTATGAAGTCACTGCACCTTGTATAAACTTGTCCAGCACAAATTTAAAGTGAAAACTTGGCTTTTTCTTGCAGCACAAATGATGCCTTTCCAAACTTATTTTAGTTGTCTGTGTGGAGCTCCATGCGTGGCTACACCATCACACTCAGTATGGGATCAGAGTGTGAACACAACTGCCTGCCTTAGACAATTTGAACATGTAAATGGTGTAACACTTTAGCCTTAAAAAGTAGCTTTGATGCAATAGCCCTTTTATGCAAGAGGCTTTCTGTATTTGAGGACTGCCTGTGCTCAAACGCAAGGGGAGAATCACCGCAGCAGTTCAATGGGACCAGGCAACGGTAATGTCTGGAGCAAGAAGGAAAGAGAACTGTATCCAGTTGAATCCAGACAGGTGGACTTGTGCCAAGCCAGAATTTAATTAAAACACTGGGATTAAATTCACTTTTCTAGTAGCACCCTCTTTAATTAAGTGCTGAAGGCAGTAATATGACTAAGCTGCATATCTTCTTATTAGCCCTTCAGTGCAAAATCTCCAGAAAACAGACAGCTGAACCAGTACTTTGAACAGTCAGAAAACCTGCACAATTTGCTACAGCCAAATGCTCTGTTTCATTGATAAGATGACAGTGTTGGTGACAACTGGTTCTATTTTACAAGCTAAATTAAAAAATAGAAACCATTGCTTGTACAGAGATGAAGACATATGTTAGGAAACTGCAGTCACACTCTTTGCTTAATGAACTATTTCTCTTCACTTATATTTAATCATTCCGTCCATGTAGAATATAGGGTCACATATAAAATATATAGCATTTTAACTACTTTTCAGTAACTCTTCAATATACTTGAGCTTGCGTTCAAGTAGGTTTCAAAGCAAGCTTCAAAAATGTTCTCACAGTGCCAAATTCATGCTTCAGGGGATCATTTCATCCCGACTGGCTCACAAGACACATTTTTATTAAGTCCATGGGGGTAGTTTGTTTTAAAGGTCTAAAAATATCCATGATATTTGGAATATTAGTTCTCTGAGTTGGACCTGGATCTTCAGTGTTTGGAAAAGAGTGAAGTCCTTACAATCAAATGATAATGATGTATTGGAAGGTGGAACTTGAGCTTCTAACAGTTGCACCAGAATTCAGTTACTCTAGAGATGAGAGGGAATTTAAAGAGACAAGTCCTGTCACTATCAATGACCATCAAGTACATTTTACAGTCATATAGTTTTGTTGTGTGTGGAATATTGAGAAGATGCCAAATCTTAGAGGTGTATTTTAAAGTATTTTTGCTGATGCACATGATGGCCACCAGGTTCTTAGGTAAAAATCTTCGACAGATCCTATGTGCATGTTAACCAACCACCTCTGTTTTCATCCTTTCCAGTGAAATAAAGAGCATAAAAGTTTAAAAAACCCTGAAAAACTGCTGAATGACTGCGACATTCTTGCCAATAGCAAACAAGCCAGTAAGTTCTTGAAGCTTTGGCTTACACTGCGTAATAATTTACTGCAGGAGCTGAGCATTGGAACTGATTTGGGAGAGAGGAGAAGAGGAGACTTGTACTCTAATGTTTCTTTTGTATTGAGAGAAGTAAGCTCTCACGAACTGTAATTCAGAACAGCTAAATTGGATGTTTAATGAGTTCCGTGAGTTATGTGCGTAAAGTGAACCAGTATCTGCTGCAGTTGTGCACCAAACAGCACATCTAGGGAACAGAAATAGTTTCAATTGCTCAAGGAATGAGGAGCTACTAACTTTAGAAAATTATGTAAAAACTGGCTTGGTATATTTGTTAACACCAGTAGTTGTTTGAAACTTGCTATCTGGGGGCTTCTTACATTCTAAATGTACATTATGAACTTACTGATCCTGATTTTCTTATAGTAACATCAACTACTATATTGCATTGAATACAAAAGAGTTTCAGTGTTGGGAGCTATAACCAAGCTGTAATGATAAAAGCTAAAATTAAGGTCTGTGCAAACAGTGATAATGATTATTTTGTATTTGAAAGTCTGTGTGAGATGGTAATGACCAGTATTCTCTGCTTCTTCAGTTGGTTAACATTTACTTTGCATTTTTCAGGTTTTTCTATAGTCTTCTTTTACTGTGGCACTTATTGCTTGTCTGCTAATAGTCCTCTAAGACACTGGCATAGTTTTTCAGCTGGCAAGAGTGAACAGTAGCCCTGAACATTTCTGCTGCATTCAAGGCTCCCTCTGACTTTCTGTTCTGTTTTACTTGAGTAAAATGCCCAGTGGACTGAGTCTGGCAACTCCATTGACAGGAAGAGCAGGGACATTTTGATTGCTCAGCTCTTTCTCCAGCTTCAACACAGCTTAGCAGATTTGGGGATGTCTGATTACTCATATTTAAAGGACTTGGAAATGATGAGCCATTTCCTATTTTTCTATCACTTGCTCATTTTATTTGTGCAATATCTTCCAGACGTTTGGTAACGTAGCACCCAAGGGATCACAGATGTCTCTTGTATGCATTCATATTTGTTTTAGAACACACATTGACCTGAAGCAATAATCATAAAAGAAAAAAGGTATTTTTTTAGAATGATTGAAGAGAGACTCAGAAGATCTTTATCTTCATTCTTCACAGCGAGGATGGAGAAACTGAAAATGTGCTTGGAAGTGATGAAAATCAAAGTGCCCAGAACACAGAGGTTTGCAAATATATTGAAGAGTAACATGAAGATAATACAAATACCTCTGTCTTTTTGATGTAGCAAGCCACTCAAACATCAGAAAAAAACTTCTCTGAGATGGTGATTTACATGGCATATTCTGGGACCTGTCCCATTTGCCCACACAAATGCAAAAAGAAGGAAGACATGTCATGAACCTTTTGTTAAAATGCATATTCAGGAAAGAAATGTCATTTTTCCTAATAAAAGACAATCAGAAAAGATCTAGAGGTTCACTGCAAGCACAGTGGTGTCAATAACAGTATTTGTAATAATGCTTGCTAACACTGCTGATGATAGTTTCTTCCAGGTAATTTCAAGGTTCTGTCAGGTTTTATTCATATATTCACTAAGTCTCCTTCTGTATTAAAAGCAGACAGTGATTTTGGGTCATCCTTCATGCTGTCTGTCATGGACATAAGTGTGCTTGTTGCTGAGAAAAATGCTTAACAACCATCTAAAGTAATGGTTTGAAATGCATGCGAAGTTATGAAACACAGCTGTAAGTTTCAGAAGTTTGGGACTTCCTGGAGAGAACGAAGAGCTGCACTTCTGAAATAGATGCTTTTTATTCGCAGAGTCACGAGAGAATAAAACTGTAGGTAGATCAAATCTCTAAGAAAAAAAACCCGGCTTCATGTGATGTTACACATGTAGATCAGAACAAAACCGAGACATAAGAAGAAGAAGAAGAAGTGAGAAAATGAATAGATGACTGTGAGGTAGGCAATGATCAGTCTGAACTGCAGCACTGTAGGGAACAGTATAATTAGCTTGTAGCAGCCAGAGCAAAGCCAATTTAAGAAGCAAATTTAATAAGCCTGTAAAAATCCAGGTTGAATTCTTAGTTCTAGACTCTGAATAAAGACATGACTGGACATTACCTAAGTATGAGGGTAGGATAAAACTTCTTCAAGGCCTGTCATAATTCTGTAGGTAGCAACGAATGACACAGTGATGAAGGATCCAGTGTTCTACCTATCTTCACAATATGTGTTTGCCCCCACTACTTAAACTAAATCAGTGGGTTTTGAGAATCTACTATAACCTAAGTGGTTAAGTTTTGCTTCTGCTAGCTAACTAGCAGGTGAACCAATGCTTTCAGATGTCAAAATGAGCAATGATAAAAATCAATCAAAGCAGGTCAGATCCCTGTCCTTGGTAAAATCAACCAAAACCACAAATAGTTTGTGCATGATTAGAAATAATTAATTTCATTTTGCCCATCTAAAATATAGGCCTTTAAACCAAACAATTAATTTAATCTATTCTATAGACAAGAGAAACTGATACTGCAAAAGGAAAATTCAGGTAGGTGTTAGAAACAGTGAATGTAACTTACCCTTTGGAGATTATTCCACCTTTGACAGTGATAGATAAGCTGGATGATACTGTTGAAGATTAATAGACTAAATTTGTAGCAGCATCCCATGCTTCTGATATATTGATCATAAAATCCAGCAACAGCTCTGGAAAATACAAGAGACAGAGCTGGCAATAAAGGTACTTGACAAAGACAGTGGATTCAGAACCATCTTTGATTGCACAGCCACATTACAGCTTCTGTCTGTGAGGTTGGAATATACATTTTCTGTGTCATTTTATGTTGTTTTGCATTATGTGAACACGATTTGTAATCCTGTGGGGACTATCACAATATAAACATTAAATACAAATTCCTTTAGCTCAAAGAATATTGTATGCATAAAGTAGTAGAGAAAAGCATTTGCTGAATATTAAAGACTTTCTCAAATCTGAGCTGGGAAGTGAGCTAGAGGAGCAACATGAGAGCAGTCTGAAAATGATTTTGCCTGTAGTGATGCTCTTTGCATTTCTAAGTGCATTACTGTCACAAGGAATTCTCAAACTGGACTAAAACCTTCAGAGGTTTAATAACTGCACACACCTCTACCTTTAGGTTAACCCTCCATTCTACTACTTCTAATGTTTCTTCACCTTCTATTGTAGAATCAGGGTTGCATCTCAGGAGATATGTATATATGTGTGCTTACTATATTTAATGCACAGACAATTGGCTAAAATATATATATTGGCAATCAGCAGCAGCTCCAAAGAGCTGGTGCTAAGGTTGAAAGCTGTATCACCACTGGTGTCTAATGAAGTGCTTTCAGCAAGTATGTGCCAATATGAAACCACAAAGGTCGGACTTGTGCTGAGCTGCACATTATATTTGAAACCCAGAAGAAGCAGCAGTCTGTATTAAAGTTCACAACCTGCGGGAAACGAGACTTGATTAAAATAATACAAGTTGTTAGCTCTGAGATGGTTCTTTATGTGAAAAGAACAAAACCCACCACACGGAACTGTGCAGTATAAAAAGCACTGAAATCTTCTCATGTGCATTTAAAGCAGTGCTTAGCATTGTAATGAAATGCATGGTTCAGTTATAATGTGGGGTCAGTAATGCAAGGAGCAAGAGGTATAGCGTTAAATTAAAGAAAATGAGAGATCTGAATGACTATCAGTTTAGCACTATTACTCATGATGAGAAGTAAAATGAAGTTCAGGACCCCATCTACTCTGCCTCTACTCTCTGCTCCTTCATGTCCTTCATCAGGAAGCACTTTCTCAAGGAGATTCATAAATCCATAGTTTTCTCCAATGAATTGGCACACACTTATTCTAACTCTTCTAACCACAATACTTCTGTAAACAGAAAAAGAAAAGCTGCTACTCTGAGGCAAGTTACTACATCCTCGTAGTAACTTATGAGATGTCTGGTATTTTTCTCTTAAACTAGGTGGTGACATCCTTACAGCATTTCTCCATTGTCTATACAGTGCTGCACACATTTGCATACAGAACATGAAGAAACAAATAGTGCTCATATTAGGTTATAGTGACTATTATAAAGCATATAACCTATTTATTACCCATAGAAATAAGCTGGTAATGGTTTATTTCAACCTAAGAGCAACCTGATCTTTTCCAGAAAGCAGCTACCATGTAACTTTTCGTAAGCCAGAGTACTAACAGGATCTTTGGTAAGACACTTAGGCTATAGAGAAATCCATCTTTTGCAATAATGGCTATTAAGAGCCATAAACTAATTGTAGATAATGGCCCACCATTCAGCAGCAGTAATTCAGCCACTTTATCAAGATATATGGTTTTAAGTTGACCACTTTAAGACCTCAGTACGCATGAAGAGAAGGGAATAGATTGTGAAAAGACTTGTTAAAAGTAGCAAAGATGGTCCTTAGTCACCTACAGATTATGGCACTGAAAAAAGAGTCTACACGTGAACTTTCAATGACCTTCTAGTGCAAACAAGATAGCGATGCAAAACAACCAGCAAGCCAGGAGAGACCAGGGTAGCAAAGCAGCACCAGCTGAGTGAATGAGAGGTCTGGTCCCACACTGGGCTTCCCAAGCTGGTAAATGGGAACTGGGGTGCTCTGCACCATGAAAGACAGAGTGTGGGGAAACGTGGTTCCGTTGGCAGGTGTCGTCTTAAGAAGAAGAAAGGCCTAAGATATGCAAGATGGAGATAATATGGTCAACAACAATAAAAATACATTTGAAATGTATGCCATGGGTACAAGGTGGTATCGTTTCCTCCACGTAACCGTTCAGAGAACATGCAAAGGAGTTGGTGTTGAAGGTCAGTGATCGTTCACATGGGGGGTGGTGGCACCCAACGTCTCCTTGCTTCAGTCTCAGAGCTGCATGATAACAGTAGGGTATGAATTAGTCAACAGGAGTTGTAGGTGGGACTAATCTGTAGTTCAGTTCATTCCTTGCTTTGCTTCCCATCCTCTGAGGACTGATTAAAAGAGAAACTAGTAACTAGAACCTAGAATATGAAGGTCCTTTCTGATCTACTCTTAACATGAAGTATTTTCCTGCTTTTCTTCCATTTTGTCAGCCGTGATTGGGGTAAACCAATACCTTTACAACCTGCCAACTTCGATAATCCTGTGCCCCCATCACTTTGCAGACTTGTTAAGTCTTTCCAGATGTTATAGGGTAATTTTTAGAAGGCTCCAGTGACTGTCTCCGTAGTGCTTCACAGACATCTCAGATACTACCTCCAACCAGCCTGGTGACTTAACTCTTTATTCCACAAAAACACGTTTCAAAATAAAAAGAAATTTATTTTTCTTTACATGTTCAATTGACTTTTTTCAGTCATGTAGATAGAAATTGGACAGCTTTTTTTGTTTTGTTTTGTTTTTTCTTTCTTTTTCTTGCTGATAGAGCTGTGGGAAACAGAGTCAGATCAGAAGGTTAAAAGGAGACAAAGATAAAATACTGGGATCTAGTTAGTAGTCTCAAAAGGCAAAATGAGAGTGACCCACTGACCCACTCTGGTATGCTAACAGTTATGAAGCTAGTAAGTAAATATTTAGTAAGAAGATTGATATCAATATTTAATTAATGCAAAGATGTCAGGCCCAAAGTATGAAACACTGATGCTCCCTGAAAGGTAGATTATCTATTAAAGATGTAGTGTCTGGGTCTTGGACAAGGAGTACACATCCCTGGCAAGGATGTGGAAGAGGAGATGTGGGATGAAGTGGACTCTTCTCTCCTTTGACATATGTTATGTGGGGCACTGGCTGGGCTTATTTCGTGCTGTGCATGCCTTAGTAATGCATAGGGAGATGTTATAAAAGTATTTGAGGAATGAGGGAAGCATAAATTGCACTACAGAAAAATATATTAACAGTAGAAAATCATAAAAAGCAGTAGTTTGGCCCAGGCAATTTGCTTCTGAAACAAGTGGCATAAAACAACGTTACAGAGGGAAGGGAGTAAAGGTTTTCAAGACGAAAATGATTCATGAAGAATGCCAGTCTATAGCCCTGAGATGCTACCTGTGTTTTGCCTGTGTTTTTCCATGACTGTGAATTTAGAAGTTCATAGGAGCTGCCAGAGACATTTCTGTATTGCAGATATTTTTTGAGAATTGTGAATGGGGTTTTTGTTGTTTGTTTGTTTGTTTCTTAATCGGGGAAAAATAAAGTAATTTAACAAGGGACTTTTCTGATAATTCTCTTTGCAGCTCATGCCACCTGAAGTACTTTTTTCCTTAGGCCAGTCCTTCATCCTCCAGGCTCTCATCATTAAATCCCTCAGTCTTTGTTATGGCAGCATCTGACAAACCCTGCCAAACATTTTCCTTACCTTCTACCCTTGAGAGCAACACCTGACCTCTCTCTTGGGTATCAACAGTGCTCCAGTAAGATTCCAATTCTTTTTTCAATAAGACCCACCTCAGCTATTATGGAAACACAACTCTGTGAAGAAACACAGTGCATGGTGCACAGTGATGCAGTGCAATGACAGGGACATGAATCAAATGTCTGAGAAATGAATAAAAACAATGTAAATTTAAATAGGAGAATATGATTATTGAAGATGGAATTAGGTTTGGACACATGATAAGACTCCATCCATCTGTGAAAAATGCCAGAAGACTTTTTAATGAGATTTTCAGTTGTAAACGTTGAGACACCATCAGTCCTGAGGTGATAAGATTAGAGCTTGATTGCGTGTAGCTATGAGAATGAAAATGTATATAGAGAACTGACCTACTGTGGAAAAGCAATTAGGGAGTACAGGGGGACTAATCGGAAAATAAAACAGCTATGCAATGTCTCCCATGGCAAAAAAATCAGATACACTCTGTTATAATTTAACAGACACTTGTAGATAACATTGTGGTTATGGGTGACTTGAGGCACAAAATGGTATAAAAGAAGAAATTAAAGCTCTAATAAATTAATGTTGCTTGAACCAATATGCTGTGAGGCATAATGTATTGCAGAGAACGGGACAATTAAGGAATGGGAAGGGAATTACTTCTGGGATCTGAAAATCAAACCCAACTTTGACATTTGGCTTTGACAAATGGGTTTAGAAGAATTGAATTGGAAATGGACTAATTGTACATAGGAAAAGACTTATGAGGGTCAAAATTAGAGCTATATTAGTACACAACTGCTAGGTCTTCATATGCCTCATAAAAGGAAGGTTATAAGGATGGAGGACCTTCATCTCCACTGGGACTGGCAGCTTTGGTCCCATGGGCTGGTTTGCACAGATTGGCACTGCTGCCATTCCCATGGTGCCAGTGGGTACCCATGGTACCCACCACCCACCACAGGCC